>JARKHS020017332.1:0-712473 GCA_030143305.2 Amblyomma americanum
GCCGTGCTAAACCAAAAGGCACGACAATTTTTGGCGTTGTACAGAAGCGGTTTTGCGCGTGCTACAACGATTGCACAGAAATCTGCATCTCCGGTTGACAAAGTTAAAAGAAGGCGGGTTGGACGCGTTATTGGCTTCCACAATTTCGCACCACAACACCGAGTTATGTGCTGTCCTTAGGCATTGTGGGTTACATTGTCATCATAATCATCAGCCTGCAGTCTACGCCGACTGCTGGACAAAGGCCTCTCCCATATCTCTCCAATTAACCCCGTTTCTTTGCCAGCTGCGGCCACCGTATTCCTGCAAACTTCTTTATCTCATCCGCCCACCTAACCTTCTGCCGCTCCCTGCTACGCTTGCATTCTTTTGGGATGCATTCCGTTACCCTTAAGGACGAGCGGTTATCTTACCTTCGCATTACATGCCCTGCCCAAGCCCATTTCTTCGTCTTGATTTCGACTAGGACGTCATTAACCCGCGTCTGTTCTCTCAACCACTCTGCCCAGTTCCCGTCTCTTAACGTTACACCTATCCGGCAGAAATAAATAATGTAGCTTGCATTTTGGCATTCCTATTATAGTCGGATACAACTCAAGTCAGCAGTGAAGGACCGTCCCCTATTCAGAACCACCGCAGAGAATTCGTGCGTGGCAGAAAAGTAGACAGTTGTTAAAACTTTTCTTCTTACCTAAACAAGAAGCTAATCACAAGAAAGAAATTAATTAATAATAATTGGTTTTTGGGGAAAGGAAATGGCGCAGTATCTGTCTCATATATCTTTGGACACCTGAACGGCGTCCTAAGGAAAGGGATAAAGGAAAAGAAATTACGAGCTTTGGAGTTTCGATACCTGGCTAGTTTGACAATGTCAAACTTTAAAAACCTCATTTCGTTTCAAGTTGTATCCTGCTATAGGCAGTGCAGATGGAGCTTTGGAAAGTCGGGAATTACTCCCAGTTATGTTGTTTGCTACTGTTTAAAAACGCGATTCTTATTTCGGGCAGCAAAGTAAAAGGCATAATCTGGAACGTGGTGGACAGTGATGCTCTTGATTATATATGCGCTGGAGGATCTAACTGTAACTAAAGCCCTTTTCTGTAAGAAACATCGGTTTTGAAAGTGCCTGCTTACGACTTACAGCAGTACGTCGAATGACTTTAAAAGCAGAATAATGTCTTCAGCATGCGCCCCGTTACCCCATGTAAGCAAACCCCTTATTCTGAGTAAGGTGTAGCAAGGTGGGGAAAACTGATACTGCAAATTATTATTATGTTATTGCCAAACAAAATTGATACTTAGATTAATACTAAACAATTCCCAGAAAACCTGGAAAAGTGTATTTTTATACACTAAGTTTGTTATGAAAGCAATTTATTACATTACTTGTGTTTCGCGTAACTTGAGCCAATAATGAAAAAGCAACCAGCGCACCGGATATGGATGTAACTAACTACATTTTTGTATCTGGTTGTGTGACGCTCCTCACAGTGTATTTCATATTCCACCCAATTAACTAGGTAATTTTAATTACGCAAAATATCTAATACGAACTTAGGGTCACCCGCCGCGGTGGCTCAGTGGATAGCGTGCTCGGCTACTGATCCGGAGTTCCCGGTTTCGAGCCCGACCGCGGAGGCCGCGTTTCGATGGAGGCGAAACGCTAAGGCGCCCGTGTGCTGTGCGATGTCAGTGCACGTTAAAGATCCCCAGGTGGTCGAAATTATTCCGGAGCCCTCCACTACAGCACCTTTTTCTTCCTTTCTTCTTTCACTCCCTCCTTTATCCCTTTCCTTACGACGCGGTTCAAGTGTCCACCGATATGTGAGACAGATACTGCGCCATTTCCTTTCCTTAACAGCCAGTTCAAGTCAGTTCAATCTAATATTAACTTAACGTTTCATTAAGTTGTATATACGCCTTGATTTCTGACCGGCAGCAAGTGCCGGCAAGTGTGCAATCACGGAGTGCAGTTCGCGGCGCTATGCATTGTTTGCCGCACCTGCGTTCGCGAATAAGATTGTCCATTGAGCTTTTTTTTTTCTGCCCTCCGCACAGCGGCAGAGAATGGGGTGAGTCACAAGAACGGTCGCTACCCAGCGGGAGCCGGACAGGGGAAGATTTCGAGAATACTGGAAAGGTCAAAGCCCTCCAAGAGTTGGTCGCATATTGGACACGCTCTTGCTGCGAGGAGGGGGGGGCGAAGAGCCATCATAATCCGTGTCCCCCGCCGTGGCTTTTGTCCCATGACTGCAGCGCCACTGCTCAAAGTGTACAGTGTCTATGGCAGCGCTCGTTGACAGCTTGATGGAGCCTTATCCTGAGGCCCTTTCATCAAATCATCGATTGCCTCCCTAGCTGCAGACATGGAGAATGACCACTCGTTGGCACGATTCAACATCAGCTCACATGCACAATAAAGGGACGTGCGCTCAGAACCAAAATGTGTTCCAAATCTTTCACTCCCTGGAGGCATTCCCCGCGACCAGAGTCCTAGCCGCTGATGGCGTGCACCCAAGTTTCAGGGGAGTTTTGTTGCTCGCCTGGAATATCTTTTACCTTATCCTCAGTGCTCGCCGGCAATACTTGGCCCCATGGCAAGATCACCCATCAACGGAGAACATCTACCGGCCCACCATGAAGCACAGCACCCCAATAGCTGCCAGCTATTTTCAGGTAACAAGCAAAACCAATGAAGGGGCCAGTGCACCCGCAACAGCCGATTTTCCGACCATTGCGGAAGCACAGCAGTTAATCGAGCAACCAACGGACACCTGGATTGCAAGACCGCCGTCAGAACTAAGTGTCGCCCGAAAAACGCCTCAAGAATTTCAAGCTACGCCAGACACACGACCACTTACCAAGCACTGCTACCAACGCCATCACACAGATCACCGCACTGCGCCGTGTATCCAGGCGCCACCATACCATCCAGAGTTCCGGCACCAGACACTACAACCAGGACCCTGTGCTCAACACCAAGCCGCCCGAAACCTCCTGTGCAGGGCGATACCTCACCGGTTACCACTCCGACGAGCCCCGGATCAAGGAGGGTTCCCATGTCCACTCCAACAGTACCACCACTGGGCTCTCAACAAGCTTCCGTGACCGTGCAGAACTTCGGGGACGAGGTCGCCACGCCGAAACAAGCGTACGACCTCAGAAGGCGCTGTGGCTCAGCCCAACGGCTGAAGTTTAAGCAAAACTGACAGGCTGACCAGGCTCACGCGCCCACCATTTCCCCTCCTGCTAATGCCACACGCTCTAGGACTTTTTAAAATTAAGAAAAATTATTGACAACATAATCAGGCACCAGCTCCACATAAAACCTCTTCAAATATATCTTAGATCAGAAAGGGTACCGAGAGGACTTTTCCTACACCTATCCCCATCCATGAGTAACCTTTCAGAATCCCATCGAAAAGCAGGGAGCAAAGAAGTACTTAAGGCTTCCTTAAACCTTCTGAAAATAACAATTGTGCAGTTTGAACAGGCGTTAGCATCAGTAACACTCGAGGACAGGCGGGCGCGTCACAACATGGTACTCCCAGCATCCAAGACAAATGAGCTTGAGGTCTTTCTGCTGAGCAAACTTAAGCAAATTTGGACGAAGAAACTTAAAAAATTCACTCGTGATGACATTGTTGTGTAGGGAGGTATAGAGCGCACAATGCTATTGCAACTAACAACCCACATATCCTCATTCGGCCATAACAACGAAATTTTAAACAAACATACAACCACACTAGACCGAACACCTGGAGAGCCACACCTTCTGGAAAATATAATCAGCTAATCAAGCTCAAAACTCACCCCCGATGAACAGTCGTTTTCATCACGCGGCCTAAAATTCTGTCCAAGTAATGGCCAGTATAATGAATACCAATTACTCAAGGATCTGGATGACTTTTCCCGAACACTATAGACTACGGGAATATTTTTTTCGACAAACCAAACCAAAATAATCCTTGGTGCCCCAAACCTCAGGAACAGTGGTAACACCCAAAACTGGCAGGGATAAATATCTAGACCTGTATATTATAGCGGTACAAAAGGACATGCTGCAGGCCTTCGGGACACGAAAATCTGGCCCCCCAAACCTCTCAAAAAACAACGTAGCGCCTTAGACTCACTTAGTAAACGAACCGACATCGTCATTAAGCCCGCCGACAAGGGTGGAGGTATAGTCATTTTGGACAAAGGTGATTATATTCAGGGGGGCAACCGTCAACTC
Source organism: Amblyomma americanum (assembly GCA_030143305.2). Classification (NCBI taxonomy): domain Eukaryota; kingdom Metazoa; phylum Arthropoda; class Arachnida; order Ixodida; family Ixodidae; genus Amblyomma; species Amblyomma americanum. The sequence goes on from JARKHS020017332.1 coordinate 4,235, forward strand.
AACGACTAAAAATTCTATAAGAAACTATCATCAGACCCCTCCTCTGAGCACCAGAAGGTCATAGCGAAAACTCTCATTAAATCAACGGAGACACTTGCAAACTTGGTCCTTAAACTTGACTCTTTCGAATTCAACAACTCGTATTATCTTCAAACGAGCGGTATGGCTATGGGCACAAACATGGTACCAAATTAGGCCATCATATTTTTGAACAAAATTGAATCCGACTTTTCCTTCCTGATATCCATACAAAACCGGCTTTTTACAAACGTTTTCTTGATGACATATTCATAATTTGGACAGATACAGAGGAAGAACTAATTCAGTTTATCACCTCATTTGGCAACGTACATTAAAATATCTCTTTAACAGACAATCCTACTCAATTAATAGAATTAACTGACTTGATGTTTTGGTTCGTTTTGATGCTGGTGCATTAATCAGTAGCGTTTATAAAAAAACCACAGACAGAACAAAGTATTTTGATTTCAACAGTTGCCACCCATGCCACTGCAAAACCTCAATTCCATGCGCACAGGCTATCCGATTCAAACGCATTTGCTCTCGATCGGAAGATTTAAAAAAAAAAAACCTAATCGTATGCGCGAAGAAACAGCGCTACCCGTCCTCTATCATCAATGGTGCCATTAAAAGGGCGGAACTTACTAATCTTAATCACATCCCAGCGGAATCCCTGCCAAAACCGCATCGCTCTAATCTAGTACTGACGTTCACAGACAACCTCACGAATATTAATAAAATCCTTAAAAACTCTTCAATATCATGGAACAAGGTGAGCAGCTCTCCAAATTTTTTCAGTTGGTACCCAAGGTAAAATACAGGAGGCCAAAATTTTACAAAACCACCTTGCGCACTCAACGGTTAATAAACTGAGGCCGGTAGGTTGCACACCATTCGGAAATGACCGACGCCAACATTGCTAACACACGCAAACCACAGCACTGGCTAAAAGTACCCATTCATATTTCAAACAGGTTATCCGAGAAGATTTAAGTTGCGATTCCAGTAATGTTGTTTACACGCTCGAGTGGGGCAGATGTCAAATGCAATACATCGGACAAACAGAGAATTCCTTCTGATTAAGATTTAATAACCTCCGCTCACATGCTCAATTTCTCCCTAGCCTCCCTCTTTCGAGACATCTCCGCGAGAAAGGCCATGAGTTTGATAAACTTAAAGTAACAATATTACAGAGTGGCTTTAAAAACATTCGGGAGCGCGAACAACGAGAATCGTACTTTATTTTCAAGTTTAACACAGTGCGAAATGGCATCAACGAAAACCACGGCTCCGTATCATCTCTTTCGATGGCAGAGACCAATAGAAATTCCAACCCTAATAGACAAAGCACCACCACTGACTGCATAGTCCGAGTTCATACCCATTTTGCATGTCCGTTTTGGCTAGTTATTTCCGTCTGGCGTTCAATTCATTCTTCGGTCCTGGGAAGGCCACATATCCCCTTCTGTTTTTTATTTTTATTATATATTTTCTGTTTTCCATCTCACACTTCTGGCTAATCTATGAGCTAAGGTCGCTCACACTGACAACACTCCTTTGGCTGCCTCCCATACTTCCCCCTTCCCCTTCCTGCCGTTGGTTGTTTTTTTTTCTTTTTGCTGGTGCGATGCCCAGCTGCTGGGGCTATACCAGCAAGGGGCACAGTATCGCCCGAGGAAAAAAAAAACGCTGCTGTCGGTTTGTTGACTCCTTCCTTTGTGGTTGGGTCAAGATTCTTTCGCCCCGCGACCTTCCGGCCCGGATAAGAGCTACTGCTCTCTTTCTTTTTTTTTATTTTCTTCTCCCCCAGCCCCCTGTGGCATGCACTGCAGCTGCTCTTTTCTGCTTTTTGCTTTTATATTTTTACTATTTCTTTATTGTCTTTTCTTCCTCCTGCTCTGGGTCTAATCCCTATACATAAAGAAGAGACACCAATGAAGCAAATCACTCTTGAAAAAGATCGGTCTCCGATGGAAACGTCGAGTAAAATAAAAATGTTTCCTTAAACGAAGGGTATACTTCTTCTCTCTCTCTCTCTCTCTCTCTCTCTCTCTATATATATATATATATATATATATATATATATATATATATATATATATATATATATCTGTCATTTTTGTGGTGCTTTTTATTTCGTGCACATATGTTGCTTAAAGTGGCCATGACACCCTATTTTCACGCATACCCTGCTTATCGCATTTTAATTCCCAACAGGTTAAATTACAACTCCCCCAATTTTCAGTTGATTCTGTGCGGCAAATATTTTTAAAACGATTTTTTTCGTTTCTTTTGCGAACTGCTTGCTCGTCTGGCAACCTCTGATCGCTGATGTCACGAGCGCATACACGCCACGCGTTGTCTGCTGCGAGTTGTTGAGGTGCTTGCATGCACTCCGTAGACAGCGGTCGCTTGAAAAGTTTTTTCTTTTAGCCTAGCGAAATAAAATGCATTTTCCGTGTTCTCTTTTGGGAAGCGTTCAACTTGGTACGCGAGCTGAGTGATCCCTGGGAAAGCGGACTTGCTCGTGGCGCCCACTTTTCGATTGTTGAGGAAACAGAAATCGATGGAACCCTGCTTTATTATTTACGCTTAGAAGCATGCTGTTCGTATGTTACGAGTGTGGTCTCTTTTGAGCAGCCAAGTGCTCCCGTATCTGAAAAGACGGCACGTGCCGTGCATGCCTTCGCCGATTTGCGCCGTGAAAGCCGCGGCGTTGTGTAGCTGCTACCAAGTACTTGTCCGCTATTAATCGCTCGATAATTAAACTCAAAATTATCAAAAGGTGCACTACAGTAACCGTGAGACACGAAATGAGCAGAGAAAAGTGCCGAGTGCGTCTTCCGCGCAGCATGTACGCGTTTGTAAGTCGAACATACACTTCCTTCGACTCATAGAACCCTTTTGCAGGAACTAAGCCGCTTGCAAAACTCTACGCTACTCGAATGCTTCCACTGTCCGCACCGATGAATAGTCGCCGCCGTCTAAATGAGTGCTTCGAAATAATAGTACAGCATTTTGCTGTGCGTGCGCATTGTGCCCCAGCAGTGCGACGATTACGGCAACTGCAGCCCCGCGCTGAGGTTGTTTACATGGCTGAGCGCAAACAGTACTGCTCGTTTGTTTGGCATAAAACGGCAGGTGGGTTATCCTTATCTTAAATTATACGTACTCATGCTAACAAATTGCACTTTTACTCATTTACACACCACGATAACACTGCAATAAGCGCCGATGATGCTATATCGCCTGCTTGGGAAACGCTTCGCGTAGGATACCGGCGCTTTCCGCTAATTGTATCGGCTGTCTCTTATGTCACCAGAATTTAATTTTACATCGGTTTAGCTCAAGATACGTTCGGACATTGCTTGAATTAATGAAAACAACCAGATTTGCTGTCCCCAGTCGACGCCGACGGCTGCTGCCGACTGGCTTCTGCACATGCTATGCAGACCGTGTCCCATATATCGGCACTTCCCCCTTATTGTCCTCGCGTCCTGCCATGTAGGCTGTCGTCGCTTTGACGGCATTTTAGACAAAGCTACGCTCGACAGCTATTTGCAGGAGCTAAAACTTGCGAATCCGCTCTCCGCAATCGCCAAAATCGCGCACACGAATTTTGGATATTCACTAGGCCTCGTCACGAAAGGGACACCGTCAACCGAAATTCAAGAATATGGCAAAAGTTCCTCACTGATTAGTAACAAATTGTGAACATATGATATGTAGCCGCTTGTTCCGCTTTTTTCGATACGGATATGTTTCCGTGTCCAATGTATGCTTAGCGCCGATTTTTTCTGCATTCTTTCTTTCAGTCTCCTTTACCTCCGCTTTCACACTAGAGTATTTTGCTGAGCCCTATTCCTCGCCTGTAAGTACTTTGTTCTTAGCTTTCGAGTTCTCCGTCCATTTCGTGTTAATACTTTTCATGTACAGATACATGTACACCCTTTTTGTCCACTTTGTTTCCTCCATTTGGGTTAGTCTCTGATCATTTTTCTGTTTGCTGATTGCCTTTCGAACGTCGAACGAGGCCCAACCCATATCTCCCTGGACTCCCTCAATCGGAGTGGCCCCATATGTGCTCTCAAGGCTGGCCTTGCTGCATTTATTGGTCCGACTTCTAGACCTGACTGTATTTCTGATTTCATGCACAGGACTGCATTTCCAGATGTCAGGCCTGGTACCACCATTCCCTTCTATACCCCCTAACCGTCTCAGACCTATCATAGTTCCATAGTGCTCATCCTTCGTAATATCTGAATACCCTTTTCCTTTATCCTTCACATTCATGTCATGTGCTTCCAGATATTTTTTTACTTTATTCAGTCATACGCCTAGGTACTGATAAGTCCTCACATGGTCTGTCATGGTGTCATGTATTTCTAGTGGGTCTCCCCTCTCATTATTATATACCATCCTCCCAGACCTCTGTACACGCTGCAACGTCATTTTGAAAAAGTTGGCGATATTAGGAAATAATGATGCCAGGCACTTGACGAAACATGAAACGCTTTTTATTTAGACTCGACCGCATACAACACGACCAAATTGATCTCACTTTTTCAAAATCAGAGGTTAACGGGCAATGCTTCTAATTGGTTCCAAGAATATATCTAAGTAGTGGCGTACCTCGTGTTATTGATGAATATCGCGGCTTCACAGTGGAAAAAAAGGCACTATATACACTCTATACTATACACTATATACACACCAGCGTGACTGATAGCCTAAACTCCCTCCCACTCCCTCGTGCCTTTCGCGACACAGCTGTCGTTCTATTCACCCCCCCCCCCTCTCCATACTTAAAAGACGCTAGCTACTGCCCTCAGTCACCCCTGATGAAGGAGCCGAGTGGGCTTCGAAACGTTGGGTTAAAGTTAAAATTTTTGGTTGGATATTGCAGTTTATTATAAGTCTTCAAACTCAACCAGATACGCAAATATGTCAAAATGTTAGGTTTTCAAACTATATATACAACTGCAGTCTAGTATAGCCATGCACACATCGTACGCAGACTTGCTTCTGCTTTCACTGATGCACTGTAATGTCCAAACCACTGACTATACACTCCGTAGACTGTGTGTGTCTCATCTCTCAGGCGTGGGAACACTGCGAAAAGTAGGCCAGATCGAGGGACACACAATTAAGCACGCAAGCCCAGGGCTGATTCATGACTGCTCTGATCGATGCAGAACTTCGTCCTCTCGCCGTGGCCGTCAGACGTGTGGTCAGACTTCTAACAACACCGACACGTTGTTTTTAACGCGAAAGCGTTAAGCGGGTTTCGTTCAGCGGAGACCCCGGCGTCGTAGTTTACGTGCCGAGAAAATGCGGATTGGTCCAGAGGGTCGTGACGTCACACGTGGAGGCCCGGAATTGAAAAGTGATCATCTGGCGAAGTAACCGCGATGTCGGCCAGCGTCAGGCACTCACGGATCAGGCGCAGGCAGTCCGCGTCCAAGTCATCCAGCTGAAGGCGTCCGTCGCTTCTCTTTCGGCAGGCTAGGCGCTCTTTGACGACGCCCGCTGTCCTCATGAAGCCCTCCATGTCCCACATGCCTCTTTGCGCTGCTCGGACCATCGCCTCGGCGTCGCTCTCGCTGGGAGACAACCTCCGCACCGCCTCCACGAGTGCAGGGCTTTTGGCCACGGGTTCGAACGCCTCCGCGCAGCAGCGTTTCTGGGAAGCACCGGTCACGAAGTGCGCCGCCCTCGCAACTAGCATCGCGTTGCGTCGAACCACGTCCGCGATGTGAAACCGCTCGAAGTCCATGTCAGAGTCCACTGGCAAATCCACCCAAACGAGGGTGTGATTCTCGCAGAAGTCCGCAGACAGGAACACCACAAAGGAATGCACCAATTCAGGCTCCGCTGGGAAGAAGACATACTCGCAGATGCTCTTGCTGCGGCGTACGGCGATCGCGAGGTGTTCCAGGGCTTCGGCGGAGAACGACAGATTGGTCAGCTCGAGCCTCCGGACGGTTTTGTTAGACTCGAGAGCTCGGACTAGCGCGACGTCTATCTGGAACACGCGCTCTGCATGGTCGTCGCCGACGAGCTCCAGCCTGCGAAGTGTCCTGGTTCCTGCTAGGTACCGCGCAAGCAGCCCGTGCGCCGTGAGGTCAGAGTCCACCGTAAGCCGCACGCGGGTGACCTGCAATGGGGCTACGGGGAGTGCTTTGCTGATGCTGATCTCAAACTCTCTGAGAGCTTCCACTTCGTTGGCGGAGACTCGAAGGTTCCCGACGTGGACCCTTGGTAGAGTCGGGCCGGCGTCACGAACGACTTGCAGCAGTTTTGTCAGCCGCTTCATTGGCAGACTCACCAGGCACACTTTCCTCAGCGTTCCGCTCGCAGGCAACGCACGTAAGAAGGCCTCGCACTCAGCCGACCTCAGTCGTGACAGGTCCAGCGCGAGTTCCAAAAGAGTTCGGTTGCCAGCAAACGCCCTCGCCCACGAAGAGTCTTCAGACTGATGAACTCTCGGGTGCGGCACTGTATCAGCTTGTTGACCAGAGGCGGTTCGGTTAAATTCCTCTTTACATGGGCTGGCGGGCGGTTGCTCAACAATACATGGGCAACGGCAACTCTTATCCCCAGGACTGCTCCTCACGCACAACACGATCAGGCTTTTGTTACGCGCGACTAACTCTGCGACCACGTGTACACATTCAGCAGAGGGAGCGCTGATGGACAGGTGCAGTTCCTCTAGCGTCTCATTGTCGAACAGCGGCTCAACGAGTGACCTCAGCTCGGCGGCGTGGACCTGGTTTTCGAAAGGTGCCGCGAACACCAGCTTCCTCAGTATCTTGTTGCGGCGCAAGTAGTCGGCCATCGCCTCCCGCGTTCGTGTCTCAGCTCGCTCCATCACCTTGGTGCTCAGGGACAGCTCCTTGATCGATGAATTTTTCGTGAGAGCGTCGACAAACTCCGCCGAAAGGTGGGGGTGGAAAGAGGCCGTGGCTGAAAGGTCGAGACTTCGTAGGCGAGTCGAAAGGCGGACCAGATCGAAGAGTCGCAGCGCGACGTCGGGCGTAGACGACCGGTCGTGGTACGCAAACTCTTCCAGCTCCGTCATGGTTGCGATCACGCCTCCGAGAAACAGGTCTCTGAACGCCCTGCTGTGGCCAGGCACCAAGCACACGACGAGCCTGCGGAGCTCCGACGAAGAGATACTCAGGGCATTCAAGAACCCCAGGCAGTCGGACTCCAGCAGGGACTCGGTGATGTGGACTTCTGCGACGCACCGGTGCACGGCCATCAGGTGGAGTGTAAACATTACAGCCTGGCACCACCGCACGTACTGTTGTCTACCGGCAGGCCTTTGTCGAGAGCCGACCGCAACGAGGCACAGTCGACCCAGATGGTTAGGTGATTCGCGGAGCTCCAGACCGCATTGCCAAAGGAGCTCGTTCCATACTGACAGGTGCTGAACCAGATGACAAGTTTGGTTGGCGTCCCCTGTGCAACACAACGCTAATGGTGACCGTGAATAACAAGAAACAACCGGCAGGCCGCGTAGGCGCCAGTAAAAACTGAAGGCTGAGTAGGGGATGTCCATGCCGTCTGCCGCGCTGTCAAACTGTCTTCAAGCCACTGGTGCTTTGTGATTTGGGTTGTAAATGCCGATGCAGACCACGGACCGGACTGCGGACGAAACGGTCACGTTAGTAGGGACGGGCAAATGGCACGGCCACAGATCAAATGCGCACGGCGGACCGCGAGAGAAGACGACAGTGTGGATGGGACCACTTTCCTCTTCGCCCTCATGAGCTGCCCTTTCAGGAGAGAGACACGTACATAACTCCCCCCCCCTCTCCCCAAAACACTGCGCCAGCGCAACAGAAACCGTCTCTGATCTGTTGGACACAAAAGCGCCCTCAAGAAAAAAAAAACAAGTTGCTGTACTTCTGAAACGTAGCACGCTGCCGCCAGAAATCGAAAGGAAGATGCCCTTCGCCCCCACCTCTACCTTTTTTTTTACTCTGCAAGTGTAGTGTCACGTGGTTCTTGATATATATCTTTTGTTCGCCTCAAAGGGTAGCCGGAGACCAGACAACGCGGAGAATGCAGAGAGGAGGGGAATGCCGGGAATGGAACGCGTAGGAATCAATTTAGTTCCCCCTCCCCCCCCGGAAAGGTACTCAACCCACCCCTAACCCTCTTGGACAGGGCATGATCGACTCGTGGTAGTGGCCCTGAGGCCACTGGTCTGGCCCTTTCGGCAGGGAGCGAAGCAAAGCACCCCTCACTTCTTTTTTTTTTATGAATCTGAGCGGCCGTCGCCTTCAGCGTCGAAGGGAGCTAACCTAATTGAAGACACATGCGCAGCAAAAAAAAAAAAACGAGAGAGAAAGAGCAAAAAAGAACAGCGAGCGCAGGGTGATGACAGTATCAAGAGAGCCACATGTGATCAGGACCCCCGGAAAGCCCGGATATGACCATCTAAGAAATCAATCTCTTTTCTTGATAGAGTATTCGAAAGCGAGCTAATACCCCTGTCACACGGACACTGTAAAGGTACTTTGAACTAATGCTCCATTACTCTAAGGACGAACGCGCGCTGCCACACGGACGCGCCAAAGGACACCTAGCTCAAAGGAGCTTCGAAACAAGGCAGCTCGAGTTCGTCCTTTGAGGCTTCAAGGGAGTACTCTCTCTCCCAGCGAGTTAACAGCACAAATAAATTGAGAAAAGAAACGTTAAATTTTCATTTTATAAATTCACTTCATAAGATTAGTGGTGTTTTAAAATATAAGATCATTTGTTTTGTGGCAGTCTCACCACGCCATACTCTCGTTCCAGATATACGAGCCATTTGGGCTCAGTGTGGCCAGCACTGTGATGTTATGCTCTGTACTTGGAAAATCATGTCATTATTGCAGTTAAAATTGCATTGCTTTAACTAGAGTCACTAAATAAAGACTTAGAGTACCGGCACTCTTTTCTCTTATTGTTCTGTGCCGCCGCCACGATCATTGGTCAGTTTGCATCAAGTGATATTTGTTTACACTGCGACGGTTCATGGGGGCTGCCATTTTGTGGCTTATGCGTTTTCAGTCGGGCAACTGTGGTAGTCCTAGTGCTGCGAGTGCTGCCGGTGACCGACTCAGTGACCAGGGATTCCGCGCCTCGCAGCATTTCAGCTGCACAAGAGCATACGAGGATGCCGTTTTGCTGCGTTGTTGGCTGTTTCAACTCGCAGAATGATGGAAAACGCTTCATGCGCTTTCCGCTTTCCATGCCGTACGGCTACGATCCCCGCCGCAGCGCAGGGTGGCTAACAGCGTTGTTTACAAAATGGCCGGGCCAAAGTTAGCGGCGAGGTCGCCGAAGCGGCAATCTGGCAACAATGATAAACAACAAAATGGCCGCCCCTGCTTACCGCCGTGCTGCAGTGACGGTACTCTAAGTCTTTATTTAGTGACTCTAGCTTTAACATAATACGGTTATAAAACTAATTTACTAAAAAAATGTGACATTTATGTATTTATATGTGCAGTGAGGTTTGCAATTTAAATAACGCTTTTCGCCGATGAGGGCGCTAAAAAGTTCTTGCGAATAGGGAGCCTACATACATGCCGCCTGCCGCCTGGCTTAGGGTGGTGACATCTCTCCCAGTGTTGCCGAAAACGGCCGCTAAACATGACGGGCAGCCATGTTGTTCCCCTTGAAGAGAGCATCCCCGGCTTTCAGTGGCGTGGTGGCTGGGGCGATCTACAACATTAGTTTATATTCTAGTTTATCGGCGTTTCTTTCGAAGTTAGTACCAAAAGATGACGCCGTTTCGACGACATAGAGCAGTTCTCAGCGACGGTGCATTACACTCCGAACGGGTCTCTCCTCTGCGCGCGTCATCGCGCCAAAAGGCAGCGCTTATCAATTACGTAAAAAGGGTTCCTCCTCACGATGAGCACTAACCGAGCTTAGGTGTTGGGCGTTCAGAATTTAATGTTATGACGGTAATCAAAAGATTACGCAGGCCCACTTTTTAATGCTTATCAATTACTTGGTTCATGCGCGGCCTGTACAGAATGTGGCCGTAGTGGCTGTGTAGCTTATGTCGGGCATAATCGCCGCAAGTGTTCTATCGTTGGATAGCTTATGTCGAGTATAATTGCACCGGACTAATTGTAGGTCTCAATTAATTACCGGTAATTAGTTAATTGTAATGTAATTGAAATTTACGCTACATCACTAAGTCGCTGGATAGCTTATGTTGAGTACAATTGCACTGAACTAATCTTGTCTTACCGACCATTAATTAGATAACCGTGATTAAAAATCAATCGTTATGCTCCATCATCAAGCTATATATCGTTGGATAGCTTATGTCGAGTATAATTCCACCGGAGTAATCGCAGGTCTTAATTACCATTAATTATTTATTTGATTTAAAATTGAACCTAATGCTATAGCATCGTCATATATCGTTGAAAGGTCTCGATGAGTAGAATCGAAAATGTAACGGTAAACCGAGCTAACGCTGGTCTATGTAGGTTCAAAATAAAACCACGCAACAGAAGCAAAACAGTAGCACCTAATGCTTATGCATTCACAGCACGGGAAGAGACTTAAGTGCCCCAGTAGTTCTATTACCGACATCACAATGGCATTTGCGTGTGCAATGTACCATTAGTTTGTGCATTTTGCTCTTCTGTGAGCAATTACACATGCTCTACGCAATGAGCTATGCAACCCCATACTAGCACACTGTAGCTTCAGCAAAAGGTATAAACATACTTAAAAAAATTTAGGGAATCTTGAGGCTGATGTTAACAAATTAAGATCGAGTGTTGTAAGCGTCTTAGTTTTGTACAGATTGCCATTGAGTTAACATTAAAGCAGTGCTTCATTTCACATTGCCTACCATTTTTCCACGTGTGCTGAGAAACTAACTTACACAGGGTGTTCAGTAGGAGGCTCAAATGTTCAGAGCGTAACATGAGACTTGCTGGAATGGAATCAGAGAAAGAGGAGCAATACAAACAATGGGACAAGTGAGAAAACCTAAAATCAAGAAACCAAATGACATTTTCAGACGCCTTCGTGTAAACATTCAAGAAGCTTCTTTTATTGCCGACACACTTCTGGCAACTGTCAATTAAAGGGGAGGTGCTCATATTCTTTCTCAAGCAAACTGACAGAATATATAAGCATCCGCAGCCAGCTAAAGTGCATATGAAATTACATTCTTCCATTATCAGCATCTGTGAAACCAGTGAAATTTTTGTACACATATCAGTCACTCCTGTAAAACATATCTGGTGCGCACACTGATGGTGTAATTGCAAACAGGCTTATTATTTTTAAACATTGACCGAAGTAAAGCAGCTTCGTTGCTCAATGAACACTTCTACATAAAACAAAATATACTGATAGCCATGAACAAATTGTATGAGTGCAGTACAGAGGACACAATAAATGGGCTAAATTAGCAGGACTAGTAATGCAAACAACTCAAATGATAATGAGAAACACCACGGCAACTCTGTGGGAGCGTATGTTTTACAGCCCCTAAATAATGCAAGGCATGGTAGTGATGCTCCAGCCACAAAAATAAGACTGTTACGCACTTCACAAAAGACTTGAAACAGTGGTTTACACATTTGCATCTAGTTCCAACACTTGCTCCTAAAAACTTCACCTTTGATGAACACACTAGTGGCACGCACTGTAAATCAGTTTGCTATTTCCAAATGCTGACTGAAGCAAAGCAGCTTCATTGGTTAGTGCACACAATCTGCAAGCAACAGCTTGCTACAGAGAGGTGACATAAAAATATGCTGAAAGACGTGAACAATTTACAGGCGAGCAAAGTACACACGACATACACAGTGAAAGTGTCAGAGTGCTATATTCGGGTACAACCCAAGGAAGTAGTGGCAGATGCCCCCCGACCGTTTCCCTCCAGCCAATAGCAGTGACCGATTTTCATGACAACGCGGTCAATCCGATTAAGCCACGGTTAACTGCCGTTCATCTGCCACTCCCAGCGATGCAACTTAGCAGCATTAAACATGGTGTCATGAAAATCGGTTGGCGCCATTGGCTGGATAGAATTCTTTAAGGACATCTCCCCTATTTTCTTTAGTTGTGTCAAACTATAGAAAAACAACGAAAGCAAGGCCAAATCATTAACTAGCTGACTGCAAGCATCTAAGCATATGATGTTACCATCCTTCTCAGAGTTCAGACCAGGTTTGTTGCGGCACATGTTTTGCTAGACATTCCATCCACCCTCTGTGCATGCTGCTGTCGTAGATGGATCCTCAGTCTTGTCCTCACATATTTTGTCAGGAGGACCTTCCCTGCCTGAGCATGATGTGTTTCACAGCAACCTAAGTTCAACTTGACAGCCTTGCACAGGGCATTCAGAATGCTAGCAAATGGGGTTTTGAGCACCATGATTTCCTTCATATCTGCAAAAGTCTTAAACTGCTCCTCACATTCTATAAGGACATTAATCACTGCTTGCGTTGGATAAATGAGGTTCTCAGAATTTTTCACGTACTCTTTAAGCTTAATAAGATTGCTATACTGATTTGTAGCATCTCCAACAAGGGCATTTTTGCAGTCACTACAGTTACCAATGGACTTCATGACAGACTTGACCAGGAATCCTCCTAGATAAGCAAGAATGTCACATTCTGCTTCTGTGAGAGCACACACAAACAGGTTTTCTAGCTCTTCAGGCTCTTGGTTTTGTCCTTCATGTCTCTGGATAGTTGGGTCAAGGTCAGCTAGATGCAAGCTGTCATCAACCTCGTAGCTAGAATTTGTAGGTGTGTGCATGAACTGTCCAACACAAATCAGCTTCAGTGCACACTTAACGTCGTATGCACTAGGGACCGGCTTCTTGAGTCTCAACACAGAGAATATGTTTTCAAGACAATCTTGTACGAGCCGGCCAAGAAGCACATACTTGTAGCTTTGGTTGTCCAAGAGGTCTTGCGACAGGCTGAGAGCAACAGTGGTCGATGCCAGAAGGCCAGCTTGTGAAGGCTTCCAATGTGCCGTTGCTCCCATTTTCATTTGACGGAAAGTGCTGCACGTCAGTTCCAAAAGCGCAGTGGCCTCTTTATGCTTTGAAGGATCTATATCGCTCAGAGCAACAACCGGATGTCTGGCCGACATAAGGGTGTACCACCTGCTCACGAGGTTAAAAAACCACGCTGTAGCCTCTGCTTCGGGGGGCAAAATTTTTTGTTGGATTAAATATCGGATAGCAGCAGGAGCCTCACGGAACAATTGCACAGCAATGTTCACTTTCATGGTAGTGAAATGTCCACTGCTGATGTGGATTTCCGACAGCCTATTTGCAATCTTCAGCTCACTTTGACAGTCGTACTTCAACACTGCTTCAACATGCTCCACCTTGACAGTGCCAGAAGGAAGACTTTGTTCCTTAACAGTTTCTTCACCCAGAGTGAATTCTCCCACTCGGAGTAGTTGGGCACGGATGTTCTTCAAGACGTGGGCGGGGTCAGCCATAAAGAATAGTTGCCTGTCACGGAGGTGCGGGTGCGGAATACAGCAGACAGTCTGTGAGTTTCTGTGGTTGGACAAGCCAAGCAGGCGCCAAACTGCACGGTTGGCAGCTCCCATGTCACTTGTGACAACAAGCACTCTAAGCGAGATTTGAAAACAAAGCTCAATCAAGTGGAACACAATGTCCTTCAAAATAGAGCCATCTATCGACCTTCCAGTGAAGTGATAGGCGATAACCTGTTTCCATCTCGTGTTCACGCCACCAACCATGAACACAAGAGCATGGTTGGCAACATCTGTAGCGGATTCCGGCAATGTAGTGCTCCCAAAAAAGCAATCAAGCGAGCGATCGTGGTCAAATCCTTGGGAGATTTCCATCTCATCCATGAAGAGCACACAGTCTTTTTCCATGTCTTGCATTGTGGCTACTTTGGATTTCAGGACATTAAAAACTTCATGAAGAACTCCAGGCAAAAATTTAATATTTTGAAGCCTTCGTATTAATGTCCTATTGCATGGCAGTGGATATGATAATGATCTTAATAATTCATAGCCTGCTGTTCCACATGCGTGCTTTATTTGAAGGGCCTCTCGAATAGTCTTCTCAGACCACTTAAGGCCCTTCATAGTTTTCACCGTCAAAGCCCTTCTCTGGTCGTGTTTGAGGAACGGTAATTGTTCCAAGGTTATCATTTTTTGTTGTGGCGACTGTGACTTCTTTACAAGACTGCGCAGTTTTCTCTTTGTTTGCTCGTGAAGCCTCTGTAGGTTTCTGTACTTTTGGGCCAAGTCCTTATTTCTCTTTCTCAGCTCAGCATTCTGTCTTTGAAGAGACAAGTCAGTTGAAGCCGTACTTGAACCAAGTGTGAATGCAGCTTGAGGTATTTCTTTACTTGATCGCTCATTACTATGCTGTGACCTTTCAGCGCTTAAGGATTCGGCCTCCATGGGTGAAGCTGCGGGCAGAGGAAGTCGACTTGCATCAGTGGAATCTTCCCCACTGGCTTTATCTGTTCTCAGAAAGGGATGGGCAACGCTGTCTGCATAGATAACAGTGTCGACAGCTTTGGGCGGCAGCAAGGTGGTTGTTAAAGGTAGATCATACCCTGGTACCTGAGCACATTGTAGTGGACTGACAGTGTCCTGGGAACTCATGCTGTCACTCACAGCCGAGTCTTGTGTTTGTTCGGCTGTTGATGCGAAGACAGGCTCTAGAGCAGCACTACCACATGGTTCATTTCCGGTGGGGTCAAGTACTGGGCTTTGCGTTGGCGTGGCCGGACGAAAGCAAGACCGCTTCTTCGGAGGCTTCCGGTGTTTCGGGATGGCTGAAATAAAAAATTCAGTCAATAGGGTAGCACTACACTCAAGAACTGCAGAAATTCTGCATTTACAGAAGAGCAACCTAGTACCTGCATAAAACTTCCAAATAAACTTCAGGAGTAGTAATATCAGTTGGGTTTTAAGATCCCAAAGCTGTACTGGGGGGCTTTAGATTTCTTACCGCCAGTGCATATTTAACAGCGTCGGAAAGCATGCTACAACTGGCAATGATTCAGTCGTGCAAAATTGTGCTCAACAGCAGGTTGTGTTAGCAGCTGAGGTACCATTGATGCAACTAGAATTACTAATCGTCCTGAATTTTGCCATTTTAGCTTCTGTGCCAGGTGACATAGAACAAATGAGACAGCACAGTATGCAGTCTGCTTTAGGATATTTGTTTGATTCTAGACGCCCCCTTTCTCGCAGGCGTCGGGTGAATTATAAAGAAAAAACGATGCTATACAAAGTATAAACACACTATAGGTGGCCTTGTGCTCTTTGAATACAAGGCTATATCTGTGTGTTACGTTTTGGATCTTAGTATCATATATATGAGTGCATTCAATGTGTAGAGAAGATAAACAGTAGTCCCTTAGGGAAGCAGTGGGTGTTCAAGAAAAGCAAATATAGTAGGGGTAGGCAGAGAGTTAGGTGGCAAAAGTTTTGTTTAGTGCCATACTTTATACCTTTATGGCTTACACGGAAGATTTCAATTGTCATTCATTCATTTTATTTTCAATCTACAGTGAAAAATGAGCCAGAGGTAATGCAGAAGCCGTTAAAACACGGCTTAAGGTGATTTTATGTTTGAAGGTGCTGTTCGAATGCATGATCCTACAATAACGTGCAATATACATATTTTTTTATGCCCGCGATTTAGTTTTACAAGAAATGAATTGCATGCATCCCAACAAATTTCTAGCTAGGGATCTAGATGCTGATGCAAACATGCGCTGTAGGAATGCTTGGATATAAAAGCCATATCAATAGACCAAGAAGTTTGTGTGGATAATGTGGCCACAGATGGCACAGGAACCGGTTAAAGGGAAGTCAGTAGGATAGGCTTTGTCCTGCTATGGACCTTGAAATGCTGATGGTGATGAACCTTTCTTTGCAGCCTTCTAAAAGCAGATGAGCGCACATTTTTGAGCTTGCACAAAGCAACCACAGCACTACCGTATACGTGTAGACAAATTTCTTTGCAAACATTTCATATGAATGAGGCAGAGTTGTATTTAAGAGATGGATCAAAATTAGAAGCTTACCTCGATAAGTAAAAAGTGTGGGAACCGCATCTGGCCTTAGCTTCTTTAAGCCATCCTGTCTGTTTTGCTCGAAACTTGTTTCTTCAAAATGTGCCTGAAATGAATGGCAGCAAGTACTTCATAAGCATCAAGAAGTATATTCATACCTGCACATAACTGTGACAAATGCTGCAAACCGGAACATGACTAGCGTTACAACTACAGAGCTGTTTCTACCTGCTGTAATTTTTTCACATACTGTCTTTTACCAGGCTATAGTTCCAAGCTAAAAAAGTGGATAAGGGCTTCCTAAAGGCTTCATATGCATGCCAGTAACCGGGCATATACAAAATGTGTTCTTTTAGTCTGATCTTGGGTTTCCAATCTTTTTCTACCGAATAGCGTCGTACAGCAGAATGGTGCCTAGATAACCAGACCTGACTGAAAATAAGTTCCTCCGACCACAGCGCTCACGAAACAGCGAACGCGTACAATGTCAGAGAGATGTAGAAATTTATTTTCACTACCTCAGTCATGTTCTCTGACATGAGTCTTGGCGCATGTATTACAGCGCAAACAAGGAAGCGGGCGCCAATATATCGTGAGTGCACTCGCGTGAGAATTACAGTCAGCGAGGGCGAATGCGAACCGTTGCTTCTCGCCCTTGGTGCTCGAGACACGCCGCCAGCGCATCTAAAAACTAACGAGAAGATTGCACCCACGCCCGCAATGCGTAGCCTGTTATCAAACCCACGCCGCGCACGCCGTTCGAGGCGGCCGTGGTTTAATTATCGTAAACGTGAAGCACAGTACACCAAACATAACAAGCGAGCAGGTAACAAAAGAGAAAAAGGTACGGTACTCACAGAACATATGCGAGAAGCAGCAGTGGGTTCCCAGCAGTCTCGCTTTACTTGTGCCAGCCAACGTTTTCTTCGGTTGGAGTCAGCCGGGAAACGAAACATCCGTGTGCCCTTCCTGCAGTGGTTCGAGCACTGCGGAACGCAACACCCGGGCATTGCTGCTGCGTAAGCTTCCTGGCGCACTTAGTGCAACAACCGACAACATATGACTGTCCCACTCAACGATGAACGGCGATGAAGACGCAACTGCTGCAGCAGCTAATGCGCGCCTATGCACGGCGGGGAACAAGATGGCGCGGCGTCTTCCCGTAACCATGACAACACACGCGCTGGCAACATGGGTCTTAGCGGGAGGCGGCATGTGCTGTGTCAAAGGAAGTCACCACCCTAAGCCGGGAGGGGGCGCGACATGTAGGCTCCCTACTTGCGAAGGTCGTTCCGCGACCGTGTAGCACGGACGAACTCCCTTGAAGTAGTGCTCCTTTGGGAGCGTAAAGGAGCATTAGTTCAAAGTGCCTTTAGAGTGCCCGTGTGACAGGGGTATTACACGGGTGTCACCCTTTTTTGAGATGTAGAACGCCTCGATAACTTATCTTTCGGTTTTTGATTTCGATTTTGAAAGGAATTTTCTTTTCCAGATAAGGATGGCAGTTGTTGTATCGCATCTCCTACAGTGGAGTGGAAGATTGCAGCCCGTGCCGATGCGTAGGGAGCGCCTGTGCTCCAGAGCAAGCTCATTAAAACATCGGCCAGTTTGGCCTAGTCATTTGGTCAGTCCAAACGAAAAAGGAATTTCGTAGATTAATTCTGAAATGCACTTAGTGAACTTGCTCTGGTTGTTTTTTTTTTTTGTTCTGGTGAGTAAAGGACACACTTTATTCAGTTTACATGGCACCGAAAAAAGAACGCGGATCCCGTACCTCTCCGCAACCTTCTTATTGTTGTGTGAAAGACAGTGGAAATATGGCATGATAAATTGTGGCTTGTGTTCCGAGCGTTGTTCATTCCTATCGGGAAATGTTATCCTTTGAATCAGGCTTTCGCAGGTGATGAGGATTAGAAATTGGGGGTACCCAGCTGAAAGAAGGCGTTTGACTTGACACACGGAACTAGACGACATGTGGGAACAGGACCTCTTGAAGGCAGATGGACAGCTAGACATTATAAAGTCATGTTTCACTATCTTGGAGTGAGCACTCTTAAAAGGCAGTAAACGTTTGTTTGTCCGTGGGCTATATGACCAGCACACATGGCCATCTGTGAAGTGCAAATTTAGTTCTAAAGACTGGATGCGGTTGTCCCTTGTCAATTCTTGAGTAAAAGCCAGACCTTGCACCTCAGAGGAGGCGTTAAGAATGTTAGTGACACCACTGTCAAGGTCATAGTTAAATCCTTGTCTAAGATAACTAGAAAAGCCGTCGACGTAACGAAACACAAGTAAAACAGGGTGCTTTAAAAGCTCTTTTTCTAAGCGTCTCTCTAAAAATGCCATGAAAATGTCACACAGCACAAGAGCGATCGCGGACCCAATGCAAATTCCAGACTTTTGAACATAAAAGCTGTTGCACCTGTGCTGTGTGACATGGGGCGAAATCTCCCGATAAGAAGGAACAACGTTCCGAAACCAAGCCACCATTTGTCATGCCATATTTCCAATGTCTTTCACACAACAATAAGAAGGTTGCGGAGAGGTACGGGATCAGCGTTGTTTTTTCGGCGCCATGCAAACTGAAAAAAGTGTGTCCTTTACACACCAGAAAAAAAAAATGTACCACCAGAGCAAGTTCACTAAGTGCATTTCAGAATTAATCTACGAAATTCCTTTATCGTGTGGACTGACCTATGTAGGCCAAATTGGCCGATGTTTTAATGAGGTTGATCTGGAGCACAGGCGCTCCCTACGCACCGGCACGGGCTGCAATCTTCCGCTGGACTGTAGGAGATGCGATATCAACAACTGCTATCCCTATCTACAAAAACAAAACTCCTATCAAAAGAGAAATCAAAAACCGAAAGAAAAGTTATCCAGGCGTTCTTTATCTCAAAAAAGGGTGACAACTGTGTTAGCTCACCTTGGATTTCTCTATCAAGAAAAGAGATTGATTTCTTAGATGATCATATCTTATCCGGGCTTTCCGGGGGTCCTAATCTCAGGGTGCTGTCTTGATACTGTCGTCGCCCTGCACTCGCCGTTGTTTTTTGCTCCCTCCCTCTCTTTTTTTTTTGCTGCGCATGTATCTTGTTCTTCATGCTGGATGGATGGATGATGGATTGATGCATACGGCTGAACCTTTTAAATCGGGCGGTGGCTGAAGCCACCTAGCCATGACTTATGAAATTTTACTCTTGTCTTGCTTTTATCCACCACTCACATCTGGTTTAATTTGAAGAAACATGCGCATATATATATATATATATATATATATATATATATATATATATATATATATATATATATATATATATATATATATATATATATATATATATATACTTATGAAGGTGACTGTTGGCTCCCTTCATAAGTATATATATATATATATATAATATATATATATATATATATATATATATATATACTTATGAAGGGAGCCAACAGTCACCTAATCCAAGCTGCATAGGGGAACGTTATTTTTTTTAATGTGTTGTGCTTATCAGTGGGATAATATTACTTAGATTAATAAATCGCGTAAAGAAAATTACTTATAAAGCAGCAGAAAAAAAAACCATGCCGCCGGTGGGATCCGAACCCACGACCTTCGAATTTCGCGCCCGGTGCTCTTACCAACTGAGCTACGGCGACGGCTGTCCAATCTGTTGCTCTCGTGGGTATTTATGTTTATTTGGTGTACGCGAACCTTGAGAGTGTTCACCAGCGCCACCCTCGTCCATAGCGGCGGACGTAGCACGTCCTGTAATACCGCGAGCGTGACGTGAACGCCATCTAACGGCGAGGGCGGAAACTGTGCGAGAGCCCTCTTAAGCAACCTGTGGCATCAAGACTGCATCAAGACTGAGACCCTCGTTAAGCTATTAGCAGACAAGGGAAAGTATATATATATATATATATATATATATATATATATATATATATATATATATATATATATATATATATATATATATATATATATTGATTGATTGGACAGCCGTCGCCGTAGCTCAGTAGGTAAGAGCACCGGACGCGATATTCGGAGGTCGTGGGTTCGGATCCCACCGGCGGCATGGTTGTTTTTTCTGCTGCTTTATAAGTAATTTTCTTTAAGCGATTGATTAAAGTATTATTATCCCACTGATAAGCATAACACATTAAAAAAAATTGACGTTCCCCTATGCACCTTGGTTTCGGTGACTGTTGGCTCCCTTCACACACACACACACACACACACATATATATATATATATATATATATATATATATATATATATATATATATATATATATATATATATATATATATATATATATATATATATATAATAGTCAGCCAGCGCCGGCGCAAGGAACATATTCACACAAGTCGTACACGATAAGCATCGCTCAAAAACTGTTTTACCGCTTTGTACAAAGATATTGATGCTTCGCTGACGCACAAACTGCATTTCTTGATGATATAGAACGCTTCGATCAGTTCTCTGGCTGTTACATTGCTACTCCTGGCAAGAATCCGCACCATTGAAAAACATGGCTCACAAGAGCGTGAAGGTCAGGATATGATATGCTTAGGTAAACTTGGGCCCTCTTTATTTTGTTCCACGTTTCTTTCGTGTTCCCTGATTCGCTCATCGACACAGCGCCCGGTTTGTCCTATATAGGAACGACCGCACGTGAGCGGAATTTCATAAACTACCCCTTCCGTACATCTCGTGTATGAGCGCGCCCATGCTTGGTTCTGCAGCCTCTTTCCTTTTCTTTTTGCTTTCTTTTCTCCACTCGAGGGCAAACGCTTCCGAGCTTCAGGGGGGCTGAGAAGACGAGCGGGACACCATGCCATGCTCGCAACCTTTTTCAGGTTGAGGGCCAACTTGCAAACATGCGGCACCGCCACAGGTCTCACCTCTTCTCGAGGGACCTCTGCCCCAGCTCTCACTGCCCTAGTCTTCATCTTCTGCAAGATGCTTTCGGCGACCCCTGTCGTGAGCGAACCAGGGAATCCGGCTGAAGCCAGCCTAGCCAATTGGTTTTCAAAACTCCGTCTCATCTTGTGAACGCATGACTTCCTTAGCGCAGACTCAAGACACAGAGAAGCAATGCTTCTTTTCACTAACTTGGAATGCGAGGAGTCAAATGGCAGAAGCCCTTTTTTTACTCGCGGGGTGTAAGTCCAACACACATGATCTGTAAAGAACTTAATCATAAAGGGGCTGCGAAACACCGCTTGAACGAAGCGAATGTTGTACAGCTTTATTTCTTGTACAAGGGGCTCTATTTCTTCGTCCTGTCTCACCGAACCGTCTCGTTTCATACCCGTCATCGCAAATGCTTCGTGCAAATCGCGAATGCTTGGCTTCTGCATTCGAAAGCGCATTCTGCCTCGTGAGGTGCTGGGCTTGTTTGTGGGCTTTCAGCCTTCAGTTAGCCACGGCATAAGGATATGCAAGTTCTTGAGGTCCGAATGGCAACGTCAGGTGAGGCTGTGCAAGGATCATCTGAGGCTTCTTCTTCAGTATTCAAGTCAGTCAGCGCTGTGTTTTGTCCCCTTCTGTTTAAAGGCTTCGAGCCGTTGCGCTGATTTACAAGAAGAATCATAGAGGTGCCGTCTGTATAGCTTTTTGTATGCTATGAAACCTTTTTCTATTAGTGTGTAATTTGTTGTAACTCTCTCGAAACTTTCAAGCAATAATAATAATTGGTTTTTGGGGAAAGGAAATGGCGCAGTATCTGTCTCATATATCTTTGGACACCTGAACCGCGCCGTAAGGGAAGGGATATAGGAGGGAGTGAAAGAAGAAAGGAAGAAAGAGGTGCCGTAGTGGAGGGCTTCGGAATAATTTCTACCACCTGGGGATCTTTAACGTGCACTGACATCGCACAGCACACGGGCGCCTTAGCGTTTTTCCTCCATAAAAACGCAGCCGCCGCGGTCGGGTTCGAACCCGGGAACTCCGGATCAGTAGTCGAGCGCCCTAACCTCTGAGCCACCGCGGCGGGGCTTCAAGTAAGACTTCAAGCAGTTTTTGATGCAATGTATTTTCACTTGACAACAATTGTGCTATAAGTGATTCAAAAGATCCTACCGGACATATTTTATTGAAACATCATTTACTGTAAAGTTTGCTGCCGTACTGATTTTTAATGTTGGACAACGCAGCCTACCCAGCTGATGTGGCACGGCTAAGGCATTTATAAAATGCTTCGTGGAGCTGTTCTCCAGTGAATTGATGAGTCATATCTCGAGACTATACTCATGGCACTTGTATTGCAAGAGAGCTGCTGCACTGCCCTGAAACAAATTCCTCGCCCAGATTTTGAACGATGACCTCACAATACGTCGAAGCTACAAAGAGATGCACGATATGACTACCAACATATATGTATGACCATCGCAAGGAAAAGACAAATCAAAGAACACATTGAATTTCGCGGCGCACAATGTGCGAGAAGATACTCGCTAAAGATTTTTACAGCATTATTTGTAAATAATGCTTAGGAACTATCGACACATTAATTGCAAAACGTGGAATTGAATATTTGCCTTCACTTAATGGCCGATTTCTGATCTTCATGCGTCGTGTCATGCCCCGAAATACAGATATTAAAGTCACAGAAGCATATAAAGAAAGTATGATATTAAATAATACCATATAATTACGTATCTATAAATTACAAGCTGGTTTTCGCCTCTTTATTCCAGAAAAGTTATGGCACAGGTGGTAACATCCCATGCCTATGCATGGACGCGTCAAAACAACAACTTTGAACAAAGTTTTTTCTGTGTGAAATAAAAGATTCCACACAAAGACGGCCTGCACCGTTTCGCGGAATGCGGTTAACGCAGGAGACCTAGGCCAACATTGTTTTAGAAAAAAGTAAACAGTTTATATATATCGCTTCGCGTGCATGTAACGTGGGAGACGGAAATCTTACTTGAAAATCACACAAAAACATTCCTCTGACAGTCCATGGCTTTTTAGTCGTCCGTTGGAACCAGAAATTCAGTAGCTTTTTGCCACGCCTGCAAGTGGGCTATAAAGAGAAACGGCATGGAAATGTTGCACATATTCTGAGTGGCCTGCTGCAGTTGAAGAGTAAGCGTTTTTTTATGCCATTCTTGCAGATATATGACGGACAACCAACGTCTTCATAACACAACTGACATAAGTCGGGCCACATGGCACTCCACCCCACTGACTGAAAAGGTGGTCAGCGTTCAGTGAATCCACTTCACAAGAGACGGAAAACGATTTTCTCCCCATTCTAGCTGCATATTTCTTTGAACACAATTTCAAGCTGCGTACAAGTCGTCAAAAAGCGCTTTGTTGCTTTCTCTTTTGCCTGCCGGAGAAAAATAAGTGCGCATTATGGTCGAAGCACCAATTGCGCCCTGAGCCATATTCATTTCCTAACGCATTTCAAGACGAGAGGACGGTGGCACTCAATAATATGATCTTGCAGGCCAAGCTACTGAATTATTTCATCAGAGCTCTCATGACGTACGAGATGTGGGTTTTAGCTTGCGCAGGGTACGAATGGCGTCAGCTCGAGCGTGCATACATGGTGTTACGCCCATACTCAATGGCCACTGGAACTCTACTGGACGTCCCAAACAACAACAGGACATCCAAGGGAGTTTCAGTGGCCATTGGGATATATATGCGGAATTAGTTCTTGTCGCTTTTACATTAATAGATCCCTGGGAGTCATCATAGCATGACCCCAGCACTCCACGTTTCTGAAGTGTTTACCAACCAAGGCCGCGGTGGCTCAGTGGTTATGGCGCCCGGCTGCTGACCCGAAAGACGCAGGTTCGATCCCGGCCGCGGTGGTCGAATTTTGATGGAGGCGAAATTGTAGAGGCCCATGTACTGCGCGATGTTAGTGCACGTTAAAGAAGCCCAGGTGGTCGAAATCTCCGGCGCCCTTCACTACGGCGTCCCTCATAGCCTATGTCGCTTTGGGACATTAAACCCCCAAATCACAAAGGTTCAGACCAATCAGTAATCAAATGAGTTATTGACAACTCAACAGTTCAGCGGTCGGGACTTTTCGTTTGCTTCTGGCATTCAGAACCTACATCTCTAATTACATTAACCTATCCACTGGCATCCAGAAAAGTTGTGTTCCTATAACACGAGGCGACCATGCAACAATACTGCTTTTCACTCTCATGTGCGCAAAACATGTATCAGCATGTTTTAAACCTCGGCTTGAAGTTGTGTATATGTATAGGTGAGGCCAGCAGCGAGTACATGCGGCTTTATGGGCAGATGAAATTCGATGCGCGCATCTGGTGTTTCTACTTCCCAGGCAATATTTATGTGTACGCTTGCATATACATGGAGCGCGTCTTCCACGGGTATGGCACGCCAGTAGGCGATTTGCCTGCCGACGCGTCAGACCAGAGGGAAGGTGCCGCGCGGTTTCGCGCCTGGGCCATGCATATGTGCTCCATACCGCGCAAAGCCCCGACGTGAGACGACGACTGACCCACCGCGGTGAGTGAGGTGCATTCGTATTTGCGTGAAGTGTTTCCAGATGATGGGCTGAATTTGGAATCGAATTGTTTTGCTTTGAATTACGTACTGCTTTGGCAGGCAGGAAGTGGCGCAGTATAAGTCCCACTTACCGGTGGGCACCTCAACCGCACGGTTAGGGAAGGGAGGAAGGTGGGAGTGATAGAAGGAAGAAAGAGGTTCCATACACTCTAAACACGGGAGTAAAAAGGGTGTAAGCTGTTCTCTGGCGCACTCCATTGAAGTAAAGAGTGAGTGCGCTACAGAGCAGTTTACTCCCTTTTTACTCCTTTCTATTTAGAGTGTATGTAGTGGAGGACTCCGGAGTAATTTCGACCACCCAAATCTATAATGCGCCAAGCTCACACGTGTATTTGCGTGTCTGTGAACAGGGAGAAAAAGATGGAGGTAAGGAGAGTAAAGTCCAACAAAGCTTAATAATAATAATAATAATAATAATAATAATAATAATAATAATAATAATAATAATAATAATAATAATAATAATATTAATAATAATAATAATAATAATAATAATAATAATAATAATTGGTTTCCGGGGAGAGGAAATGGCGCAGTATCTGTCTCATATATCGTTGGACACCTGAACCGCGCCGTAAGGGAAGAGATAAAGGAAAGAGTGAAAGAAAGGAAGGAAGAGGTGGCGTAGTGGAGGGCTCCGGAATAATTTCGTCCACCCGTGGATCTTTAAAGTGCACTGACAGCGCACAGCACGCGGGCGCCTTAGCGTTTTGCCTCCATAAAAACGCAGTTTTTGAAAGCGAAAATCAGTACTTCATGCATGCGTATGAAAACGAGGTAGGTACCTCCGTAATAAAGTGCTCTCAAGCCCGCTGCCTGTGAAATTTATGTTAGTTTGTGGGGACCTGCCCTGCAGCCCCCTGAGTTTGCTTTCCCGCGAGGCACCGTGCAGCAGCAGTCGTACCCCGAGGATGAGCGCGTTCCCTTGCCAGTTACATTAACTGGCAAGAGAGGGCGCCAGCGTCGCTGCGCGGGAGACTGCTGAAGCCCGCCCGCGGGAGATGGGGTCTCTTGGGCCGGGATAATCACCCTGATCGGACGCGTCGCTCGGGTCTCCGCTCTTCGCCGACGGGGCGAAGAAGCGACGGGGAGACAGGCTCCCGTACTCGTCCCGTCCGGCCTGCGGAGTTTATATCCCTTGCCCTAGCGCGGGCGAACATTCGCTCGGAACCTTGCTGGTGAGTCGGACGTCCTTGATTCATTAGCGTACCTTGTTGCTAGCTGGCGTTATTGTTTCTGTAGCAATAAATGCCTGTTTGTGTCAGCCAATGTGTCGTTCCTTTGTTCCCCCAGAGCAAGGCCCGCCGTGGTCGGCGAGCGCTCGGTAGCGTACGCGATCACGGGGTGGGGTCCGGGCGGCTTTGAACCGTGTCAGCCGCGATTGAGTGGGGAGAACGTACTTATCTCCCCATGTCAACCCCACATCTGGCAGCCCAACGTGGGGCCTGCTCTTGGAACATTGGACGACTGTCGGTTCGGTTCGAGGAACGCTCTTTGTCCGGACTTGACAAGTGCTAGGCCTAGAGTGAATTTTGATCGCTAGGACCTGCGGCATGCTTTCTTGAGTGCGAGGTGTATTGCGCTGCAGCATGTTTGAACTTTTCGACATGCTCAGCACATTTTTTTTCCCTGGAGTTTCTTCGTGAGAATGACTTGGTCCGCATCGAGGGAGTTCGAGGCCTAGCGCCCGCGGAGTCGCCGAGCCCGAAGCGAGTGAGTACGGAAGCCGCGTGGGTGGTCCGAGTTTCTGTATATATTTTCTCTACTATCTCTTTTTCGACTCTGGGAGTCGCGGCTCCGGGAGCCGGGTGGCCTGGGGCCACGGGTGCCGCTACGAGCTCGCTGGTATTGCAGCTCGGCACCGGGCGCTCCGACACCGTCCGATACGGTGGGCGCCGACCGCTCAGAAGCTGCTTTGTGCAGTGAGCGGGGTAGGACCACCCCACAAAGCTGATGTCTCCTCGCGGCTGCGCGCACAAAACCCGTTTCGGGTCTTGGTTGTGGTCACGGTCGTTGTCGGAGTGGTCGTTAGGCCTGAGGCTTTTCGGAGCTGCCTGCACCACATTAAAAGACATGACCACCGGACCGTGACGTTGAGAGGGGGCGCACTTTGCTGCCCGTCCGTTTTTTTTTGTAACCTCGCACGAACTGAGCAGTCTCGTTCAACTCAAGAAAGGGCTTTGTTCACTCGAACTTTGCGTTTGCACAGCCGCCGACACGTTTTGCTAGCGAGTTAGGCATTGTGCCACGAGGCCCTTGCGGATGCCGTTTCCCCTCCCGTGACCTACGTTAAAGGCACGCCGAGAGCGTTTCGACAATTTTGCAGATCCGGTGGAGCCACCCAGGCTTGCTGACCGGTGCACATCGTCTCGCTGCCACCTGCTGCGACGGAGCGGCCTGTATCCTGTTCGCCGCATCCATCCGGGGCAGCTGTGGCGAGACCAGTCAGCAGTCACCTCCGGCTGCTGCTGCCCTGGCGACTACTGCAGGATCCTGGCCTGCAGTTTTCCCACTGGCCTTCGATTCGCGGGCCTGCGGACACGGTAGTCCGCGGGCCATACGAGTCATCCCAGCGGAGACCGTCACGCCGCCTTCGGAATACCGCGGAAGTCTGCGTGGACGCTGTCGGCGTGACCTCCGCTGCAAGACGTGCCTCAAAGACAGGAAGACCAGGAGACTCCTCCATAGCATGTACTTTCAGGCGCGTGGGTCTATTTAAGGTTGGGGGGATGTGGGGACCTGCCCTGCAGCCCCCTGAGTTTGCTTTCCCGCGAGGCACCGTGCAGCAGCAGTCGTACCCCGAGGATGAGCGCGTTCCCTTGCCAGTTACATTAACTGGCAAGAGAGGGCGCCAGCGTCGCTGCGCGGGAGACTGCGGAAGCCCGCCCGCGGGAGATGGGGTCTCTTGGGCCGGGATAATCACCCTGATCGGACGCGTCGCTCGGGTCTCCGCTCTTCGCCGACGGGGCGAAGAAGCGACGGGGAGACAGGCTCCCGTACTCGTCCCGTCCGGCCTGCGGAGTTTATATCCCTTGCCCTAGCGCGGGCGAACATTCGCTCGGAACCTTGCTGGTGAGTCGGACGTCCTTGATTCATTAGCGTACCTTGTTGCTAGCTGGCGTTATTGTTTCTGTAGCAATAAATGCCTGTTTGTGTCAGCCAATGTGTCGTTCCTTTGTTCCCCCAGAGCAAGGCCCGCCGTGGTCGGCGTGCGCTCGGTAGCGTACGCGATCACGGGGTGGGGTCCGGGCGGCTTTGAACCGTGTCAGCCGCGATTGAGTGGGGAGAAAGTACTTATCTCCCCACGTCAACCCCACAAGTTGCATGGGCGCATGCCCAGTTCAGTTCAGCGCTATGTATATAGTAGTTGCGATAAAACACATTTTCGTATTGCCTACTCGCGTCCATTTGATTTCACGGGCGTAACGACCCAGGTAGCACCGAATATTAGAGTAGTATTATAAAGAGGTTATGCAGGTTGCAGTAATGTTACATGTTCCATTGTAATGTCACATTAACTTTGAAAATTAACATATAACGTTGTAAGCTGAATGGAAAACGTTATTTTAATGCTATAAACAAGCATTGTTATAATATAGTCTTCTAAACGTTATGATAACGTTGGTCATAAGTACAAAGCAACATTACAAATATATTTTCCAGCATTGATTTAAAGAACTTTTCCCACGGTTTTTACAGTAAAGATGTTTTTCAACTAGCAGCCCGTACTCTGCAGCCACATCTCGCCATAGATTGCATGCACAGCGCCATTATTTTGTCAGAAAACTTTGCTTACTGCCGATTCGCCGCTATCACTCATGGGACATCCCTCAGTAATGGGTATATAAGCTTGACTCTAGGATATCCTTCCGCGGAGGTGAGTGAATACGAGTTGCATGTTGAGGTCGCCCTCGTTGCTGGTAAAAAAAGCTGATCAAGGGACTTAGTTGCTGGTTCTTGCAATGCGTTAGAAGTTGTGTGCCGTCACAACTGGCGGGCCTGCATGCTTGTGCAGGGCTGCTTCACAGTTTTCGAGAATGTTACATTTATGTTGTTTACATGTTTCATTAATGTTCGGGGAAGGTTATTCTAAAGTTTATTACGAAAATTTTAGAAAAAAGGGACATTAAGCGCACTGAAATAACATTTGGCCATAACAAAAAGGCGACATATTATCGTAATGTTCCGGTAATATATATATATATATATATATATATATATATATATATATATATATATATATATATATATATGGTGAATTGCATTTTCAGCCAACCACGCAGTTATAATTGTTCGTGTGTATACATTGGATTGGCCCTGTGCGAATCTGAAGGCAACAAAAAAGCAAATAAGGCTAGGAAGATTTTTCGCTGGAGTTTGGTACCTCCTTCTTTATCCGCATGACTTGATAGATGACGTCTGGTGCAGTCATTCCATGACTCGATCGTGGATAAAAGCCACCGACTAGTTGGGACTGCCATTTAGTGGTCACAAGATGCGATGCCACCAACTATATCTGTCCAGTTGTACGGCAGAATCAACTCCGCAGTGCGTGCAAAACTATGTCTGTGACCACTCGTTAAACAGGTTCTTTACTTGTCTGTGTCATGCCATTCGTACACCCTTGCAAGCCAGTTGAAGCGGGGAACTGTGCGAATATTTGCTTGCGTCGCCACAGCACAGCGGAAACTTCTGAATTAAGTTTAAAGAAAGAACAAGCTAGATATAAGTATTGCGCGCGCTCTTTTCATGCTTAGTGTCGAATTCCGATACTGTATTCAGTTTTCACCGGGACAGGTATACAAGATCGGCTCAAGAAAGCAGATCGCAGAAAAGGCGCCCAAGATGGGCGTACAGTCTAGCGCAATTTGAAGTTTATCGCGCGACCGTCGACCGGCCTACAACGTTCCAGGCTCATATAGCGGCTGGTTTTGGAACAAAGGAAGTCCCGATTTCGCATTCTTCTCTTTCCGTTCGCTGTCCCATGCTACAACCATCACGCCCGCGACGAAGTCATCACCCTTTCTGTTTATTCTAACCTTTCCATTCTTTGCAATTAAGTGTGGACTTGATTACTTTCGCGGACGATAACAAAGTTGTTGGGAAATATTTGGTAAAGCTGTGCCTTAGCACTGCTTCATTTGAACACTTTCTGAGTTGCAAAATATATACCATCACAACATCGCCTCGTCATACTGTCTTTGTCCGTCAATAAAATTTCGCAAAAGATTGTTGCAGAAGGCTGCGACTGCTGTAACACACGCCAGATGCAGCTTCGTAGCGTCCAATTCCAGATAATACCGAAGAATACGTCGCGCGCAATGCCATCACTGCCTGTTCGATGAAGCAAAAAGAAAATTAAAAAGCTACTTGCCGAGAAGGGAGTGACGGCTGCTTAAGGAACAGCAATGAGAGTGAAGGAAGCTGGCCTGATAGTTCCCTCGCCAAGGCAGAGGATTCTGGGCCCATAATAATAATAATTGGTTTTTGGGCGGGAAAGGAAATGGCGCTGTATCTGTCTCATATATCGTTGGACACCTGAACCGCGCCGTAAGGGAAGGGTAAAGGAGGGAGTGAAAGAAGAAAGGAAGAGAGAGGTGCCGTAGTGGAGGGCTCCGGAATAATTTCGACCACCTGGGGATCTTTAACGTGCACTGACATCGCACAGCACACGGGCGCCATAGCGTTTTTCCTCCATAAAAACGCAGCCGCCGCGGTCGGGTTCGAACCCGGGAACTCCGGATCAGTAGTCGAGCGCCCTAACCACTGAGCCACCGCGGCGGGGCTGGGCCATGGCGCTGTTCCTGTTTTCAGTCGACGCTCGCGCGATAACCTTCAAATCACTCTAGACTGTACATGTGATCCCTTTCATGGTGTCACACCGGCGAAGTAATAATAATAATAATTGGTTGTTTGGGGAAAGGAAATGGCGCAGTATCTGTCTCATATATCGTTGGACACCTGAACCGCGCCGTAAGGGAAGGGATAAATGAGAGAGTGAAAGAAGAAAGAAAGAGGTGCCGTAGTGGAGGGCTCCGGAATAATTTCGACCACCTGGGGATCTTTAACGTGCACTGACATCGCACAGCACACGGGCGCCTTAGCGTTTTTCCTCCATAAAAACGCAGCCGCCGCGGTCGGGTTCGAACACCGGAGAAGGGCAGAAATCGATAAAAGGGTCGGTAGAAGGGTGTTTTTGACACCCTCTACGGTGTAACTTCGTCAGAGCCCCTGTTCCACACAGCGTTGAAATTTGTGCCACTTCATGTGAGCGCTTCTTCAAACCCTTTGATCAGGAGAAAAACTATCAATTTCCGCCTTCCCTTGGATGCAGAAGCGGCAGATAGTTAGCTGATCACCACTGCCAAACGCATGCATCTGTCGCGGGGTCAACAGCTGCCACCTCTATAATTAATGTGCCATCCCCGCACGAATTCCGGGACGCGGGCCAAGACTCCGCACGCTGCAGCCTTGACAAGACTGGCTCAGTTTTTTTTCTTTCCTTTTCTTTTTTCTCTGTCTGTCACGGTTCCTTTCCCCGACCCGTCAGCGTGACGTCGCGTGCCAATTCGGGCGGCGTGGAGCTAGAACGCGGTCGGTCAGGCCTGGCCCCGCGCACGAGACACAGGTCGCAGACGGTGCCGACTGCGCTGGTCCGTCTGCTCGTCGTCGGCACTGCGGGACTTTCCCTGGGATTTACGAGCCGACCGCGATCGGACTGCAGGCTTGGTGCACCTCGGGTGCACATGAGGTGAGGCACTCACTGAAGTCGATGGGTTTCGAATATGCGCTGTTAGTCTCATACATTTTATTTGTGCGCGCCGGATGTGAGAGTACGCATACAGCAAAATCTTAAGGGACGCATCTACTCAGGAACAAATTCACGTGTTCCCTCGCACACGTCCCCTCATGCTTGTAAAGCTTTCACAATACTGATGCATAACTGCGCTGAAATAACTTTTTTTCCCCTGCACTCACAATCTGCGTAAACTTTTGCAGCCATGTACTTACATCATGATCTTATATACACGAGACAACATCTCAGAGGATTAAAAGAAAATTGAAGACGAAGGGGCTGGGGTGAAGAAATGCGGAGTTATAGAAGTCTCTTTCGATTATTTCGCTGTTTTAAGCCTTTGATGCGTGAATGAAGGAAATATGAGGAGAGGCTCCATGCATCCCAGATGCATCGCGAAAAGTGTGCCGGAAGTCACGTGTCATATCTAAGCCTACAGCAACGGTAACGGCGTCATTGCTGCTGATTGATTAAACAGGCGCTTGTGAGGTAGGGGGTGCGATACAGCTTTCTCTCCCTCATCTGCCCTTGAGGAGAACAAAAAATTGTGGGAGTTTTCGGTAGCCACGCGGTGAGCAGTGTAGTCAGTATATACTGCATGAAATCTCGGTGAAAGAGTATGGTGGCGTTTAAAAAAGTGCATAAAGCAAGTGAATTTCTTCCGCGAAATATAAACACTTTCTGAAATGAATAAACGTCGGATATCCTAACGGTGGCGGTTTTTGGAATCCGCTTTAATTAGGTACCCCGGCCGAATCTTCTACGAAAACAACAGCGAACTGCGATGCAGATGTGTATCCACGTATCTGAATGATTGAGATCAGAGAGGTATAGGAACGCCTGATATTTGCGCGCACTTTGAGTAACGCCCCCTGCCCGCCGACTCGCTCACCGCAGGGGGTCAGTGGTTCGGGCGCTCGGCTGCTGATCCCGAGAACGGACGTTCATCAGTCTCGGCCGCGGCAGCCGCGCTTCGATGGAGGCGAAGACATGCCCGTCAAAGACCCGCAGCCAGGTGAAAATCCTAACTGGTTCAACTGGTTTAAAGAACAATTCCCAGCTGAGTTCCAGTTGGAGTCAATTGGGAACCGGAATCAACTGGGAATTGCTCCTTAAACCAGTTGGACCTGGCAGCATTTTCACCTTGGTTGAAATTATCCAGGAGCCCTCCACTAGGGCACCTCTTTCTCTCTTCTTTTTTCATTCCCTCCTCTATCTACTCACAGCACGGTTGAAGTGCTAGCACCTAAACCCTTTTATTTGTTCAAAACCAAAACTAAAATTACTGAGACAGTTCCTGTGTCTTTCGCTCCCAAAAAAATGAATTTTCTACCGAGAAGCAATTACATAACACGGCAGTTTATGTTCTTGCGGTCCATACCACCGGCAGCCCTGTGGAATATGGTCTGCACGACCGGGTACTCAGACTTCAGTGGGGTCTCCCAGTCCTCCCAGTTGTTGAGGTGCTTTAGACCCCGCGGCGGAGGATCCGCCGGGCAGTGAGGGTAGGAGATGGAGAGCAGAAGCGAGAAGTTCTGGACAGATATGTCTATTCCCGCGTTTTGGTGAAAATTAAGGTATATCAGTGTGTTGCGTATGTGGTTACCCTGGCGAGGTGAGTGTACACAGGGCACACAGTGTGTGTGACTTGTGGTGCGACTGGTGTTGCATTTTTCCTTTGTTCGAAACAAATTCACACGCACTCTCACATACACACACTGGATGTTTTCCAAAATAATGCCAGATAAGCACTCGTTTCGCTTGTCTTATCAGTCTTTTTTTTTTTTTATCATGGTTTCGAAACGCGGCAATCGGAAGTTGTCGTTGCTCTAGCCTAAGAGAGTTCCGGGTCATTGGCCGCCATCTTCAGAACTCTGTGACTTTTGTTGTGAAACTTCGGCCGTCGCATCCATCCGCTGAAAGTTCGACGAAGCCATCGGAAATCGTTTTGTGCTGCTTTCTTGGTGGCAGACATGCACTGCCTGACGTTTTAAGTTAACCACGAACATAATGCGCTGAGATGACATCGATGTGGCTGTAAGAAGTCGGTGACCCAACTTGGACATGAGGGACTTTCGCGCTACGGGACCTTTGGTAACCTTGGCATAAAAATGTCGAACAATCTTGAAGAGCGTCATGGACGCGATGACAGCGATGATTCCGACAGTTCAGGTGAGGAAACACTCCCAGTTTACGATTGATCACGCAGGTGAACTTATAATTTAGTTTTAATATACTGCACGGTACTTCACGCCTTAGCACCTGTTGCATGGTCCCAACTTTAAAAACGAGCAACGTGACAAGTATTTGACGCTAGCAAATTGTGGCACGTTTCTGTGCGCGGGGAATTTCTGACAAGTGTGCACCTTCCACATTAATTCACATATTTCTGTCAAAACTGAAACTGTTCTAAGTTTGGATTTATTCTTCGCAAAGTGTAATGCGGGAATAAATATCTTGGAAGTGCCAGCTTTAGTGTCGGCAGGTTGTCTGATCTGCCCCAGCAATCGTACCGATTTTATCTTTAGTTTAAGGCATTTGACAAACTCTAGTACAAGGATCGAACCATAAAATAAATCGGCAAGCTTACAATGTTGAGCAAAAGTTGCAGTGCATCTTTCAAAAGAAAGGACACTTCGAGAATTAACAGCGGGTCGAAATTCCAAAGCACTTGACATCAAAATGTAGAGAGGTAAATTTAGGTATCAGCTGCCTTCATAAGAGCTCTGACAGCACAGATCGCCACTTTGAACTGTATTTGTCGCTTTTTGACGTTGTAATTAAAGTAATAAAACATTTTTCTCGCGGAATATACTGGGTTAGACATTGTAATTCATCGTTTGTTATTAAATAGTAGTAGTAGTAAAACATTTAAATAATGATGAGCCAGTTTGCCCCACAAGTTGTGCTTCGTGATTTTCCCAGCCCTGCCAAGAAGTTACGAAAAGACTATCGTTGTTTCTTTGTGGCTTCGATAAATATTTTCTACTAATACTACTACCACTACTACTGTTACTACTAATACTACAACTGCTGCACTATTAATTGATAAAGGCAGCATCATGGTGTGTAACCAAGTATTTTCTGTGAGAAATATGTTGTTGTCGCAAAATGTCCAAACAAACTCACTGTTTAATGCGCAAGCTGCATTGTAGGAGCCCATGTGAAGGATGATGACATTTAAACCAACCCCTGCGGATTTTTTCAATGGCCTTTTTGAAATTTTGGCAGGCTGTTGACACAGACCTAACTTTCTTGCTTGGAAACTCAAATGTAGCATTTGCGCACTATTTATTTTTTTTTTCAAATGTTCCCTTTTTTGTCAACTTAATTTATAGGTACACAATGCGGAATTCATTAATTGCTCACTTAGTATGGGTTGTGACTTTCTAAATAGTGGTAATTCATTTTCACCATGCTTTTAAGCCGATTGCTGAGTGCACACCTGGCTCAGCACAAGCACCATACGTTCTTTCCCAGCTGCCATTGAGTTTTCGAGAGTGATGCACGAGCCTTTGTCATGTCAGGCGAGCCGAGGTAAAACAAATTCTTTTCCATGTTGTTCGAGAGAAACGCGGGTTCCTGCTTGGAAGCAGAAGCGGCACGCTTTTTTCTCCCCGAATTGCTTGCCTGCATGTGCTCTCATTGCGTTTCTTTTCCAACCTGCATTGTGTTGTCGCTCACTTTGGCCTAAAACCCTCTGTTGGACTGTTCGAAGAGCTATTGCTCTTTTGAAGCCCGGCCAGATGTTTTCGGCGGGGCTTTACACAAGGCTTACTGCTGTTGCACAGGTCAGTCTGCCGCTAAGTACACGTTTCTGGTGTATTAGTAGGTTTGCTTTGTACAATATCTTTAAAACCGAAAGGAAAAGGTTATGTAGATTCCTTTCAACAGCAGAAGAAAGCTTTTGTCATGAAAAGGGAATTTTTTAAGATAAAATTTTTGCTTGTTATGGCAAGCTGAGGAGAGAGTTATCAGAACAGCTGGTAAGAGTGTGATGATGTTTTGACCATTCTTTAGTACCTTGTTACATGACCAAGTCACTTTTTTGCAAGAAAGCATTGTCATGGCCAGTGCTGGAAGGTGCCTTCATGTTTTTACTCATCGGTGTACTTGTATATCTAGCTCTGTTAACAGTTTAGTTTGTACATCTTGCTGTTGTATGAAATTTCTGATGGCAGCGCCATTTCGCAGGTAAAACGGTAAAACTGCTTGACCTTTTTGTGAAATTATGGCATTTTTCTTCTCTGATCGACAGGTCTCTCACAAGATGTGGTGCTGTAGTGTTGCGTGTTGTGCAGCCGAGAGTTAGACACATTACTGAAGCACATGTATTGATATTGTGCAGTGTTAACTTTAAGAAACTTCATTACTCTACAGAATGGTAACTTGCTCAATGCGTGTACGAACCATTGCATGTGATGCAATGATATAAGCATGTCATTTCGGTCATGTGGGCTCGAGAATGTTGGACAGATTCTTTCAGATTGCACTGACAGGTGGCCTATTGGTCACTTGCTAGTTTTGTGTAATAAAATCTTCGGTGCATAGCGAGAGGTTTGATGAAAGCTTAAAGCCTTGAATGGAAGGAAAGTTCAATCCTTCATTCCCTGACGAAGCCTTAACAGAATGTATAACATTTTGGAACCATATACGATGTCTTTTTCCATAGTAAGGGTTAGTGAAGGTCTCCGTCTAAAAGACTTCATGTGCAGGGTAACTGGCCATTCATCTCTAAACAACAGCTCAGAGCAGATGTACAGGAAGTACTGAGAGCTTTATTAGAGGGAATTTGTCTTTAAAAGAATGTATGTCTAAGTGTTTGAAACATTGTGAGTGCACTTCATGTAATTTGAACTCCAGATTTTGGAAGCAAGTGAAGAATGTCCAGAGCTTTTTTTAAAGGTCCTGATTAGCGGCAGCTAAGTACCCACCCCCCCACCCCCTTTCTCGTCCTGTGCAGACACAGAGTGCGAGGAGCGGGTGCGACTCTGGCAGTACACCCTTGGCCGGCGGTGCAGCAACACTGACCTCGGCGAGCTCTGCAACACACTCTCGCACTGGAGCGGTCACCGTGACTGGGCACGCGCGGTCTGCACCCTGCTGCCATCACGGCGCCGAAGCATTGCGTACTCCGAACGAATTGCTGCCGCTACCTTGCCAGCCATGTCGAGGGTGAGTGCTGGAACTTTGGGGCATTTCTGTTTGGTGTATGATGTATAGTGCTTGGTTTGGCTGAATGGCTCTTCGGTCCTGTCGTTTGCGATGCATACTTGCATGTTTCTCAGCACAAGAGAGGCAAGGACCAAGAAACTAAAGAAAAACAACACACATGGCCTGATGCTGGCATTGGTGCAATCACTACTGCAATCAGAGACGTTATTTCTAGTATGATCACTGGTGGGATTCCTGGTTGCTATCAATGCTGCCAGGGTAAGGTCATTGCCTGTAGTGTTTTCCAGTGCTGTGAAACATGTGTGAAGCGATTTCACAGAGTGCGGAAAAAATTTCAGAACAGGGGTAAACTGATAGCATGGTTGGAGATGAAAAGCAACAGGGTACGATGATCTAAGCTTTCAAGGATGATACAAACATACTGGCAGGGTTGACCTTCCTGGTCATGCTGTTGCTATTTCCTGTCGACATGCATCATGTGCAACTTACCGCGGCATCCGCCTCGCATGTGAGAGGTACGGGTATTTGATTCCCAGTGCCGCTGGGTACCCAACGGTGATATAATGGGTACAAGTTTTCCCCTGGCTTGGTGTTCAGCTTCTACTGGTTGAAGTGATTGGAAATGGGTCTTTGACCCCACCATGTGTAACTGAAATGCCTTGCTCCATGGCTCTGTTTGACCAAAGCTGCCATTGTGCCATTAAACTTCATCATCGTCACTCATATGCTGCAGCATCACTTTTTTTGTGATAAACGTTCAGGCTTGGAAATAAAAAACGTGCTGAGCTGGTTTCTCTGCTTGTGTTTAGAACAGATGCTGCCAAAGGCAATGGAAATCTGGGCCTTATGGGGGGATATATTGGCCTGCGATCTTGGGAGCCTCTACGTTCAGTATTCATGTAGCGCTGTTTCACTGGCAAATTTGCACACAGGTTTTATTGTGCTGCCTTCTACCACTGTTGCATGTCTGTGCAGTTTGGACATTAATCTGCTTTGGTAGAACCTGCATGCTGTGCACACATTGTGTTTGTTGTGCAGTATTGCAGCTGCGGGCTTCAAGTACGTGCATGCCAAAGTTTTTTTGTGGGAGGCACCTTACAGTGAGAATTGAACATATTTGTGACTTTTAGCCTTAAATAATTTTGTACCATGCAGGCATCTATCGAGGACCCAGAGGCTCTTGTCGTGCGCCGGCAGTTGTCATCCGCTTCCCATCGTCGGCGTCCTGGCTCCTTCTGTCTGAACCGTGCACTCAGCATGCGTTCACCAGGCTACAGCACATGTGATTCAGTGGTAGGTGGTAGAAGAGTGCCCGTGTGAAATTTTGAGTTCA
The DNA here is from genome assembly GCA_030143305.2 of Amblyomma americanum. Classification (NCBI taxonomy): domain Eukaryota; kingdom Metazoa; phylum Arthropoda; class Arachnida; order Ixodida; family Ixodidae; genus Amblyomma; species Amblyomma americanum. Next base: position 42,200 of record JARKHS020017332.1, read on the forward strand.
CCAAATTTTTTGTCAACCTTTGAGCAAGCTGTCATTGCAAGGTCTCATGCACAGTTCTAGGTCTGATTGCTTATTTGAGCATTTTGTCAATGGAACGGCTGTTTTTTGAAGGAAAATTCTTATTGTCAGGCATCTTACGTGCTTCACTGGCAGTGGGTCATCCGGTGACATGCAACTGTTTTGTTATTTTATTGTGTTCTTGCAATACAGGGTGTCTTTGCTTGACATTTCCTAGTCTCACCTCATTAAATTTGTCTGTAAAGAAGAGCAAATTAGATGTTTCAATTAAAAAGTGTCCAGTCTGTTGTCGATTATACTGAACAATTGAAACTGCAGTTAGCACTTGCGCTTGCTTGGAGAAAGTTCTTGAACTTAGAAGAAATTTTTTTTTGGGTGTGGAAGCAGCAGCTTGGATAACATAGAGAAAGTGTTTATTACTGTATTGTCCAAGACCATGTCAGCTGCAGGAACAGGAACAACATCACGCTAAGGTTGCAAAGACAGAAAAAGAGTTTCCTTTATTTTGACAGTATGCATATAGCTTCGTTGTTGCCAGATGCACATGGTTGATTACAACAGCGCAGACCCCACTAAGATTACCAAGCGAGTGCTATGATGCACTGACTCGTGTGATTGCAGTGAGGACAGAACTGTCGTCTCCTTGCAGTTTGACTCTGGACTGGAGGACGAGCCACTCAGCGATCAGGAGCAGGCAGAGATGCGTGCTGCCATTCGGAGCCTCCCTGTGCCACTAGCCATGCGACGGCTTTTCCGGTGAGTACAGGAGTTAACTGCTTGGTGAACAAGGAAGCAGTTTTGTTTATATTTTACTTTACCCCATAATGCCCTGCATATCACATACAATATAGATTGTACGAACGGGGATAGTTTTCGTTCCTGCTCGCTGAAGAATATCAAATCCTCATGATGTTATGCAAGCTTAACTTTTCTTGGGGAATGAGAACTGCCTACACTGGCAAGAGGTGCAACGGAGCTTAAATGTAGAAGGAATAGGTGACTATCATGGCCCATCGGAATAACTGTTGTAAGAACACACCAAAAGTAGGAAAGTTCTATGAAATTACAGTACACCTCGTGGGAGGCATAGCAGTCTACTTATGTGCACTAGGATTGTGAGTATAAATTGATGCTACCAGGTGGGGTGTGCTTGAAAATATCATGCCGGGCTTCTGATTCGAGGAGGAATGCCACTCTGTAGGTGTAGCCTAGGCTGGCTTAATAACTGGTCCAGTTTTTCACTTGTGTCTCACATTTTGTTTTGTTGTGACCTCCATTGTTGCGTTCTTGGCACTATCTTGCATACAAGAACAAACTTTTATTTTCATACCACATGTATCTTTAGGAGTATAACTGATTCAAATGACTGATGGCATGCCTTTAGCCTTTTGAATTGTGCAGTAATTGCCTCTGATCACAATAGCCCGTCACCATGTGCTCTGCCATTGCCACTTTTATTTCATTTCAGTGCTTGTGCTTTTTAAAAAACTCTTTGTTTTCTTCATCTGGCATCTCCGTGCTTGCATGCCTTCATTTTTAAAAAGAAAGTCAAAAATATATTTAATATTACCTTGCATGATTTTTTTGGCTGTGGAGACATTTGATCAGATATATGCCTTTTGTTTGGCACCATGTTTTTTGCAATTGAAACATGCCCACAGCTGGGCTGCATTTATGTGTTCTTAAGGTGAAAGATGAGTGCAAGCACAAGACAGCCCACAAAGAAGAGACGGGTACAAGCACTACACAAACAACTGCTTTAATCTCCTTGCAACAGTGCACAACAACCTTAAGGATACCATGTACTACCTAGCCGCAACTTACGTTTCATTGTAATTATGTGATATCGCAGCAGGCATACGTGAAACCTACGTTTGATGCTCACTGTATGCTTAGTGGACTGTGTCTTGAGTATGACAGGACCGTCTTGTGGTGAGAATTTTTGGTGGTAGTTTTGCTGTTTAAAGATCTCTGTCTTTATACGGTAAAACCTTGTTGATTCGGACTTTGAGTGATCTAAAAAAAATGTCTAAATTATTTGAATGGCCCCTCCCCCAAATTTTCAAAAAAACCATTCAGATCTTGGTAAATTAATTTGGTGAAAAACTTCGCAATGGTCTTATGTTTTAGAAATACATACTATATTGCAATGACAAATGACAGTTTTTCGCAGTTCTGTTAACACTTCTCTGCCTGCGGGAAAACTAGTAGTTTTTGGGTAATGTAGTAAATATTTTTTTGCCTTCAACAGAGCATGCTTGATTCCAAATTGTGCAGTATCAAATTTTAGAGGAGGAAATTCTCTTTCCAATGGTATTAGTTTCAATCAACATGTTTCTTAAGAGAATATGAAAAAGAAGTTTGCATTAAAAATTTGTTATCAGGACGGAAAATAGACCTATAAAAATATCAGTGTTCCTTGAAACAAAACAAATCTTTAAAAATTTCAGAAAATACATTTTATACATGAGGCATCTGTGCAACATTTCCTGCTCAACAAAATTTTTATATGTACAGAAATTCTGGAGATGTATAAGAAAACCTTCACCCTAGTGAATATTGTGCCACCGTGTAAAACAGTTCCTTGGTGTTGTGAAATGCGGATTGGCCACGCTCGTCTTGTAGCAAAAAATTTTTTCTGCTCGACTTCTTTTTCCTTGGAGCACATTTTATAGTTTCTGTATTTCTCCATTCTCTGGTGCTTGTGCTGGAGACCCTGACGTACATCTCCAGGGGGACCAATGGGGAACCGTGGGGTCCACAGGATCCATGGGGTCCGAAGTTGTATTCTGTGTCACTGCTGTTGCCATCATTCAAAAACCTTCGTGTAGATGCGTCAAGAATTGGTAGAAATGCACTGTTTCCATGGAGCAGCGGTGCGCGCCGTCGACGCCATCACAGAAACTATGAGCGCTTATCACCTGACCCTAAAGGTGATGCCAAAGGTGCTTTAAATATCACCGCGTGGTAGAAAAATGAAACAGAAAAGCGAAACTGGAAGAACAGTTCCTCTTCTACTCACTGGATGACGCCAGCTGTCCAGGAGCACTTAGAAAGTGGGAAAGTTGAAGCCATCGATGGCGGACTGTGGATGGGAATAGGCATGGGCAGGAGAGAGTTAAATGCTGTACTGTAAGCACGCTGCTGGGAATGTCAGAACGGAACTGCCTCAGAATCGTAAAGACCTTCGCAACCTCTTTCATGATGCGATGTGGTAGCAATGAAGAGACATCCCAAGTTGTTTAGTTTAGTTTATTTTATTTCTTAAAATACATGAGAAATGCATGCATACACTGATTGATCATACAGAAAGAGGTCCCAGAGCAGTATGCTGTAATGGGACCTCTTATAATAAAATGGATGAACTAACGACAATTTTTAGCAGTAGCAACTGCAAACAGTAATGAGTTAAAGCATAGAAGCTAAACACTATGACATATTAGATAAAAGCACATATTGAAACACAAAACCAGAGAGATATCACCGGTAGAGGAAACACAAAACAGTTAAAAAAAAAAAAATGAGCCTAGCAGTTGGAAAGAAACAAATTAAGTTGGCATTTAAATGACAAAGATGGAGCTGTTTTAGTATCATTGAGTTCCAAAATTTTATGAATGAAAATCCAACTGTATGAATTCAGAAGTTAGTGCGAGCTTTCGGAAGCAAAAAATTATGCCGATGTGAGAAGCGTGTAGCATTTGAATTTGTGATGCCCTTTAAGAGTATGAATTGCAGAAGATAATGATCATTAACTACTCGAATACCAAATACACCGACATTGAATTTAATGAGATTATTAATATAGAGTATGTTAAGCTCATTATACAAAGGGCATGTAGGAAAATAGTGGTTATTCCATGTTAGAATTCTGACAGCTTGGTTCTGAACAAGTTGAAGAGACGATAAATGGGAGCAGTATATCGGCCTCCAAGGAGTAATGCAATAATTTAGATGGCTATGAATGAGCGCATAGTAGAGAGTGATTAAAGCACGCAAGTGCGCAAAGTATGTGACATCTAAGAAGGCTTCACTGCATAGGCCGTGAACAGCACGTAATGAATGCGCAGTTTCGGCTCACTGGAAGAGCCACTGAACCAAGCAGATGGAAACGGGGTAAATGCATTGTAGCACCAGAACAGTGCCAGTGCAAAAGTGCGAGTCTCCTCACATTAAATCCCTCGCAAATCTCTCGCAAGTCATCTCTTGCATCATAACCGAATATTGTGCCGAGACATTGGCGCACTGTAGTGTATGTATTTGCATAATGGTTGAAGTGTTGTATAGTTCGGCCCCCTAACTTTGAGATACAGAAAAAAAAGTATGAAGAGCTGTAAAGTCATAAAGATCAACCACTAGAAGCTCCGAGCATCAAATTTTAAACTCAGTTGGGTGCCATAGCAATGCATTGCATGTTGGAGTAGTGGTGGAGCAGTGAAGAAGTCCATCACTGGAGCTGGTGCACTTGTTCACTGAGCGTGAATTCAATGCTTCGTCTCGAGGAAAGCACAAAGGAAGACATGAAGGATTTAATTTCGTTTGACGAAGTTCGGAAGACACCCTCAATGCCCACAGCGCTGCCAGTATTGCACGGAAAGTTTGGTGTTTCTGTTTCACGGTGCTCTTGCTGCTTTGCCCACTGTTGGTACCCACTGCACATTTTGGCAACACCAAAGCCGTGCTGCTGTGAAATGTTCCCATGGCTCTGCACATAAAACAACGATGAGACTCATTTAAATGCTGCTGAAGGTGATCACCGATGTTCTAGATGCGTGGCTCATTGTGCGATTGAGTGACTAGGAGAAGTTTCGCTTTTACGATGAGGCCTCAGCGTACGGTTCACGCGGTGACAGCATGGCATGGGACTGAGCTTATCTTTGTATTGGTCTTATCTGAGAATCTTTTGTGTGGCTCTCTTGAGAAACATGGAGTGCGTGAAACCTTTGCACAGTATTGGGGTAGCAGCTGCCATTTGTTAAGGCTCGAAGGCAGCCTCGCCTTCATGTGTGGACGAGGCTAGTAAATTCAAGATGGTTCTTTGCGTTTCTTCGGAGGGGCACAGGACCTCTATAAACGTGAATTCGACGGTGTTGAAGGAGCAGACGATGATTGATGCCAGATGATGAAGACAAAGAGAAAATATATTTACAGGACGAACAAGGGCAAACTGCGTTACAAGTTGAGTCACACAGACAGTCAAGCTGTAACTTAAAAGAAAAGATCTTACACAGAGAAACTAGACAAGACCTTACTCATCGACCTGAGGTTAGAGTCTAGGTCTGTACAATTATGTGCCACTGCACGGACCCTCTAGCTCAACTAGACAAGACTCCTCTCCAATGATCTTACATGCAATTTTAAAGCTTTTGCAAACAAAGAAATTAGGGCGGTCATATATCGAGGCCCGCCCTAAGCTTCGATTACCAATGGAGGTAGCCACAGCCCCTGAAGGTTGGACCCAACTTCGAGCCCAGGGCTTGGCTATAAAGAAAAAGAAACACATACAGAAAACATTTTGAAAACCCTCTCCCCGAGGGGAGTTCTCGGCCTTAGCGCTTGATGCTTTCCCTTTCCCTGCCGCACCCGCGCGTGGCCTCTCGAAGGATGAAAAGTTGTTTTTCAGCTAATTGGCGGGACCACTGATCCACTGGCTCGCCGCAGGAATTTCAGGCGGCGGAGAACCGCGACGCTTCAGTGCCATCGAGAATACCCCCCAAAAAAAGAAAGAAAAAAATGGGGCCCATCGCTGAATGCGAGGTGGTCCACATTCTGCCGCAGTGGGAATGCTGCCTAAGACCAAGCGGCACCGCGTGCTCGTTGTGTGCGCCTCGCATGCTTTCCTGGTGCGCTTAACAAAGCCAGGTGTCTTCGGCCGTCACAGCTGTGCTGTCAAGCAGCCAGTGCTTCCTGCGCCTTTGCTACTGCTTGCGGGGGGGGCGGCTCAGTGCTTCACTGAGAGCTCTCCACGTAGACCGGAGGCCCGCAGTGACCGCAAGCTAAGGGAATAAAGAAATGTACGCGTTGATGAAGCGCGGCCTTACAAGGCTCAAGAAAGCCATTTTTTCAGGAAGCTTTTTTTAATTCCCAAGTGTGCTGCAAGGCACAGGTTTAGAAAGGGAGATCGGGGAAATAAGGAGAAAGTCAAAAGGAGTGGAGACCAGTTCTGCTCGGAAAGCTCGCAAGGTGTGTCAGCACACTGATTGTCCACTGTCTGCTTTTCATAGTCGCCTTAATTCGTGGTTCCACTCCTAGCCCGCCTCCTTGAGGAAATGTTTGCGTGCAGAAGCCATCACTGGGCACATCCACAACAAGTGACACACAAGTGACACGCATGTCCAGTGAAGCACATAGAGAAGACACTTGTCATTCTTTGGCAGTTGGTTGTCAACGCACTGATGATGAAACTGTGTGTTTACAAACTGTTTGTTCATATTTGTGTCCGCAAAAGCAACCCTCGCCTACATTCGTGTGCTTTTTCTTTCCATGTTTCGCACCCATTAAGTCACCCTTTGCGTTACAATTGCGGTCATGTTACATTCGGGTAAATATGGCATTAGATACTGCCACATACGAAAATATCAGCAATCTAATGTTTGAATATGATTAACAAGGGACACACTAGTTGCATTTCAAATAGTGAACATTTGCGCATCCTGATTTGTAATTTGTTTCATATATGTGTGGTGTATGTGCCATGCTTTGTGCAATAAAGGTCATCATGCACAAGTCAGGCAGCTTCCATAATAGGGCTGGTTTAGGCTGGGAATATACATATCGTGTTATTGCGAGTCTGGAGGGGTCATCTGTTTAGTCTGACAAGGCTCAGCTGGCTGTCGAGCCAAGTTCGCACATCTCCGAAACCACAGATCTTGTCTATTAGCATGTTAAGGTGTTGCAGCATGTTAATATACGGGGTAAGGTCCTGGGCTCCAAGGCTGTAATCTCAAGGGCGTGGATCAGGAACTAGCATTGAACTTTGCTGCTGAGGCTGGGAAAGCAGATAAAGAGGAAGTGTGTGTGCCTTATCTCCCGTTCCTTCTGTTTGCAGAAATCCGCAGGCTATCTTGTGCACTCTGCGTGCTGCCAGATTGTGTGGATGGTTTGAAAGGTCTTTCGGGGCATGTTTGCACAGCTGGGGTTGTGTGCATTCTCAGGATGGTGTCGGGGGGACGGAATGTGACAGACTGCAGTAATATTTATCAGTGAAATGTTAGCCGTCTTTATCATCCGAACTTAACAGTTGATGCTGTCTTACTAAAGAAAAGAAGGAAAGAATTGTGATGTAGCAAAGAAGAAGTTTTGGGCAAGTTGGTGGATAATCATTTACAGTTTACAGAGTACCATTGTCATGCGGCAATGTGTACATCGGGCAGACTGGCCGGTGCGTGAGCGTGCGGCTTTTTGCGCACGCAGATTTACTAGGCAGTGACTCTCTTGACCGTCGTCCAGTACACTGCCGAAAATGCAAATGCATGCCACACTTTGCGAGCGCCACTATCTTGTTTCGTTATTAGGACCAGGTGATTCGTGAGGATGGAAGCCTTTTTCGTTAGGAAAAACGCTAACTGATCTGTCAGTCAGCCTTCAGTGGCCCTGTTAGACAAAGAACTCCGCTACTTAGATAACTGGCTACCCTTTGCTCCCGACTAGTAACTTTCTGTAGTTATCCACTTTTTTTAATGCGTTTCACCTTGCCTCCACGTGTCGTGATGCATGCAGTTTCCGACAGTTGCTTGTATTTATTCCTTCGCCTTTTCTTTAAACCCACAGATACGGGTCAGTATTTGTGTTGTCCTCTTTCCCTTACGTGTGCCTCATCTTGTTTTCACTGTTTTTCATAGTAATTATGATGTAGGTGTATTAGTGCATTGTTTTCAATGATACTGCTGTGTTCTTATCGCGCAAACTTCAATTCTTTTTGGTCGCTGGTTTTAAAACATTGTTAAAAAGGATTAAAAGTGAACTATTCCGCTCAGCATTGTTCTCAGATTTTAATGCAGTGCGTGCCAGTCTTCACTGAAATAGGTGCCTCGTCATGCTGATAGATTTTGGGCCTGCCCTGGTTTTAGTGTTTTCCTGATCTGGGAGATGTGCCAGCCAACATTTACTTAGTGCGTGAAATACCCTTTGTGCAAAGCTATCCCTGAATGCTTATCAGCTCCGCGGTTGAGGAGAGCAGGTCATAGGCTTGAGCTCTCGAAGGTGCTGTTATCAGCGACTGGCTGATAAGCTGTGTGCGTTATTTCGAGCAGGCCGTATGGCACGCACTCTTAGTTGCCGTCACAACTCGATCGCACTAGGTGAAGGAGGTTGTCAGGCAGCTGGTCATGGATAGGAGAAACCGAGAAAGGCTTTGGCCTTATGGACCCGATGCGCAACGAAGCGAGTACCCGGATTATGATGAAGATCACCGACATGAAGATCCTCAGGATTATAGAAGCCACTCATCTTTAGACGCCGATGCTGATTTGCGAAGGCAACGTGAATGTCGCGACGAAACACGGAGGCCCAAACACGGAAGTGAATGGCAGAGCTCAAGGAAAACAGAAGGGTATGCGCCAAAGGGTGAGGTGTATGGTCGTGCATATGAGAAGGATGCGCAAGAGAGTGACTACCAATGGAACAGTGGATACGCGGAGCATCCTCATGAAAGAAAGTACGGTCACGGAGGTGATTATGAAGATCACCGCCATGGTGCCTGGGACACGGGTCACAGTGACTTCAGGCAGAGCCACGACAGTGACTTCTACGACGACCGGAGGCAGAGTGCAGCGATAGGGCGTAAGTCTTACAAGAGCAAGCTGCGCGATGACGAGTTGCGAGGAGATGGAAGTAACCGCCGTGGCCTGATAGCAGGTGAGCCCAGGGACCTTTGCAATGAACCCATTGATTTTCCTGATCACCATGGTTGCAGTCAGGGCTATCTGAGAAGTGAGGACGTCGATTATAGTCCTGATAGAGGCTACACAGCCGATGGAAGGAGACAGCTGACAAGGGCAGACTCTGGTGCAGGTTACACCAGAGATGATAGGTGCTATACCTCGAAAAGCAGTGAGCGTGGAAGGTGTGCTGAAGCCTTTGACACCTATGAAGGCAGTTCGGGTGGAAAGGAGAGAATGGATGAGAGGCACACACAGGATGAAAACAACTTCGGGTGCTATCAGAATGGTCGTCTCAGTGTCGATGCAATTGAGGACTACGATGCATTACATTATCGTAAGTTCAGCGACTACAATCATAGTGGCCGAGAAAAGGAAGTCTATGAAGATTACTACCGAGGAGACGGTCTGTCAGAGATGAGGCGGGACCACGAATTACGTTATCGTAAGTTCAACGACTACAATCATAGTGGCAGAGAAAAGGAAGACTATGAAGATTACTACCGAGGAGACGGTCGGCCAGAAATGAGGCGGGACCACGAACCTTCAAACATCAGACGAAGGTCACCTGATGAAAGGGGTCTACGCCGTAGGTCGCCCTCTCCTGAAGAGCAGCAGAGGCGTGTGGACAGCTATGAAAGCGAACAGTATGTGTACAGAAACGCTGCCTATGAAAACGATGACAGTTACTGTCAAGAGCACTACTCTGATGGGCAGGACAGCTCACAAAGGTGCTGGAACGGAGGTGTGTCTCATGAACAACGTGCACGGCAGGAACGCAGCAGCAGAGCGGAGGATCACATATCCGTTGATGAACAGAGAGATGCTGTTAACAGCCTGCCACGTCATTGCTTGGAAAGGTATGCAAACCGGGGATATGAAAGAGAGCATACTGCTGAAGATGACAGGGAAGAGTCGCACTGCACTAATGGCACCTCTGAGTCAGTGCAAAGCTCTGCTCGACAACATGCCGGGAAGAACCTGCCGAAGCTTACGCCCACGAGGCCACCGATTATGCGGGAAAGTTCAACAACCACCCCGCGGCGAACACCGCTGTCGCCGACAACATTTTCCCCAAGTGGCGAAGCCAGCGGGGACCTACTCGACATTCCGCGATGTGCAGAAAGTGACTCGCAGCAGCGTGTAGGGTCACGGAAGCGAGCGGAATCCTTGATGACTCAAGGAACTCAGAAGTTTGCGACGATGAAGAACGCAAGAAGGATAGCGGAAGAGATGGGGATGGAGGAAGCCATGGCAGATGCGAGGGCAGAGGTTGAACAAACGGAGGAATTTCTCGAGGAATATGAGGGACGAGTGAAGCGCACTAGATGGGCCCGGAGGTATGTGCGGGACTGACCCTGCTGCCACATCTTTTGGAGTATTGTACTGTGATGTTTGCCGCAGTATCAAATGCACAGGGCTTCATCATGTATGGTAAGAGTGAGATGGTGTGAAGACAGGGCCAGTGAAAGAAGTGGCCCCCACAGACGCCAACTGTCAACCATGTTTATTGCCTTTCGGCAAAGCTATGGAAAAGGATCGTACAGTAAATGAATATTTAGGAACACATGTTCTGGCATAAGCCACTATGAAGGCCTGTCGTACTTAAGTGGTAGGGGTCGGAACGCTTTATTTTTAATTCTTTTTAAACAGACCATGAAGTGATTTTGATGGTCATATTCTAAAAGCAACAAATCTGTGAGTATTTGAGTCAAATTTATAAGCTTTTGAGTGGAGCCTGTAGTTTACAAATAATTTTAAAAATTGCTGCTTTTAGCAGCTTGCAACTGATTAGGGTGACTACCCACCGCACATTCTTAGCCACCCCTATCCTGCTGATGTAAAGTGGGCAATCTGGGCGAGCCTTCTCATTGGGCATGCCCAAGTGACGTGGGTGGGATGGGGTGCTGTGGGCTGCAATCCTGACATGTTTTCGTAATTTTTTTCTACCGTATCAGCATGCATGAGTTCAGGGTGGAGAGGAGCCGTATCATTTTTACTTGCCGATATCTTCGGTGTTAATGAAGCTAGCTTACAAATTTGTGCGGTGTGGTGACAAGTGATGGAATACCTATCACTCATGCTTTTTCTAACCTGTATCATTCCATGGTAGCTTAACTAAGTCCCGCCATACCAAAACATAACAAGCCACTATGAAAGATATGCCACTTCTTTATCCAAGAGCTGGATAGATAGATGACTGATGCACTTATTACCCCCTTTGATGTTCATTTCTTTTTTTGATATATCACTTCTTTCTCTGTCCTGACTTTGCACTGTTTCACCATCTGTCACATACCAGCCATCCCTAGTCAACACTTTACTGTGGTTATTCATTATGTATATTTAGTGCCCTCAGTTTGAATCGTTTTGTGCAATAATGGAAAACCTCGGAGCTTCGGACAGAATTAACCTCCCCGTCCCTTTCAGAAAAGTGTGCAGATCTGTGAGAGTCCTCTCTGTTAACACTCATACTTATGGTAGTTATTTCCTTGCTGCATGCTCAGTGTCGTGAACTTTTTAGGCATTTGTTGAGTTGAGTTACTTGCTGTGAAATGATTTGGTGGCTCTTTTTCTAGTATCAGCTGTCATAGTCAGACCCCCCACAGAGATCTCGTGTTCATCATCCTCTTGAAATGGTGTCATCACATGGGGAGGTTACATGACCAGTTTAAATGGATCACATGACTAACTGTTGAACTGCCTTTATTGCAGTTAATTAAACTTGTAACTGAAACCCTGAAAATATTTCCTTATCACACTCTTTCTTTCAGGTCCTTTTTGTAAGTACAGCTGACACTGGAACTCGTGTTGCATCATGTTTAGACCCCTTAAACTTTTTAATTATTTTTTAAATTAAGTTATGTTGCAGCATATTCAGGTAGCATCACTGGGTAGCAATGTTTAGATCTGGTGTGCATACTTATGCCATTGGTAATCAGTAATGTCAGAAAAATTTGTTATGTTCTGATGTTCTGCAAACTCGAGCATTATGTTTTGGTGCCTATTGCATTCGCTTGCAGAAACCAGCTGCAGAGATCACCGGCTCATGAAGGAGACAAGTTTGATGCCTGGGACCTGAAAAGTTTCAAGGTTTGATGATCCACTACTCTAGCTTCTAATATCCTGTTGAATTTTGTGTGTTCTCTCGCATCCCATGCATATTTTTGTTCAGTTGAGCAATGCAGGACATTCACTCTTGATCTAAATCCCGTTCCGAACAAGCAACAATAGAAAGAAAATGAATGTGGGAAGATGGGGGGAATGGCATGTAAATATATCTAAACAAATGTCATCGTTATCTGCATCACATGTTTGAGGCCTTCCAGTCTCGGTGCCTCAATTTGTCTGGCATCACATGTCCCTGCATTAAAAGTTTGTGCCTTTCCGCAGTTTTACTCTTGCATGACGTTACTTCTCTCTTTGCATTGCAATGTCAGGTACATTATAGAAAACACAGCAGTGTCTGCCTGTCGCCCTGTGAGGTGACATGGGAAAGTGCTTAGATGATATCACTCGCAGCACTGCAAGGTGATTTGATCTGCATGCATGAAAAGATTGCATTTAACCTGGCTGACTGCAGAAGCTATGAATGTGAATAGCTGCGAATAAAAGCTTAATTTCTTTAACTTCGCAAACGCATTTTGATGGGGACAACCTGTCATCATTGTTATTGTTTAAATTAATGACTGTGGTATGTAAAGCCAGGCCACACCTTCTTTTTCTTTTGCATATACCTACATGTATTGGCCTAATGATTCCATGAGCTGCATAATTGGAGGACAAGTTCTGGTATTTATACCAGTGGCATTTTTCATGGAATGTGTACTGTCGGTGTTGAATAGTAGCTTTGGTTCCAAGTTATTCTATGATTTGTTTCACTTAAAATGTCCGCAGTTTTTGGCACAGCTGCTTTATGCACTTGTCGTGTGGGCTCAGGCTGAAATTTACATAATGTATGTGCAGACAATAGATTGAGTAGGTACTGCATGGTCCATATTTAGCTGTCCGGGTTGTAAAAAATTCTCCTGCACAAACTACTGGCCTATTTGGGCTCAAACACTGACCACTAGGTAGCTTATGATAGTCCAAGTTTAAAAGTTTCAGAGTGAAGCTCTTAAGCGCCTGTTTGTGGGTTGAGCCTTGTCGCCATCGTCTGTGTAACCGAGCCAAGCCATAAACAGATAAAAATAAACATTGCCGCGACTGGGATCCGAGCCCATGGCGCTGTGAATAGATCAGCTCTCCCGGCCACTACGCGAGAGCACTAGGCTATCGCCGCAGCCGATCATGCATTGTGTTAAACTGCAACGCACTCTTGCACTGTGCATTGCACATCGTCGTCTTCTGCAGCTAATACTGCTATCATACTAATACACACATTCTTGCGTGCTGGGCATTGCACATTGTAGTCGTCACCAACTAATACTACTATCGAACTGATATCTTTCCCGGACGTGCCGACGGCCCAGCGCAGCAAGACAATGAGCCTACGGAGCCAGAGACACCGACAAAGATTTCTCATTGGGGAGAATTGCAATTGTCATTAGAATTTTTTTGATAAGTTATTTAACGTCAGAACTTGCCTGCATTTTACATAATCTGCCGAGCACTGCAGTTGGCTGCGGCAGAACTTTCGTCGAGGCAAGTGAAGCGGCTGATTTGACAGGCTGCGCCATCTGGCGAACTGCGAGGCTCACCCGTGCCCTGAGCTGGGACATTGGCTGCCTCACTGTTCGCCAGATGGAGCAGTCTGTCAAATCAGATTCTCCGCTCGCCTCGACAAAAGTTCTGCTGCAGCTCACTAGAGTTTTTCGCTGATTTTGGAAAATGCAGGCAAATTCTGATGTTAAATTGCTCATCATAAAAAAATGTGGATCATCATAAGTTACCTTCTGGTCAGAGTTTGAGCCCGAGTAGGCCAGCAGTTAGTGCGGGAGAATTTTTTACAACCTGGACAGCCGCATATGATAATGATATGATATTAGTATAATGACATTTATGCTTGATTTATGCCCACCATAGGCATGCTGTGCAAGTAGAAGAATGCCATGTCAGTTAGTGGAGACACTTCTGAAGAATAACAGGGGCATGTCAGTGTTCATTTTCTCTCTTGCATTCCCAGCAGCCTGTTAGTTTTCTTATGGAGGCCTATTTTAACTTTCCGGGGTTTTTTTTTTTTCATTGCTGAGATGCTGGCTGTGAAGAAACAGTCTTTTGAGTGCAGTTTAACAGGTTTATTGGAGTAATAAAAATAGATTGTACTATCCTTGTTAAACTGGACTGTAGTGTGCCTTTTTTATATTGCTGCTGCCAATGAAATCTGCCAAATATTTTGCTGTGCAGGCCATGAAGAAAGCTTCAGAACTTGGACGAGATATCACAACATGGCTTACAATGTGGTCAAGTGCCCTCAAAACCATTGAAGGTAGGTGTTCATAGCGTTTTAGATTCTTGTTTTGTCTAAGCGAGCCTTTGTCTGTTCACTCATCTCTCGTCAGTGCAGGTTCTGTAGAAAGCGGTGTACGGGGTTTATTCCACTGAATGTGCTATCAAGGGTTTGCATTATTTAGCAGCGTTTTCTTAGATTACATTGCTTGGAATTTGCTGTGTTAATTCATGCAAATGCACCAACAGTGCAGTACAGTAGCGTGTTCATCATCACCATCAGCCTGACTACACCCACTGAAGGGCAAAGGCCTCTCCCGTGCCTCTCCAATGAACCCTGTTCTTTGCCAGCTGCAGCCACCGTATCCCCGCAAACTTCTTAATCTCATCCGCCCACCTAACTCTCTAACGGCCCCTGTTACCTTGTTAACGGCCCCTGTTACCTTGCCTTCGATTCGAATACACTCCGTTACCCTTAAGGACCAGCGGTTATCTTGCCTTCACATTACATGCCCTGCCCAAGCCCATTTCTTCCTCTTGATTTCGACTAGGACGTCATTAACATGCGTTTGTTCCGTCACCCACTCTGCCCTCCTCCCATTTCTTAACATTACAGCTATCATTTTTTTTTTCTTAGCTCGCTTTTCGTTAAACACGATGTTTCCACCTCATAGGTGAGTACCGGTAAGATACAGCAGTTATATACATCTCTTGAGGGATATTAAAAAACTGCCATTCATGGTCTGAGAGATCCTGCCAAATGCGCTCCACCCCAATCTTGTTCTAATTATTTCGCTGTCGTGATTCGGATCTGTGGTCACTACCTGCCCTAAGCAGACGTATTCCCTTACCGCTTCTAGAACCTTGCTACCACTTGTTAACTTCTGGTCCCTTCCGAGACTCTTGAACATTACTTGGGTATTTTGCATATTAATTTTTAAACCCACAGTACCACTCTGCCTGTCTAAGTAATCGATCGCATTTTGCAGTTCATCTCCTGAGTGGCTTAGCAAGGCAATGTCATCAGCAAATCGCAGATTGCTTACGTGTTCTTCATTAACTCTTATCCCCAACTGTTCCCCAATCTAGGCCGTGAATATCACTGGCGAGATCGTGTTTTGCAATTACAACCGGTAGATGCTATGCCGTAGCACCATTTTAAATAATAATAACAAAAAAAACTGTCTTCATTCATGACACAGCTCCGTGCTCTTCTTGTGTCATGCAAGATTAGTAAATAGGGGCTTTCCGGGCTGCTGTAACCACCATTTGTTCCCCAGTTCCTTGTTATGAAGATATTGGACAAAAATGATGATGATGATGATGTATTTTTATGGCGCAAGGGCATCTGAGGCCAAAGAGCGCCAGGGCACAAGGTATTTTCGATTTCTCAAGGTGGGGTCAAAGACCCATTTCCCAAGCATTTCGCCCTAGAGTAGCCGAGCACCAGACCAGGGGAAAGCTTGTACCCATTGTATCACCGGTGGGTACCCGGCGGTACTGGGGATCGAACCCCGCACCTTCCGCATGCGAGGCGGATGCTCAACCGCTTGGCCACCGCTGCGGTCAGCATTGGACAGGAAGCTGTGAAGCGTCTCTTCTAGATACAGGGTTTCTCCACGGGTAGACGGACGACTTATGTCGTGGCATGTGGTGCTCGGGTCTTTGGTGGGCTCTTTGCCTGCCCATGGCTTCATTTACAGTGTTTGTGTTTGGTCTGCTTGGGGACTGAGGTGGCAGGGACGATGGTGTCTGTGTGCAGGTCACTTTGGCACTGGGGTGGTGTCGTACTTCCTGTTCCTGCGCTGGCTGCTCCTGCTCAACCTGCTCATGTTTCTCATGCCGGTGCTGTTCATCATCACCCCGCACTCCATCCTGCCCACCGTGTTCGAACCAAATGAGACCCTCTCCTCCGCTCTTGACAGGTGAGTAGTAGAAGTCCCTTACTGGACACTGGTGCTGTTGCTGCAGAACGGTATTCATCTTTGGGAGTATATTGGACAATCGGGCTAGCTTGTAATAACTCATGGTGAACCGGCAGCGTTAAAGAGCGATGGAGGTGTGGATGGAAGAAACGTGGGACTAGCTTTTGCATACCACTAAGATAATTCCTTAAAAGACGCAGATGCATACTAAGCTTGCCAGTGTACAATTGCATGTCATGCAGGATGAATTGTATAAATAAAAGCACAGACTCTCAAAAGCCGATATATAAGACATCTTGCAGCTTTTTCTGCGAAGGTGACTTCCTTATCCACCGGTGCTAGGGATGTCTTGCAAGAGCATTGATAGATGAGAAGTTGCCTTCTTAGACAAACGAAAAGGTGGCTTACATGTCAGCTTCTGTGAGTTAGTGTTTTTGATTTTTCTATGCATCGTGCACTTTCCACTGCCCAGCTCTGTGTGTTCTCCGCTTTATTTTCGTTTTTGCTTTGAACGCCACGTTGTTCCTTTGTATAGGTGTCTGCCTCTGCAATGTATTTCTCAGATGTGTGTCTGTGCTTGGCCTGTGTTCCCCACTTGTGCCTCTGTCTTAATTTTTTTTTTGTGCCGTTGGTTCCTAGTGTTTCTCTGCGAGGGTGGTGCACAGATAGAAATGTAGAAGGCAAGACTTGATAAAAGGACAAAAAATAAAGATGGAATCTTCACAGGCAGAGTGTGTGATGCATTGAGTAACAAATGCCTAGCGAGTGGCATATAGATTTCCAGCATGATCACACACGACTGTCGAGCATCCCACGGTTCACTTTCCAGTAATCAACGCAGTAAAATGACTGGCATGAGGGAAGACACAAAGTTGAAAGAGGGTACTACACTATTGTATCCATTGCTTGATGGTGTAACAAATGGTTGTATTAATGGCTCCCCAATTACGGTTAAACCTCGAAGCAATTATCTTCAATGTAAAGAAATTCTCGAAGTAACGATCTATTCCAGTTTTCATAACTTTGCGTCCATAGAACACCATGTATTTCATTGCTGGCTGGAAACGAACCTGAGAAAAAATTGAACCGCGGCTGCAGACGCCTGGCAGGTACAGATCTGGTCACGGCACTTCCTCCTGCTCACTTCTGTTGCTGCAAGCAAGCGCACATTGGCTGCGGCATACACGCGGGAGCGCAGGCACATGGCGCGGAGTCGGGGCTTTGGTTGCACACGTGCTGCGTTGCGATCCTGGAGTACAGAGCAAGAGTTCCAGAAACCTTAGTATTCGCTCGGGACGAATACTTCAAGATTTCAAATACCAAATATTCAGTTTGAATCAAATACTTTGCTTTTTGAATGAATATCGAATACTTTACTATTCGACCAAATATCCGAAATTATCGGATATTTGCACAGGCCTGCTCGATATGGGTGTGTCACCCCTGTCGCCCACACGAGGTGCTTGGTATGATAGACGTGCTTAGATAGCTTGTGAGCTTGTAACTTGAAAAATGCGTGCATAAGACTGTTGCTGATGGTGAAGAAAGGGCAGAAGTAAAGGATCACTTTCATTGCAAATAACCGCTTTTCCCCTGAGTGATCCACGGTGGTTTTTTGCAGTTTCTTAGCGTGCTAGGAGACGAATTGTGATATAGTGAAATTTCAATGTTACAAAGTAAACGGAGTATTTTGCCAACTTCGTTCAATAAATTTTACTATACTCTTTCATGTGGCTGTGTTTACATTATGAGTCCATGCTGACAATCTTTCCTTTTTTGTTCAGTATGTGGGACTGTTGCTTTTCAGTTGCTTTGTGTATGTGGGACTGACCTCTCCCACTTCTGAGTGTTCAACACAAATCCTCCCCCGAGCGGTAGTCTTGAGTTAGAAGCCCTGGATAAGTTGTGCAAATTGCTTTCACTGCAGATATTTACTCAAAGAAAACGAAAGTAACGTATTTTCTGCAGGCCATGTGTGGTGATGGTCAGTTAAATGTCAGATCTAGTTAATTTCTCATTATAAATCTTCTACATCTAGGAGATTTCTCTGATATATATGTTGTAGCCGTGGTTTGCATGGTTAATAATGTGGAAAATTATACGGGTGATTTTTTCATAATGGTCATCATTTTTCTATTGCAGTGTAACTGACACTAACTTGCAGTTCCTTGGATGGAAAAAAAAATGAGTATGTAGTTATGAGAGTGAAATTTACATTTTATAGGTAGGGACAGGGTGGCCGCAACTGGCACAAAACAAGGTTAATTGGAGAAGTATGGGAGAGGCCTTTGCCATGCGGTGGGTGTAGTCAGGCTGCTGCTGCTGCTGTTGCTGTTGCTGCTGCTCATGATGATGTTGTTGTCTGTTTGTAGCTTCAGTTTCTTTTTGCTTGCTTGTGTGTTTTTTTTATTTAAAATGATGCATTAGACATTAATGTACCTGGATCACCCGTGATATTTGCCTACGGCCACTAAATAATCTATAATTGAATTTCTTCTTGACGCTGTTTCGGTTTCACAGCCATACGTCGAACAATGGCTGTGATGTGTAATTGGTCTTAAGGCCACATGAGGCACAAAAAAAAAATGGCAACATAACTGCTGTTACTTTCTTTGTTGTCATTACAGCTCTTGAAGAGTCTGGTTTAAGTGTTGTAGTGAATTAAAACTACGTATCAGTGTTTATATTAAGGTTTTTTTTACGCCTCATATGACCTACAGGCCAACTAGATGTCTCAGCCATCGTTTGGTCGATGAAACTGAAACCGAACAGCATGAGAGAACCCGGCTCGACTCCAGCTGGCCTGGCTGCGTGTGGCTAGAAGAAATTCAGTTATAAGTTATTTAGCAGTCGTAGGTGAATAACAATGTCTAATGTGTCATTTGAAAGAAGAAAACATACATCTAAATTTTGGGGTCTGTAGTCCTTTATTTAATGCTGATCAGTTAAACCAGCTGGTCAGCTGTTGTGCCTTCTTAACCATAACCTTGTCGCAGTCCCAGTGCCCTCGCCAAGACCTCAGCGTTGGCGTTCTCAGCAGTGGGTCTGTCTGCACCCAGCCTGCCCTCGGTGAGTGTAGAAGTTTTTCTGCAGTGTTGTATTCTTACTCTGGTCGTCCTACGTGAATAGTATGAAATAAGTAGGGGTGCGCGAATATTCCATTTTCCCAACACAGAATCGAATACGAATGCTGTAGCTTTGCTACCGAATCGAATACAAAAGTTTAGCTAAAAAACAAATCAGATATGAATTGAATATCGAAAGAATCGAATCAAATACGAATAGAATATTTTACGAATATTCGCTACTTGTGGGAAAGCGAAGTGCTACTTTTGCAGTTATAGCTGTATCTGTTAAAAGACTCAACACTAGTCTCTATTTTGGGGATCGCAACACGAAGTTAGTGTATTAACTTTATCACTGTTATGTTATGCTCATAGGAAAAGTACCTTTTGCTGTTGATAACGAAAGATAATAAGCGCCTTATCTCAGTGCACGAGATAGGTGAGAGCTATGTTTGAGCGTGGACTCTGAGGGCAGACATAAAGGCTGGGTTTGCTGAACCTGCCTGGGCCCTGCCACGTCGTCCAATATTTGAGGCCATGTATGAGGATTATGAATACCGCCACATGAATGAGCCGCACCACGGCGTTGAACTCTTCATCGTGCCTATAACGATCATGAAAGCATGATATGCAGCATGTATGGTCCCTGTGTTTGGAATAGTTGTGGAAGAAAAATACAGCCGGCCTTACTGGAACTTTGCACTAATTATTTGAAAGCTTGAAGACATATTTGATTCGTTTCTAATAATGTTGAACATGTATTATTTCATTCCTTCGAATAATCGTATAGGAGGATATTTAATTCACTATTCGAAATTTTCGAATATTCGCATACCCCCTAGAAATAAGGGCTTCTCTGGAAGGTCAAACTTACTTCACAGTACTGTTGTTAGTTTTAGCAGCCAGTTAATTCATTGTATCCTTGTTAGTTTTAGCAATCAGTCATAATTTGTGCTTATGTGTGCTTGTTGAACAGGTTGTGCTAACTGAATTGTTATCAAAGCCTTCATTTGTTCTATATAGTTCATGATTAAAGAAACTTGATGGTGCAAAAATGCGCGGAACGAGTGAAGAAACACGAAGGCAGAAAGAGGCTCTGACTTTCTTTTGAGCTGAAATTGGTTTCGTGTGTGGGCTGTTTTTTGTGCATGTTCACATAGCCGTATCAGCAGAAGTCGCCACAGTAGGATCATAGGGAAGTGACCATATCAGTGCCATATCAACAAACTTTGTCTTTACGCTTCCTCATGTGTCCAGTTCGTCTTTTGTGCTGATAAGTCACTTCAACTTTATCATTAAAGGGAATCAATAGGTTGCTACATTCCAAGTGCATAGAAGCTACTTTCATTGGAAATGGAGCTTTTATAAGTAACAAAAATGGCCAGAAATGTAAATATAGGTATTACTGCCCCCATCTGTTTTCACGGGCAAACTTTGGGGACGTCAGTTCTGCTCCTTTTGTCTTTTCACGTAGATCTCTCATGCTGAGCCACACTGCGATTCATTTGCAAGCAGTGATCACAGAGTGATCCTTATCATTGACATCATGAGTTTGATCCAAGCGGCGAAAAAAGGAAAAAAAAAATGTTCCATTATTTAAATTCAATCATCTCGGGAATAAATGCGTCCTTCATTGCCAAATAAAAAGCGACATAAATAGTCATGAATGAAAACAACCGATTTTTACTAAGAACAAAGATTGCCACCTTAAGTGGGAAAACTGGTCTTAGAAAAAAAGTTTTTATTAAGGAAGTCACAATTCTGAAAGCTTTTTTTGCGTGTCAATTCTCAATGTACCATTTAACTTCTTGTAAAACTAATGCTTGTGTACTTATGTATTATGTTGTATAGTTTTTTGCCGAAAGCTTTTAAGAAATTTTGCTGCGAGCAACACGCTGAAATGCATGCAATTGGTCTCTTTTAACATCAAGGAATTCAATGAGGATAAAGTTATCATCCTGCCTGTCAATGAAACTGAGTTATAGGGTTTTGAAGTTGGAACTTTAGAAATGTGATGAAAAATGTGTTCCTGTTTATGGAGTGGCAACTTTTCAAAACTCCATAACTGAACTTCTATGATAGGCAGAATGATAATTTTACCGTTATTGCATTCCTTGATTACACAAAAAACAACGTTGTGCATTCTGGGAAGTTTCTTGCTGCAAAATTTCTTTAAAATTCCTGTCAAAAAGTTACATAACGTTATTAAATAAATTCACAAGAGCAAGAACATGAAAACAAATTGGCATTCTTGGATTTGGCACAATAAAACACATGCTCCCGGAAAATTTCATTGTGATGATGATACTAAAAGGATACTATAAGACCAGATTCCCCCCTAACCTATTTTATGCGCAGGGTCGTACATGTAGGACGTTGCTTTTTTTGTGCAGTAATTCTAAATGTTTATTTTGTAAAAGTTTCGCGCCCACTAGTGTAGTTTCAAGAGGCTCTAAACTTTTCCTGTGCAGAGGCTGTGTTGTTCGTGTTTAACTTTGTGCATTGCATGTGTTCAGAAAGATCTGCCAGTCTTCTCTGGATGCCATTTTTCAGATTTGACCCCGTCAACTGCAGTGCGATTCTTCAAGAAAAACAAATGATTTTTGCACATTGCCATGAGGAAACCAACACATCTGATGAGAAATATGATTATAAAGCTGATGTCAACTGTTCGAAGCTTTACCACATGAAGCTTTACCACAGGCAGCGAATTGGCCTAGTATCTTACATTGCGAGAATGCTCAAATTTCGGTATTCATAAAAATATTTCCACCAATGAAAAGGTGGTTCGAATTCACGCAAGTGAAATAAACATTTTATATCAAATATATTTCAATATTTTTCAATTTCTGAAGTTACGGAATACAAATGTGGGTCATAATATGGATTCGTAATGCTTGGTTGTCTCCTCTTTCCAAGACAACTGACAGTTTGGTGGATGATGTGTGGGCTGCTGAAAACCGCACGCTGTCGACGATGCAACACTGTTATCAGGAGTATTTCGAACGAGTGGCCAGCCAAACAAAAGACGGCATCTCGCTGCTGCAGGATTTTCTGCAGGGAACGGTGAGGCCCTTCTGCCCTTCAGTTCTTGCTTGGTCGCTTTGTTGCCGACTTCCGCGCCTGACCGACTCAGGCCGATTGCTGCTGGTGCTGTTTTGAAGGGGCCTATTACACATCTTTTAATTGAAGGGACTCTTAGAGCAAGGTGAAGTTCGTCTGTATCTATGGATTACTGCATTCTGATTGCACAGATGCCATTTTTCACTGAAAATTGAGGTATCGTAAGCTAGATAAAAGGAGCCGCCGTGGTAACTCAGTCATTATGGTGCTCTGTTGCTGACCTGAAAGACGCGTGTTCAATCCCGGCCGCGGCGGTCGAATTTCAGTGGAGGCAAATTGCTAGAGGCCCCTGTACTATGCGATGTGAGTGCACGTTAAGAACCCCAGATGGTCGAAATTATCCGGGACCCTCTACTACGGTGATCATGGAGTCCTTTATGCCATGAGTTGGAATCCAGTGTGGAAAAAAACATTTTTAAATATGGTTTCTCTCAGCAACGACAAATGCATCTTTTGCTGCTGGACAAATGTAAGTATACCTACCCAATGGACACTGGAAGTCTCTTGGACGTCCATGGGACGTCCAGTGGAGTTTCAGTGCCCATCGGGCCGCAGGAGCCATGGAATTAACTTTTATTCAAAACAAAGTATTGGATGGAGTAGGCCTTAGTGTCCCTTTAAAGGGGTGCCTGCAGTACATCGACATGACTGATACCTTTTGCCCCGTGAACAGGGCTGGATGGAACTGACGGCGCTGTTCTCGGGCCGCTACCTCAACTCGGTTGACCACATAGCGGGGACCAGACTGGGTTACAACTTTCCCCTGGCCTACGTGCTGACCAATGTCGCCTGCTTTGTGCTCTGCCTGCTGCTGATGATCAGATAGTGAGTCACACTTACGTCAACTGGAGGGGCCGATTACCGTATATACTCGCATAATTAACCTGTTTACATAATGAACCTGCCCCCCACTTTTGTCGGCCAGAATTTACTTTTTTTTCTTTCAGCCTTTAGCTTTTTGTAGCTGGTTCCTCTGTTTTCGCGCCGTTCGCAACACAGACCTTGGTAGCGCGCCAAGATGCTTCCGGTCACCGATAATGTCACCACTTGTTTGTTTATCTTTTGTGGAGAGCTCCTGCCAGAGGAGTGAGGGAGGGGGGTGGAGTGCGCGGCACCTCGGCGAACTTGGCAGAGCGCCAAGACAATATGTGCTCTAAGCTAAGGCATAGTCATTTGCATTACGCACTCGTCACTGTCCTGTGTGTCTTTTTTTTAACCTCGCACGCGCCTTACCTTCAGGGCCAGTGTTCAGCATGTTCACGTTATCTCGACGCGATTGGCCGGCCGCGCCGGCTATCGCAAAATTGGCGGATCGCGTCAAAGTGAACGATGCTAAACACAGCAGTGGCACGAACACGTCT
This sequence comes from Amblyomma americanum, assembly GCA_030143305.2. Classification (NCBI taxonomy): domain Eukaryota; kingdom Metazoa; phylum Arthropoda; class Arachnida; order Ixodida; family Ixodidae; genus Amblyomma; species Amblyomma americanum. The sequence continues at coordinate 65,956 of JARKHS020017332.1, forward strand.
GACCGCGTGCGTTTGTTGATGACGGAAGGACGGACGGAGGTATGATATGAAATATCGACCCTTCCAAAAGAATCTGTTGAAATTATTTTCTCCCGTGTAATGAAACCTCCCCCCAAACTGATGTCCACTTTTCTGGAAATAAAGTGGGTTCATTGCGCGAGTAAACACGGTATTGCACACCCTTCTGCACACTCCTGGCACAGATGAGATGAAAGGGCATCCATAATTTTTTATTATTGCAAACACTACTTATGTAGTGACAAAAAATTTTTCACTAGGCTTTGTTTGTGATAAACACTGTCGGACTTAGTGTAATTAATTATGATTCAGTTCAGTAATCAGTGTGACGGTAATGCAAGGTATATAAGGATGTGTGAGCAGATGGGCTCTCTTAGTATCCAAGGAATGATGCAGTTCACTAGCGTTCAATAGAAGTTAAGGAAGAGTGCACTGGAAAATATTTATTCACCACTTTGCAGGCTAATCATTTTCAGAAATTCTACAGGCCAGCTTCAGTCAACCATTGAGATATTGTGTGTTTTAAGCTAATCTACGACAATAACTCCTTTGTTGCTAAATTCAACTGTTTCATAAATTTCACGCTCCTAAAACAGCCTGTTGTTGCGCTTAACAAGCAGATTGCATCCAGGGACACGTTGCACGCAATTTCACCTCAGTTTGCTGTTACTGAACTCGAGGCGAACAGTAGCTCGGTGGCCATGCAAAGTAAAACAACGACACAAGGGCACTCGTGTTGTCACTCCACGCTGCTATGGAATTACTAATATAAAACCAACTAGTCTAGTAGCAAGTTTTGCTGAGGAACACTTGCATGTGAAGTTTGCTTTTATATGAACGGCTCGTGTGTCTAAACAAGATTGTGTCTAAACAGCAGTTGTTACGTTTTCCACCTTGTCAGATAGTTCCATTCAACTGAGGTCACCTTGAAGCAAGTTCACTATGTGCACAGAGGGAGGCCACATAATCGGTGACTTTCAGAACCACACTCAGAACCTCTCATAAGGTGCGGCTGATAAGGATAAACCGAGTTTCTGTTTGAGTTTTTCGCTTTGAAGGTACTCATGCTGTGCCCAAAAGTGGCTGGAAAGATGACTTTAACTATCTTACCTCCGCAGATGACTAAGTAGCTAAAAGTGACAGTGCAGGTGTAGTGAAGACAAGTAGAAAACTAAAGAAGAGAAGGGCAGCGGAACATAAGCTGATGATGTTCTGTGTGTGTGCGATGTTTGAATGACTGTGGGTCAACAGGATTATAACTGTTGGTGCTCATAAGAAACACTTGCCCGTATCATGTGGAATAGTTAAAAATTCAGCAGAGACACTTCAGACTGCTTGCACGCGAGAATGCGGAAGCACTGTATGTAGAACTGCACAAGGTAGATGAACAGATTAGTGTTCTGCATGCTTTTGATGCTGCCGTGGGCACTCAATGCAAAGCCAGCTCGAGGCCCATTTATAGCTTGTTTGCACTGTGTTGCCACCCGGAGTCCCTGTGCACACTACTCTGCGCATGTCGACATAGAATGATGATGCAGGCACTGCCATGGGTCGGACGCTGGTGGGCAAAAATCTTGGTCCACATGTCCATGCAATGCATGGTGGTCGTACTTAGTAGATGCGTTAACTACGATGACGCGGCACCGAATTTCAATTTAGTGTTACATCAAAGGGTGTTCTGATATCCTCCAAATTTTGTACCTTAGACGGCGGACAGTGGACTAATCGGAAATATAATGCTTTCGCATTAATAACTCTCATGTGTGCACATTATGAGTCTCCTCACTGGTGGTGCTTTGGCCTTGACCGTGTGCAGCACTACGGCTGGTGTTCGGGAAGCCCTAATGGTGTCGGAAGGGAACCTCCACCGGTACTGCAACATGGTCTTTGCATCCTGGGATTTTTGCATCACTGACGAGCGAACGGCACGACTGAAGCACGTCAGCATTGTACAAGAGCTGAAGGTGACACCTATTGTCATTTTCTCCTACTTTGTATTTTCTGTTTTGCAGACAAAACAGTTGTGTTGGCACTGTAGAATCTCAATGATATGATCACGGTCCTTAGAGTATAGCAGTACAGTACCTTACAGTATTCCAGTATTCAAAATTTTTGTCCAAGGATGTTGGACATGACATAGTCATAACGTAAATCCAATGAGTAGAGGCTCCTGGTTAAACAAGCTAATTCTTCATTGTCTTTATACTTCTAAATGCACTCCCCTGGTCCAGTTTCCTTCACTGGTGTTTGAGGGGCAATCAACACGTCTGTGGCTGAGAATACTGGTACTACAGCGTAAATAGTAAGGTGACATATTAGCTAAAGAATTTGTGACTATCTGCCCACTGCCTAACTCACTATCATCGCTTTGCCAACAGAGTGACCTAGCAGAAGAAAGGCGAAGAGCAGAAATTGCCAGTTGGTCTCGACGCAAGAAAGTTGGCCTGTTTATTGTGCGACTCTTAGTCAACCTGTTGGTGCTCGCCGTTATCGGGGGCTCCCTCTTCGCCGTCTACCACGCAACCAGCTTCTCGTTCCAGGTGAGCCTCTCTGCTGGGGCCTCATGGCAGTGCCCCTAAGATGAATTAAATTTTTAATCCCGTGGTGTACTTGGACAAGCCAAGGCTCTTCCTAAGCCAGCTATCATTTCTGGCTCTTGTGACAAGTCCAGCTTGTCCTGCCTTTGTGTCTGGTGTGAGGCAGAGTAGGGCTTGTCCAAAGAATTTTTTTGGTTTGCCTGCAGATGGCAGCACGGGTACTATAGTTGGGTACAACTCTAGAACAAAGTGGCAAAGGAGCCTTTCTAGCCAATGGCGTCGACCGATTCTCCTCCTTGACCGATTCTCCCCTTCTTTCCCTTTGACCAAACACTTTGAACCTGCTAGCGCAAAGATGCAGGGAGTGGCAGTTGAAAAAGGAATAACCACTGCTTACTTGGATTAACCATGGTGTCATGAAAATCAGTCGATGCCATTGGCTGAAAGGTCTCCTTGATGCACCTGCGGCATCGTTCTTGAGTTGTATCAGACTGTAAATGACTGTTTTAGTGCCGTTTTCGAAAAGAAAGGTGTTCGTTGGAGGTTTAACAAATGAACTTCGCTGCTTTGGTGCTGACATAAACTTGGGTGGGAACTAGCCTGCTAGGCTTGCTCTTTGCAAACATGTGATGCTTTGGACTTGGGTGTAGCACCGATGAAAATTGCAGTTGCATCTTTATACTTCGACTGAGTCTGGTCTCATCTTTCTGTGCATCTTATATGAAATGTTCGCATGTGTGAAATAGGAGATCCGATTAAAGAAATGATGATGACTGAAGTCTGTTCGACGACCTGTTTACAAATTGTGATTTATTTCTTTGTTTTTACTACAGTAGGATCTTGATGACATGAATCTCACGGGGTCACAAAAAATATTCGTATCACATGAAGTTTTGTATCATCCAAAATTAACAAAATCCTTATGGAAAAGCATGGGAAATGCATTCACGCAGATTTGTTTGAAGGGATTTATTTTTGGCTGCGCGGGCATAGCTCACTACTACTCCCGATATGCACAGTGTTTAATGGCGATCATGATGTCGGTGATTTGGGGGCCACACTTAGGGATTTGAGGGTATGGTCATGGCTGACATGCTTGTATCACCTGTTACAGCAAGGGAGAGTGTTAGGAACATCTGAAATTCTGCATATTGTACACGATGCACCCTTTTCGGGGATTTAACAAGTTTGTATCATCCCGAAATTCTTATCAACTCTGTTCGTGTCATCAAGATTGTACTGTATTTTCCTGTATTGTGAGAAGGACAGGCTGTGAGGAGGTCGGGTTCAAACTATGTCTGGTTCTGACAGCTTGGTTCAGTCAGTGCTTGATCCTTCTCTGAGTGCTGCACATCACAGTTCATGCTGCCTAGAGGCATTTTTGATGATTGTTAATTAAAATGGCGTAAGGGCATCTATGGCCAAAGAGCGGCATGGCACAAGGTATTTTCGACTTCTCAAGGTGGGGTCAAAGACCCATTTCTCAAGCATTTCACTGTAAATAAGCCGAGCACCAGACCAGGCGAAAGCTTGTACCCATTGTATCACCGGTGGGTACCCGGCGGCACTGGTGATCGAACCCCGCGCCTCCCGCATGCGAGGCGGATGCTCAAGCCACTGGGCCACCGCTGCGGTAGAGGCATTTTTATTCTTTTTTAAATGCTTTCATTGCTGCAATTTGCTTGCATAATGAGTTTGTTTAACATTCCAGAGGCAATCTCAAGCCCAGACCACGCATGAGACCCTGGCATTGGTGATCCAGTTTGTGCCTTCACTGGTCATCACGGGCCTCAACCTTGTGGTGCCAGCGCTCTTCTCCAAGCTCATTCGTCTCGAGAACTACTCAGTGGCCTTCCAGGTCAAACTCACCCTGCTGAGGTAGCTTCCCCTTTGTACCCCTCAGCATTTGTCTGATAACTGTGCTGTGTGCAGGCAGAGATTTGCAGCATTTTGTCAGTCGCATATCTTTTAAGTCTGTGCTTTAGTAGCTGTACTGCATCTTATTTGCTTGGGAATGTGCTGTTTGTGTCATCTCTTTATTGTTCTGTCTCTATGCAATGTTTTCTGCCATGTAGAACATCTAATTCATTTTGTCGAGCTCCCAGGAAACGATACTTTTGCTTGCATTGCAGCCACCTGAAGTTTTTCATTTTTCTTGTAATTGTGAACTACTGTTCATCTCGTGTTGTAATTGTGCGATACTCCACTCTGATTTAGACGTAGCTTTCAATAAGTTGCTTGCACTGGTTATTGTTCTTGGTAAAAACACCTCAGTTGAACAAGGGAGAAAGAGTTGCAAGTTTTCCAAGCTGGAAATGTTTTAACAGCACCAACAGATTATGTGACGGTGCTGGATGCATTACTTTGCAAGCTTTGGGAACTTTCAGCACACAGGCATTTTTGCACTAAAATTCTTGCCTTATATTGGCCACTGTTGCAGGGAATCATTCCAATGCTCCCCCAAAAAAACAGGAAGGTTCACTACAGCAAGGAAATTTAAAATGCTGTCTTCCACGTCCAAAAACGAAGAGCTTATTCACTATGCCGCAGCAGTAATGAATGGGCTTGCGTCTAAGGTGTTATTCGTTCGCATGAGATGTTTCCTTTTTGTGCAGCTGGATGATGCTTTTTAACAAGAAGCTGCGGTTCTGTGGTGTAGACAGAGCAGAATCACATGCTACTAAACATGATTTGTAGAGGTGTCGCTGTGACCTCATGGCCTTGCACGCTGCCGCGGCGCCTCGCAGGACTGTGTTCCTCCGCTTCACATCCATCTTTGTTCTGCTGCTGTCTCTGTACAAGCAGATCAACTGCACCCCAGTCAGGGAGGACAACTGCCTGGAAGGTGAAGGGGATTGCAGGAAGCCCATGGTGTGTGCCACTTTATGCCTTTCAGAAAAACTGCAGCCTTTTTTATTTCTGTTGCGATTGTGTCTTCGCTGATGCTGCGCGTTTGGAGGCAGTCCACACCTCTAGAGTTTGAGAAGGGTGGTGTTCTCCTTGCTCTCCAGAGCTGTTCAGTTGGATGTCACCTTCTTCTTCTCCCCCTACTCCATCCCACCTTTCTCCCACCGTTGCCCTCCATTCCTTATCTCATCTTTCTCTCCTGGCTGCTTCGACCGGTGACCTTGGACGGGCTTCATCCATGCGACAGCTCGAGGCGTTGCTCCATATAACGGCTCACGCCGTAATTAGATTGTACGAGGGTAATTTTGTGGCTGAAGATTTGATTATAGCTAGTGCTAGCTTGGCTGTTGTGCCTCGTCCGGATAGTAAGCTCTGTTCCTCAGGGTTCTCCGGATTGAGGAGGGGGATGGGGAGGTGCTTGAGAGGAAGCTACAAAAGAGCCATTTTACAAAGAAGCTTTTGTTGAGGTGGTAGCTATAATGCATGCCACTCCCGCACACACGTGGCAAAGAAAAAGTGAAACTACATAAAGGTGCATCATAGTGCTAGGTTAGAGCACGAAACATGACGCAAATGTAAGGCGAGGTGACACGAGAGCCCTGTGGCAGGCAAACCTTTCTTTCTCATCTGCTGTTTTTGCTGCTTTCCTGCGATTGCTTATTATTCAGGAACCAACTTCAGGGTAGCCCCAGTTGAAGGTTGCATTGTGTGCTAGACATTGAATCACATATGGTTCAGGTTTATGTGGCTGAACGTCCCAAAACTACTTAGGCTATGAGGGATGCCGTAGTGAAGGGCTCCGGAAATTTCGACCACCTGGGGTTCTTTAACGTGTACTGACATCGCATAGTACCCGTAGTGAAGGGCTCCGGAAATTTCGACCACCTGGGGTTTTTTAACGTGCACTGACATCGCACAGTACATGGGCCTCTAGAATTTCGCCTTCATAGAAATTCCATCACCGCGTCCGGGATCGAACCTGCGTCTTTCGGGTCAGCAGCCGAGCGCCGTAACTACTGAGCCACCGCGGTGGGTGAATCACATATGAACTGTGCTCAAACACACCACTTTGTCAAACATTGATGGGTGTCAAACATGTCAAAATTTTCTTTGTCGCCCTGGGTCTCTGCTGCAGAGTCGAGTGTTCTCACTTGTATTATTTTTAGCATTAAAAAGTTATACCTAATCAGAAAGGGTTTTATAGTTTAAGCTGACATAAAAATGTTTGTATATACAGTCAAACATGGATATATAATATTCGAGGAGGAGCACAAAATAGATATATTGATAATTCGATATATGAGGTATGGCAGTAGATAAGCTTATCTTTGGCTGAGAAGCAGGAACACGTTGCACCTACCCTAGTGGCATCCTTCTTGAAGCGACGTTCCACCTGCGTGCTGGCACTGGCAAAGCATTGTTCACAAGGCGCTTCTATACCTTACCTTGTTTACATTGAAGCTGCAGCAGACGGTGCTTTGGAACTGCCCTTGCGCATGTTACAATATCTAATCCCATTACCAGTACACTATGAGTAAAATGAATCATTGATTAAAATTGAGTTACTGTTTGTTTCCACAACGCCTTCAACAGCAAAGTGAGTGAAGGACGCCAGGCAAGGGCTGCTGCTAGGCTTTAGATAGTTAGGTTGGCTTCACCGCATGACAGTGATGTGGAATAAAAAGTGAGTACGAGAGAACAAAGGCCGCCCTCAAGAATGCTCTACGTTTACCTCATCATGCGGTTTCACATTGTTAGTGCTGTCAGCAGATGCCCTGGGCCGTGCAGCTGACCTGTCAACATACACTAAAAGGGATCAGAGAGCACTGTTAGGTGAAGTGCCACTTGCAGAGCATGGGGCGCTGTTCGATATATCGATTGTTCCACTTTATGATGATAAACAATCAGTATTGCTAATTTTGGCATAGGATTTTGAAGGGTATATTCTGTGTTTCCACTTTATGCAAGTTTGATAAACAGGAACAGTAGTGCTATACTTCTGCATAGAATTTTGAATGGTATGTTCTGACTGTTTGATTGCACAATAATTTGATATATCCGGGTTTAATATACTATCCAGGGTCGACCTTCGCAATAGAGTCACATAATTTGCTTGTGGTTGGAACTCGGCAGCTGTTGGGACCCTGAGATCCTAAGGATCTCATGACGCAGAAGGAGAAATTTCTTCTTGCTGTTTGTATTGTGAAGAGCTTGGGAAGGTTAGGTAATGCATTGTGCATTTTTTCCCTTTCAGTGCTGGGAAACAGCAGTTGGTCAGCAGATCTACAAGCTCACAATATTGGACTTCATTGTCGGAGTGACCCTAGTCTTCGTTGTGGAGTGCCCACGAAAGTGAGTTATCCGTCGCACTTGGACGTGAGTTTGTATTCATTTTAGCTCAGGTGTATCTGCTGTGCGAGGGACCAACATTGGATTGAAGCAGTGGAGAATTGCATTTATTTCTAAGTTAGGCACGCGTATGTCAAGTTTAGAGCATGGATTGGCCTTTAGGTGTCTCTTGTACTGCACATAAGTACAATGTGTGATTTGGTGGTATTCATTTGCTCTTAGTGCATTATATTTCACCTTAGCGTGTACTATCAGCGTCAAATAAAATGTCAAATAAAGTCAGAGCCTGTCAACATTTCTCTCTTTGCTCCTTGTAAATGAATACCAAATGTGCTAGTGTTCGGTTTACCTCGCTTAATGTCTTTTGCTGTTCCTTGTTTCAATTTTATTGTTTGCATTTCATTTGATGTTGACAGTATATGAATCTTGCTTGTCCTGTACTTGAGCAAGAAAGGTAGTGAAGCTTATCTTTGTCTAGAACATATTGTACAAAGCTTGATAGTCAGTGTAATTGCTGTCAGACACTTAGGCTATTGTCTTTGATGTCACTGTTCTTAGATATAGAAGATACTGCTACTTAAGTTAAGGACAAGGCAGTGAGCCATGGAAAGGAAAATGATAGGCGTAACATTAAGAGACCGGAAACGGGCAGAGTGGGTGAGGGAATCAATGTGGGTTAATGACATCCTAATTGAAATGAAGAGGAAGAAATGAGCTTGGGCAGGGCATGTAATGTGAAGGCACAATAACCACTTGTCCTTAAGGGTAACAAAGTGGATTCCAAGAGAAGGCAAGTGTAGCAGGGGACTGCAGAAATTAAAGTGGGCAAAAGAGATTAAGAAGTTTTTTAGGGATTCGGTGGCCGCAGTTAGCAAAGGACAGGATTAGTTGAAGAGTCACAGGAGAGGCCTTTGCCCTGCAGTAGGTGTAGTCAGGCTGATGATGATGATTACTTATTTTTCAAAATAGATGGGCCCCGGCTGTGTCATCGGTGTAAGCAATGTCGCCGCCGTCGGTGTAACCGAACCAAACCATTAATAAGTAAATAAATAAAAATAAACACTGCCGCAACTGGGATTCATATCCATGGCGCTTGAAACAGGTCAGCTTTGCTGGCCACTGCACAAGAGCACTATGCTATCGCGGCAGTTGAACTCGCCTCTTGTTAAACTGGAACATACTGTCACGATGTGCATTGCACGTTGTTGTCGCTTTCTACTAATACTGCTATTGAACTAATATTGTCACCAGATGTGCCGATGACCCAGCAAAGCAAAACAATGAGTTTACAGAGACGGAGACACCTACAGAACTGCGCTCAAATTTCACATTAGGAAGAATCGTAATTGCCCTTTGAATCTTTTATTTATTTTTCATGTTTCATGGCAGATTTTGTCTCATTGTATATATAGTACATTTTTGGGGGATGCATTTAATTTGCTAGGTACCTGCTAGCAGTTGTAGTTGCTAACTATTTTAATTACTATAAATTATTCTTGTATGTTTTTGTGTAGTGATGTCATTTTGTTCCTCTCTTTGGCAGGCTCATTGTCACTCGTTTCCAGTGCAAACTCGCCAAGATCATCGGCCAGCAGGAGTTCAACATTCCAAACCGAGTCCTCGATCTCGTTTACTCACAGACACTTTGCTGGCAAGTATGAGTTCTCGATGACTATTGCTTACGCAATCGTCGCTTGCTGCCGTCTTTTCATTCTCTAGTTTTACCTTGCCAATGACTAAACCTGAAGATCATAATGCTTATTTTTGTTATCAGGCTCGGGACGTTCTACTGCCCCCTCTTACCTGCTGTCACCATGATCAAGTGCTTCATCATCTTTTATGTGCAGAAGGTCTGTAGCAAGCTGAAATTCCTTGTAGTATGTGAGTTGCAGAAATGATGCCTTCCAGTATCTTGCATGACATATTTTACAGCAAAAGCTGTTATAGCTTTGGCTTAGCGGTATAGCCTTGCATTCTGCCATGGAATCTACAGCATCAGCTGTGAGGCCTTAATTACTTAGTAAATCAATTTAACTGAATACATAAATTTAATTTAATTCAGTGGCCGCCACCTGCCAACCATGGCAGATGGGAGAGAGGCGGTGGATGGCCATATGACACTTTGCTGAGTCACATTGGCATGGTTAAGCTTTCTCTTATGGTTGACGATGTAGATTTCATGGCCAAACGCAGGGATAAATAGCTAAATGAAAGATATAACAGCGTTTGCTGCTTAATGTGCTGAGCCGGTAAGCTTAGCTCTACAAATATTTTGTGTTGTTTCTTCATTTCAATTTTTGAAAAAGGTTTGCACAAGGTGAACTTTTCGTTAAAATGGGGGCAGGCTGTTGTGCAGACTCAAGTCTGAAAAATGAGCTCTGTTCCCGCTAATCTGAGTTGCCTATGGGACAGAAAACTTGGGCTGGTTATGAATCACAAACCATTATTTTTGCTGCAGGGCTGAATTTTCTTTTTTGTTCTTGTTGATCAATTACGTTATGTAGGGGTGAACAGATGCTGCAGTTAATGCACTTTATGCTCGAGGAACTGGGCTGTTACATAATAAGGAATCCAATGATTTATTTGTATTGTTCCTCTATAACAGGTACAACTCAAGAACACAGGAGTAACTCCTCCTCAAAGGAGGCTCTTCAGCCAGTGGTGCCAACCGATTATCATGATTAATCCGGTTAATATCTGTGGACCTACCATACCCTGTGCTATCACACTAAGAAATGCAAGGGGATGAAACGTGATGCCGTGAAAATCTGTTGACACCATTGGTTTGAAGGTTGAAGGGCATTTGCCGCTGTGAATGAATTCAATATGTCGCTTCCCACAGTGGTGGAAACTTCGGCTGGCTCTGGCAGTCGATGCTTGCTTGTGTCTCGGTTAGGTTGAAAAAAATCGAACTTTCTGACTCCACAGAATCTCGCTGGCATCTGTTTTAATCCAAAAATTGAAATTTCTGAGTGCGAGTGTGCATTGTGACAGTAAAAAATTCTCAGGTTGTAAGTAATGTTCATGTCACTGGAGCTTGAAGGTGTGCACTTTATAATGATTTTTGGAAGTATCACTGTGCTATCAGCAAAAGTAAACCTCATGGTTGTGCTTTGGGCTAAGCTTGGCTGAAAAAAAGCTGCAGTCACGTGAGCTGAAATTGTTTTTCTTTGTTGCAGTTTACGTTGATGAACAACAGTGCCCCATCTCAGACACCGTATCGTGCGTCTCGATCGAACACCTTCTTTGTGATCGTCCTGCTGTTGGCTCTGTTCCTTGCTGTGATACCATTTGCCTATGCTCTGGTAGAGTGAGTAGCCCTTTGTTTGCATTTTTTTGTGCTTCGTGTGCTCTGAAAACTGTGGCGACTTTTGTGCATGCATCTTTTGCTGCCTTGTCTGTTATGATGCCTAACTCATTAGAATACATGAATCACCAAGTGGTATTTGCCTTCAACCGCTAAGTAATATAAAACTAAATTTATTCTCTCGCGTTGTTTTGGTTTCATCCATTGAAAGATTGCTGTGACGTGTAAGGAGTGCTTAGGTCACGTGAGGCATGAAAGAACTGCAATATAAAGGCTGACACGTAGTTAATTTTCATTCTAGATCTTGAAGCAGGCAGGTTGAAGTGTTGCAGTGATTATATATCAGTGATTATATAGCATTCTAACGTGACAGTGTTAAGGGCCCCGTGTCGCAGAAAAGCCGGTGTCATCGGCGTCGGCCGTGTGCGAAAATTCCCTCCTCCTCGCAATGTACACCAATGCCCCAACAAATGGCGCGACTGCAGCGCCTCCCACTCGTCTTGTTCGGGCGCAGTGGGGCCGTGCGGGAACGCAGGAATCACGCGGTGAGCAGCGAACAACGCAGTGCACATTCAAAGCACGTTCACCACAAAGCTTGCGGCTTGCTGCCCGTTCGTTCGGCGCGGAAGCTATGCTGGCGTTCGTGGCATCGGGTTTGTCGAGAACGATGTGCCGACGAACTACGACTGCAACTTAAGTCCCGCGCATTTCGGCAAGGTGCCTGGCAGCGCTTCTGCGTGGTTTGCCACTCTGCGCGTCCGTTTCACCGTACATAGCAGAGCGATTTGTCTAACGGGCAAGGCGTTGCGCCGAACGGTCGTTGGCGTTCCGTGGACTCCCTGGCAGCGCTGCAACACGCTGTCGCGTTCCACTCTTAAAGGCGAAGCTTAAGCGTCCTCCAATTTTTCGTTATTGCTCATGTGACCTGAATACTTCTTACATGTCACAGCCATCGTTCGGTTGTTCAAACTGAAACCGAAGCGCTGTCAAGAAGAAAATCAATTATAAATTACTTAGCGTTCGTAGGGAAGTGTTCCTACATGTGCCCTCACACACGCTAATGTCTAATGCATCGTTTGGAAGAATAGACCACACAAGCAAAAACGGTGTCTGTATTCTTGTAACCCTTATCTTTTGATATGAAACGTTGTATTTAAAAAAAAAAACATGTGGTGCCATCTAGCGCTGTCACGATTCTTGTTTAAAGGCCGTGTACTGTGCGATGTCAGTGCACGTTAAAGAACCCCAGGTGGTCCAAGTTTCCGGAGCCCTTCACTACGGCGTCCCTCATAGCCGGAGTCGCTTTGGGACGTTAAGCCCCCATAACACATAACTATTGTTTAAAGGGCCATGAACTGCCTGTGTGCAAGTGCTGGAAGTTTCCGCAGACTGCTGCTGCCTGGTGTTACAACAATTTACCATGGATGTCGCGAATGTCTGCCTTCACAACATCGTTATTGCAGGCGATAATTTAAATCCATGCGTAGTTGGCCTGGCTGAAATTGACAGTGTTGTAAACTAACTGTTAGGAAAAAATCAATTAACGATTACAATTCTTGGTAATGCGATTTTTGAGCGCAGCTGCTGCCGTACTTGAACCATAGGTGACTGCATACGGAGCGCGCTGTGCCGAACAAACAAGGCGGCTCTGGGTTTTGGCAGGAAGCGAGAGGCGGCGCTGAGAAAGGGAGTAGGTGCCGCAGCTCACGTCAAGCTGCGGCTTCCTCCCCCTGACTTCTTGAGAGTGCTTCATGTATCTCGCACCGTCTGTCTGCGCTCCGCTTCGCCTACACCGCGGGGAAAGGAGGACCAGGGCAGTGAGCTGAGACGTGCTAATGGGAGGCCACGTCTTTGAGTGTTGTCCAGAACAACCTTTTCCTTCTTTTTTACGGCATGTCGCCGCTGTGCGGCCTACCTTCATTCTAGTGCTGCCGTACCCTCTTCTGCCACTTTCCTCCTTGTGCACTCTCTCTCTTTCATCCTCCACTGCGCTCCACACTCGGTTGCGCCGAGGTGCGCTGCTCTACCGGGGAACTGGTGCCTAAGAGCTGCGCTCTAAAACAGGGAACAAGAATTCCTGCATTCAAAATAAAGTGCAGGTGTTACCACCACCGCCAGCCAGCTCCGCTAGCAAGCTGCTGTGTGTGAAGGCAGTGTTTTGCAGCAAGACTTTCATTTGAGCTAGTTGGTTGTAGCTTGACATGGTTTACGCAAAACGCGTACAGGCGCTAAAAGACAAAGACAAGCACACTCAAGACAGGACAGGCGCCATTTTTTTTTTTTTTCTAAAAGTGGCGCCTGTCCTGTCTTGAGTGTGCTTGTCTTCGTCTTTTAGCGCCTGTATGCGTTTTGCATAAACCATGTCAAGTGTTTTGCATGTGCATCTCAGGGGCTAGTCTATGCAACGACTTAAAAATGGAGTCGTTTTCAGTCTTGTTATTGCAAGTTTTAATTGAGTGGCAGGAATGTATTTAAATCCAATTTTCTGCACAAGAAATTTGTCTCTTGCTGCCGGAAAAGCACCAGCACAGACAAAGAACCACAGAGTCAGTTTTTATAACAGAAATTGGATGGGAGTTTTCCTCAGTGTGCTTTAAAGGGCCCCTGAAATTATTTTGACGGGCATATTTTGAAGCAACAGATCTGTGGAGGTGGTCTCGGTGAATATTCGAGTCAAATTTAAAATTTTTGCTGGACCTCATAATTGGCAAATAATTTAAAAAAACTGCTGCTCGCAAGCAGTTAGGGCGACACCTCACCACACGTTCTTGGCCTGTCCACCTTGATGAAGTAGAGTGGGCATTCTGAGGATATTTCTTTGACCATGCCCAATTGATGTGGGCGGACTGGGGCATGGCAGGGTGCAGTCCAGACCTACGAGTTGAGTATGAGGTTAAGTTGAGGTACGAGTTTAGGGGGCCAGAGGAGGAGGAGGAGCATCATTTCTAATTGCTGATATCTTTGGTGTTCATGAACTCGCTTAAAACTTCTTTCAGTGCAGTGATGAGTGACTGAATACTGATTGCGTCTGTGCTTTTCTAACTGTAGTAAATATGATTTCACGGTTTCTTTAAGAAACGGACATTTGCTGACATTTGCCACTTCTGGAATGCGATGGTAAAACACTCTTTGGCCCACTTCTCCTTTCTGCCCATGCAGGATTCAGCCGTCGCTATCGTGCGGACCCTTCCAGCAGTACCTGTTCACGTGGCAAGTGGTGCCTGAGTTGATTCATTCGTGGAGGAACCGCGCCTGGGGCTGGTATGTGGTCAAGGCCATAGACTTCCTCACCAGCGTTGCCTTTGGAGTGCCGGTCGTCGTCGTACTGGCGTGAGTAATGACTTGAGTGAAACTTTCACTGGGCCAAGCTTTTAGTCCATCCTTTTAGTCCATCCGTAGAGTGTGTAACTTGACACCGTGAACACTGGGCATTGACAATGGTTAAAAGAACTTTCTTAAATTATATGGTTTCCTTGCAAAACACCTTTGGCTTCTTTCTGGCTGTGTCTCTGGCATTTAAACTGGGGCTTTTCTTATGCAGAGAAAGACACTTTAACTTTATTTGTATGTCTCTCTAAATACCTGTTATCATTGCGAGTAAGCAGCTCAGCTTGCGCATACATTGATGCAGGGTGTGAGACTGCCATTTCATGCAACACGCTGTCAAAAGCGGGATCCAAGCCGCAGAAGTTTTCACTCTTGATGCAGACTTTGTCACGCACGAAGAGTGGAGCGCTGAGTTGCTGTTGGCTTTTCAGAGGTTTCTAGATGACGTCAAACACCGACTTCACTTGCACTCTTAAGAAATTTATGTGCGAGAAGAATTAAAGACTGCAAGTGAGCTGATAGGTACTGCATGATATGAATTCCTTCATGTTTCAGGATCAGCATATACTACTACTACTCTGTGGCGGCTGCACATGCTCACATGGAAAAGGTCCTGAAGGACAAACTTGTTCTTGAGGGCAAGGACAAGCAGTTCCTCCTGGCCAGGATTACCGAAGTGGCACGCCAACGACCCTCGTCCACGGCATAATAGCCGAAAAAGAGCTCATCTTGGTCCCTGGGAGCACAGCACCTGACTTGATCTGCTCAGTGCCAAAGTCTGTTCAATATCACCATGTTTTGCCCTACGTAGGAATCTCCCAGGGTGTCCGGGGTACTCGTATTGATTGCTTTCACAAACTCGCAGAGTTGTTTTCTCTGTGAACTTAAAGCTCTGTGTGCAATTCTGAACACCTTGCTTCAGCTTTGGTCGCTGTGTTTTGCAGTGTTTTGCAGTTAATGTGCTCTTCAGGAATGCGCATTCTCTACCCACTGCTCATTCTGTTAGAAATTGGGGCTGGTATGTTATAATTATTTAATCAATTTCATTCTGCTTTTCTATTTCCCACCTATTCTCATTGGTCACGCGCCATGATCTCGCACCAATTGTCGAGTCACGCACCATGATCTCTGCGCTGGAATCAATGTCAGAGAGTGAACGCAAGGTGCTGCATTCTTTGCCACCAGTTGCAAAGGGTGGGAAACTCAAAAATGGAGTGGAATCGGTTTCAGAATCCATATTATCCCAGTCCGAGGATGGCATGGCACCTGTCACAGTGTGACACGTTCGTGTTCCCAGCAATGAACACAATATGGTGTGCTTGTGGGGACCTGGCTACATGGCCACTGGCCTCCAGGCACTGGTTGCTTATGCCTTGAGATGGATTTGCTCAAGACGAGTTGCTGGGCTAATTAATTGGTTGCACATGCTTCACTTGACCACAGTGCACAAAAAAATTAACATGAATCGAATAAAGACACCAGCTGTAGTAAGCTAGTTGAAGAGGATGCTTTGTTGTGTCTTCCTTCTGTTCGTGTTCATTTTCTGTGCTCTGTGATGAAGTGAGGCTTGAGATGAAGATTAGTTGATCGCAGTATACTGAAGTGGCTTCTGACATTTGTTGCGTAAGTGTTATTAGTGCTTAGTTTTGATGATGGATGGAGAATGTCCTAAATGTTTTTTAGCCTTACAACACATTCTGTCTGCTTTCTAGTGTTATGGTTCTGCATTCCGTTCAAGCAATGTGGCTGAGTTTAAACTGCAGGGCAGATGACTGTGATATGGTGTATGTGAAAATGCGTGTTTTAGTTAACGCTTTGGTTTTGCAAGCCGCAAAAATCCTAAAACTGCATGCATGTCGCTGGCTGAAGAGGCCATGATAGAGTACTGCCATGAATGAGAAGACAAATGATGGCTTTGGGCATCTATTGAAAAAGGAAAAAAATTTTTAGTAAATTTTCCTATCTCTAAGGATTAAGAAATGGTGAGCACATTAGTTTTACATTTGTGAAGCTCAGAAAAGTCAGGCACAATGCCAGTTTGCTATATCATATTGCTTTTTACTGTTTCAAGGCCTCCTAATGTCATGCGCTTAAAAGTGCCTTTTTATTTTAGCACAGAGTAGTTACCCATATGTAAATATTGCACATGAATAGAATTTGTTTTCGGTTGGCATATAAAGGCTAATGTTCTTAATATCTCATTGGTCGCTTTGCAGGTGCTTGGTATCGGAGTTATTTGTGTCTTCTGTTATGCAATTTTTGTAGTTGCTTCTGGTGTGGAACTGGTTTTTATCTATAACGAAAGTTGTGCACAAGTATTCTTTCATGATGCTGTTATTGCAGGGTTTTTTTGAATGGACACACTGAGGTTGTGTTAGCTTCTGGCTAAGTTCTTAGCTTATTGCTGTTCTCAATTGTTGATCTTGCAGTGCAAAGAAAACATCTGCAGTTGTAAATACTGTTGTTTTATACTTGAAGGCTTTTATACATCTTTGTACCAAATAAATTATGGTGACTGGATATGCTGAAAGCACATTTATGGGCCAATTCTTTGAGGAAGATTGGCCTCATTTGGACCACGTATTTTTTGGGATTTCGGTAATTGAAAAAGAAAGGTTCAGCATGGTTTTCCCATGTATAACCAGTGCCTTTTTTCTTTTAGTGCCAGCTAGAAGCGAATGATAGCACCCATCAAGACGCTCTCCTGTCCTCTTTTTCCTACCCTCTAATCAGCTAGCCTTTGCACCTGCTGCATGGCAGTGAAGCAGAGTACAGTCTTCGTGGCGCCCTATGATGGAACGCAGATGAACTGAGGCTGCATGCGGGTTCAAATATTGGTACAGTCAACTGATCCTAGAGACGCTCAATCTGGCTGGCACCGCGCTGAGGCAACCGAATGAACTGAGGCGTCTGAAAGGCTTCCATTGCAAAGTGAGTGATGCGGCTGGCATTGAAAAAATATAGGAGGCATTGGTGTTCCAACTCCCACTTAAATCTTCCCCTTCCTGTCCTATTGACTTGTTGTAGTGGAAGACAGTGGCTGGTCATGTGGGTGGTTCAGGTAATGATGATGATGAAAAACTAGTAGTCTCAAGGGTTTGACGCCTGGTCTGGTCATTGCCCTCAGTCCAGGACACCGTTGGCTTCCCCCATCATGGTTCAGGTAATGTCTGTAGCATAGCTAGGAAGAGTGGCGCTCATGGCAATTGGACCATTTGTGTGCATGTTGAAGTGAATCACATTACATTTTCACTTGAAAAACAGGGGTGCATGGCCTTTGAAAGAGGCTACTAGAAAATGCAGAAATGTGGTCTTGAACAGCTGAAAACAGAGAACAGAAGGTAGGATCTCTTGTTTGGAGCTTTTCGTTATTTGCAGAATGGACTAAAACAATAAAACAATGGGGCAATCTTTAAAACCACAACCAAGCTTTATTTGTGAATGCTAGTCTAAGGCATCAGCAAAGTATGTCTTCTCTCAGTGCTCACCATGGCAATATATAGTAAGTTGATCATGGCTAACGCTGGCTGCAGTGTTGATTCGATGTTTTCAGAAACATTCTGTACTGAACTTAGTAATTCAAACTTTGTTCAGGTACCTTTAGATCAACCTGCTTTAGCAGGAAATGACCTGCTACCTTACATTTTCTTTTATAGATCCTTGTGCCAGTGCCAGAGTGTGAAGTTCTCTGAAGCTGTCGCATTCATCCTTGGGTGATTTCAGTTACAAAAACGCAGTTACACAGAACACGCATAATTAACTATATTGGCACTTAACTGGTGTTTCCTCACTGTATAAACATGGGCATCAACAAAGCCCCAAGGCTCTGCTTCTGTTTTAAAGTGTGAACGCAGGCACATTCAGCAATTTCGCCTTTTTTATGGCATGCAGTGTTCTAAGTCTGTGGGAAGATGACGTTAAGTCTAAAATTGGCAGACCATGACACACTGCAACATAGCCTGCGTTAAAAAACACTGTCCGAAGATTAGTCGAGTGTTCACTGTAAAATTCGAATATCCAATCATTCGGCAGTTTGCTGCAGGTCTATATACGTCCTGTGCAGCTTTTAGCACTAATCTGTTAACGCATTCACGGAAATAATGTACAGAAGAGTGCTGCTAAAGCAAGAAAATGAAAGCAAAGGGGAAATGATAACGTTGCACATATCATGAAAGGCAAAAGGAGTATAGGTATCTATGTACGTGCTGGCAGAAAATGTGCTTTGCGGCGGAAAAACTTGTGAAAATGGGGTATGCAAAGATGGCCACAACGGGGCTGTCGTGGCCGTATATAGCGCAAATACACCAGTCGAAGCCTGGCTAAAACAGGAGGCAGCCTCGGTTTACGACGCGCCATGGACAGTCGAATGCGACCTTGAACTGCGATCCGTTCATGGCAAGGTCGCACATATCCCGGGCATTGTGCTTTCCACAAAAGCGGTTGCAGTAGCTGACGTAGAACGTTTGTTCGGGCGTCTGCTTCTCCAGCAGTTTGAGCCTCAGCTGTGATTGGTCGCTGGCCGACACTTTCTCCATGGTCGCCAGTGCCACGTCAAGGGCGAGGAGGTCTGTGATCGCCCTCCTCCTCTTCAGCGTACGGGCCTTGTCGAGCCTGCACTTCCGTTTCCGCTCCCACCATTCCTTTCCCGTGCTGTTTCCGTCGTAGTCTAGAAACCGCCCACGCAGGTCGATGGTGCTAATCAGCTTGCGGGCAAACTGGAAGCCCAGGCTCGCGTAGGTCATGACTGCGGAGCCCTGCAGGTGGTAGGATGGCGGGAAGACGGCGGCCAGGCCGAGGGCGATGCGATTGAGGGAGTACACGTAGCGAATTTTCTCTGCGTACCACCGCAGCTTGGCCGTCATGAGGGTGCCGTAGGAACGCTCCGACAGTGCCGCCCTTTGGGCCTTGCGGGACTCCAGCCAAGATGTGTAGAAGTTCTTGGCATCCGCGGATGGAAACCGGGCATACAGAGAGTCAAGTGCGTCGAGGCTTAGGAACGGCTGCGCAGGCCACAGCGTCTGGCGCGTGTGCGAGAGTATCTTGGCGCGCGCTTTGGCCTTCGTCACGTTCGAGATGCTGCGTGAGGTTTCTATGGCGGCGACCAAGGTGAGGGCCGTGGCGTTCAGCACCACAGCGACTTTGTCGCGTTCTGTGGCGGGGAATTTTCGTACAAAGAATGGTGCCGCCGGCGCGATGCCAAAAGATTCCAAGACCGCCGCGAAGCACAGGACGCGGGTGAACGGACCGACGATGTCGTCGCCCTCGGGGCCTCTGACTTCAGTCGGAGGGAGGCCATCCAGAAGCGGGTTCCCGATCCAGGCGTACGAGTAGGCGAACGTCCAGCCCAGGGCGTCGAGGAGCCTGCCGACCGGGATCGTGCTCATGACTGCCGAGAGCCTGGCGAACAGCGATTTGCAGAGCAGCAAGACTGTCGTATCGGGGGAGATGGCGAATCCGCCCGCCTTCGGGCCGAGGTGCTTGTCGAGGAGCGCCTTCCATTCCTCGAAGGAGACGTTCTGGAGCACGGAGCCGGACTCCTTCAGCGTCAAGAGGGAATCGTCGACTTCATTTTCGCCCAAAGCGGACACGATGGTCTCTCGAAGCGCCGTTTCATCGTGCCGCAGAAGTTCTATCTCCGATGAACCTTCGGAAGTTTTCTCTGCGACTTTGCTTCCGTTATCGCTTGATGACAATAGCCGCACGATGGCCCGGACCGCACTAGCGTAAGCCGACTTGTCGAGAGCGGCGATCTGTTCCATTCGCAACAGTGTCACATGCCCCGGTTCGCCGAAGACAATTACGACACGGTCGACATCGCTGCGTGAATGCAGGTACCGGAGCCGGACGTCGAACCAGGGAGACACCTTCCAGTTGACGCTGAGGTCCAGGAGCACGTCCAAGACGTCAAAGAACCTGACCTGGCGGGAAATCGGCCACGTTAGGCCTCGCTCTCTCATGAAGGTTGCGAGCGTGGCAGAGTAATTTTCATTGCTCCTGTTCAGGCAGCGTGTAAGGGCTCCGAAGGCCTTCGACGCCGCAGACGAGGTGGTGTTTGTCGACAACATGTTCTGCGACACGATCTCGTGGGCGTAGATGCGAGCCAGCCTGCGCGGCCAGAAATGCAGAATCCATTGAATAAATGTAATTTATAGTAGCACTTTTTCCTCCCACCTAATTCTCATTGCAAAGGCATGCTAACTGCGTGCAACCACGAGTACCACAAATGTGTTCCAAAGCACCTACTGAAGTGGCAAAACTTGCGTGCACAGTCCGTCCATTCCTGTAGTCATCTCGAGACAGACAGCCATCGAGGGATGAAGGGGTGAAAGAGGAAAGATATAAAGAGGTGCGGTAGTTGCGGGGATTCGGAAGAATTTCGACCACTGGGGATCTTCAGCGTGCGCCGAGATCGCACAGCGCACGGGTACGCCTTGCGTTTCATCTCCATAAAAACGCGGTCATCGCGGCAGGGATCGAACACAGGTGCTCGGGCCCAGTTGCTGAGCGCCTTACTACGAGAAACCTCGGAAATTACGAATTCCACCCAGAGTGCTTGGTATCTTGGTTGGGAGTTTGGGATGCCTGTTTCATTTATGCCACTTCACTCGCATCAGCTCTGCGGATAAGCTGTAGTGCAATGCCTTTTGTGAGGGAGTTGAAGGAGCCGGGTGCGGTAGCCATGCCACGGGGTTGGCGTCGGTGCACATTAAAGAACCTCAGTTGTCGAAATTATCCGGAGTCCTCCACTACGGCCTCTCTGGGGGCGTTTACACGAGCCCGACAAAAGTCTGGTTGAGTAGGCTGTCGGGCTGAAAACCGGCTGTCGGGCTTTATGCATACGTAGGGGGTCGAGCTAAGCGAGTCGGGCTGGGCCAGTCCGACAGCAGAGAGTGGGCTGGCTCGCAGCACCCTCCGCAAATTACACTTAATCCTCTTCCAGGTTTGGGGAAATCATTTTCAGTAGGGGAGAACAGAAGCGGGCGCCGGTTTACTATACTCGTGCGGTCGCGCCGCGAGAGTCGACTCGCTAGTATCGAGTTTGTGTAAGCAGTCATTAGTTGGGTTGACCTCGCTCAACTCGACCCACCGCTGCCGGGTTCATGTAAACAAGGCTCCTCATAGCCGCAGTCTCTTTGGGACATTAATCCTATGAAGTCGTCAAATATGCCATAATCCTATTAGTGCACCCGTTCAAACCTACACACATTTTTTGATAGGGATTGTAGTGTTGGGTGGACGTCAGTCATGCGCGCTCACACGCGGTCTGACACCCATCCATATAACCCAGGCAGCACCGAAACATTACGACAATGTTACATTTTTGTTATGGTCAAATGTTACATCGATATGTCTAATGTCCTTTTTCTCTAACGTCATTGTAATGTTACATATAAACGTTAGGATAACCTACACCGAACATTTTATAACATGTAAAAAACATAAATGTAACATTCTCCAAAATGTTGAAGCAGCCCTGCAGAAGCATGCAGGCCCGCTGGTTGTGCTGGCACACAACTTAAAACGCTTTGCAAGAACCAGCAATGAGGACGACAGTTCAGTTTTACTATACGTACAGCACAACATGTACAACGCGTATTCACTCACCTTCGAACGGATATCATGGAGTCAAGCTCATACACCCATTACTAAGGGATGTCCCACGAGTGATCATAGTGGCAAATGGGTAATAACCACAGTTTTCTGAGAGAATAATGAGGCTGTGCATATAATGTATGGTGAGTACTATCTAGGAGATTTGGTTGCAAATTACTGCTAGTTGAAAAACAGCTTTAGTGTAAAACGGTGGGAAAAGGTTCTGAATATCAGTGCTCCAAATATATTTGTAATGTTGTTCTATAGTTATGTCTGTAATATTATAACGTTTCGAAGGCTATATTAAAACAATGTTTTTTTAGAGCGTTAAAATAGCGTTTTCTATATAACACAAAAAAACGCCATTTTATATAACACAACCCGCCGCGGTGGCTCACTGTTTAGGGCGCTCGACTACTGATCCGGAGTTCCCGGGTTCGAACCCGACCGTGGCGGCTGCGTTTTTATGGAGGAAAAACGCTAAGGCGCCCGAGTGCTGTGCGATGTCAGTGCACGTTAAAGATCCCCAGGTGGTCCAAATTATTCCGGAGCCCTCCGCTACGGCACCTATTCCTTTATTCTTTCACTCCCTCCCTTATCCCTTTCCTTACGGCGCGGTTCAGGTGTCCAACGAGATATGAGAGAGATACTGCGCCATTTCCTTTCCTCAAAAACCAATAATAATTATTATTATTACTATATAACACACAATGCTATATGTTAATTTTTAACGTTAATGTAACATTACAATGGAACATATAACATTACTGCAACTTACACAACATTTTCTTAACACTATTCTAATGTTCGGTGCTACCTGGGAAGGCACGTGTGTTGCGTGACTAGAATTCAGTAAGCCAGGGAGGGAGGAGAGCTCTGACGACGGCGTCATTTCACGGACGTACCATGTACAGCTGTCGCTGAAAAAAGCTGACTGACCTTTGGTGCTGACTGATGCCGCCTAAACGGCCGGTACGGGATCCCCACGCCTTCGTCGCGGTCGCGTCCCCTCCTCCGCAGACGTACGCGTGGAAACTAAAGCAGGGGTTCGCCGAATCGTCTCGGGTGCTCAGGATGTGGTGGGCGTGGTCGACGCAGTCCCGGGTGTCGCACACTTCGGGCTTGGCCACGTACGGCGTGCGGAGGAGATGCTGCGCCACAAACACGCAGAGCGCGGCCACCACGAACACCGACGCCACGAGCACCACCACAGCGACGGACAAGTAGCCGCTCTCGCTGCCGGGCATCGTCAGGTGGTCGCCGGTGGTCGCTCGATGCTGCAGCTGCGGAAACCGGGAGCAGCGGCAGTCATTGAAGGTGAGGAGGTTAAATATAACTGCAAGAGGTTAAATATAAACGAAAAAAAGATGCCGCCACCGTCTGGAAGACGTTGAAGTAACGAGTGTTAGCTCTTTGGTTTACTAGAATTTATGTGAATGAGATTAAAGGGACACTGAGGAGAAATTGATCACAAATACGCCACTCTTACTGAAAACAAAGCTCTTGTAATGTAGAAAATAGCAAGAACCAAAATACAGGTATCGCCGCCACAGGCCAATCTCGCAAGTACAAGCGTGATGACTTCCTAGGACAAGAGGCGCCACCTTGGAGGAATTTTCCTTACTTCATGGACGTCGCGAATCTCTGAGACTGGCAAAGGAAGGTTGCGCACCGCACCGCTGGCCGTCAGAAATCACAGAGTCTGCGTTTACGTCACGTGGCACGTCACTCCGTTCTGAGACGTCATAAGAGTTGCCGTGGCGTCATAAGAGTTCCCTGGGTTTGAATCAGAGCGGCGGGAAAAACTTTTTCATCTTCGAATCCAAATTTCTTTGAAATAAATGCATCTTTCGCGCCCGGATAAGCGGCAACGAAGCCATGAAATGCCGAACTATCAGATTTTGCTAACAAAAAAAAATTGATAGAGTTCTCCTCAGTGTCCCTTTAAAGTGAGGCACACCAATGGAAATACGAATTTGACATCTCGGATTTGTAAGTGATGTCACCAATATATCACCAATTGGATATATCGGTGACGCCAGCAATAAATCACCAATTGGGTTGCTATAGCGATTTACAATGGGTTCCGCAGTCTTGAATTTTTCGGACTTCACGCCGAAGGGACGTGGTAGCAGAACCCCATGAAATCGAGAAACCTGACGAGTAAGAGCTGCTAATGCTCATAAAATCCTATAAAGGTCCGGGTGTCTACGGGGTTTGGGTTTAGTCAGCTGGATATGACTTAGCAGCATATGGGTTCATACGTAAGCGCACATAGGTTCCTAAGGAGCTTGCACGCATGCAGGTCGTATGGGATCACCAGTATATCTCGGATGTGGGGAGTATAAGTTCCTATATGTTCTAGACCTCTGCAGGATCAAAATGGGAACAAAAATGTGTCCCAGGTGGTCGAAATTATTCCGAAGCCCTCCACTATGGCACCTCTCTTCCTTTCTTCTTTCACTCCCTC
Source organism: Amblyomma americanum (assembly GCA_030143305.2). Lineage (NCBI taxonomy): Eukaryota > Metazoa > Arthropoda > Arachnida > Ixodida > Ixodidae > Amblyomma > Amblyomma americanum. Next base: position 90,464 of record JARKHS020017332.1, read on the forward strand.
CTTTATCCCTTCCCTTACGGCGCGGTTCAGGTGTCCAACGATATATGAGACAGATACTGCGCCCTTTCCTTTCCCTCAAAACCAATTATTATTATTATTATTATTATGACAGGGACCCCCCTCCCAGTGTCCGATTGCTTGCACTTGGGTCAGATTTCTGACAATCGAATAATAATAATAATAATTGGTTTTTGGGGAAAGGAAATGGCGCAGTATCTGTCTCATATATCGTTGGACACCTGAACCGCGCCGTAAGGGAAGGGATAAAGGAGGTAGTGAAAGAAGGAAGAATAGGTACCGTAGTGGAGGGCTCCGGAATAATTTCGACCACCTGATAATCGAAACACTTCAGTTCTTGCACTCTTTTAATGCAAAACACAATGGGGAAGAGCTACTTGGCTTCGTAGTCGGTTGTAAAGCATTTCGTATATGAGTAACCTTAACCAGTCATGTCCCAACAGAAGTCGACAGTCTGACCCGTGTACATGATCATGATTAGCAGAATTTAAACAAACTATGCACAAACTTTTTTTTAATGCAATTGATCACTCCTCGTCCGCAAAAGCTTCCCATTTCAATTCGTTTTATATCGACGTGAATATATTCGCCCCGTTTGTTCGCACCCAAAAACCGCCGGCACGCGGCTTTATCATTTTGTTTTGTAATGCGATATGCGACCAGACTTATCTCCATTGATTATGGGCACGCGCAAATGCTTCCACAATTTTCCAGATTGTTGTATTTGTTTTTGGTTCTTTATCTCGAAGGTTCCTCGCCAGCTTTAAACTGAGCGCGGCCAAGAACTGCAGGCATTCAGTTCGATGACCGCCGAGCATGCTTGTGGCTATCGCCGCCGCATAGTCATTCAGTTTCTTATTGGGCGCGAGTCAGCCCCGTAAACAGTTTCTTTTGGAAGCCTTTTCGTTGTCTTCCTGACTGCTGGAGTGTCGTCACCACAGCGTGACAGTTTGCATCAAGCTTTCAACATTGAAAAATAAAAAAATATGAACTTTAATATGTAAATGAGCATTAATAAATAAATAACAATATATGCTCAACGTCTTGCCCCCTCCTTCTTCCACTCAAAAAAAAAAAGTTCCGGAGTCCCTGCTGCATGAATTCATGTATGATTTCGCGTGTGGGTAGGAATGAGTTCATCAGGTTCAGCATGTACTACTTTCTCGGATGTGCTGTAAAGTTGGCGCTCTCGAGAAAATGGGCTGTGTGGTTGATGGATGATATGAATCAGAACTGCCTGTCGGTCTGTTCAGTGGATGGGTGATTGTTTGTTTGAATGAAAGTCTGAACGAACCAATGGCGGAATCAGATATAGATGTCAGTGCTGACAAACTGATTAAAACCAATCCGTAGCGTTGTTCGAGCGACATGCTCATATTCGACGACTCGCGAAATGGAATGCCCAAGTTATGTTCGACTTACGTCTGCCTGGCTGGCCGGCGATGCATGTCGTCCTCTCGATGTGAGCGCCACCGCGCGCTGGCTGATGGAAGGAATAAAGGGACGTCTCCATCGGCTTCCGCGCGCTGTGCGCTGGTCAAGCCATTGGGCTGCGTCAACTGCGGCAGAGGAGACATCCACTGTGGCGCTGTCCTCGAAAGGCCGCTTAAACAGCCATTAACTACCAACGCGCAGAAAAATTGCCGATGGTTTAACCTGGTTAAACCTGGAGTGACGAGATAGCTACAGTTGGCCTAGTGGAACTCGCTCAGTTGAATTGCAAAGTCAGTCTTTCGCCGCTCCGTTTCGCTGGACGTTCCTTCTTCATATTCGTCCCACTTGACACGGCGCATGCGCACAGCTGTGGCAGCTCGGTTTCGCCGGCGCGCCGCTCCGCCGGCAGCAGCAGCTGCTCCGCACCGCGTGGCTGGTCACGTGACCAACCAGGTGACGAACCGGCAGCTCCGCACCACGTGGCAGTGTGGCGGCGCCGCCACGCTTAAGGCTCGAAATGCTACCGTAATGTAGCTATCGCTACAAAATAATTGGAGGGGTCACTTAAGCTCCGCCTTAAGGGTATGACTTGACAGCGTAATGAGTTAATTCCTACATCATAGATACCCGGGAGTTCTCATACCCCTCCTGGTTGGTGCAGTGGTGCAGCGGTTAAGCGATGCGCCACAGCCCTGCGATGACAGGTGTTACCAGGTGGTGGGCCTTGTGCGGCTGAGGTTGTGCTTCCCGAGAGACCAATCATTAATTTAACTGCCACCGGCCACGGTGGGCTGTTTGCTCACTATCAGGGGGGGCAGGTCGTGATGTACACCTCAAGGTCACGTGACCTAGGTGGCTCACCCGCCTCCAAGGTTGCTCTCTGGGCACCAACTGCCAGAGTCATACTCGTGACTTTTCTCTCACAACGCCGACGCCGACTCCGGATTTTCTGTTGAACGGGGCCTTTAAAGCTATCGCGTTATGATAGTTATGATGGAAAGCCGCAGTAACCGTCTGTCTCGGTGGACACACGAACTGCGGCATGAGGGAAGGAATGAAGGAGCGAGTGAAAGATTTAAGATAGGGTCTTCATACATAATGATAATAATAATAAAAATAATAATAATAATAATAATAATAATTGTTTTTTTCGGGAAAGGAAATGGCGCAGTATCTGTCTCATATATCGTTGGACACCTGAACCGCGCCGTAAGGGAAGGGATAAGGAAGGGAGTGAAAGAAGGAAGGAAGGAGGAGGTGCCGTAGTGGAGGGCTCCGGAATAATTTCGACCACCTGGGGATCTTTAACGTGCACTGACATCGCACAGCACACGGGCGCCTTGGCGTTTTTCCTCCATAAAAACGCAGCCGCCGCGGTCGGGTTCGAACCCGGGAGCTCCGGATCAGTAGTCGAGCGCCCTAACCACTGAGCCACCGCGGCGGGGCATCATACATACCGTAAAACCCGATTTTCACCTCCAAAGCCTACCTAATCAGTCACTAGAAGAGTTTCTGCGATGGCATTTAAAGGGAAAACTTTTCGTTCATTACACATATTGCTCGTTACATGAGATAGTTGAATTTTATTATTCCGCTTCGATGAGATCGAACTAACACGGTGATTTGCCGACCGTCAGTATAAGACAGAGCACTGAGAGGTGAAACTGCAACAACTATATTTAGACAATTACAGATCGTGATCATATCTTTAGCCGCAGTCATGTCAAGCCTGCTGCAGGACGAATGTCTCATTTCCGCCCTCACCCGATGACATCAAGCGCCCCCGATGGAGGCGTCATCCGCGGATTAAAGAAGAGTGCGCGCGGCCATTGGGGGGGACATTAGCCCGGACCAGAGGACGGCTGAGTTTGTGTGTAAATGAAAGCAACACAGCCTACACATCAATGCACAAAACGTAAGCCGTCACTAGATATCCTATACATCGACTGAATACCCAGATTAGACAAGAAAGGGAAAAATGATCAACAGAATGTGATATGTCACAGCGCAGTTGGAAGGTGATGTCGGTTTAGTTCAGGTGCACCACAGCCTCGACGTCGCACTTCGGGCGCTGGTGTAGTCGCCGAGTAATGCATCGTGGGCGTAGCCGAGCGAAAGGCCCAGCCAGGCGTGGGCGCACTCACGCTGGACGCCGGTGTCTGGCGTAGGAGAGCCGGAGTCTGTGTTCCTGACCGCCAGCAGCTCCATGAGGGCGCGCTGCTGGTCTGCCAGCGACGGACGGCGCACCTTCAGCGCTGGAGGGCAGACCATCACGTGCTTCTCCAGCGACTCGTCATCGAACGACCAACGCCTCGCGGCGGGCGCGCCCGACGCAGACCTGGCGGTCGCCGATGCATCACGATCTGCGGTGAAGACGTCCCCATCGCGCCACTTTTCACTCTTACTCTCAAATAAATAAATAAATAAATAAATCAATCAATCAATCAATTACTATTGACTTGAAGAAGTGCTTATGTGGCTGGTGAAAAAAATTGACAGGACGACCATGAAGCCGGACGTGAGCAAGCTGCTGCAGCAGTTGGACTTACCATCAATGATTGCTTTGATGCCATTACTCTATTGAATGACTTTAAGGCGAGGCTTCACACACGCAGAGTGAAGGGGGGGGGGCGGAGGTGGGGTGGGAAGGTGGTTGGAGGGTGGCGGCTGTTGGGTGGGCAGCCCTCTAGCCAGTGGGGTTGAGTGAGGAGGTGGCTGGTGGACAGTGTTTCTAGAGGGCGGCTATCTATAGCTTTCTCACGGCGTCTTTGAAATTCGATTTCGTCGTTACTTTTGCAGCTAAAGCTGTTAAAGATTTGGTTTAGACATACAGCCCTGCATCTACGGTGGAAACTTAAAGAAATTTAATTCAATTACAATTTTTTTTGCTTTCAAGGCAGCATGGGCTTCTTGAGAGTGGAGGCCTTGTGGAGGTAGGTGGATTGGTGTATAGGGTAGCGCCTCTGGAGGGTTGGTTTGGGTGAAACGATAGTGGATGGCGCTTCTATTGGGTGGAAGTGGGCTAGGCTGATGTGTCGATGTAGGGAGGGTGGCCGTGGGTAGATGGTTAGCCCCCTAGCTACGGGCGTGCGGTGAGGAAATGGCTGGCGAGCGGGGCTTTTGGAGGGCGGCAGTGGGCGGGGATGACGTGAGCAGGATGGCTGTAGGTACAGCCCTCTAACCAGGGGAGGGGGCTGGTGAGTGGGGTGTCTGGAGGATGGAGGGTTCACTCTCCGAAGCTTAACACAGACAATATGCCAGCATTTTCGCCCCACTGGTACTGTTATCGCAGTAAAAAGTTTGTGGGCGCTGAACTAGACCTTTACACTTTGTGCACGTTATGCACTTTTAAACATTTGAACACCGCTCTCGGGTTGTCTTCAAGTGGTCCCATTGTTTGTGCACTCACTGTGAGGGTGGTGGCGTGGCTCGGACGTCAGGGTAGTGGCGTCCGAGTCGGACCGCGTAGCGGTCAAGATGAGGTGCTCGATGGTGGGCCGCAGGTCGATGGACACGCGTCGGTTCTTGGGCGGTTGCTCCCGCTCCACCATGGGGCTCAGTGGCAGCTGGCTCGCGTCCAGCGGCAGGTTGAGGGCCTTGAGCACGCTCAGTGCCAGATTGCTCTGCACGGATGGATGGATGGAAGGTAGGAGCGTCACCTTTGAAACGGGGTGGTGGCAGTTGCCACCGTGCTCTTTTTTTTATATATTTTTGTTTAACTGTGTTGTAAATTGTTATCAAGATTCTCCATTTTCTTTAAATACGTTTTGCTACACCTCTAACCTTATGCCACCTCTGCTTTCGAGCCACCAATCTTCCAATCGCTTTTTGCTAACTTCCACCGCAGATTTATTTACATGACCATTATTATCCCTAAATCCTATACTCCGTTTCATACATCATGTGCAACGATGTGAAAGGTACGAAGGTAGTCCGTGCGGAAAAATAAAGGGAGGCGTGTTACCCCGCGCTTGTTCTGTCGCCGAGTGGTCTAAGACACGAGAAAGCGACAGCTTGTCGTCAGCAGTAAGAGTACATTTAATCAAGCTGATGACAAATGTGTCACGTATTAAGCCTGAAGGCAATGCCTTCAATAGGTTTCGCTCACCACAAGGAACGCACTAATTTTTGGTCGCGGATGCAGGCAGCGCAAACAAGAACGTTAGCTCTGACAGCGTTGCAGCTGATGTATTAAACGGAGTATAGAGCCTCAGGAAGAGTGACTGTGCCTGCATCGACGTCCACGTGGATAACATCACAATTGAGTATGAGGCGCACCATGAGTGATCATTGCGAGTGGCGAACAGCGCCGCGACGAAATTATAGCCATAGCGACCTGTTCTCATTCAGGTGCAGGGACCGGAGATCCATGCGGGTGCAAGTGACACAAACAGCATGTGCTTTAAAATGTAACACAACCCACAAGCGTAATCAGTGGAAGAAATTTGCAGGATGAACTGTGAAGACATGAGGTGTGGGTAGCAGTCGGACCACTCTAAAGTGATAACAACCATGACGGCATTCTAAGATGCGAGACAGAGCTCTGCGATCCAATCCCCCTTTTTCACGAGACGAAAAAGGCCGATTTTAACAATGTTTTTCACAATAGACTTTCACAAAAGGCACGTTTTCACAATGTGCGTACAAACAGTCGTACGAACGTAGAATAGCTGAAGTATGGACTGAAAACGATGAGTCCTTTCGTGAAATGGCTGAGACGACCTAATTAATGAAATCCTCATGATTTCGCTACCGAAGCGGGGAGCAGGTGTTAACGCGCGGGGAATGTTTGCGACGTTGAATATGCAGCGTTGCTCGCAGAAATCACGGGAACTCAGGCCACGGGAACGAAAACTAAAATCATTTCGCGCGGAACGAAATGTCGCATATGGCTGCCAAATCTGATGGAAGTAATCAGGAATGAAAGGAAAACCTATAGTTTATGTTTCATTTGAATATGGTAAACGCTAAAAAAACGCCGGAGCTGCCCATTAAAGGCTCTTGGCAGATTATGCACCGCGTCTGGGGATAGCTTGACGGTCAGAAATATAAACCGATAGCAAGAGATAGCACCGAAAATTTAATGTTATAAAACAGGGGTGGACAAACTCCGGCTGCACTTTTCTGTTCATTAAAAAGCACAGCGACAAAACAGGGAAAGTGCAGCTGTGCATGCAACGGAGGCCAATGGTTGAAATGACCTTAAAGACAGTTGTTGATCTTCAATGACTTTTCTGTATTAAATATTAGCCTCTTAGCTATACCAGCGCGTTTCAGACCTCTGTGACGGTGTAATACAAAGTATACTTTCGGCAGAAGCTGCTACGTACGATCTCTTAGGCGGAAGGAAAGCGGTGATGCCTACTTGCGGAAAATTGTATAATAGAAGGAGGACGCGTACTCTAAATTTAGGGCAGACAGCACAGGTGTTGGAACTGCAAACGCTGCCTCTTCTTTTTGTTCTGCCTTCGCCCAGTATGCAAAGAGACAAACAAGCTCAAACAAGACTCTACTTCAGACACAAACTCTACTTAACCTACAGCGCCACGGTGGGCAGGCTGCTCTTGTAGCGAGAGCTACATTACGCTAGCACTTCGAGCCTTCAGCGTGACACCCCTTGAGCTCCGTGGCTGGTCACGTGGTTGGTCACGTGGTTGGCCACGTGGTGCAGAGCAGCTGCCGGCGGCGCGGCGCGCCGGCGAAACAGAGTGGGGCGGAGGGGGGAGTGGAGAGGGGGAAAGAGTGAATCCACGTTCAGGGACCAAGATGAAGAAACGCCCAGCGAAACGGAGCGGTGAAAGACTGACTTTGCAACTGAACTGAGCAAGTTCCACTCGGACAGATGTAGCTATCGCGTCACTCCAGGTATAACCAGAGCTAAACCACAGCCATTTTTCATAACACGCCGACGCTGGGTTCGCCGGTGAATCGGACCCTCAACGCTATCGCGTTAAAATTTTTGTCCGAGAAATTGTATGCGCAATTCGCGAAAAACAAAAAATCAGAAGTGTCACCCGTGTGGTAGTCTGAAGCCATATAGGTGGGACCCTCACCTTTTGGTTGTGCAGAGGGACGTCTTCAGAGTCGGAGCCGCTGTGTCCGAAGGACGTCCATTCGTGAGACACTGAGCTGATAGCAGGTTCAGCTGACGCCACGTTTGCGGGCATTGTCTTTTGATGAGGAGCTGCGTGTTCGTTAGGAGTATTAGGCGGACGTTTTTCTTTTTTTTTTTGGCAGAGAGAACAAATCGTGAAGAACGACTTGTGCAGCATGCCGTAAAGGTACAGCCTCTCTTGAAAGTTTTCAAGCCGCACAGTTTTCATTTGACTCATGTAAGTGGGCCGTCAAAGCAAGTCAAGTTTATTTCAGCTTTTGTCTTACAAAAACTGTGGGGGACGAAAAAAAAGCGGTTCGCAATGACCGCTTGACAAGCTTCGTCACCCGTAGAAGTTGGCAACATTAGCAGACACAGTTACACGTGAGAGTCACTATCCATTGTTAGACATTGTTAGAGAAAGAAGAAAAAAAGAGAAATGACAGGTAAGAACATTCAACAGAGTAACAAAATACAACCTAGTCAATGAACAGTTCCCTAAGTGCAGAAGAAGTCATTTTTGTTAAATTGCTATAAAGAGGGGTGTTCAAACATTTCGGAAGAATATATTGTAACATCGCACGACCGTAGTTCGTTCTGCATCTGGGTACTGCAAAAATTCCATGGTCTCTAGTTGCATAGGTGGCACATGTTACAAGAGGAACAATACGGCTCAAAAAAGGGTTATTTCGTGCCATGATTTTTTTTATGAAAGCAGGCAAACCTGTAGTCAAATAGCTTATTAACCGGAATAATTTTATATCTTTGTCTTATGGGGCGAGTCGGGGCGTCAAAGGAAGCATTTGTAATGATCCGTAGCATTTTTTTCTGTAGTGTAAAAAGGTTTTGTATATTTGACACAGTAGTATTTCCCCATACCAAGTAAGCACACCCGATATTCCATATCTTTGGTGAGTGAAGACCCTAGTCCTTTATCTGAGACGCTTTTGGGGCTCCGGGATGTCAAACGCCAGACTGTGTGGCTCAAAGGCAAACTCTGTGCCCTATAGAATTTCGACTAAAGCGGTACATGGACATGGGCATGTGAACCGAGACAGGGGCTGGCCGATTAATGGCATGGATATGCGTTCTCTATTACACAATATATTAGGAGTCATTTTGGATCTGGGATAGTTTGAGCAATATATTGAGAAAACCACTCTGAGACGGGACATAGGACTGAGTCTTCCTTCATGCCTTGCATGTGCCTCGTGACTGTAGAGCCTGCCTAGCTGCTGGTGGACATAACGAGTCATCACCATTAATCACTTCTTGGAATAGAACAAAAATCGATCACATATTGTCTTCTTTCTTGGCCTAGTGATGCGTGTCAATTCGTTAGGTTAGCTAGATTGACGAGTCTGATGTCAATAATTTGTCACGTACAAGCTTTTATTCGTACTTGTTGTTGAGAATCTTGTTAAAGGTAAATGCGCTTTACAGTACATTAACAATTACCTGCACATGATATAAGTTTTAACAGTTTCGACACACATGACAAAGGCAGAGTTGGCTCATAACTGTAGCACTAAGTACAAAATCACTTGAGACATCAGACACTGGCAGTGCGTTGCGCGCTGTTGCGGTGTGAAATTGCATGGCTGGTTTTGTGTTAAGCTTTGGGCTTGGGGAACGAATTGCATTTTATCGCTACAGAGCTACACTCAAAACAGAAAGGAGTAACGAGGGAGTAAGGTGCACCTTAGTGCACACTCTTTTATAAATGGGAGTGCTCTAGAGGACAACTTAGTCCCTTCATTACTCACATATAGGCGTATTCGTGTAGAAAGTGTATAATTTATGGATATAGAGAAACGCGCGTAGCACAGAAAATGCTATAAAAAGCAGACTATAGGCAATACAAAGCCAGCTCTCGCCTCCGGTGGGTCAGGATTTCACTTTGAGGAACACTACGTCAGCATAGCATAACAGAGCATAGTAATTGCGCAAGAGAATGGGACCAGAAATAATAACAGTGCCTTTGAGCTGACGCTAAACACATTTTTGGGAGAAAAAACTCGGGCGCTCCACGTTCGGCAAATTCCACGTGAAACGTCTACGACAGAATCGCACTCACGGGATGCTGCGACATGTATAACTTTCATGCAAAACGTAACAAAAAAGCGTAAAATATACTGACTGCAATTGACTTACGCAACAAAACAAACATCGATATTGCAGTCCATTAATTGTCCTACTCAAGCTGCACAAACCTCTTTACATACGAGAATTATGACTGCGCAAAATTCAGATTTTTCAAACACCTTTTGACTGTTAACTGTTTTTAACATGCCATGATCTGCATCCTCTTAATTTCCAGTTCGTCATTTGCTTATTATTCTTTTCGCTGTTACTTCTCTTTCATTGCTCTGAGTGCACCACTGGAAAAAACCTATGGTTGTTAGTGGGCGCAATAAATAAATTAAGTAAATAAATGATCAGTTGCCACTTTAAGTATTGTAGCACGTAAACACAGAGGCCAGAAACCAACGACAGACTCATTCCTTGTTCGCGATCGGGCGCAGTTTAGTTGAAATGATCTTGGAAATTACAATTCGTCATATTGGCACAATTCGCAGTAACTCATTATTTCAGTGGTATACAGGCAAGCCTCAACAACCAACGATGATGCAGTTGTCAGCGCTACGAGTTCTGTTCTGAGCGTAGTGAGGGACATGAAACTATAGTGAATTACGTTAAACTTAAACAATAAATTTTAAACATTGACGAATCGGACACGTGGGACAAACGACCTGCATTGTTTAAGAACTAAAAACATTGTTCGGATCTGTTTCTAACGGGTCTTACATTCCGTTCCTTTAACGGTGGCACCAGTTGTGTCTCCAGGCGCCTTGTCACTAGCCCCATCCGGAAGGTCTTCCCCCCAGAATCGCACTGCCATCAAATGGCCTTTTGCCTCCGTGTCCCTTGAAAGGGTGCCCGTCGACGGGGCTTTTACCGGAAGGACCTCATTCGGGAAGTCTTTCTCTGGCCGCTGATCTTGAGGTAACTCCTTTCCCATGAGACCTGTCGCCGCGGCATCCTCCGCCGAAGAACTCGCTGCTAAGGTGTTCTCCGCGGTGTTATCCTTTACCGGGAACTCCTTCACCACGAGAACATCTGGAGGGAAGTCCTCTGCCGGGAGTTCTTCCACCGGCAGGTCCTCCGCCCGGAGATACGCTGTTGGGAGGTCCTTTGTATGCAGATACTCCTCCGGGAGCGTTTCCACAGGGTGGAACTCTGCAGGAAGATTCTTTGCCGGGAACTCTTTCACGACAGTGTCGCGCGAAGGAAGATCCACGGCCATGGCGTCCACGCTCGAGAGGTCTTTTCCCGGTAGCTTTTCGATAGGGTGGACTCCTGGAGGCATGTCCTCTGCCGGGAGCTCTTTCGCCGACATATGCTGCACCGGGAGGTCCTCTACCGGGAAGTCTTTTGTTATACCTTTATCTGGAAGGTCTTTCGATGGGACGTTCTCTGCGTGAATGTCTTTTGTCGGGGGACACGATGGCGTCAGCTCTTTCGCCGAAAGGCCTTCCATCGAGACGCACGTTGCGAAGGGAGCTTTATTTTTCGGTGGTTTGCCCTTTACAGGTGTGCCTGAGGAGTCGTCCTCCTTGTCCGGTGTCGTCTTGTCTTGACGGCTCGCGCCCTTTGAGCGATACTTGAGCCACTTGGAGAAATCTTTGCGGGGCTTGGCGGTCCTGGAGGAGGAATCCTTTCTGCCCGCTCGCTTTCCGGAACGCTTGGAGGATATTTTAGAGCTCGTGTCAGGACTGAGCTGCTCCGAGGAGGCGTTCGAGGTGCTCGGCTTGTCATTAGGTGACACCTTCCTCTTGGATTGGGGCTTTTCACCCATGTCGAGGTGTAGATGCTACCATTTGAACAAAGGAGAAAAAGAAGTGATATTGGAGGTATTTTGGCCGAAAGCCCCGAAGCTCGTCATCTATAGTAGGATACAACTTAAAAAAAAACACTTGGTAACAGTGGGCCATGGTCCGCGGCGTCCTGATTACACAGCTGACCAATCACAACAGTGAACAAAATCAGTTTTCAATGTTTTACTGTATCAAACAAGCTAGCGGAATCAAAATTACTGAGCTTATAATTTCGTCTCATGATTAGCTTCTTGTTTAGGGAACAAGGAAAGATTTGACAAGAACGGAGGAATTCGATTTACAAGTCCTGTATGTGCACGGTCAGAGCTTTCACAGCAGACTTGAGCTGTATGCAAACATAAAACCGCGAGTGAACTAATGGTAGCTCGGCGTGGGAGTTAGCTTTAAAACAGTCGAAACAGCGCGAACGAAACAATTGGCAAAAGGAAGATCACACAACAAGCTCTGTCTTTCAATAGCGCTTGTGGCGTGTTTCCCTCTTCCTTTTGTCCACGCTTTCGCGCATGCAGCTTCGTTTGTCATGAAAAACAAACCAGCCCAGGAAACCAACTTGGCTTCGCAAAAATTTCTCGTGCATTTGTGTAGCTAAATTCTAATTATAAGTTTTGCTCGCGACGCGCTCAGAGCACTGTCCACACAGGCGAACCAATGTGTGCTGTTTATTAGTTGAGGAGCCAGGAGCAGATACTTATTCGAAACTTGTGGAACTAGGTTAAGTATGCTGGCGCTGTCAAAGCGATATCAAAACTACCGGTGGCACTAAACTAGGCTAAGCTAACAGAAACGAAGAGCCGCTGATAGGGCGGGACGAAAGTCTATTGTAGTTAGAGGAAATGCCCAATGTTAGAAAAGGTTTCAAGGCAAGCAGCGGTAATCATTATCATTGGCATCAGGAGGGAGGTTTGCAGATTTTCTTATTATTTTTAAGTCGAAAAATCGAGGAAAAAAAAACATGCCACAGAGAGGACATCCTCTATAGCAGTTTTCCGCGGTGTGCACGTATGCTATTGGAGCTTGGTGTTTTTTATCAGATGGTTAATAATTGTTCACTGATGTTTCAACTGTTTTAATTGTCTAGTACCTTTCTAGTGCTTAGAATTTGTCACTTCTCTTTACAAGATGCATGTCCTCAATCCTCAAAATCCGTGTTGCTCTCACACTGCAGCTGAAACACATCGCCTCCTTCTCAAACATTTTCTCGCTGCCTCACACGAATCACTTAAGCCTGGTGCTATGTGGCACGCCAAGGACGTGTTAGTAGAACCCCAACTTCGTAGGACGCTTACGGCAACTCCAAGGCCTCACTCTACCAGCTCCATTTACCATGAATAAGATTTGACTGCTTGAATAACTCTACCGTTTGCGTGGATGGCAAACCGATGCCACACGCATCAGTGGCATAGAAGGCACAAGCAAACGTACGGGACGCGTTGAAGCAGAAAAAAAAAACGTCATGCCGGGAAAACAGCGAAAAGCCAAACAGCGGGACGTCGAAATAGCACACGAAAAAAACAACCCGTGTCAAACTAACTCGCCGAAAAAACAGCACCGTGAGAGGGCCTCACGGCCTCAGAACAGCACAGTGAGGGCATAGCAGAAAGGCGAGACAGCGCAGCGCAGAAGAGGAGAGCGAAAATGCTTTTTTTGCACATTGTATTCACCTCGTGTAAGCGTTGAGGGCGTCCCTGGTGGACCCGGCGTTGTCCTCGACTGCTCTGAGTGAGAGAAGTGCCCAAAAGCTGAGATATCGCTCCGTCGATGCGGTGAATTCGGGATCGGTCTGAGCGAGAAAAAAACGTTCTCTCGCAGCGCGAGAGGTGCGCGAGGTGTATCACACGTGCGACAGCTTCTTCTATTTTACCCGTCGCGTTGACACAGCGGCGGCAATATAAGGCTTGTACGCGCCAGCCAGTTGCTCAGCAGCTTAACATACCACGCTGTTTTCCTTCCTGAAACGCGCCCCGCCGCGGTGGCTCAGTGGTTAGGGCGCTCGACTACTGATCCAGAGCTCCCGGGTTCGAACCCGACCGCGGCGGCTGCGTTTTTATGGAGGAAAAACGCTAAGGCGCCCGTGTGCTCTGCGATGTCAGTGCACGTTAAAGATCCCCAGGTGGTTGAAATTATTCCGGAGCCCTCCACTACGGCACCTATTCTTCCTTTCTTTCACTCCCTCCTTTATCCCTTCCCTTACGGCGCGGTTGAAGTGTCCAACGATATGTGATGACCCCCATAATGCGCAGGTCCACACGGGACGGAGAGGCAAAGAGACACCGTATGGCTCAGTTTAAACAAACAGGTATATTCAATAATTACACATGATTAAGGTTATACATCAGAGGCTGGGGCGTCCGAGCTTACGTGCCGACGACTTCATGGGGGCGATGGAGTGGCTCCGGAGTTGGGCTCGAGCGGTTGCTGGCAGAAGCTGCACGCCGTCGGGCTTCGGCGCTGAAGGCCCTCTTGGCGAACGATGTCGTCCTGAGCGTGTATGCAGTAGAATTTCAATAGTCGTCCGTTTCTTCGAGGATGGTTCACAAACCCTTCCTCTAGTGTCGTTCGGCTTGGAAGATGAACAGGAGGCGAGCTTGTAGATGATGACAGCAGAGCATAATTTTACAACAGAACAAACTTTGCACTACTTTACTCATCGACCGGGCAGGTTAGTGCCTAAGTAGCATCACATTACATGCTAAGCATGGAGCCCCAGCTCAGACTGGACTGCATCCGTTTACATGTGCTTTTAAGCACTTGATTAACAAAGGACTAAGGGCGGTCATTTCCAGTGGCCCGCCCAAAGCATCAATTCTCCAATCCAAAATAACATGCGAGATGGGAACCACCCCTTGGGTTGGGCTTAGCCTCGAACCCAGAGTCTGTTAACAATACAAACTAAATAAACAACAAAAACGCCACCACTCTCTCTCAAGTGAGAGTATACACAGGCTCTCTCTTCGGAGCTAATTCACTAGCGCCTGTCTTTCCACATTCTTGGCGAGTACTGCCTGTCCGCCATGACAGGTGTCCGTCGCGGCCCTTCTGGGAAGCTGTGGGTGCCTTCCCGGCGATAGCCCACGACAAAGGGGGGGGAGGGAAAGAATGTCGTCTTCGCGGTAGCGCATAGCGTCGGCTGTGGTACGGCGCGCTCTGGCCCGCTGACAGCTCCCTTGTCCTGGAATGTGCCCGGAAATTGGGGAGGATAAAGCCTGTTTCCCCGGGGCGGCGGCGGGTCCGGTTGTTCTGGTCGTCACTCAAAGAGCATGGCTGGGTAATTGATGATGCCGCTGTCACGGGTCTCCGTCTACGCCGCGCCGTCGAACGTGGATCCTCGTAGCACACACGGAATGTCACACTCGCTCACCCTCCAGAAGAATGTTCTCCGAACATTTGAGTCCACGCAGCTCCCCTTGTCTTTCTGAATTGCCTCGCACAGTGCGTCCGACAAAACACTTTTCGCTGCACTCAACACCACTGCACAACACCATATGCCTCCGCTGTCAATACTGGCGTCTCCAGGGGCAGCACTGATCTTCTTTTACAGATAAACATGAAACTCAGCACCCAAGCCTCTCCTTTCTAGTCCAAACTGGACGAAATAAATTTACCCCACTTCTGACACCAGTGTGATGACCCCCATAATGCGCAGGTCCACACGGGACGGAGAGGCAAAGAGACACCGTATGGCTCAGTTTAAACAAACAGGTATATTCAATAATTACACATGATTAAGATTATACATCAGAGGCTGGGGCGTCCGAGCTTACGTGCCGACGACTTCATGGGGGCGATGGAGTGGCTCCGGAGTTGGGCTCGAGCGGTTGCTGGCAGAAGCTGCACGCCGTCGGGCTTCGGCGCTGAAGGCCCTCTTGGCGAACGATGTCGTCCTGAGCGTGCGTTGCAGTAGAATTTCAATAGTCGTCCGTTTCTTCGAGGATGGTTCACAAACCCTTCCTCTAGTGTCGTTCGGCTTGGAAGATGAACAGGAGGCGAGCTTGTAGATGATGACAGCAGAGCATAATTTTACAACATACATATACAGAGAGTTAAACTGGAAAAAGCAGAACTGAATTTACAAAAGAACAAACTTTGCACTACTTTACTCATCGACCGGGCAGGTTAGTGCCTAAGTAGCATCACATTACATGCTAAGCATGGAGCCCCAGCTCAGACTTGCTTAGGGCGTGTCTCGCCTGCTTCTCTTTGTGGCTCCCCACGGCGCACGTTTTGGCAGAACCTGGCGATGTGTCCGCGACCCTGGCAAGCGAAGCATACGATTTCTTCAAAATCTCGCATACCGCGCCTGTAGCTTTGTGGCGGTCTCCGGTTTCCAGTGAATGGGCGCTGTTGAGCGCGCGCTTCAACCTGGCATTCTACCTGCTGAGATAGCAGCTGTTCTAAGCGATCTAACCGCTCTGTCAAGAGAGCAACCTCAGGGTTGAGCACCGCTCTCTCTATGACGCGTACTCTTGCTGCGGCTGTCGTTAACGCCTCATTTTGTTCCTCATCCAATGCGGCCTCCACGGCTTGGTCGAAATTGCTCGGCTTGCGCGAGAGCACGAACCGGCGCACGGGGTCTTGCAGACCAGCCACGAACAAAGCGGTCATTTCCTCTTTAAGTAGATCCTCCGCGTATTTCTTCCTTAGCTGGTCTCCTTCCTCCTCCCTGCTTAACGTATCGCGCGCTAAGAGCTGAAGCCGCGACGCAAACGTTCGCACGTCCTCCCCTACCATCTGTCCGGCGTCACGGAACCTCTGTACTCGCACGTGACGTGGTTCAGTGTCAAAATGCTCAAACGCGAGCTTCTTAAATTCCGCAAATGATTTTGTGGATTTTACTTTTTCGTCTCGCCATGCAAAATCATGAGCAGCTCCTGCCATCTTACACCTCGCCATTCCCAGCATTTGAGCATCGGACCATCCCCCCATTTTCCCAATCTCTTCTAGCATGGAAAAGAAATCGCAGATTGGAACCCCTGTCTTATCTCCCGTAAACGTCGGAATGACGCTTCCTAATGCCAGCATGCTTGCTCCGAGTGACGGCTGTGGAGTGGGAGCTCCCTCAGATAAAGACATTTTTTTTTTCAAGCCCTCCGGTGCCTCAAGCCTCTCAAATGGGGGTAAAAGTCCCACAATCAGTCCCGTGATTTCCTTTTGATTACAATTTTGAAGTCATGAATGTCGCAGCATTCAGAGGACATTTGCTTTTGAGACCCCACTCCTGACACCAGTGTGATGACCCCCATAATGCGGAGGTCCACACGGGACGGAGAGGCAAAGAGACACCGTATGGCTCAGTTTAAACAAACAGGTATATTCAATAATTACACATGATTAAGGTTATACATCAGAGGCTGGGGCGTCCGAGCTTACGTGCCGACGACTTCATGGGGGCGATGGAGTGGCTCCGGAGTTGGGCTCGAGCGGTTGCTGGCAGAAGCTGCACGCCGTCGGGCTTCGGCGCTGAAGGCCCTCTTGGCGAACGATGTCGTCCTGAGCGTGTATGCAGTAGAATTTCAATAGTCGTCCGTTTCTTCGAGGATGGTTCACAAACCCTTCCTCTAGTGTCGTTCGGCTTGGAAGATGAACAGGAGGCGAGCTTGTAGATGATGACAGCAGAGCATAATTTTACAACAGAACAAACTTTGCACTACTTTACTCATCGACCGGGCAGGTTAGTGCCTAAGTAGCATCACATTACATGCTAAGCATGGAGCCCCAGCTCAGACTGGACTGCATCCGTTTACATGTGCTTTTAAGCACTTGATTAACAAAGGACTAAGGGCGGTCATTTCCAGTGGCCCGCCCAAAGCATCAATTCTCCAATCCAAAATAACATGCGAGATGGGAACCACCCCTTGGGTTGGGCTTAGCCTCGAACCCAGAGTCTGTTAACAATACAAACTAAATAAACAACAAAAACGCCACCACTCTCTCTCAAGTGAGAGTATACACAGGCTCTCTCTTCGGAGCTAATTCACTAGCGCCTGTCTTTCCACATTCTTGGCGAGTACTGCCTGTCCGCCATGACAGGTGTCCGTCGCGGCCCTTCTGGGAAGCTGTGGGTGCCTTCCCGGCGATAGCCCACGACAAAGGGGGGGAGGGAAAGAATGTCGTCTTCGCGGTAGCGCATAGCGTCGGCTGTGGTACGGCGCGCTCTGGCCCGCTGACAGCTCCCTTGTCCTGGAATGTGCCCGGAAATTGGGGAGGATAAAGCCTGTTTCCCCGGGGCGGCGGCGGGTCCGGTTGTTCTGGTCGTCACTCAAAGAGCATGGCTGGGTAATTGATGATGCCGCTGTCACGGGTCTCCGTCTACGCCGCGCCGTCGAACGTGGATCCTCGTAGCACACACGGAATGTCACAGATATATGAGACAGATACTGCGCCATTTCTTTCCCCCAAAACCAGTTATTATTATTATTACTTCCTGAAACCCACTTTACAGCCAATTTTGCCAGACTAAAGCTGCATGCTACAGAAAACAAATGTTGTGTGATTACAATGAATGCGCGTATGAGAACTGCCGTTTGTCTTCTCCTGTTGTCTCCCCTTTCCTCTTCTTCACTATCAACGTCACAAGCACTCCCACTGCAAAATGAAAGTCCTTGGACCTCCGAAGAAACAGGTTCCCTTCCTTTCTTCTTTCACTCCCTCCTTTATCCCTTCCCTTACGGCGCGGTTCAGGTGTCCAACAATATATGAGACAGATACTGCGCCATTTCCTTTCCAAAAAAGCCAATTATTATTATTGCTAGCCACTGGCACTGTACAGCTTCTCCTGAGTCCCCGTTTGTTTCGCCGTTTCGTATCCAATACTATTAATTATACCTCGACTATTTTCAGCGTGAGTATACACCGAGTTCTGCTGCTGAGAACGAGGCGGCAGGAATGGTCCCTGTGACGACGGCTGCATTTTTAAAATACGCTTTACCAGAAAGTTTCTTTGAAAGCGATGAACAACCAACTCGCCCATCTAGCTACTTGTCATCTTGAACCACCCAGTTGCTGTCTCGTAATACAGAGTGCGCACAGCTGCCGTGACAGGTGAGGATAAGGAAGCCAAGACATTCGCTTTGTGCTTTTTGAAAAAAAAAAAGAAAAAAAGCTACAATATCAGCTACGTCAGGGTAAAACAGACAAAACACGAGCCGAATGCCTGATACGCACCTTTCAGCAGTGCAATAAGGAAAAGACAACAACATCGAAGTATACGATGACAGGCTGCGGATGCTGTGGACGCATATATTTACGAGAGACGAATTCCTAACGCTCACTTCAAGCACGAAACACCAAGGGCCACGCATTAGAAGCTCTCGCTCGCTTTCACGTCATGTTGTTCAAACTTGTCCGACAAGGTCTGCAAAGCTTACTGTTTTGACAGCGTTCATTCTCTAAAATCAGTATTAATCTTTATTGGGTGCCTACGTGTCCACGCTAGGTCTACAGACGACGTTTGGAGGTGGTAACACACGCCGTTCTAGATGACTGATAGCTAGCCCTGGGGTAGCGCGGGGCTTGGGAGCGTTGTGGATGAGTGAAATATGTGAGCTTATTATGGGTGGTCTTTAATAGAAGAAGTGTAACATGGCGTTACTGGTGCACAACGATCAATACCCTTGGCAGCTGCCTGAAAAAAAAACAAAAAAAAAACAAAGTGCTTAACATAACCAGCGGCAGAAGAAGGCAATGAGGCAAGCTACGTCCGAATCATTAGTGGTATGGCTCCAAAACAAGCATAAGTCCGAATATTATTGGATGAGTTCTCAGACGAACAACCCCCAGGCCATTTGGCGTTTCGCACATTTGAGATGAGCCTGACAATTGGAGAAGTCATGAAGGGGTTGCAGGAGTGCAGGTTCCTTTAGCGTGCAAATCCTTAACTAGTTTGCCCAAAAAGACACTGTCTTTTTGGTTATTTTTCTACTAAAGCTGCAAATCACTTTTTCATATTACATGAAAAAAGAAAGGCTAGTTACTAAGCCGCAAAAGTACGCTTTTCACACATACTATATATGAAGTAATCATTACCTGGATGCTCATGCTTCGTTCCCTTTCACATTAGAAGGAGCTGTGCTTCAACCCTATTCAAGGCCTTTAGAATATGAATGCAGGCGACAGCAGCGCAATGGAAGGGGAAGATGTTGTTGTTGTTGTTGACAGCGCGTGTTTACTATGAAGAAGAAGTAAGGCGAGTGGCGCGGTTCCTGATGCTGGTCCCTCTGACAAAGCTACGACAGGCGTACGATACACGTGTGAAGGGGCTAAAGCCGGCAGCGCATCGAGGCAGCTTCAACGTTTCCTGGCCAACAGGCACCAGAGACTGACGCAGCAGCGACCATATTCTGAAGGCGAAGTGCAGGTACGGATCGACTCGGGACGGACTCAAGGCGCAGCTCTTCAGTTTCATTTCGAGCCAGAAACCTAGGAAAGCACGGGCGTCGTGGGGCGCACTGCCATTTGAGAACTCTAGGCAACAACTGCACCATCGTGGGGTTCACCCTGCATCTCTTGTTTCTCGTTTTGTGCACATTTGTTTAGGAGAATAGGGAGGCGAAAGGTCTCAGGCATTACTTCTTCCGCGTCCTTTTAAAGGTCTGGTCGAGCCGCCAAGGTTCTCAACTCGCGGGATCTTGGAAAAGAAAAATTAAAGCAAGGTGCAAATGTAGACTGTTTACAACAACCGGCGACACAGACCTTAAGAATGAGTAATTGTAGTTAGATCTTAGACAGTGCGAGTATTGTTTACTAAGAATAATAGTTTATTTACATTATATCACCTTTGTTGATTTGATATAAAGAGCGTAACAACTGTGAGCACATAGTTTATGTAACGGCAGAGTCACAGCCGCTGGCCAGGGTAGTTGGCGCTGAAATAAGCGACGTTCAGTCACATATCGAGCCAATCTCGGCTCCAAGAACTGGCTGTTATTAGTTTTTGGCATTCATTCTATGTCGTGTTTGATTTTTAAATCTCTCTCCTCCACCCAGGCTGAGTTAACCGCTCTAATACACTTAGATACATTGCTATGAGCGTCTCAGTTAACCCCTTCTTTCTAAATCTTTGTACTTGCGGCGCAAGCAAACCTCAAGTTGTCACTATCACTTTTTTTTACAGTATTGTCCCATTTTTATACGAGTTCACAGTTCCTTATTACCCCTCTTCACTTCTTCCGACCGTAACCCATTCTCCTGTATCTCCTGTATCTCCTGTAACGAATCATAAACGCACGTTTAAAAAAAAATTCCCTCTTTAAACTTACGCAACCTAATTTCTCTGGTAACCGTGATCAAGATGTCATCTTTGTTAATTAGTGTTATTTGCAAATTCTAAGTATGAACGGACAATGGAAGAGAAAAGAGGGGCTTGTTATCACCTACATGACGGAAGCCATCAGTCACCGAAATCAAGGAGCACAGGGGATTTTTTTTTCCGATTTGTGATGTTTGTCAATGGGAGAATACTAGGATAATTATTTCAAAGATAACTGATTACAAAGTCGGGAAAAAAAAACAATCACAAGCGCCGGTGGGATCCGAACCCACGACCTCCGAATATCGCGTCCGGTGCTCTACCAACTGAGCTACGGCGACGGCTGTCCAATCTTCTGGTTTCGGGAGTACTTATGGGTAGTGTAAGCGAACCTTGAGAGTGTTCACCAGCGCCACCCTCGTCCATAGCGTGCGGACGTAGTATACGTCCTGTATTACTGCGAGTGCCAAGTAGGAACGTCATCGAACGGTGAGGGCGGAAGCTGTGCGAGTGCCCTAGCTCTCATGCTACCTACGGCATCAAGACGGCCAGAATTGAGGCCCTCGTTAACTCATGAGCAGACAAGCGAAGGAAAAAGAGTGGCTCTTTATGACATTGTGTTCGGTGTTCCGAACACAATACGGAACACCCAGGGGCCCAGCGGAGGATAGTGATGGAAAGTTGTTGTGCGGAGACCGCTCGTTCGACCTCCTGTTAGTGAAGGGGGAAGGGTGCGGTTCTCTATGTGGTAGATAGCAGCTTGAGAGTCTGAATAGACTGTATACTCTGGGAGAGAGGGAATGAGGGCAAATGACTGCAGGGCATGCGCAATGCCGAGGACCTCGAGGGACAATGCATCCGGAGGGCGCAGATACGGCCCACTGATGTGGGTTTCGGGTGCTGGGAGGTGGGGATGCTACAGGACATAGCCACAGAAACCTCGAGGAGCCACGAAAGAGGCATCCGTGTAGGCCACACTCTGTGTATCACAGAGAGGGGAGGGGTGCAGCGCGGCCGCATGACGATGGCCGGCGTGGTCATGTGGCCTTGCAGCGCCATTCCCAGACAACTGGTAGGCTTACACAATTCCAGGCCTTTTCACAGTGCTGCTGCTCTGCTTTTAATTCTTGTCTCGATGGTCTTCACACGTACAAAGTTCTTTGGGGTGGCCTTGCCTGTATTTTCATGAAAGCCATCTTCTTGTATGATACGATCCTCCGTTCTTATGTGCCTGCAGCAGCCGCAGATTGCCTTGCTTGAAGAAGGAAGCGATACTTCTGGTGGGGTCTTTGGCGCGTTAGGTGGCAGTCGTATTCACCGTTTTTGCAAGGACTTCAACAACTTCTAACAGGCATCTATCTCGATCTTGTTGGTGTGCCTTGTTTCACGCCGCAGCTTGTTTCACGCTCCCCATTATTCATTTGATTTGTGTCAGAAATGACATCTTTCCGCCCGTTTCCTAACGCGTATTCCTTACAACAGTACACTCAACCGGTCATTACGTTTCGCCAGCCGTGACGGTGCCAAGGAGAGGCAAGCGATGCCGGCCAGCCTCACCTCACCTCTCCTTACCCCACCTCAAAGAAACTTTTGGACACTTAGTTGAATTAGGTTTGGGAAATGCGCTATCATTATTAGCAGCGCACTTTATGACAGATCACAACTCCGCTTTTTTATTCTGTGATGAGGCTTCTAATGGCATCGCATTAAAAAGAAAATTCCCGACCGCTTCCATCAGCCCGTGATATGGGGATGCTGTCTGCTCATTATGCAGCCCGTATCAGGTCGCCCCAATGGTAAGCGATTATGTGAAGCTGTCGCGACGACATTTTGTTCGTGGTATTTGTATTAGGACATTATGGCGCACGGCCACACAGGCACCACGCCTAGCAGAAATTCGGCCTGCCTCCAAGAGCGGAAACATTTGTCATCATGGCTGTTTTCATTGCTGATATCGATAGGGCAGAGAAACACAAAGTAAATGTGCTTAAACAGCACGCATGAAATAGCAGACGATTATCATAACAGTGAACTGCAAATCATGATCAATGATTTAGATAGGCAGAGCAAAACGGTGGGTCTAAAAATTAACATGCATAAAACCAAAGTTATGTTGAACAGTCTAGCAAGGGGACAGCAATTGGAAGCGAGGCGCTGGAAGTGCACATGGTAAATGTCTACTTAGGGCAGGTATTGACAGCTGATCCGGGTCATGAGAGGGAAATAACTGGAAATATAAGAATGGGGTGGAGTGCATATGGCAGGTTCTCTCAGATCATGAATAGTAGGTTACCAATATCCCTCAAGAGAAAAGTGTACAACAGCCGTTATCTTACCGGTACTCACCTACGGGGCAGAAACGTGAAGGCTAACGAAAAGGGTTCAGCTTACGTTAAGGACAGCACAGCGAGCCATGGAAAGGAAAATGATAGGCGTGACGTTAGGAAACCGGAAGCGTGCATAATGGGTGAGGGAACAAACGCGCGTTAATGACATACTATAGTCGAAACCAAGAGGTAGAAATGGGCTTGGGCACGGTATGTACTGCGAAGACAACCGCTGGTCCTTAAGGGTGACTGAGTGGATTCCAAGAGAAGGCAAGCATAGCAGGGCGCGGCGGAAGGTTAGGTGGGCGGATAAGATTAGAAAGTTTGCAGGCATAGGGTGGGCGCAGCTGGCAAAAAGGCAGGGTTAATTGGAGAGACATGGGAGAGGCCTTTGCTCTGCAGTAGGTGTAGTCAGGTTGATGATGATGATGATGATGATATAACAGACGAACAGGGCAACTGAGCGCCCTCAGCGGCCAGAAAGCTAACGAAAGTTTGCGCACGCTGCTCCATAGGACTCCGACATATGTGCAGGTCTGTAGTTCCTTTAATTGCTCTCATACTATAGGCGCGCCGCGCAATTGACGTCACGCGAATAAGGTGTGTACTAAGAGCACTTTCCCTGTTTGCCAGGAACTTCTCACTGCAAGCCAAAAAAACAATTAAGCAGCGTGACCCATGCCCTGACAGAATTATCACTTCTTCTCTGACTGCACAGGCCCAAAATTCTGTCAAGCAAAGTGACCTCCGCTCAAACCAACCCACATGAGCGATGAGACGAAGAAAAGCAGCCCTGACCTGGAGTGGAGTTACTCCACTGAAGGGTTGCGCCTTCCACCCTCAAGAAGCTCAACACCCAACTCCACTGACTCCGCGAGAAAGGACACGTCCGTGGACGAAGGCACACCCACCAGTCGTCTCCGCAGCCCACCTACGCGTGAGAAAATGGCTGCGCCGGAGCAACAGCAAGAGCCTGAGACAGGACAGCAGCATCAGTCATCGTGCGAGGAGTCCCAGCTGGAAGAGAAGGTGAGCTGGGTGGAACACACACTGTTTCGCAGCATGAATGTCATCTTAAACTAGCTGTGTCGGACAAGTGTGGCGTGACAGGCTAGGTTGTGGTGCATGATGTGAATGAAACGCAAAAACACGTTGTACATAGAAGGGACGTGAGTAAACAACATGAAGCGCTTCGTGCTGTGTATGTTAGAAAGCAGCACCGCAGGCGTTGTTCCATCACTACATTCTTTGTTGCGCTTGCTACGAATTGCTAGCAATGTATTATACATGAATTCATAGTGACGCATTTAGAAGTACCTTCCTCCTCTTTGAGCACTATGCTTCGGTTAAGAACCACAGCATCCCAGACGATATAAGAAAAAAATTGTGGAGAACACTTAGACTCGGCCTTAAGAGTATGAGGCGACATTGTTAATGAGTCTATGCCCATATATGCGGAATTGGTCTTTTTCAGCTTTACATTCAGATGTTGCTGGCAGTCCTTATACCACTCCTTGCGCAATGATGCTGCGGTTAAAGGATGCGCCAACGCCCTGCGATGGCAGGTGTTCACCTGTGGGTCTTGTGCGACCCAGCTTTCTGTTCCCGAGCAACGTCTCGCGATCAACCAATAATTGAACTGCCACCTGCCAGAGGTGTTCGTTTTCTCATAATCCGGTGAGTAGGTTGTGATGACCCCACAAGGTCATGCGATCTAGGTGCCCAACTAGGCTGCTTCTCTGAGCGTGGCTGCCTGGGCCACGCTTTAATGCCTCATACACACGGCGTCCGGTCACACTATAGCTGTCGATCAAATGACTTCCACACGACAAGAAAAGAATGGCTGTGGTTTAGCTCTGGTTAAACCCGGAGGGATGCGATATCTACATCTGGCCGAGTGGAGCTCGCTCGGTCGAACTGCAACGTCAGTCTCGCCGCTCCGTTTCGCTGGGCGTCCTTCATCTTCGTCCCACTTGCACGCAGCTGGGGTGGTACACGGCCGCGGTCATACATCAGGAAATACAGGTGGATGGGCTTTCCTTTCGAGCCCCAGGCACAACACAAGCTGAAGAGGTTGCCATCGCCCTAGCTGCTTCTGATTCAAAATCCAAACACATAATAACAGACTCGCGTTCGGCATGTCGCAATTATGAGGCTGGCTGGATAACTCCACTAGCTGAACGAATACTAAGGAACTGCAGCCACGATACCGATCCTACACCCCGCTGCCTGGTTTGGACTCCGGGCCATCAGGGCCTAGCACGAAACGAAGCTGCAGACCGCGGCCGAGCCTCAGTTCACCAGCGTTCCCATTGGCTCCTGAGCACCTGGAACCTGAAGGTAGCTACTTACTCTCCTTCAAAGCTATAACATCCTATTATAAGGATAGGCATCGCTTCTACCCGGCCCCTGCAATGGGTCTGGGGAAAGCAAACGAACGCGTCCTACTCCGATTATTCACGAACACAATGCTGTGCCCGGCAGTACTAAAACACCTCGATCCCGCGTTCACTGGCAGGTGCAAACACTGTGGGGAGGTGGCTGACACCTACCACATGGTTCGGGCTTGCCAGCGCAGCTCAGCTCTCTCCCCCCACCCCAACCCTACCAGAGAGGAATGGGAGGCGGCACTGCTTGGCTGTTCGGACCTTCAGTCCCAAAAGGCTTTGGTCAAGAGGGCTAAGCTGGCGGCTTCGACCAATGGGGTCCCGGAATAAGGACTCCACCCATTGCCGGGCTCTTTAAAGAGCCTCACCTCTTTCATTAAATAAAAGCTTTTAACCACCACCGTCACCAGCAGCAGCTGCTCCGCAGCACGTGACCAACCACGTGACAAACGGCCGAACCCACGTGACTAACCACGCAAAAAAAAACCCCTTGTGCACTGCGGGATTCGAACCACCATCCTTCCGTTCCGCAGCCGAGCGCGTTAACGATTACGCTACTTCCTGCAAATGCACATGCCGTTCTCCTTGGGTCACTAGTAGCCAGTAGTCACAACTGCGGCGGTCTCGCACTGCGCATGCGTCGAAAGTGGCGCCACTGTCGCATGATCCCTTTCATCCGCAGACTGTCCTTGGCAGTCGACGCAGCCGGATGCCTCTAAAGCGCGCTCCCGTTTCCCCATCAACGCGGCGCGAGCGCGCAGAGGCAGTCAGAGTGGCGCAGAAAGGCTTTCGCCTTGCGCACTCGAGCTCGTCAATGTGCCCCTGAATTTTTTATCGCTTACAACGCCGACGCCGGATTTTCTGCGTAACGTGTCCTTTAACGCTGCCGGGTTAAAAAAAAAGTGACTGCAGCGCAGAAAACCGTAGCAACCATGAAGGAAAGAGAAGGACAAGCACTGAACTTTCAAATTTCAAGGCGACGGGTCATCTATAGTGGCTTGGGCGTCCGCCTCGGCTGCGGGAGGTCGTTTCTTCTGAAGTCCCTAGATCAGCTTTAGTTTATTTAAACCCTGCCGTCGAACAAAGATGGATACAAGCGTCCCCCGGCCCTCGGCTTCTCTCTTTGTTGACACACCACAACTAAAGCTACAACATTCGCGTTACGCACGCTTTAAGGTCCTGTGACTGTTTTCCTTTTTCGTCAATCGTCCAATATTTGGCGCTGCAGTCATTTTCCGTAAAGCATGTGCCAACAAGGACAGTTTCCAGCAGTAATTAACTCTAGGTATGAAGTTGAGTTAGGCTTAACTATGAGGTCGCGGAAGGACATGGGGTTCGTGTTTTTAGGTTCATATGCTCTTGTTACGGACAAGCTGTTGGTAACTGCGGCCTACCCTAATACGAGGTCAGGAGTTACTTTGCTGCTCCGTGGCAAGTGCTTGATTGGATTCATCTCGATGTCAACGAGAGTACTTGCCGATGAAGTGGTTTCAGAGCTGCAAATAAGCTAAAAATGGGAGTAATAATACTACTTTAACACTTCACGTATGATCAAACATTTCCTGCATACAACTTCACCGCAGAAGGACGCTACGGCTTCTAACATCGACGCCAGTGGAGCTGGCCAGACCAATGCCGACGAGTCGTACACGGACACCCACGAGTCCCTGCCTGGCCGAGGCTTGACAGACCAACGCGTGTCGATGGGCGAAGTTGTCCATTCGTGGCCTCTGGACCGCTTTGTTTCCAACGTCCCTTCTGCTGCTAAGGATAGCAGCGTAAGTACTCGTGAAGCCTATCGGCCTGTAACAATATCATACCTAGGAGTTCTGAAAAGAAGCATTTTTGAGCGGAAAACCGTACATGACTGAAATAAATGCAAAATGAAATGAAAATGAAAGATCACCCGACGGCAGCCTTGCATTGTTTTCTTTTTATATTCGCGTTTTGCTATCGTCAAAAGCGCTCCCTATTGTTCTTGTAAACCAGCGCAACGACTCGAAACCAGACAGAAAGGGACAAAACACAGCGCTTATTCTTGTAAAGCAGCGCAACGGGTCGAAGCCAAACAGAAAGGGACTGTGTTTTGTCCCTTTCTGTCTGGCTTCGAGCCGTTGCGCTGGTTTACAAGAACCATGTCTGACCAACTCGCCCACCAGTTCATGTTGTACAGCTCCCTATTGGTTTTCTATGGGAGTCTTAAGTGTTCGAAGCGATCGATGGAAAGACATTAAAATAAATATTTTGCTACATATCAGAATAATGGACCATTGCCTTCAATATTTCCATAAGTGCCTCACACTTTTAATAATAATAATAATTGGTTTTGGGGGAAAGGAAATGGCGCCCAATTATTATTAAAATTGTGAGGCACTCTTATGGAAATATTGAAGGCAATGGTCAATTATTCTGATATGTAGCAAAATATTTATTTTAATGTCTTTCCATCAATCACAATTTTCCAATTTTCAAAATTTTTACTCGAGAAAGCTGGACTTGCTCAATAAGCCTGATACAATATCTCTTAAGGCCGGTCGTTGTGGCACGGTTTTTGTTTTCATTTTTTTTCTTGGTTGAAAATGGTCCATTAGGGCTCCGAAGAACTGTGCAGCGAGTACGTACTGATAATTTTTGTTTCATTCTTCGCGAAAGCTTTCTTCACTACGAAGTACAGCTTACTCATTGAAAGACACGTAGACAGTGTGTCATTGCATCGCCACCTACTGCTGGCAGGGCATCTCTTGGGCCGAGGATGAGCATTGCATGAGACAAACAAGGATGGTTACAGAATGAACGCTGCACTGCATTTTGTCGGTCTTAGTTCTTCATGTCCTGCTGATTTTGGCCTCTGGAGACGTCGTCCCTCCAACGCACCCTGTTGTAGCGATAGCTACATTACGGTAGCATTTCGAACCTTCAGCGTGGCTGCGCGGCTACGTGGTGCGGAGCAGCTACCGGCGGCGCGGCGCCGTGGTTGGTCACGTGACCAAGTTCCACTGGGCCAGCTGTAGCTATCGCGTCACTCCAGGTTTTTCCTTTTCACTCCCAATCATCTTAATTGATAAGCCGGTTGAGATTCACTTGGATTAGACACTCCCTGTTTGGACCTGCACCAAACCCTGGCCAATCCCCCACCGTGGGTATGTGCCATCATCTTTTCAGGCAACAACAACAACAACCAGAGCTAAACCTCCGCCAATTTTTTTTTTAACACTGCGGCGGCTCAATTGACGATGGTTGTAAGCTCACCGTGTTAATGCTATCGAGGTGAGGTGCTCTAAATATAATGGGCGGGCATCGGGGAAGCGCACAAAGGAAAGCGAACTTGTAGGCGCAAAATGTAATCAATACATTAATAGAAAAAATCTACAAAAAGACATTTTTTTGCGCGCATCGCTGTTGGCAGAAGGACGCCCCGGGCGTTGCGATGGAGTCCACTGGGGTCGTGGAAGAGATCTCCGAAGAGCCTTCCCTGGACCCCCGCGAGCCCCTGAACGAGCGAGCATCGATAGACCGCAGCGTCTCGACGGGGAAGGTGGTTCCCACCGAGCCAGCACCAAGCTTTCCCCTCATCACCGGCTACGAGTCCAGTGAAGCCGGTGTATGTCTTGAAGCTTGCATAGAAGCAGTTGCTTAAATGACCTCATGGTCGCTATTGTATAGCACGTTTTGCATGATGGAAGTTCGTAGGGTTTAACTGAGGTAGAAATAAGTTGAACGTACGCACGGAACACTAAAATTATGAACTCCGTGAAAGTAAATGTTCAATATCGAGGCAGTGAGGTGCTGGAATTAGCGAGGAAGAGCATTTGTTCCAACTGCTACATGTTCATCATGTGTCTGAGCGCAAAATCTGACGGGAGGTAGGCGGAAAGAACTGTGCTCCGTAAAGTTTTTTGAAATGTGGCACACAATCCATGTATGCACAATGCAGGTCAAGTAATCACTCCAGTTGAGGACTGTGATTAAAACTACCGACATAATATCAAGGATGGACAGCAATGTACTTGGCAGTTACATGTTATAAACAGCCCGATAACATTGTTCTAAAAAAAATGTACGTATAACCAATGCATCCTGCACTACTCCCTTAAAGGGATGAAGTTGGAGGCTAATGAAGAAAGAAATTTGGATAGCGTAGCGAGCTATGGAAAGGGAAGCAGTAGTGGGTAACGATAAAGGAGAGCTTGAATTAACGAATAATAATAATAATATTTGGTTTTTTGGGGAAAGGAAATGGCGCAGTATCTGTCTCATATATCATTGGACACCTGAACCGCGCCGTAAGGGAAGGGATAAGAGAGGGAGTGAAAGAAGAAAGGAAGAATTAGGTGCCGTAGTGGAGGGCTCCGGAATAATTTCGACCACCTGGGGATCTTTAACGTGCACTGACATCGCACAGCACACGGGCGCCTTATCGTTTTTCCTCCATAAAAACGCAGCCGCCGCGGTCGGGTTCGAACCCGGGTTGAATTAACGAACAATCTCGAGTTACCGAAGCTCACTTGGCAAGATTTGTGGCTGGGCAACGGATAGGAAACTTACATACACATCATTTCCAGCCAATACAGACTCCGGCGCCAATTTCTCCCCTAGCGGCAGGAGGGAAGCCAACTGGAGCGCCCTACCGTCGTCATGACAACGGGGTCCGGAGTCGGCCGCCGCCGCTTCGAGGATCCGTTCCCGGACCCCCGAGAGCCCATGGACCGGCGCGCCACCAAAGACCGATGCATTTCCGAAGGCATAGTGGTTCCAACCTCTCCTTCCGTGAAACTCCTGCGTGGCCACACTGCCAACGACTCAACTCATGCAGCTCCCCAAAGGGACAAATATGTGAGTCCTTCTGACTTTCCACACTGGTGGGAGGGGGGATTAGGTGGTGGATACGTGGGCAGCAACGTTGTCTCTCTGATGGTAAACACTATGTACCGTGCTACCGTTCGGAGTACCGGGGGACCGCCCACCGTCAGTGCACACACGCTGATTGGTCCCGATGCGGCAGGCGCGTGCGCCTAGTTGCCGGTTGCCTGGCGCCATCTGGCGCCGTCAAGGTGACCTGCGATGCTCACTGTTGCCTCCGGTAACGGTAACACGGTAAACTGTATGCTACAGATGTCTAGTTAGATTCCCGCAGGAATGGTGTTGTCGCGGTCACTTCAGCCCGGAGAAGGGAAGAAACTCTGCGCTCCTTCTAGTTAAACTCCGTAGCCTTTGTTACGCGCCCTTCGCGACCCTGTAGCTTTTGCGTATAAAATAAAGAATGAACGAATGAATGAGTCGCACGTATCTCGCTGGTCCACCAGCACTAACAAAAAAATCCAGGGGGGGGGGGGGGGGGAGCACTTTGTTGACCTAAAGTGCGGTGAGGCGAAAGCCTTTAGCGCGGTGGTGCTGCTTGTGTCACTGATGTGTGGTTAAGATGCTGGTTAAGTGCAAAATTGTTAGTGAATCTTAAATGCTGGATGCACTGGAGGGCGTTTGGGAGGCATCCGTCTGATTCGACGCCTTTCTGCAAACACTCTCTGGCGTCCTAGACAAGGAGAACACGTATGCGTTGGCAGGAAGTAGCGTAGTCGTTAGCACCCTCCTCTGCGGAACGGAAAGATGCTGGTTCGAATCCCTTCGTGCACAAAGGTTTTTTTTTCTTATCGGGTTGCTGGATGTAACGGACGCCGGACAGATCCATGGCCGCGAGTATGAGCCATCACACACATTTAGTTGGGCGTACACAGTGGCTCTGCGGGCAACGAATGCGCATGCGCAGAACGCTACGTATCTCACGGGCGTACGCACGCTATAAGCCATAGCGTGCGCGCGCTACGGAGACGTTTCGGGATGCGTTGACAAGGTGGCGGCGCCCTGCGTGCTCACTTCGGAATAAATACTTGTCGCCGCTAGATTCTTCGACGCGATATCTCGCTCAAATGGTAGCGGTTCACTTTTATTTTGCACACTCTCGCCCACACATAGAGGTATAAGCGATAAATAGCCCCTGTTTTTAAGATTATTTAGCGATTTTCAAGCTCCTAGGCCTAACCAAATGGAGTGTTTTCTAGGGTGCCTCAATGCGCGCACCTCCCCCCCCCCCCCTCCCCCCGCGCGGGCATCGATCGAGGCACCCTAGAGTTTTTCTCGTAGCGACGATACCTGGCGAAGCAGTTCTCTGGCTTTTAGTCATTTGTTACATTTTCTCCAGTTTGCGTAGTTATTCTTTTAGGAACAAAAAAAAAAACGGCTCGCATTGCACCCACGGATGAAAATTTCTTCTACCGAGCGTTTATGTGCTTTGACATCTCGCCACTAGGTGGCGCTACTATTTACGTGCACTCCCGAGGGGTGCTGCGGCACGGCCAACTAAATGTGTCGTGTTTACGCGCAGACCCCACCCACACTCCGCTCTGGTCTTCTTTTTACAATTAAATGTTTATTTTCTCTCTCACGCAGTAAGCGATGCGTACGCAAGCTTACTGCGTACGGACAACTAAAAGTGTCTATTAAAGGCTTCGGCCTTAAAGTGTTCCGCCTCATGAAGGAAAGACAACTCAGGAGAGGCCCTCACTGTCCGAGCTGCATGCCAGAAAGTGTGCCGGCAGTCCACCTGCTTTCGCAAGGACTACTGGGAGTCTTTGGCCGCCAAGCAACGCTGGGGGCTGCGTCGTCGTCTGCTGCATTGTCTGCTGCGCATGCGCAAGCGCGCTGAGGCGGCGGCCAAGTAGAGGGAACACAGGGGGGAGTTGACCTCAATATCTGTGACGTAACCGCCTCTCCTGAGTTCTTTCCTTCTTCCATGTTTCTCCTCAAAAGCTATCGGAGCGCCACCTGAAAGAGCGTCCAGTGTCCCGGTATATTCTCGGCGCTGGCGTGGTGGCGCTCGTGCTGGTACTGGCCGCGGTGTCCGGCCTAGTCGTCCAGTACGCGCGCAGTACTTTCCACTCGCCTCCTGGCGACGTCTGCGACACCGTGGACTGCGTGCTGCACGCCAGGTCCATCCTGGCCACGATGAACGAGTCCGCCGACCCCTGCGCGGACCTGCACGCGCACGTCTGCGGTCGAAGTGGCGAGGCCGAGACAGCCAGGGACACGCTCTTGCGTATCTACAGCCGCGAGGTCGTGAACACGCTCGGAGACGCGCAGGTAATCCTCTCCCTGTTCTCTGAAAACTTATGAGAGACAGGTCATGGGATGAAGCGACAGGAGGAGAAGGAAAAAGGCCGCGCTGTAATGAAGGGCTCCGGATTAATTCCGACCACATCGAATTATTAAATATGCTATGACATGGCACAGTGCACGGGCGTCTTGCGTTTCGCCTCCATCGAAACGCGGCCGTCACGGGTAGGGTTGAACCCAGGTCCTCCGGTTCAGTAGTCCAGTGCGCTAACCTCCTCTGGTGGTGGTGGAAAACAATTATTCAAGGCTATTTACAGGAGTGAGTGGGGACTGGCCTTAAGGGCCAGCCCCTTACAATTTCTAGGAGAGGTCCGTAGTCCGGGACCCTTGTGACTTCCGCGGCAGCTCGGGCCCTAGCAACGAGGGCTTTTTGGCTCTAATGTTCAGAAGCCGGGCAGGGAAGCCTCACAGCTCTCTCGGGTAGGTAAGGGGTAAGCTGGGTTAGAGGGGCCACCGCGGCGGGCTGCAGAGCGACCGAAAAATGCTTTCAAGAAAAAAAAACGAAAGCTGAGTTAATTGTCACATCAGCGGTGGACATCTGAAAGTTCCGGTGGGGGAGAATTTGTTTTGAGGAAAAAGGAAGCAGTAACTGTCTCATTTCTCGATGAACAGCTCAACTGCGACGTGAAGGAAGAGAGGGAGTGAAAGAAGGAAAGAGAGAAAGAGGTGCCGTAGTGCAACCATGTGATGCGGAAACCAACTCGCCCAACAAGGCGTTTTGCAATGGATGGCCCCGTAATAATTTCGACCATCTAGGGATCCTCAGCACATACTGACGTCACACAGTACACGAGTGATTTCTTCTTTGCGCCTCCATCAAAATGCTGCTTCGGCGGCCAGAATTTCATATCGCGAACTCTTCAACAAACCCAACAGGGTAGAAGCTAAGAGAAAAGTAGTGAGGAGGGGCGAAGTAATGAAACTGAAGTAATGGAATAATAAGACGGTCGCGTCTAGAGCAAGACAAGAATAATTGTATAATAATTGTCCCGGCAGGTTATAATTCCGGCAACAGGTGATCATTTCTGGAACGAAGCTTTTTTTTTACCTTTGGACGCAGGCCTTTCTCGGCTCCTACCACGGGTCTTCAGCCGCGGTCAAGGCTTTCGCCGCTTTCGCCAAATGCCTGGATCGCGGGGCCAGCAGAGATGCGGGGAACTTCGTGGCATTCATGCGGGACCGCGGAATTCTGTGGCCACATCCCCCTGCAGCTTCCAAAGCCGGCGCCGACCTACATGGAGTGCTGGATGTCCTCCTAGACCTCACCGTCAACTGGAGAGTTGCCCTCTGGTTCGACGTCACGGTGTCTTCAAATTCGAACCAAGCTGATCCTATCATCATCATCGGGGACATCGGAGACGTGCCTGCTCTTCGCATGGACCAACTCGCAGGAGCCGACAATTTTACTTACGCCGATGTCGTCCAGAACATGTCACACTTTCTGAGTGGCGGCGAAGTCACACTTAACGAAGCGGAGTTGGTGGAACTTCGTCAGGACGAGGCGGCGTTCAGAAACACCCTACTGGCCAGTTATACCTATGCTGACGAGGATGAGTTCGATAACCTTTTGCCGCTGAAAGACTTCGCCACGCTTTTCGGACCGGACGTGTCTTCGGCTGAATGGACAACGCTTCTAGGCAAATATCTTCGCGACGCCGTCAACGTTTCGGCCACGACGACAGTGCTCGTTTTTAAAGAGCAGCAGTTTAAACGAGTCGGCAATATGATGGGCTACCTTCCGAACCAGAGGCTCTGGAACGTCCTCGGCTGGACGTTTGCGTACGCGTACGCCTGGATCATAAACGCAGACTTCGACTCCCTGGAGCTCAATCCGACAACGAGAGATGTCACGACTCGTGTCCAGTGCTTCATCGCTACGCAGGAATCGTTCGGCATCGCGTACGCGTCTCCCGCTTTTCGTGACGCGTTCAACGCCAGCGATCGCGACAAAGTGGTCGCTGTGCTGAACTGGACTTCGGCGGCTCTGGTGACTCTGGCGAATGCTTCGCGGGCGATAGCGGAGTCGACAAAGACGGAAGCGCGCAGCAAAATAGAGTCGTTGGCGTCGACGCGGTTGTGGCCACCCGAGCCGTACTTGCACGTGGGTTCACTGGACTCGCTGTACACCAACTTCTCTGGCGAGGCGAGGAGTTTCTTGGAGATTTGGCTACAATCAAGAAAGGCCCTGAGGGCTGCACTTGCAAGTCCTTACTACGATAGCCTGTTGACGTCTAGGTGAGGACTGATAAACTGGCTGCATGAATTTCAGTACAAAAGAGAATTGGCGCGCTTAGTTCAATTTTGCAACCTGATGCACATTTGGCTGCAAGCTAGGTTCTAACCACAGTCGCCAGTATTGACATATTGGTGACTCGGCATAAGCCTTTAGCAAAACAATGCCACAAGTGAAGTTTTTGTAAGTTACAATAAACAGCAAGTAGCACAGGTAATCGGCCCAGTGTTGTAAATGGCTGTTTTAAGGCGAAAGCCTTTAATGTGTGTGTGTGTGTGGGGGGGGGGGGGGGGGCGTTCTTACTAGGCCGTTCTCACGGCGGCGCAGCGGAAATGCGAAATAAGAACACAACATGGAACAGGACACTTTGCCAGGGGCCCCCAAACCTTTATTGGGGTCTCCCAAAATCGCTTGCTGCGTGATCTGCGACCCTTGCCGGCTGGCTTGGTCGTGCGGCTGACGGGCAAGATGGCGACAACAAAGAGGGAAGAAGGGAGGTAATTTCCTGACATCCTCTCGCTGTCACGGCTCGCTGTTGTCTCCCTCAACCACGGCCGGTACCGCCCGATCTCGGCGCACTTGCCCGTTGTCACTTTTGGCCAATCAGCGGCCGCTCCGGCGGCGCCTGGCGGTGCGCGCTTGCGACCGATTTGAGGAAAAGGCGGCGCAGGGCCAGCGCTCTCGAGCTGACCTTCTGGCTACTCGCCCGTGGGGAAGGAGAAAAGCGTCCGCTTTGTTGCGTCTCCACGACGCGCCTCGCCGGCCAGGGAAGGATACGGCACTCCGAAACTCCCACAAATGACTCATACTTGCGGCCATGACGTTGTACGGTCTCAGGTCATGTCCGGTCTCAAGTCATGTCACACCGACAACTCGATAAGAAAAAAATCTCTGTGCACCGCGGGATTTGAACCACCATCCTTTCGTTCCGCACCCGATGCGTGCTGACGACTACACTACTTCCTGCTTTTTTTAATGCCTTTATATTGATACAAGCACGATACATTGCTAAAACAACGCGGCCTGATTCGGCCGGTCACAAGTTAAAATTTCTTGAGTTGCACCAATTGATCGAACACACTCAACCATACAGGTGGGTCTGCCTGTGCCCGGTACACATCTCGTATGTAACACACACTCTCCACAAAGTTCTCTCTTACAGATCGAATAAAACATCAGCATTCCGGACAGCCATTCGAGTTTTCCATAAACTATGGAGGCCCAGAAGCATAATCATGTCGTAAGGGACGCCTGTGTCATCTATGTCTACCGGACTACACTACTTCCTGCGAACGCATATGCAGTTCTCTGCCCACACTAATATATGTCTAGCGTAAGGACGCTGGAGGGTGTTCGCGGAAAAGCGTCGAATCAGACCGATGCCTCCCAAACGCCCTCCAGTCTCCCCAGCATTTAAGATTCACAAACAATTGTGTACTTAATCAACATTTTAACCACATATTTAAAAAAAAATTTGCGCTGAATAACACAGGACGGGAGGGAAAAACACGCACACACACACGAGCGCTCGTGTGTGTGCGTGCGTGTTTCTCCCTTCCGTCCTGTGTTATTCTGCGCAAGGTTTTTCTGAATATGGCGCTACACCAACTGGCCCAACGTTCTACCCTATTAATCTTAACCACACATCAGTCACACGAGCAGGAACACTGCGCTAAAGGCTTTCGCCTCGCCACACTTTAGGGCAACAAAGTGCCCCCCCCCCCCCCCCCCCCTGAATTTATCACCCTGGTCCTTTCTAGGACCAGCATTCTCCAATATATCTCCAATACTGGGCTGATTAGTTGTTCCCGCCGGGTGTCAGCACCGACAGCCTGTCGAAACCTGTAGGGCTGTCTTCAAGTCGCTTCTGAAAGGCTATAGTTCTGAATATGATTGCGTGTGAAGTATACAGCAGCAGGAAGCAACGGGAAACAGTGCCCTGCACGATGCCTCGATCCTCAACGGTCCTTGCTGCCTGAAGTCGTCTGCTTTGTTAAAGAAGCGAATGCCGGTGGTACCCTTCGCAGGTACCGCTGGCGTTCGGGCAACATGCTGTACCTGTACGCGCTGAACGAGCTACGGGTGAGCCTGTCCGCCCTGTTCCCGCCGTCCTACTTTCGCGGAGGGTCGGCCGCCATGACCTACGCGGGACTCGGCTTCCAGCTCGCAAGGCAGCTGGTACGCTCCATAGACCTGCGCGGCCGCGGCCTAGACAGGAAAGGGGCGTAATACCACCTGGTGGGAACCTAACAAACACCAACAGTCTGCTTGCAGGTTAGTTTGTTCACACACTATACTGCGGCATTTAAAGCAGAGTTCTTTGATGTCAATACAAAGTATAAATAACGTGGAAGAATTGTGTTCTTTGCCCATCGTCAAAAAATTCACAAATCAGTAATGAATACTGGTTTCGGAGCATTGCCTGTTGTATTTTCTCTGTTCACACTGCCCCTGAAGCCCTAAGCCGTAGCGTTTTTAAGGTGAAAGCCTTTAATGACTCATACTCCCAGTAGAGATCCTGTTCGTCCGTTACATCGCCAACCGGCAGTCATGACAACGGAAAGGACGTCATACCATCCGTTACGCTCTTCAACTCGATAAGAAAAAAAACCTCGTTCGTGCACGACTGGACTCGAACCATCACCCTTCCGTTCCGCAGCCGAGCGTACTATGGACTACGCTACTTCCTGCCAATGCATATGTAGTTCGCTTGTCTAGGACGCTGGAGAGTGTTTGAGGAAAGGCGTCGAATCAGACGGATGCCTCCCAAACGCCCTCCAGTGTCTCCAGCGTTTAAGATTCGCAAACAATTGTGTTCTTAACATCTTAAGCGCGCATCAGTGACAAAAGCAGCAGTACCGCGCTAAAGGCTTTCGCCTCACCGCACTTTAGGTCAACAAAGTGCCCCCCCCCCCCCCCGCCCCTGAATTTTTCATCACCTACTTGCACACATAATAAGCTTACTAAGCTTTTTATATTGTGGCGATAGCTACACTACATTGCTACTCATCCTTTCCATTCTCTTAAGACACCGAGGTGGGTCAGTGGTTATGGCGCTGTGCTGACCCAAAAGACGCGGGTTCGATCCCGACAGTGCACGTTAAAGAACCCCAGGTGGTCGAAATTCCCGGAGCCCTTCACTACGACGTCCCACACAGCCTCAGCCGTTTTGGGACGTACCAACCTATAAACCACAACATTCCCTTCCAGATCTCGTTTTGAAAATATCGTGACCAGGCTGACGTCATTCGCAGTGTACGGCCGCATTAACAATACATCGCTACTGCGCAGGCTCGACGCTGCCAAGTCCAGTGGGGAGCGCCGGCAGCTTGGCGACCTGTTTGCCCTGGACGTGGCGTTTCTTGCTATGCAGACAAGCTCGGTACAGGACCCGGACAAGTGGCCGCTGCGTCTAAAATCGCTTGAGGCGCTGACAGAGGTGCAGACATTTTACGTCAGCTACTGCAGCCACCACTGCTACGAGCCCAGCGGCAGGCTGATGTGCAACTTGGCCATGAACGCGTCGGAGTTTAACGACGCGTTCAAATGTGATGCTAGACCGCGGAATTCGTCATCAACCTGTGTTTTCGTGTAGAATGCAGAAGAAGCGGGACACGGAGTAATTGTATTTCTGCAAATTAATCTCGTTATACTGTGAAGAACATTAGGGCTATTTGTGATTAGGAAAACCGCATTCAGAATGCGATCTATTTTAGAGCCTTAGCTCTAGTGGTCGCGTTTCGAGCCTTCGAGTAGTAGTAGTAGTAGTGGTTTAATAAAATAACAATAAAAAAGGAAGGATAGGATTTTTGGTAAACCCCGGCATCTGCCATCGAT
Organism: Amblyomma americanum; assembly: GCA_030143305.2. NCBI lineage: Eukaryota > Metazoa > Arthropoda > Arachnida > Ixodida > Ixodidae > Amblyomma > Amblyomma americanum. The sequence goes on from JARKHS020017332.1 coordinate 129,104, forward strand.
ACTGAAGCACCTGAGCTGGGGTCGCGGAATTAAAGAACAGCAGGCAGAATGGAGCAATGAAATGAAAGACGTGAGGGGACGGAAGGGAGGATAGGGGGAGAACTAATATGTACAAACTATTTACACAATAAGAAATGCGTCCAGGTTGTGCGCGTGATTAGTTCATGATGGAGCAATAAAAACAAATGCGCACAGCACTATGTTGACTACAACTGGAGTGGGGCGACCAGTTGTTAATCGTCGAAGGTAGCACTCGCGGAGCGTCCGGTCACTGCGTGTAACTACCTGGCGGAGAACAGACGGGACGCCAAGCCCGTCTGTTTGAGGAATGCACAAAAGCTCATCAAGGTTCGCTCATGGATGGGCGCACTGCCCTGCGGCCACAATAGCGTCTAGAGGGAGTATGGTAGTATGCGCAGCGCCGTATAGGCCGCAAGCATATCGCGACGAGCATCGGCGAACGCGGCACAGCGAATGAGCAGGTGCTTTAGTGTTTACACTGCACCACATCCGTCACAAACATCACTCGTTGCGATTCCGTGTTGCTCCCGTCGTTCCCCGGGCCACACGCAGCCAATGCGCGCGCGGTGGATCATTGCACGTTGCGACCGTGTAAGTGCGCGACAGCCGGTGATACTGTCGATGAGCTCACCTCCTGCGATTCGTGGGTCGGAGTGCTGCTTTCGGAGATGGTCGTGGATGGCCGCACGCATCGTCCTCCAACGCAAGGGGCAGATCGCTGGCAGGTAGTTGGTGTGCAGCGGCCGCGGGGTCGTCAGCTTCTTCGTTGCCGGCGATGCTGCAGTGACCGGGCACCCACCGTGCACGCATGGCGCATCCTCTCTGCGCGAGTCGCTCGATGCGCGAGCGAATGTCGGGCACTAGTGGGGTACCGCGGCCGTTGGATTGCAGGCGGCCCGGGAGTCGCACAGCAGAGCACTCCTGGGCGGCGGAGGGCCGAGGGTGAGCAGCAGGTCCAGCCCGAGCCGGATCCCCATAAACTCCGCCGTGGTGGAGGAGCCCAGGAAGGTTGCGTGCACAGCCCAGGAAGGCTGTGCAGTCGCAGGGTGGGGATGGTAGCCGCCGCTGCAAGGGAGCAGCTGTCGCGTGCCACTGAGCCGTCGGTGTACACGAGGAGATGGTCCTGGAGCTCCTCGTGTATGACGGCTCTGGCCAGCTGCTGCACAGCACAGAGGGGTGTGCTCCGCTTTCACGCGATGCCGACGATTTCTCGCTGTACCTCCGAGGCAGCAGGCCAGGGCGCGCAGGAGCCGTAGGGGGGTGGGCCTTTGAGTCAACCGCCGCGCCCATTCGTGAGCGCAGGCGCTGCAGCAGCGAGCCGCCGTCCGGTGCGCGATGAAGCCGGTCGATGTGATTCAGTGCCCTGCACGCTGCTTGGAGCTCAAGTGGCCACGCTCCTGCCTCGGCCAACGTTGCGGCGCACTGCGAGTTTTTGGGCAGGCCGAGGCACACGCGCAGGGACTTGCGGTGCTGGAGCTCGAGCTTCTTCCAGCACGGCTTGCGCACCCTGACGAGCGGCGCCCTCAAAGCTGCGGCGTTGTATACCCGCAGCGCGGCTTGCTGGGAGATTCCCTGGCCTCGAGCAGTGAGCTTGTGCACGGCGAGGCCAGGGCATTTCCCAGCAAGCCGTGCTGCGACTATACAACGCCGCAGCTTTGAGGGCGGCGCTCTATGCGTTGCCGCTCGTCACGGTGCGCAAGCCGTGCTGGAAGAAGCTCGAGCTCCAGCACCGCAAGTCCCTGCGCGTGTGCCTCGGCCTGCCCAAAAACTCGCAGTGCGCCGCAACGTTGGCCGAGGCAGGAGCGTGGCCACTTGAGCTCCAGAATGAATGCTCATTCCACGGATAGAATCTAGGATGGCGGCCTCTATAGCAACGAAATTGTATCCCGGTGGTTGCCATGGCAACCTAGGTGGTTACATAATAGAATAAAATCATAACAGGCGGCAGCGTGATGCCCGAGCAACACAGATTGTAACTAAACAATGCCGATCCGGTGTATATGTTGTATATCCCCGTCTGGCAGCTAGGCGTCAAAGTCGGGCCACACAGTCCCGACATTCGTGTAAAATTTGTGGGCCAACCGCTTGCTGCAGAAGGTTCTGGATGCTGTCATTCGATTCAGCGTACGTGCAGATAAATACGGCCTAGCTCGTGGCAGGGATTCGAACCGGCGACCTATGCACCCCCAATCCCACGTCTTTACGAATCTTCACATGAACATTGCGGCTAAATCGTTTGCGCAGTATGTTCGGGGTGGTTCGTACGATTTCGCGTTTCGTAAAGCACAAACGGTCTAGTTAAGTTACAGTCTAGCTTGGGGCAGGGATTCGAACCGGCGACCTATGTTTGGTGTGTTAACGCTAGATATTCGATCGCTGCCTCAGCGTCGGCTCATTTTTAAGGCGAAAGCCTTTAATGCCTCATAGTCACGGCCATGGATCTATCCGGCGTCCGTTACATCCAGCAACTAGATAAGAAAAAATATGTATGTGCACGGTGCTAATGACTACGCTACTTTCTGCAAACACATAGGCAGTTCTGCTTGTCTTGGACGCTGGAGAGTGCGGAGAAGCGTCGAATCAGACGGATGCCTCCAAAATGCCCTCCTGTCTCTCCAGCATCTTTGTGAACGGTAGGATTCGAACCACCATCCCTCCGTTCCGCAGCCGAGCGTGCTAACGACTACGCTACTTTCTGCCAGCGCACATGTAGTTCTCCTTGTCTAGGACGCTGGAGAGTGCGGAAAGGTGTCGAATGAGACGGGTGCCTCCCAAACGCCCTCCAGTGTCTCCAGCATTTAAGATTCACAAACAATTGTGTACTTAATCAACATTATAACCACACATCAGTGACACAAGCAGTAACACCAAGCTAAAGGCTTTCGCCTCACCGCACTTTAGGTTCACAAAGTGCACCCCTGTATTTTTTTAGCGATAGCTGCAAGCGGAAGTTTTCCAAATATTACAGCTTCGATATCAGCAATCAAAGCTCCGAACTACAAGTGCTGCAATTTAGCTGTTCTATTCCTAGCCCGGCGTCCAGTGGCGGAGAGCACGACGCAGCATTCTATTTCACTTCACTCAGTGTGGAACGATGAGCCAGGCCTTTTTGCAAAAGGGACAATTGTTGGACTAGTTGGTTCGTGATGCTGGAACGAAACAGCGCGATAACACGGGACTATCCAGGAAGAAAGAACACAGACACAGCGCTGACTTAAAACTGGTTGTATTTGGTGTGAGAATGCATTAAATACAGAAAGCAAGCACAATATAATCACAACGCACTGCTGATATCATTTGCTAGCATCTAGGAAGGCTGCTGCTTTGATAAGTGAAGAGACGGTTCGCTCAAGCATTCACCTCCTGTGTGGTGGATGACAAAGGCTTCGTAGTTCCCTCTGCATACGGTTGCTATTCGAGCGCAGCACGTTGCACTGCCTGAATTGAGGAATGCAACCACATGTCCCGTTTTTGAGAATAGCGACAGCCTTGCTATTCCTCAAGTCATTTGCATGTTCTCATAATCTATCGTTTGTGGGGTTTTGTTCGGGGAAGATAAATACGCTCTCCCCGCTTAATCGCGGCTGACACAGTTCAAAACCGCCGGACCCCCCAACTCCCCCCCCCCCCCCCCCCCCCGTGATCGCGTACACTACCGAGCGCACGCCGACCACGGCAGGCCTTGCCCTGCGGGAACTAAGGAACGACGCACCGGCTGACACAAACAGGCATTTATTTCTACAACAATAACGCCAGCTAGCAACAAAATACCATAATGAATCGACGTCGTCCGACTCACCAGCAATATGTTACGAGCGAAGGTTCGCCCGCGCTAGGGTAAGGGATACTCCGAGGCCGGGAGGGACGAGATACGGGAGCAAGTCTCCCCGCCACTTCCTCGCCCCAATGGCGAAGAGCGGAGTCGCGAGCGACACGTCCGCTCGCGCCCACGATCCCAGCAGAAAAGAGATGCTGTCGGCTGTATCCCGCGCGCGCGCAGTCTCTCGCGCTTTGACGCTTGCGCCCTCTCCTGTTAGTTAACCAGGGAGAGTCACGTGACGCGCCCCGCATGGAGGCGAAGCTGTTGCTACAGGGTGCATCGCGGGAAAGCCAAGAAAAAGGGGACCGCCGGGCGAGTCCCCGCACGTTAATGCAGCGACCGGTCGGCCCGACATGAGTGGCACCGCAAAAGAAAGGGATTTCATAAGTCACTTTGCTTTTACATTTCACATACTGCGACACGTAGGTAATGGGTCGTGCCGGTTTGCGTATGGTCTTCTCAGCTCCAAACTGAGCTCGCTGTGCAAAAAAGTAAATGGTGTGCAGCAAAAACAGGTTGAATGCAATATTATGCACGTGACGCAGTATGTGAAATGCAAAAGCAAAGTGATTTATGAAATCCCTCTATCTTGCGGTGCCACTTAAGTCGGGCAGACCTGTCGTTGCATTAACGATAGATTAAGAGAGCATGCAAATGACTTGAGGAATAGCAAAGCTATCGCTATTCCCAAACACGCGTGACTACATGTTGCATTCCTCAATTCGGGCAGTGCAAAGTGCTGCGCACGTATTGCAACCAGATACAAAAGGAAATCTACGAAGCCTCTGCGTACACCGCAGAGGAGGCGAATGCTTGAGCGAACTGTCTCTTCACTTATCAACGGAAGAAGCTGCATTGTTAGATGCAAGCTGTTGTTATCAGCAGTGTGATGGTTATCCTGTGCTTGCTTTCTGTATTTAATGCATTCTGACACGAAATACACCCAGCTGTATGTCAGCGAGCGCTGTGTCTGAGTGTTCTTTCTGTAGTCCCGTGTTTCCGCGCTGTTTCGTTCCAGTAGCAGGCATTACTAATGCGAGGACATTGCATGTCTCTCAGACATGAAAACCCGGTGTCGCCCGAAATGTGGCGGCGTTACAAAACTAGCGATTGGTCGAAACGGTGTGACGTCATCAAAGGAGGGAAATTACGATATGCTTATAACTGCACCAACTACGCAGAGCAGAATAGAATTGAAATAGAATTGCAATGTTTTCGCATTGCTCGCTTGAAAGTTCTTTAAGTGTCACCCAGTAAGTTTATTTCTCTTTCTAAGCTCCGAACGCATATCAATCTGAATCAACGGGATAGAAGATAGATTTTCCCAAAGTCGAATGGGATACAGGCACGAAAAGAATCGGTTAACCACACGCAGTGAATGTACGGATTCCATTGTCTGGATTGTTTCCAGCCATAAGCGCTTGAACTTGCACAGCACAGCTGCTGGTTGCGTGAGTCTGCAAAGAAAGCCGCGCGCCCAGTCTTACGTTCAAGCCGAGGAGTGAGCGAGGCGAAAAGTGGGCATACAGCAAGAAAGCATTTATTTCTGGAACGAATAAGCAGCTCCATCGTCAGTGCTAAAATACACGGGATTGTAAACCCAAGAGAAAGGCGTCCACGGCACAAACGACCGGATCTGCCACTAAGAACGCCTTGTACAAGCATCTAAATGCTTGACATATGCGACAATCACCAAGTGTACATATCCACGATCAGGCACGCAAGTCAGGGCTGTCTAGTATAAAGAAATCGACCACAGCGCGGTCGGAGTCTCTTCTAAATTCTGGGCCGCGACTGGGAATTTCTGGGCCCGTTCGTCGAAGCATTGTCTAAACTCCAGCGGCTTCAGCTCACGCCTAGCAGGCTTCGAATCATGGCTATCGCTTCAGCTGCGTCCACGCACATCATTTCTTGAACTTTCCAAATCAACGCTGAGCTCTCGCACACAGTGTCCAATGCGTCCGCACAGCGCCCGTTCCCCGCACCGTTAACCACAAAGTGCGCTGCGCAAGTGATGAATCCCATGTTACGGCCGAGGACGCCTTGGATGATGGATCTCGCCGCTTGCGTTTCTACTTCCGTAGACCTGGAGACGTGCAGGTGCTGCAGGGTCAAATTCTCTCCAATGTCTGGAGCGAGGAACTGGAGGAGCTTGGAGTTTTCGGCGGAGTCGCATGAAGAGAAGAAAAACTCGCACAGCGTCTGGTTGGTTAGCAACGCTTCACAGAGGAACCGCAAATTGTCCAGGCCGAAACGAAACCTCCGGACCTGCACTGTCCGGACGCTGGGGCTCGAGAATAGCGCCCTCCAGAAGAGGGTGGACCGACGTCCTTTCCCCCATGAGGAGGCTCAGGTCGGGCTCATGGCAACCACACAATTCGATCTCTCGAATCGCGGTCGCCTCGCCAAAGTATTGGCACATGGCTGGAACCGTGACGTGGTCGATGACTTCTTGCGACAGGAACAGTCGGAGCGTAGTGACTAGACACCAGCAAGGCGTCATCAACTGTAGTAGCAGTTTCGCGGCAGGCGCCTGCGCTGGGCGCTCTGACGGAACTAACGGCAGCAGTGACGTAGCACTTCTGGGAAGTCTTCGAGAGCCCACAGAAGTGGCAGGGAGACGAGGTATTGGTCACGGACTGAAACTCTGGCGGACATTTCCGTGTCTCGGAGTACTCGACCGACCTCAGGCAAGTCCTCCGGAGCTACGCCACTCACGATGACCGTGCTGAGAGATTGCACGGCCATGAGGGCTCGAAAGAACACGCCGAAGTCAGCAGCAATCAAGCCACCCAGGTCGAGCGCAAAGAACTTGAGGGTCGTGTTCTCCGTGAACGCCTCTACCCAGGGACGAACGCGTCTCGAAAAGGCCGCTCCTTCTTGCATCTGGTCGAGATATTCATGCTTTGGCGGTGTCGTCGAATCGGGGCTGTGAGACGCAGCCCGTATCCACCGGCATCCGATTATGTCGAGGCTTTCCAAGTTGACGTTCTGGGCCATGAGCCGAGATAACAGAGAGGCGCAGTCCTCATTCAGCAGAAAGCAGAGCAGCTTCAGTCTCAGGATACTGCCGCATGTCACCAGCGCATCGACGATCGCGCTCACTTCGTCGTAGGCAGCCGTTGCTGTATTGACATCGGCCGTGACCGTCAAGGCCCGCAGCCTCCCGCAGTTGGCCAGGTAAACAGAGAACCTCGCTTTGCCGTTAACAAGCAGCGAGCAGAGGACGCTGACGTGCACAGAAAGCTCCAGGATTGTGTCGTTCTTTCTCAACCCCGCGACCAGCCGTCTCGCGTGCTCTTCGCCTAAGCGTATGCCCGGTATCGAGAGCGTGGAAATGTTTGTCGTGATGTCTACCAGGAGGGTTTGAAGCGGGTCGATCAGGCCTGGGAACTCCCCGTAGCCCACGAAATCCAGCTCCTGCAAGTGATACTTTGTGGCGATGGCGGCGAATAATTCTTGCCGCATGAAGTTGTAGTCGCGGAAGCCATTGAGCCTCAACTTTCGCAAAGTCGTGTTCTGTTGAAGCGCTCCCACGACGAGGTCACGACACTCGTCAAGTTGGGCGCCCTCGATGATGGTCTCGCACAGGTCTACACTCACCACGCAACGATGCTGGGTGAGCAGGGCACGGAAGAGAAGACGCCCGTCGCGACAACGCGCTTCTTGCTCGTGGCCGCAGCCTTGGTCACGCACTTGCACGAGCGACAGCTCTCCGGGGGCCGTGAGTTCCCGCAGCTGCAGTCCCACGTACCACAGACAGCGGTTCCAGCTGGACAGCTCTTGAAAGATGTGGCACACTGCATCGCCACCGTCACTCCCTGCTGTGCAAAAAATCGCGATGCTCACGCCTGTCCGCCGTGCAACGTCGACGTCCCCGGTGTCTCCGGCCGCACAAGTAGATGCGAATACCGCCGGCAATGCCGGTGCCATAGCCGTAAATATTGCAGATCTTTGTCGGACTAGCTTGAACAAGGTGACGCGAAAGCCAGTGAGCGCTTCTTGTGCATGGCCCTTAGTGCTTCGTGCTTAAAGTGAGCGTTACAAAGCCGCCCCTCCTAAATATATGCTTCGAAACCGTCTGCAGCGGGACATTTATAGAGCCAAGCCTATTATCGTACTTCGACGTTTTCTTTCTTGATTGCGACGTTCAGAGATCACTATCAAGCATTCGGCTCGTGTTTCGCTTGCTTTACGCTGACGTAGCAGATAGCGCAGCTTTCTTTTTTTGCAAGATGCGCCAAGCCAATATGCTGACTTCCGCATCGTCACCGCTCGCGTGAGCTGCGTGTACTCTGTACTTAAGAGACGGGAACTGAGTGGCTCAAATGGCAAGCAGATGAAGAGCTTGTTGTTCATCGTTTTCAAAGAAACTCTCTCTTGTGCAATAAAACCAGTTGTTCGGCTATAGTTCGTTTGGTCTTAATAAAGATAAAGTTGTGTAGCACAAAAGAACAACAAACACACACATAGATAGTAGGGTGTACTCCAACTAACGCGCCTGCCCCGTACTTCTTTACTCTAGTGCACAGCCCTTGTGTGTAATGAGACTGATCGGCGTCGAATGAAGGTTACATGCAATGCCATCAAAAAGGCGCAGTCTGCCGTGGCAGAAAGGCGTAGGTCAGGCAGCGGATTGCACAAGGATGCCACCTCGGAAGACAGTCGCCCATCAGCATTGCAAGCCTGGTTTATTTTCTCCTGCAAAGTGCGGACAAGAGCGCTCAATTCTCACGCTTTTTCAAAGGTGCCTCGCTTACATATACATGCTCAGCTGGCGCTTAGATCCTAGATCCTCCTGGCAAAAAGCCGTTTCAAACTCCTGTTGAACTTGGAGTTACAGCTATCCGGGTTGCACTTCAATTCCTTGTTCAGGTATAGCTGCTCGACAGTGGTGACCTTTAGACTCAAGGACACCCCTCCAATGGCCGCGATAACATTGCAGCATGAAGCTCGTGCATAAACGCCATGGTAACACCAATATTGCGGCGGCGGAGCCCGCAAGATTTTTTTTTTCAGTATACAGCCGGTGCCACCCTCAGCAACTTACACGCCTCTAAAGCGGCAACCCTACTGTCCCGTTCACGTTGGCGCAATGTCTCTTTTCAACATTAAGGCATACTTCCAAGTCATGCAAGCTCTATATATATCGTCTGAGAAGAACTCTGCAGCGTTAACGTAAACGCGAATCCCTGCTTGGAGTATTCTATTACTCCTGCAAACGGAGGAGGAAAACGCGCCCTTCAAAACAGATATTGCACAGTCCCTCACCATCCGGTTAAGCAGCCCCACAAGGCAGCCAACAGGCATGGGCAGTATCGAAGATGCATGTATCGTGGATACCATCTTTTGATAAATGTTGCGTATGGGCATTTGGTTTTGTGGGCCGAAAACGAGAGTATCGGAGTGTCGATATCGAAAATACACCTCTTGGTGTATCGTGTATTCTAGCGATAATCAATACACGATAATAAACAGTAAAAAAAATGTGCCGCAGATTTTGAGGCTGCTGTGAGTCCGACTTTGGGCTGGCGGCGCTCGCTCAGGCTGTAGCTAACTGAAAAAATGGAACGGAGTATATAGAAATAGGCCAAGACGGTGCGAATTCTTTTGGTCCGGTCAGTCCGCTTTCTTCGTACTTCGTTATTTGGCATACAGACGATGTATATGTTAAGGCGGAAGCCATTAATGGCTCATACTTGCGGCCACGAGCCTGTCCGTCCAATGTCACGCTCTTCAGCAACTCGATAAAAGAATATTTGTGCATGACGGGTATCGAACCACCACGCTTCCGTCCCGCAGCCGAGCGTGCTAACGACTACGCTACTTCCTGCCAACGCATATGTAGTTCTCCTTGTATAGGACGTCGTAGAGTGTTTGCGGAAAGGCGTCGAATCAGACGGATGCCTCCCAAACGCCCTCCAGCATTTAAGATTCGCAAACATTTGTGCACTTAATTAACATCTTAACCAACCACACATAAAGTGACACAAGCAGCAACACCGCGCTAAAGGCTTTCGCCTCACCGCACTTTAGGTCAACAACCCCCCTGAATTTTTTTTCGCTTCGGTACACTCAGTGACAGTAGGGACGAAGAGACAACCTCAGCGTTGTGGTAGAAACAGCACCCCAATTTCAATTTGCTGCGGTCGCTAACAGAAATGGCAGACTTTCGCCACTATGCTCAGGAGCTTACAGAGCATTTGTTGTTGACTTTGTCAGCACGACAAAGATAACACACCCTTCAATACGCGGCTCCGTGGTGTCGTCAGCGTCGGAAGCGTCAAATACATCGGCTGACGCACCTCTTTCGTTTGGAGGAGCGAGTTCTAAAATGATCCGTAGTTCTTAAAAGGAGCTAGCGAAATCGCGTGTTTAACTATGCCTCCAAGATCTTCAAGTCGACGTGCGTATGCTTCACACTTACCCGTTGATAAAAAGGCGCTTTCATATTATAGCACTGGTATTTTCCAATAGAGGGGCCATTTCGTATGGTCCGCTTATAGCACAACCGCATCGCGCGGCTCTTTCGGACTAGCGGTTTGAACAAATGCTGCCACTTAATACCGTGAAGTAAGTACAACATCTGTATAACAGAGATTAACAAGATATGCTTTGCCTAATAAAAACTTTCAGCTGTTTTACTTTTTTCTTGATTTAAAGAAATAATGTTCGGCGTTATACACAGCGCTGGGGAAATAACTGCTCGGCTTTCCTAAAGGCACGGAGCTTGCACCGTTTGACACGGGCCAAAGGCAGAGGCCAGCCTGTAAATACTGCAGAAACAAGCGAAAAACATCAGGAAGAGTTTCAAGTTTATTCGTATGTAGTTCAAGTGCTCACAGATCGGTTCGCGCGAAAAACATTAGCTTAACAAAAAAAAAAGATTTTTTTGAGCGGCTTATGCAAGTGATCCTATTTTGAACGTCACCATGGCTTCAGTCCAATGCTGATGTTCTTACCAAAATCAGCTGCGCCGACAATGAGGATTTTAAAAAAAATTCGTGCGACCGGATTTGTTTAACACTAAAGATTCGATAAGTGACGGATAAATTTCTTAACATACCTAATCGTTTTACGAGCTTTGTTAATATAAGCACCTCAATGATGTATCGAGATATCGGCGGCACAGTATCGAGTATCTGTGTGGGGAATCAATTACAGTTCTGTATCTTGTAAAGGTATCGGAATTACAATTTTTGAGAGTATCAGATATCGGTATCGAAGATACTTTTTTGAAGTGTCGTGCACAGCCCTAGCCGCCTGTGTCGCTGCGGTTTTGAACGCGTAAAGCCCGGGATACATGCGACGTTTTTTCCGACGATGTTCGCGCGGCAGAAAACGTCGTGGCGGCGCGACGCCCGGCCGGAGATACATGGAGCGAAAAAGCGGCAGCCCGCCGCCGCGTATCTCTCAGCGTGAAAGCAATATGATCAACAAGTGGCAAATATCATTGAGCGAGGAGATCTTTGAGAGCAACGACGGTGACTCCTTATTCAGATTAACGAAATTGTTCATTTAGACACCACTGTACTGATTGCAGCACGCGTGCATAGATATCTACAAGGTTTTGCGCGCTCGAATGCGTGCGGTCGCGTACCTTTCGATGCCCGCTCAGCCGTGGCTACCATCGGCTGCGGTTTTCTTCGGCACCTTCGCTTCAGGGAGGAAAAGTGGTCATTTCGATCCAACATTCGGCCGTGTTCTCCAAAAAAAGTGACATTTCATGTCTCGTGAAGCGTTTATTTTCACGATAATAACATTTCCGTGCAATAAACACAGCAGTGCCCGTCGGCCATGGCGGCCATGTTGGCGGCGGCGGCAGCGGAGGCGGCCAAACCGGAAGAGCGGGCTTTCTGCGCAGCTATTGGCTTGCTTCGGCTGCCGCTTCCGGTCAAGCCGGACGCCGCGCGTCAATATCTGGCGGGGCCAGAAGGGCGGCGGCGGGCGTTTTTTTCGAGGCCGGGCGTCAAATGCGCGCCGTCGGGCGAAAATCGCCCAGAAAACGCTCCATGTATCCCGGCCTTAAGACAGCTATTCGAGCCCCTTACAAGACAACTTTCCTCATCCTTTTTTTTTAAATACAAAGGAGCACCAGCCGGTTTGTCTTTCATCGTCAGACCTCGGTGTATGATACCGGTACGGTTGAATTTTGAGGTGGTTTCGAGCCGAACTCACTGTTTAATAATAGTAATAATTGGTTCTTGGGGAAAGGAAATGGCGCAGTATCTGTCTCATATATCGGCGGACACCTGAACCGCGCCGTAAGGGAAGGGATAAAAGAGGGTGTGAAAGAAGAAAGGAAGAAAGAGGTGCCGTAGTGGAGGGCTCCGGAATAATTTCGACCGCCTGGGGATCTTTAACGTGCACTGACATCGCACAGCACACGGGCGCCTTAGCGTTTTGCACCCATAAAAACGCAGCCGCCGCGGTCGGGTTCGAACCCGGGAACTCCGGATCTGTAACTTGCCGTTTAACGTATTGAAAAACTAACCGAGAGGTGAAACCGGAAATTAGAATACTCTATATCTGAGACAGCAGAATTACATTCAGCAAAGGGATACTCATACGCATAACCAGACAAATAAGTGCTGTTAAGGTACAAAGATAACCTAATTTGCGGTTGATTATTAATTAAAAAGACTATAGGGTTGTGGACGGTGGCGAAGAGTTAGCGTTAGTGATGTTTTCCCCCGTATTTCTTCGTACCCGTTCCAAGCGCTAGCATTTTTAATTAATAATGAACCACCCATTAGCCCAGCTTACTGCCTTAACAGCATTGATTCCTTGTAGATCGAACCCCGAGCTTCCTTGTTTTATGTGTCGTTTAGCGCTCGTGCTGTCGTTTTTCCTATATCTTCGTGACCGTCCTAAGCGCGTCTTTTTAATTAATAAGAAAAACTTATTTTCGACGTTGTATAGCGCGCCGTTCTCTCAGACCATTCCCTAGTACAGGGTACCAAAGGCAGCGACCACCGTTCATGAATGTCGCCCAGCCTGAGACATCGCACAATACACGGGCCTATAGAATTTCGCCTCCACTGAAATTCGACAGTCGCGGCCGGGTCGAACCCATGTTCAGCAATTTTGGCCAAAAATTTTGAAAATTACGCAATTGTAAGATACGTTTATGTTAGTATTGAAGGTAATGGCCCATTCTTCCGATATATAGCAAAATCTTTCTTTTAAAGTGTTTCCATCGGTCACATCGAACAGTTAAGACTCCAATAAAAAGTCAACGGGGGACACTTTTGGCGATAGCAAAAACGTTAATAGAAAAAAAAATTCAAGACTGCCGTCGGGTGATCTGCGGACATATTGACTGTTATGATGAAATCTTACATTATATGCAAAAATTGCGTTAATAAAAAGTTTCCCGCTCAAAAATGCCTTTGTCCAGAATTGTTGGGTATGCGCTGTGCCGCGCTGGCTTATCTGTTCGGGTTTGCAACGACCAGAACTTCGACTCCGCTGGTACCTGGTCGTGTCAAGACCTACACTGCCTTTTTCGTGCTAGCTTCACAGCTTGATAGTCTAGTCGATATACGCGACAACGATATGTGAGACAGATACTTTTCCATTCCCATTTCCGTTCCCCAAAACCAATTATTATTATTATTATTATAGTCTATTCGTGCTTTGACAGAGCAGTTTTCATGAGCACAGGACACTTATCAACGGCAGCAGGCGAAATATCGACGGGTTACTATCAATGGCAGTGCCTCAGTTCATGTTTTGCGACCACAGAACATACAATTCAGTTTTACAGTTGGATTTCGAAAAACATTGGCTACGCATCTCACTCGAGTAAAGCAATTTTCATTCACAGCTAAAATTTGTATATTCGTTTACATGGTTAACAGAGCGTAGAAGAGCTCTGTGTGCTCAAGATAAATGTCGAAGCTCCATTCTATTTCAATGACGTCCTACAAATACGTGAAAACTTGACGAAAACAGCTCAGTGCTCTCTCTTAGCAAAGTGAGAACGTGTATTTTTTTCCTGAATACGCATTTGTTGAATAAACCACATACTTTATTCCGGCTCTCATTTTTGCATGCATCGAAAATCTTAACACTTATTTCTGTGTTCAGTCTTTTATAAACTGTTTCCCTATTTGTTTTACCTAATTTACGGCTACACGAGGAATGCAGTCGCGAGTTCTGCGGGTTCAGGCATTAACGAGCATTGTTAATTGTACTTTCTCAGATAGCATTGAGTAGAAGCCGTAAAGCTGATTCGCTATTAATAATAATAATAATAATAATAATAATAATAATAATAATAATAATAATAATAATAATAATAATAATAATAATAATAATAATAATATTAATAATAATCGTTTGGGGGGGAAAGGAAATGGCGCAGTATCTGTCTCATATATCGTTGGATACCTGAACCGCGCCGTAAGGGAAGGGATGAAGGAGGGAGTGAAAGAAGAAAGGAAGAGAGAGGTGCCGTAGTGGAGGGCTCCGGAATAATTTCGACCACCTGCGGATCTTTAACGTGCGCTGACATCGCACAGCACACGGGCGCCTCGGCGTTTTTCCTCCATAAAAGCGCGGCCGCCGCGCCGCGGTCGGGTTCGAACCCGGGAACTCCGGATCAGTAGTCGAGCGCCCTAAGCACTGAGCCACCGCGGAGGGTTGATTCGCTATTATAATTGACGTCTTAGGAACGAGCAATGCTATTAAGTGGAGGTTTGAAACTTTGAAAAGAATTTCCTTGTGCTTTTTTCGCATTATCTTGGCAACTAATTGCTTCTAACCTACCGCTGTAACGTTCTTAGCCGAGCAGACTAGTGCTGCAATGATTGACCCGCTTCTGATATGTCCGCTAGGATAGCGATGAAAAGAGCCTGAAAATGTGACTAAGTGATGGTCGTCTTGTCCTGTTACGTAGCACAAGCAATGCCTTTTGATTGGTTGATCTATGCTGACGTCCATGACAAGCATCTCATTAGGCTTTGAAGCTTAACGTAACCTGCTAAAATATAACGAAGCAATGGCCAAAACGACAAAATTTGAGCCCACACAACGATCTTCTAAGTTTGTTTAACTATTCCCATAAGTACGCCCAATGTGAGGCGTAGCTTGCTGGGCCAGTTGGTGCGTGGTACCATTACGTGCCGATATCTCTGCAGAGAGCACAAAAAAAAAGACTGTAAAGTCAAGCATTAAACAATGTTCACCAAATGTACGACCAACGTTGATTACTCTTTCCCACTGTCATGTGGCAATGCATTAATTACCGGTTAAGGCAGCATCGGATAATACGGCCAATCTTCCAAAACGTTGCAACAAATGTCAAGACGGTACTCACCTGTCCAGCAGTGAGAAAACAATCGGCCGAGGCAAAACGCAGATAGAACAAGAAATCTTGGAAGCTTTTAAGATTAAAAAATCAGGCACTGATTGCGTCAGCGATACGTCAGTCATATTTTCTTCCAAAGAATGCGGATTCATGAATGGGACACATTCTCCGTGTGCAAGATAGCAGTATTTTTAATGACTAACCTTTTATTTTTTTATTTCTTTTCGTCGGCGTTGCCTGCTCACGCGCATATGTGCACCTTGCCCTGCTCGATCCTTTGATCAAGTAAAAATTTTCACTTGTGTCTCCAGCGTAGTCCATGCGTGTTCTTTCTCTAGCTGGTCAAATGTTTAGAGGAATCCCCCAAGGTGGAGTATGGTTTTATGGGGGTTTAACGTCCCAAAGCGAGTCAGGCTATGAGGGACGCCGTAGTGAAGGGCTCCGGAAATTTCGACCACTTGGGGTTTTTAACGTGCACTGACATCGCACAGCACACGGGCATCTAGAATTTCACCTCCATCGAAATTCGACCGCCGCGGCCGGGATCGAACCCGCGTCTTTCGAGCCAGCAGCCGAGCGCCATAGCCACTCAGCCACCACAGCGGCCCCCAAGGTGGAGTAGATTTGTAATCAGGGAGTAATTACTCATTGGCATCCACCCAAGCGCAGCCATACGGCTGCCAAGGAAAGCTATACAGCGGTGACGCGGGGGTCCCGGGTTCGAACCCCGGACCAGGACGAATTTTTCTTTAACTGCGAAGTTTCTGAGAAAGCTGTACAGCTTTCCTTTTTAGGCGTATAGCTGCGCTTGGGTGGATGCCAATGAGTAATTACTCCCTTATTCTTTCTCTTGTGTACGCGTCCTGTTCTGCTGGTTTTCTTACCTGGTACGCCCAATGTATTCGCGACTCGAGTTATTATATATTCGTTCCGTGCCAGTTTATCTTCGTAATTTTATTGTTATCACAATATCTTTTTCTCCAGCGAATCCGCGGTGGCGGCCTCTAGCTGTCAGGGAGAGGGCGGACTTTGTCGACCTTCCCGACAAAGGTTCGAATCTCTCCCGGGTGCAGCGCCACGGTGTCTTCGAAGCGCGGTCCGTATCCGCGCTTGAGCCATACGCGCATGCGCTGTTCCTGGCTGACGGCGGGCATCTGGGAGTCTCGACGGCGCCACACGAAGCGCACCACTTCCGTCTTGTCCTGCGTTGATCCCAGCGACGTCTCCAGGATGTGGTACAGAGCCTGGTTCTTCAGGAGCCGCTGCGTGAAACCGTGCGGGACAATGGGAGATCGGGAAAAATAAGTTGTGAGTCCATTTCCATGCCCAGCAATTCTGGGCAAAAGCATTTTGGAGCGGGAAACCGTTTATGAACGCAATTTTTTTTCAATTTTTTCATATAATGGACGTTTTTAGCATACCGGAGACGTATACCGGATTACCGGACGCCGGCTGCGCACGCACCGTGGCTCCCCCTCACCCCAACAATGCCATTGCGCATGCGCAAGAAGGGTCGGTAAACCGGTACACGTATCCGGTATGCTAAAAACGTCTAACGAGAGATTTCATTATAGCAATCAGTATATCCGCATATGACGCGGCGATATAGTCGTTTCTTTTACTAACGTTTTTGCTATCGTCAAAAACGTTCCCCATTGCCTTTCTATTAGCATCGTAAGTGTTCGATGCGATCGACGGAAACACTTTAAAAGAAAGATTTTGCTACATATCAGAAGAATGAACCATTGCCTTCAATATTACCATAACCGTATCTTACAATTTTCCAATTTTTAAAATTTTTGTCCGAGAATGTTGGACCTGAGAGTGGCACTGAGAACAACTGCAGCGATTTTTTTGTTCTTACCCCGTGTAGTAGAAAGTTCGTTTTGAGGTCGGTACCAATGTGGGCCCGATGTGGGGCCAATATGGGTTCCGCAATGTGGCCCCACATCGGCCCACTGTGGGCTGCCCACAACAGCTTGCTTGGAATAGTCAAAGCGTTTGGAACGGGACTGCTAGATGCAGAGGGATACGCCTTTGCGCATTCTGCATTTGGTTTGATGATGGTTTCTGTTCTTACCCCATGTAGCAGAGTTCGCTCTGAGGTCGGTACCAATGTGGGCCCGATATGGGCAGCCAATGTGGGGCCAATATGGGTTCCGCAATGGGGCCTCACATCGGCCCACAGTGGGCTGCCCACAACAGCTTGCTTGGAATGGTCAAAGCGCTTGGAACGTGACTGCTAGATGCAGAGGGATACGCCTTTGCACATTCTGCGTTCGGTTTGATGATGTCTCGAGTCATATAATTTTCTCGTTCTTGTAGATAGTTATAGCTGGCTAGCAAGAACAGCGGCAGTCTTTCTTGCCTTTTCATTAATGAGCCATGAAATGGGAATGGCCCTGACACGACACTGACACGCCTTCCACATGCGTCATTAATACCGCATACAGACACACTGCCAAAGGTATCCGGTTCCATGCATACCGATATCTGCAACTGCGTGGTGTTGACGTAGCTGGGCATTTCAGGGGCCTGGTACTCGAGCCGCAGCAGGACCTTCTCGCCGGACACCCGCTCCAAGGTGAGCACGTGCACGTGCTTCGGAAGATCCGAGCGCAGACCACTCCACTGCGAACACGTCAAACGCAGTTGCTCCCGCATAATGGACCGAGCTCTTCCCGAAACGTTGGGACTTATTTTCTTCTTTTTTTCGGCTCTTGGGTGATGCTGGCCTTATTGCAATTACACTCCTGCATGTATTGATGCGAGGGTGGGAACACATTTACCATGGCAGTAACCACTTACCTCTCTCTGGGTCAGGTTCGTGAAATACGGTTGCCGGGCGTCCACCAGCGAAAGCTGGGGGGTCCACACTAGGCGGTTGGCGAAGTTGCGCAGGTACTCCTGGAACACATTCGAGCAAAAGAGAGAGAAAAAAACATGGATGTCGTAAAGAATAGGGTCTTAGCAATCTGTCGAGCGGCGTGGCAGTTCCTTACCCTCATCCTCATCAGCCTAACTACGCCCACTGCAGAACAAAGACCTTTTTCATGTCCCTCCAAATACCCCTGTATTGTGCCAGCTGTGGTCGCCTTATTCCGCAAAATCCTCAATCTCATCCGTCCACCTGACCGCCCAGTCTGTTACCACCCATTGACGGAAATCGGTCATATTTGCTTCGCATTCACAAGCCCTGCCCATTTCATTTTCTTGATTTCGAACAGAATACCATTAACTGGCGTCTGCTCCTGACACACTCTGTTTTTGTCTTCCTGTCTCTTAACGCTACACCTATTATTTTTCATTCCATATCTCGCTGCGTTGCCTTCAGTCAGCAGACGAAGCGGCCCGTAAAGGCCACCAACACCGAAACTTCTACAATCGAACCTTCTTCACGAAATCTGTGCGTTCCAAATGGCTAAAAGATTTGCTTCTGAAGAAACGTATCGGCTCTGGAGCTTGCCGACACATCACTACCAATTTCTGTACTCAGTCGACCCTCACCTAAGATCAGATCAAGACTACCACCCAGAATTCCTCGCCAACTGGAAACCCTTTATCGCCGACTTCGAGTGAACGCAGCGTTTACAAACGGCTCGCGATACCGTTTCGGTCAAATGAATAGTGCGCTTTGTGGCAAATGCGGCTCGACCGAAACTCTGGAACATATCCTGCTTGAGTGCCCTGCATATGCTGATGAGCGTGCGTACTATGAACATTGGACGGAGAAGCTCTCCCCAGTGCCTATAACAGCGGGCAGTGTTTTAGGTCCCTTAGCCTGCGCTAGGAAACAGAAAGATGCAATGAAATTTTTATTTGCATATTGAAAGGACACTGGCATCTTGACAAGCTGTAATTTCATCTTGCATGTTATCCTCATGAATTCTTTACGCAGCGAACTTTGTTAGCCCATTTGTCGGACTGTGTCACTTCATCGTTTCATATGTAACATCATTACTCGCCGAGGCACCCCAAGCAGCACAGGTCATCGGCCCAATATTGCAACATGATGGTCCCACCCTGGTCCTTTGTAGGGCAAGCTTTGCCAATACAGTTCCAATGTTGGGCCAATTACTTGTGCTGCTTGGGACGTTAGCAGGCATTTATTGGCTGCATTTTATCGTCTCACCTTTTATGTTTTATTTTACTTTTCCCGCACCTCTCTCCTCCCGCCTTTATCTTCCAAATCTTTCCCCGCGCAGAGTAGCATGCCAGCGTTTGTTAAGCGCCGGCGAAATTCTGTTCATTAAGGAGCTTCTCTGGAGGCGCAAACAAATGGCGCCCGTGTGCCTTCTCTCTCAGCACAAGTTCAGTCCTTTTCGTTAACCTACACGTTTCTGCCTCATAGGTGAGCATTGGTAAGACACAACTGTAATATACTTCTCCATTACGCTACTTGCATCTATGCTCGCTTTGCTTCTTATCAGGTACATGGCCGAGAGATTAGAATCGCTGCGGCTGCACGATCATCGGTATCATCGCCGGCATATTCTTATCACGCTCACTGAAAAACCAAATTCTCTGCCAAGTCCCTCCTAGGATTCATATGTGTTCCAAGCCTTCAGACGCTCTAGCCCATGAAACCTCAACATCCGTCGCCTTGGGACTTCTCTTCGTTTGCTTCTGTTGTCACTTTCACGCGTCAGATATCCACATGCCCACTTGCTATTCTTGACGTGAGCACATTGATTCGAGAGGAATTTTTGTTCCGATTCACGGTAGTCTATGACTATTCCAGGACACTGAAGCCACGCCAAATTAGACGACTCAAAACTTTCGGGCGTACAGGGCTGGTCAGTAATACAAGTCAGGGCTTACCTGCGACTCGGGAATGGTGCCAATGTGCAACCAGTGGCGCCCTCTCAACGAAACGCCGCGGTGCCCCAGCAGCCGGCGCTGGATGAGGAACTCGAGGTGGCCGGATGAGAGGCTGGCGGCGCCTTGCGGCCGGTCCGGGAACACTGTCATCTGGGCACCCTGCTGCTCACTCTGCAGCATGGAGGAAGGAAAGCTCAGGAGAGGCCCACGCTATCTGAGCTGCATGACAACAAATGCGCCAGAAGTCACGTGTTTTCGCAAAGGCCATTGGGATTCTTTGGCCGGTGGCGCAACCAATAGTAACGCAGGGCACAGCGGCGTCGTCTGCTGCATTGTTTGCTGCGCATGTGCAAGCGCGCTGAGACGGCTTCCAGGTATTGGGGGGGGGGGGGGAGATTTCAGGCTGCAAAAAAAAAACAAACACTATGACGTACAGCCTCTACAGAGCTGTCTCTTTCCTCCATGGAGCTGCATGACAAGAAATGTGCCGGAAGTCGCGCGTTTTTGCAAGGATAACTGGGAGTCTGGCGGATGGCGCAGTCAGCAGTAGCGTTGGGCGCAATGGCGCCGTCTGCTTCACTGTGTGCTGACCATGCGCAAATGCACTGAGACGGCGGCTAACTAGGATGGGGGGGGGGGGGGGGGGGCTCCCGTCCGGTTTCAAAAAAATGTGACGTAACGGCCTATCCTTAATTCTTTCCTTCCTCCATGCTCTGCAGTCAGAGATGAAATGGTGCGTTAGGGGTGCCGACTATTGTCAGGACACTGGAATCAGCGAAGGGTTATTTTTCTCGATCCTGGTTCTCTAGTGGGTAGGGGGCCAGGAATACATGGCGGAATATCGTTAAGAGGCTCAGTGGTTAAGGCGCTCGTCTGCTGAGCCTGAGTATCCGGGTTCGAACCCGACCGTGGCGGTCGCGTTTCGATGGAGTCGAAGCTCAAAAGGCGCCCGTGTGCTGTGCGATATCAGTGCCCGTTAAAGGTCCCCAGGTGCTCGAAATTTTTCCGGATACCTCCACTACGGGACCTCTTTCTTCCTTTCTTCTTTCACTCCCTCATTTTACCCTTCCCTTACGGCGCGGTTCGGATGTGCACAGAGATATGTGAGGCAGTTACTGTCTCATTTCTTTCGTCAAAAACCAATTTTTAATTTTTTTCCTCGTGAAACATTGGTTGACTTTTCCGTAACTGCTCCCCTGAGCTTGAGAACACCGTTGTCACCAAGACGCGCGTAAAGAATGTGTCAGTTGGGAAACTGGAGAATCAGAACGGATCCCTAGACTTTGTACTAGAGCTAGCTTTCTGCGCATGCGTGGTTGCTGAAAGCTCAGCGTTATGTCCTTGTCCTTCTTCGTACGTCAGACTGTTTTGAAGCGAAAGCCTCACTACGCTAGATAAAGGCGATTTCGCCGTGCGTTTCCGGTTGACCTTCAAGTGAGCCAGAGGTCGTGTGGCTATAGGCCTTACCATATGTAGTCTACTATGGTGTCGCACCACTTGACTTTTGACCGTTCGATTCGCCAGTAGAAGGTGGAAGAATATGCCGCAGCGTTCATTGGGTGACCAACCTCTCGCGATCAACCAATAACTTAACTGCCCTCTGCCAGGGATGTGCGCGCTGCCTATCCAGTGTGGGAATGCACTCAGCGTTACAGACGCCAAGCCGCGTCTACTTGCCCGATACACAACAGCTTTCGCTATTTAACCAGGTTCACCAGTAGTTAAACCACAGCAAATTTTTTTTTCGTGCTGTAGTCATTTTCCATACACTGTGCACCAGTACGCCCAATTCGTCGCCTAAAATGAGAATATGGACTGAATTTCAGCTGTAAATAAAGAAGCGTCATTACAGTTCATCACATTGATTTTGCTATTCAAAATTGGGATCGTATGTAGTGAATGCTCACCGCTAGGAATGCCCACGATGTGACCGGGAAGAAGTTGGACGCCACGGGACTTCCATCGAGCCTCCTGCAGACAAAACAAGGTAGGTATTAGAAACATTCCAGGTGCAGATGAGGGGCTCCGCCAAGAAATAAAACACCGAGGAAATGATTTACATTTTGATGGAATCCGGCCAAGTATTTGAATTCACATCGAAAACAGAAATGCTTTCGTTGGCATTTCTGCCAACGGTGATTACAGAAAACTTGAATTTCTAGTCTGTCCGCAGGAGCTGACTGTTCTTATAGGAGTTGTGAACGTTTGCTGCCATTGTCTCTAACGCTAATAGCGGCGCTTTGCAACTTCATGTCCAACATTCCTGGATAAAAAATTTGATTAATTTAAAATTGTATAGTACTGCTTTGGAAATTTTGAATATAATGATCCATTCTTCCGATGTGTAGAAAATCTTCCTTTTAAAGTTTTTCCATTGCTTTCATCGAGCAGTTAAGACTGTCATAGAAAACGAATGGGAAATGCTTTTGACTATATTGCCGCGAATATTTGCAGTGTTTGTTCTTTTTTCAAATCTGTCGCCACACCACTTTATCGCTTTGTTTGCGACGCAAGACACGACTAGATTTATCTCGATTGATCGCAGCCAGGCAGAGCTGATTCTATGTTGTTCCGGAATGTTCTAGTAACTTTGCACGCTTTATCTCGAAAGTTCGCTATCAGCTTTAAATTGAGCACGGCCGACAGCGGCGGGCATTCTGTTCAACGACCGCTGAGCACGCTTGTCGCTTCGCCGCCGCAGAGTGATTCAGTGCATTGTGAGCGCAAGTCAGCCCAATAAACAGTTTTCTTTTAGAAGACCTTTTGTCCGTTTTCATCGCTTCTTCGACTGCCGCCACCACTAGTGTGACAATAGCATTTAGCAAAAACGTTAATAGCAAAAAAAAATTGCAAGCGTGACGACCGGAGATCTGCAAATATTTCAAATGTTACGAATCTTACATTATATGAAAAAATTGCGCTCATGAACTCAAAAATGCTTTTGTACAGAATATCTGGGTATGATCCAGAATTGCTGGAACTTCGAAGCCACAGAGCCCGGCTCCCCGCTCCTGAAATGTTTGCCGGAACCGGAACTCGGCTGACGTACTTCCGCTCGATGCTGCGCCGTCCATTTGTGTCGGTGTAGAAGATCTGCCCGCTCTGGAGATTACTGACGAAGCGACATACGATCTCCTTGCCCTTCTGGTCGCTGAGTGGCACCGGCCCCAGGGCCCACTCGAACTCGATCACCTCCTCGCTCTCGAACAGGCGCACCACCAGGCTAAGCCAAGGAGTGTAACGCTGGTGCAGCTCTTGCACCTGCACCCGGAGCAAGAAAACCAGAGAGAGCACTGAAGATACCGAAGAGAATTTCCGGACAGCATAACCATCAGCCCGGTTACTTCCACTACTGGTGAAAAGCCTGTCCCGTAAAGTCGCCAATAATTCCTGTCATCCGCTAGTTGCAGCTATCTTATCCCTGAAGATTTTGGGATTGCATCTCCCCACCCGACTAATTTCCGCCAATCTGCTGTTTTCCGTCATTTCGGGTCGATTCTGTAATCGCGCCGGAAGACCGATTATCTTATCTCCGTTTTGAATGTCATACCCAAGTCCATTCTCGTCTCTTAATCTCCGCTGGTGCGTGACAGAAAAGAACAATGCGATATTTCGCTGGAATATCATTAACTCGAATCTGTTTGCTGACGCACATTGTTCGCACTTTTCAGTCTTAAGTTTTTTTTCTTACCATTTTCGTTTCTGTAGAACCTTTGTGCAGCGCTGAGTTTAATAACATGATAGCATTAGAAAACGCACGAAGTCGAAATAAGTCTTGGGTCATAAAATTCATTCACTAGCTGGAGGAAACACGTTACCAGACCCGATCACTTCCATTCACTGGAGGCAAGTGGCGCCACCAGATGGAAGCATCCCCACTGGCTGAAGGGAAGTGACGTCACTGGGACGGAAGTGACGCCACTTCCGGTAAAGGCATCAACTGGAACTAATGCTATCGCATTGCAACAGAAAGTAGAGTTAGCTGTCCTTGTGTTTTTGCAAGCTTTCATGTTAGCCTTCAAGTTTAGTCTTCAAGTGGGAGCACTGGTGAGGACTTGTTCGTCGGGGCAGAGCTAGGGGTAGAGCTAGGGGTAGAGAGCAGAGAGAAGGGTTGTGGCGAGTCGCTTTCTATAACTAGAGGGTATCTACCAAATTCATCCATCCTGGCTCTTACTTCCATAGTCCGCTGCACCGTCCTCCAGTATATTTTAGAGCTTTCAACTGCCCACCACAATGACAAGCAAGACTCACCTCGGGTCCTCGAACGATCTCGTAGGTGATGTTGTTCCCCAGGTCGAAGGGCTCGTCGTTGACCGGGTTCAGCACGTGGCTGTCCGATGCCTTGCGGCTGCTTCCCTGGTACGCGTGGTAAGACATGAACTGGTGCGCCAGCGTCACATGCAGTCCTCCCTTGACCATCACGCCGCGGATGAAGCCCGTCGTGGAATCCAGAACAAGGCGGTAGCGCTGCGAGTTCACCAATCGTTGCTTGTCAGCCGCCTAATATGAGCTCAGAGAACAAGCATGTTGTCATGTAGATCCGAACGATTATCATCGCAAACGAACAGGGTTCAGTCCACACGAGTAGGATGTCTACCGTGATTCGTTACAAGATGGACGTCAGCTGATCCATGACTACGAGACGATGTGTTCCTAGGCGCCCCTCGATCACGTGATCATAGATGACTTATAGTCGCGCGAGCCAATGAGCGGCCGTTCTCGAGAATTATAACACAAGAGAAGCTGCCGAAACGCGAAAAACACGAAGAGAAACATATGTAGAGGGCTCAAGCTCCTTCCAACGAGTAGGAAGCGTTTGAACCTGGGTATCACTGGAGAACCATCGGTTTTCAAATGAATTAGTTGCTTGAACTCCACACCAGTGGGGACACGGCGGTTTTCTATAGTGAGTTGCTTTTGCAGGTCTTGCCCGTACATTTTTTTTTACGGAGTTGTTGATGGCCTCAAGGCATAAGCGGCTCATTAAATAGAATTCAAAAAAGTTTGCTGATGTGACGAAGTAGAGAGGAGGCAGATGACATGGTGCCTGCATTCAATTAGCATAGGACACAGCAGTGTCAGCCTAGAAACTTGCTGCGGCCAGGTGCCGGATTCTCGTCGGTTGCAGTGCTGGACCGACCGAGAGCAGGTGGTCGATGTTGGGCTTCGACTTTCCGAGAAAAGCATACTGTACACCCGGGGCGGGAAACAAGCCTCGGAATTGAAGCCAGTTCCGAATTACGGACGGAGTGAGGGCGACCTCGCCTCGGGCCTCCCCAAGCGCTTCCTTCCTTGCTATACACGGGTAAGACCAAGAGTGGGGGTCTTACCGCACAAGAAGCTACTAGACCACGTGTGCGGGCATTTTATAATACATATGCAGTCTCGCGTTTCAAATTGCAGCTCAAATCTGTCAGTTTTCTTTTCATGCAAGGTGTCTTTAGTCATAAAAGTTGCTAAGTGTTCACGCTCTTCTGCGTAATGCTCTAAATTCAGTGAAAGCTAAGTTCTACGACCTAGACTCTTGGTGACAGCCTGGGCTAACACAACAATCGCAACGCGCACATGATCACATGTATGGCGCTGATGACGTGGGCGGCGCTGGTCACGTGATAAACGTGGCAGTCACGTGACACTACTCTTAGTACTCCCGAGGCCAACTGGGCCTCGGACACCTCTCAAGCTAACCCTCTTAGCTTTTCATATTAATAATAATAATTGGTTTCTGGGGAAAGGAAATGGCGCAGTATCTGTCTCATATATCGTTGGACACCTGAACCGCGCCGTATGGGATGGGATAAGGGAGGGAGTGAAAGAAGAAAGGAAGAAATAGGTGCCATAGTGGAGGGCTCCGGAATAATTTCGACCGCCTGGGGATCTTTAACGTGCACTTACATCGCACAGCACACGGGCGCCTTAGCGTTTTTCCTCCATAAAAACGCAGCCGCCACGGTCGGGTTCGAGACCTATTTCCTGCATTTCACTGGGATAATAATAATTGATTTTGGGGGAAAGGAAATGACGCAGTATCTGTCTCATATATCCCTGGACACCTGAAAAGCGCTCTAAGGGAAGGGATAAAGGAGGGTTCGAAATGACCAGCGCGGAAACAGACGGGGACACGAGAAGAAAAAAAAAAAACTGACGACAGGACGGGCGCCTGTCCTGTCATCAGTGTTTTTTCTTCTCGTGTCCCCGTCTGTTTCCGCGCTGGTCACCAACTCGCCCAATCGGCAATTTTGATAAAGGAGGGAGTGAAAGAATAAAGGAAGAAAGAGGTGCTGTAGTGGAGGGCTGCGGAATAATTTCGATCACCTGGGGATCTTTAACTTGCACTGACATCGCACAGAACACAGGTCATCGCACAGCATTTCACTGGGAAAATAAACATTCAATTCAGTTCTCTATTATCTTGACGGTCTTTGCGCAATGCGCCACGGATTTCTCCCTGCAGCCGCATTCGCTGAAAAAAATCTATGCTTGTGGGTAGTCTGATGAAATGGCTGTTATACCGACAGGCGACAGAAGCCACGGTAGTGAGACCTGCTGTTGCAGCGCAGTCAGGGATGACCTGCATGCGCTCCCCCCCCCCCCCCCATATTGCTAACCTTGTTACGGATGACGACCATCTTGGTCTCCTTCTCCACCCTGGAGGTGCGTGGCTGCCTGGCGGGTGCCGGGTCTTCCCTCGTCCTCTGCACGTAGTGCGCCCGGACGCCGAGCGGGACCAGCTGCGACGGGAACACCACCTCTTCCACCTTGTCCTCCGCCGACAAGATCTGCGCAGGAGTCGTGGTCGCGGCTACAGTTGGTCAGATTCTTCATTCGCCATGACAAGTTCTGACATTCGCCACGGCAATGTCTTCAGCAATAAATGGCTCATAAGCCTTGCGGCACACTTGTCCAGCGTGACCTATACTAAACAAGCTATATTTTACTCTTCAAGCTACGGAAAATTGCCGAAATCCAGCCAAGGTGTGTCTTGTGCGCTGTTTGCTCCAAAAAAGAAACAAATGACAAAAGAGGAAAGCACAAAGCGCCGAGTACCTAATATGAACTGGCTAAAACTGAAAAATAGGGCCAGCGAGAAAAGAAGAAAATACTGTTAATTTCAAGTACTCCGCGCAGAAACTTGACTACTCTTCCATACTGAGTCTAGGTTTTTTTTGGTTTTATCTGCGCTGTCACCACCAAAGTATGTCTTTACAAAAACACGCGCAATTTGTCACGCCGTTAACATCGGAAGACCTCGCCAAAACAGCAGTCAATTTATTACCATCCCCAAAGAGACAGATATTTCCCAACTAAAGCTGCAGTTGTGTTGCGGTCGTTGTATTGTACTGATATCAGGGAACAACCATCGATACTAGGGGCCAATCTGCCGAGACTATAGAAGAACTGCAGATTGGGCTAGTTGGTGTTGATGCATAGTGGTGGTGGTGGTTCAACAGCGCAAACACACACAGACTGATGATACTGGTGTCCTGTTCGCTCATTCTGACCAGCGCACTAGAGAAGTAGCTGAGGCATTTCATATTATCAGAAAAAGTGAAGGGTGCGTGAGTACGCCATCTGTTACATAATCGCTTCGAGAAATCAATATGCTACATAGTGGGTAGCGGTTCTGCAGATGGACACGTGCTTTTAAAGCGGTTTTTACCATGTACTAGCATTAGGAGTCTTGTTGACATTGCGCATGTGCGCTGTTTTTCGTGTGTGTATATATGACGTGCTTCTTCCTAATAAAAAATCAGCTGTAAGTCCAGCGCTGGTTTGTGTGTGTTTGCGCTGTTGAACCACCACTTTGCCGAGACTATATTGCGTGGTCGTTCAGAGCAACCAGAAAACTTCGCGTCTGCATGTGGGGCCGGCCAACTGTCATCGGGTACAGACCTGGGCGCTGACGCCGTCGACGACGTAGGAGTAGCCGTGCTTGGCCGGCAGCCGGACGTAGGTGGTGTAGGCGTAGCCGAGCGGGTTGTACACCAGCAGCCAGGCCTCGTCGGCGTCCACCGGCTTGCAGTCGTCCTCGGCGTCCAGGCAGTGTGAGAAGCGCAGCTGGCTCACCGAGTTGCCCTCCCACACGAGCGCACGCAGGGCCTCGTCCATCACGCGCTGAACAGAGCGCACTGCTGTGTTCTAGGTCGTCTAGCACACTGGCCAGAGCCATTGTGGTTTTGAAGCGAAAAGCGTCACTACGCTAGCCAACGCCACGCTTCGCGCAAGCCGGCGTATGTCGGAGCACGAGTGACGTCACGCAAGGCGCAGGTGGCCGCCTCCGACTCTGTCGCCTGACCTTTCGCCGCTGCCGCGCGTGACTTCACGCGCGGCGCAGGTGGCCACTGCCGCGCGCTATGCGTCATCGTGTGATGTTCGCTGCAAGCGCGTGTTTATCGCGGAGGTCGACTATATAATCGCTTGCCAGAGAATATAATCAGGCTTGCGATGATTATATGCCCATTAGATGCATGCGAATGCCCGGACCCCATAGAGTATCTGTTACGGGTCCAAATGGACTTATTTTTGGAAATGTGGCGGAGAGTTTGAAGGATGCTTCACTCCCGCCATCGGTTGGCCCGGTATTGCACTACCTCCGGGATCGGCCTTGTCTTTAGCGCGTCTTTACTATCCTGTCTTTCTATCCCATCTTTCAACTCTTCTTCTATCTGCACGTGGTAGCGATTGTGGCTCGGCTTGAGCCAGTGAGCAGGCCTGTGCACTTTCCTTTTCTTTCTTCCTGGCAACAACACACAGACAGATAATCGTGCGCACTCGACATGGAATGGAAGGAGATTGCGGCTGCTGCTAGACTACGCAGAAAAGCAGGGAAACTAAATTCGTCCGATCCAGAAGTACTCGCTGCACAACAGCGAAAAAATGATAAAGCCAATGCTAAACGTCCAGCCGAAACGCCTGAACAACGGGAAATACGCCTTGCTAAACGACGTCGAAAAGAAGCCGAAAAGCGTGTCTTGGCCGCATCTTCAGCCAGCAGCAGCCAAGCGAGTGAGGAAGAGGAAACAAGAGAGTCAGAAGAGGAAAATCCCAAGGCTCGCCGTTACTCAAGTAACACTTATTGCTGGGCTAGTTGGTGCATAGTTCTATGTACAAACGTTAGCGCAAAATAAGACATTCACAAGAAAGGTGGACAAGACAACGCGCTACTGACAACTGATTTTGATTGAAAGAAACACATAATATATAGGCTCACCGTCACACCACCTATCAGCTGCAGCAAACGTCAGAAAGATGAATAGGGTCATAAAAGCGATAAAAGGCAAACACTAAAACATGACTTGGTTAAAAACGCTAAGATCGGAGAAAAATTAAAAGGCATGACACGTGGTGTTAAGGGCCAAAGAAACATGACTGAATGGGATCTGAAACTATGAAGACAAAGCCAAAACGCATTAAAACCGCAAAAAACCAGAAAGAGAACGTGACACAAGAAAACCATCTAAAAGGCCTAGTGCACTGAACCCTTCAGATTAATCTGGGAAAAAACCACAGCACCTGTACACGTGTTCGTATCAGGAAAATTTTTCTAAAAAGGCTTCTTCGGTTTTGTACAAGAAGATAGAAGCATCGCTAACGGCACTCGGCCCCGTTTTGCTAATTAAAAAGGATTTTTTAATTCGCGGGACACTCGATCACGGCCTCTACCTAAAACTACAGTTCTTTCCAGAATTGGCCCGCAGTTGCTTTGTTCACAGTCCTTACAGTGAAGAGGCAGATTAGAACCTGTTCCCGTCCCCATCGAACGCTCATGCTCCCTCAACTTCATTTAGGCAATGCCTCGTCTGTCCAATATACACTTTCCCACACGCGAGTGGGATCTGAGCAATATTCTGAGCAATATTTTCCTTTCAATGGTTGATCGAAGTGTGAATGAGCAGTTGGACAAGGATAGGGTAATGAGAGTTTTCAGATACGTCGACGATTTTTTAATCCTACAAAAAAAACAGGACACAGTCCTACTTAGGCACAGCTAACGAGGTTCTAGGAATTTTTAGTGAGAACGGAGCAGGGTTAGAATTTACACAGGAGCTACCTGAAAGTGACAAACTGCAATTTTTAGACCTGGAACTTTCCATAAGCAAAGAGAAATTATGCTGGATGTACCACCCTCGGGCCCAGAAAGGTTTTTTGTCATATGAATCGGCACACTCTAAGACAGTGAAGCGAGCCATTGCCACGCCTGCTTTAAACGCCGCCATTGCGAAATCCTGTTGTCATCGCATGGAAAGGGGCTTCCAGTTGCAGATGGTAAGGCTTCAGGATGCAGGCTTCCCTCAGTCTTTCCTGACTAGTGTGGAGGATCGAGTCTCTTCTTCACAGCATAAAAGGCGTGGAACGTAAACAGCCTATGCCCGTTGAGTATAGAATTAGGCCAGTAGTGGTGCCCTACTCCACCGCGTTGCCCATAACCTGAAAAAAGTTGCATCAAAATTCAAAATTCCAGTTGCATTCTCTGCTCCCTGTAAGCTGGCCTCATTACGTCCTCGTGTAAACTCAGAAAAAAGAAGAAAGAAAACCTGAGGAACCCGGCATGCCCGTAGGTATGTAGAATGCAATGAAGGAGTTGTTTATCAGATCCCACTCGCGTGTGGAAAAGTGTATATTGGACAGACGGGGCGTTGCCTAAATGAAAGGTTGTGGGAGCACGGGCGTTCGATGGGGACGGAATAGGTTCTAATCTGCCTCTTCACTGTAAGGTCTTTGAACGAAGCACCTGCGGGCCCATTCTTGAAAGAACTGTAGCTTTAGGTAGAGGCCGTGATCGAGTGTCCCGCGATTTAAAAGAAGCTTTTTTAATTAGGAAAACGGGCCTGAGTTCCGTTAGCGATGCTTCTATCTTCTTGTACAAAACCGAAGAAGCCTTATTAGAAAAGCTTTCCATACGAACACGTGTACAGGTGCTGTGGTTTTTTCTCAGTGTAATCTGAAAGGTTCAGTGCACTAGGCCTTTTAGATGGTTTTCTTGTCTCACGTGCTTTTTCTGTTTTTTTTTACGGTTTTAATGCGTTTTGGTTTTTGTATTCATCGTTTCAGATCCCATTCAGTCATGTTTCTTTGGCCCTTAACACCACGTGCATGCCTTTTAATGTTTTCTCCGATCTTATCTTTTTAAACAAGTCATGTTTTTAGTGTTTGTCTTTTATCGCTTTTATGACGCTATTCATCTTTGTGACGTTTGCTGCAGCTGATAGGTGGTGTGAAGATGAGCCTGTATATTATGTGTTTCTTTTAATAAACATCAGTTGCCAGTATAGCGCGTTGTCTTGTCCACCTTTCTTGTGAATGTCTTATTTTGCGCTAACATTTGTACATAGAACTCGCCGTTACAAAGGCCACGTGGTACGACTTAGGGGTACGACTGGCTGTTCGCTTGTATATCCAGGCTTAACCGGAGCTAAGCCACTGCCTAATTTTTTTTAGAGGCAGGAGGGTCACTCCAACCACCAAGTCAGCCTGCTCGGTTGTCATTCGATCGACTGCGTCTGTAGTGTTCCAGGACGTCGAGCACATTCTAGCGCTTGAATAAAACGCATATCGTTCGAAAAACAAAAATACATCGACGAAGACTGCATTAAACTCCGTTTTCATGCCGCTGCATGAGATCCCCAGTGCGGAGCGGGCAGCAGAACATGTAAACATGACGCCGCTCACGCCTTCCCCCTTATAACGTCGCTGCCATTACCGGCACAACGATATTCCTGGAGCTCATACATACGTACAGAGTCGATCACACTTGTCTAGAGCGCTCGGGTGGTGTGCTGCGGAGCAAATGAAGTGAAGTATTTTCGCAACTGCTTTGCAAGCGTTAAGGCGCAGATGCCTGTGCGGTTCACTTGTCTATTCGGTTGCTCTACAGCGCAAGCATTATCAGTCAAAGTCAATATCTGCTTTAGAATGTCGCTTTATTTCCCGCGGACGGCATCTCTCGAGCGCTCTAGACAAGTGTAATCGACTCTGTACTCGTATTCAGTGCCTGTGAACACGATCTGTATCCACGATCTGTATCCACCAGCCTTTATATGTGACACCCAGGAACAGGGCTTAAGTAATACAACCAGTATTCCAGCACACAGTAGAGGGCTTCGCTTTTGGCATCATCAGAGCGCACCCACGAACGTGAACACACAGTGGTAGACTTTTCCTTCAGTACGGAAGGTGTTCACCTGACAGCGCGCGATTCCGTTGTTAAGAAGGGCCTCGTGTTGGAGCAGCACCTCGGGCCTCTCGCCTCCCCTGCAATGGCGGCACCGATGCTACAGAGACACTCTACGGGAGTACCAGGAGAAGAGTGAAAGACGTCACCCACATACGCTATCACGTCGCTGCGCTGGGCCAGGGCCACGCTCTCCTCTGCGAGAGAGTCGAGAGAAAAAATAAAAATAAAATAAAGTTGCTTAGCGTGTAGAGCTATAGCGTGAATGGGACACAGGCCACTGCAGGACAACCACTGGATGTCCATGTAAGGGCTACGGGCAATACAAAGCACGTGTTTTCACCTGATTCGCAGTTTGATCTGCGCCAAAGATGCTGAACTTGCGCACGCCACGTGCCTTAGCAGTTTAGGTAGGAATCTAGCCACTACGGCAAATTTAGTGGCGCTAGTGCTTTGGTCCAGTCCCTGGTGTCGTTATTCAATGGCCAGCTACGACAGCTTGCATGCTTTTCAACTTTTGCATTACCGCATGCAATTAAACTCTCCAACAGGTAAAATTATCTAAAGATATACCCCGAGGTTGAAAAAACGCTTGAAAGGGCAGCAGCTGTGGCACAATAAAGCGAAGGCTTTAATGTGACCAATCGAAATCGACACTCACAAAGTGTACAATGGAGGGGAAAATTTCATTGTGCTTGCCAGCGTTCTGACAAGAGGACTTGTCTTCGTCTAGCATAAGCGTACATCATTGACAGGGTTCAAATAGGGCTTTCACTACGAGAAGGAAGGCCCGGTGAGAAGGAGGAGGGCTTGTAGTGGCCGGGTTTAAATGAGGTCTTACTCCTTGGAGTGAAGGCCCTATTTAAACCTCGCCCCAATGATGAACGCATTTCCCAGACGAAGACAAATCCTCTTGTCGAAACGTTGGCTTGCACCCTGAGGCTTTCCCCTCCCTTGATCACTTTGTGTGTGTCGAGAAACCATCCGCCTACCCTCTCTATACCATATAATCGAAACCGAAATTATTCGCATGTGTCTCCATTCTTGTGTCTCCAGGAACAAATCACGCCCACGAGTAACACCATATCGTGGAAGATGGACGCATTACAAAATGTTATGCAATATACGCGAGTGCTTTTCTTTACTCGCACTTGCGGTTTGCTCTTGAAATTGGGGTTGTATTGTTCTGTTAAATGCTACGCGTTTTGCTTAATGATACAATAATCTTAACGCCGTTATCATAACTGACATCCAGCTGCTGGGCTGATGAGACAGTGCGACAAGAAGACAAACTTTACACGTCGCTTCTTTTTTTTTCTCACTGTTCTGAAGATTCTTGTTGAATAGAAGTTGTCCGCGAAAGCAAGCGGTGTCCTGGTTGACTGTTCAAAGAGAAAAAAAAAGTGTTGCCGGTTTGACGCATGATGAATCGAGCAGAACAGCATGTGAAAAGACTCGTCCTGCACTACTACATCCGCAAGCTTGCAATAGCGAGATATCTGTCCAAGAGAGAAGGTAAGAGAGGAGCTCACGGAAGACCCGGATGTCCTTGCTGTGGACGAATCCCAAGACGGCGAGCTGCTTGCAGGCCTGCAGGACTCCGTTGGCCCTCCTCACGGTGCGCTTGAAGGCGGGCTCGGTGCTGAAGTATCCCGTCCAGTAGGCCGGCTGCTGGGGGTGCGTCTTCCGGCCCGCTTCCCGGGACGCCGTCCGTGTAGGGGAACAGGTCCTCGTCCAGCTCGGACCAGGCCTCATTGGTCTCTAGCAGGGAGCGCAGGTAGCACGACGGAGTCGAGTAGAAGGCGTGCACCTTGGGCAGGTGCTGGTGCTGCATGGACCACGGTGGAGGAGATTGGGGGGTATGTGGATGAATGCAAATCGAGTGTTCGCCCGCACACCAGCAAAAAGAAGGACGAGCTTATTTCTTTCATTTCTGTGCCCTCGCCTCCTCGCAGAAAAAGTTGCTTTTGTATTGGGCAAACTAGAATAGATCGACCTCAATCAACCAACCAATCAATCAATCAATCAATCAATCGATCGATCAATCAATGCACCCAATCAATCAAGTAATCAATCCATCCATCAATCCATCAACCAATCCATCAATCAATGAATCCATCAATCAGTTCAACAATCAATTCATCAATTCATGTGCTGACTGACAGAATGATCGATCGATTAATCTATAGTTTTTATTGCGCTGCGAATAATACCGAGGTAATGCAGCCAAAAAGCTGCACATAGGCTGGCGTGGTTTGAAGCCCTTGCAAGGTATGCACAAAGCTAGAAACGATACACTACGCAATGAAGCTTCTTTTGCGTAGCCATGCCGAAAGGCTATCGTGTTGCTATTGCACTCAAGACTAAAAGCGCTTAGGGTAAAAAAAGAAACAAATTACGATGCCGACGAGTTAAACGCTGCAACTCAGGAAAACTTCTAGTCAAACCCTACGTTATTAAATATCTTGCGAGGACAGCGCCTTCGAATGACAAAATACAACGATCACTAGCTATACCTTAGAAGTAGTCCGTACGTAATAAAACCTGAAGAAAAACGCGACAACCTTACAAAGACGCGTTAGATTAAAGAGAGGTTACACGCATTACCTTGGCGTTGATGTAGCGGATAAGCGTGTCTATGTTCTCGTATGTGTAAGCCGCAGTCTGGTAATCACCACCCAGGGAGATGAACGCCTGGTTCGTCTTGCGCATCTGGAACAGCATACGCGTCGCCATTGAAACGTGCAAGTTCGCGAGTCAAGGGATAATAATAATAATAATAATAATAATAATAATAATAATAATAATAATAATATTAATAATAATAATAATAATAATAATAATAATAATAATAATAATAATAATAATAATAATAATAATAATAATAATAATAATAATTGGTTTTTGGGGAAAGGAAATGGCGCAGTATATGTCTCATATATCGGGGGACACCTGAACCGCGCCGTAAGGAAAGGCATAAAGGAGGGAGTGAAAGAAGAAAGGAAGAGAGAGGTGCCGTAGTGGAGGGCTCTGGAATAATTTCGACCACCTGGGGATCTTGAACGTGCACTGACATCGCACAGCACACGGGCGCCTTAGCGTTCTGCATGCCTCCATAAAAACGCAGCCGCCGCGGTCGGGTTCGAACCCGGGAACTCCGGATCAGTAGCCTAGGGACACCTTGTGCACCGACTCACTACAGTGCGCCTGCTAAACACCTCCGTCGGCTAACCGGAGTACATTCAGGCGAACTATCCGTGTAGGGGTACAAGGAATCCGCACGCGGTTCCGAAACGTTTATCCATCATCAGATTAGACCAGCGACTTTGATTCACTTCAGAAGTTTCAGCACCGCAGTAAGAGCAGCTGGTTGGATGTCGCTACTATAGAGACGGTACTCTCTTGAAAGAGTACTGGCTGCGAGTTCTGAACGGAATTCGGAAACATGCTCGCTAGAACGCAGGTATGCACTGTTGATTGTGAGCACAAATAGCGCTGGAACATTGCCAGCGTTTTTAACCCTGTTTTCAGCTATCCTGGCGTGTATGAGGCATCAAAATGCGGAGCTCTTAACGACCCTAGATATTATTCTCATGCTAATATACTCCGGCTTTATTAAGACGAAAGGCACTCAAAGTCCAGCACTGCTTCTCACTGTCTTAACGAGGGCAAGAAAGTTCAGCTCTTAAACACCGATATCGTCCTGAGACCCGACACGGGAATATTTGTCCATTATGTCGTGTTCAATATGCCGGGCAACGAAATCGCATACGCGACCATGGACTCTTTTAGGACCTACATTTAGAACCTGTGCTGCCATCTGGCAATCAAGGTCAAAGCCGAACTCTCCTCTTCAGGAGCTCTTATAAGGGCGGGAGTCAGTGGCAGCACGTTGAAAAATGGCGTGGGAAAAAAAAATTGAATGGCTTCGGGTACATTCAAATAGGCGGCAAAGCACATTTCAGCACATAAGTACACATTGGAGCGAAGAGGGGATTACAGTTTTTCTAGATTTTTCATAAACTTTTCATAATTTACTCTCTATTGAACATTGACCAGCACGCTCCCAGATATTTTAAACGCTCCAGAGATACTTCAGTCTTGTATTGAAACCGAAAATATTGAGATTTAAACGAATAAAAAAAATCAGTTACGCCATTTGCACTCGAAGTCTCGGGAGGGTTTACTGCTGGTGCAGCAAAAAGGAGCCTTTGAATGTAATACAAAACTGTAGCCAAGATTCTGGGTCCTTGGAGTAAGCCTTCATCGCAGAGGACAGCTTTGAAGGCACTTTTCAAGTTCTTGAAGGACTCAGGACTGAGTGCAAGATTGTGAACTATCAGTGTGTGCCCTGTGTACCCTGCAAGTTATGGTCAACGGACATGTGGAAAAGTGTTCATCTCCCTTTGTTCTCTCCCCTTTCTATCTCTCCCTCCGTTCCCCTTCCCACGTGTAGGGTAGCATACCGGGCGCTCGCCTAGTTAACCTCCCTGCCTTTCCGTTTGTCTTTCTCTCTCTCCCTTTATGACACAGAGGTACTCCCGGCACAAAGTGCTGAGCCACAACACTGACAGGCCTTGCGTATAGAATAGACAACTCAAGGAAAAGTCGCTTACCTTGGACGCTACGCTCCTGATGAAATTCTCCGCCCTCGCAACGGAGTTTGCCACCTGGACGGGGAAAAAAGAAAGGCCGAGATGCTCAGAGTGGTTCGTGGCAGATTTAATTGCCACAAAAATTTTTGTCAGGTACACCCGGGACCCGTCAAGGGTCCTGACAGACCCTTTAAACTGGGTCTTTCTTATATCCCGCCATACTAAAACACGCGGACCCTACATTCACGGGCAGGTGCAAATTGTGCGGACAGCATGCTGACCTATACCACATGGTGTGGGCCGTTAAAAGTCAGCCACATGTAGCCGTTATAAGTCAGCCTTCTAGGGAGGGCTGGGAGGCGGCCCTGTCCAGCTCAGACCTGGAGGCCCAGCGGACCCTGCTCCAGAAAGCACGGGCAGCGGCGACGGCCGATGGCGTCCCGGAATAGGAACTGCCGCCCAGCGCAACAACCATCCCCACCACCCATTAACAATTCAGCGCAGAGCAGTAATAAATGCTTTCTTTTCTTCCTCCTGCGCCAATAACAACGAAAGCGACACACGAGTAGGGAAATGGATTTTTTTTTTCAAATGAGCAATCCTTGTCATTCACCGTTATGTTTAGCATTGCCTCTATTTTTGAACTATGTGCCGCTGTTTGCAAGACAGAGCGCCAACACTGTATCAGGACATTGCGATGTTTCCACAGGTTGCCATAATAATGCTGTTATGTTAGTTCTGTCTTTCTCACATCTGATGACCGTTATCACTATTGGCATTTTGTTTAGTAAAGCAGTCTAGGGTTTCACTGAAACACGAACCGAAGCTGCCAGGATTCGAACCCTCTACCTTGGGATCAGCAGCTGAACGCCATTGGCCTATAAGAGCGTCTCACATCGTACCGTCATCTTGTCCTTGGGGCACTCGGCGTCGAAGCAGTAACCCTCGGGCCATCCTCGACGAGCGGAAGCGGTGAAGATTTCGCCAGCATCACCTGCGGCAAGTACGAGAATGGTTTGGTCTGCAATAAATCCTGCCGAATTTATTGAAGCAGAGGTTACAATACGATAGTATAGCTTCATACCATGCCATACCTATACTGTACTGTACCATACTGTACCATACCATACCTACTACCATACCATACCATACCATGCCATATCATACCATATCAATCATACCGTAGTTTCTTGAAATCATAGCATATCGCCAACTAAATCTCCTCGAAACTATGAAGCAGCACTATCTGCTCTTTCTGTCACTTTTTCTTCCTATCGTATCTCAGTGAATTATCTACTCGAATGCATGGGAGAAATTGTTACAAGCTTTGCCCAAGTTTTCACCACATTTAGCGCATAAATGTGTGATG
Source organism: Amblyomma americanum (assembly GCA_030143305.2). Classification (NCBI taxonomy): domain Eukaryota; kingdom Metazoa; phylum Arthropoda; class Arachnida; order Ixodida; family Ixodidae; genus Amblyomma; species Amblyomma americanum. The sequence goes on from JARKHS020017332.1 coordinate 167,216, forward strand.
AAAATTGCGAGTGACATTAAATCCAGCATAGCTGTAAAAAAATAACGGAACAGTGCCTCTAGGTTGAGGCAGTTAAGCAGAAAACACCAGTTTAGTATATACATCAAATACGCGAAAGCTCGAAATATAGGTCACACGCATAAACATTATCGAAATGTGCTCTTAGCACCTCACCTTGCATATGCCTGTGACGCCAGCATGTTTTTTTTAAATTTTGTCTCCTTGATACAACATGCTACTGAGAAATCCAATAACGCGTGTTAAAGGAACACTAATGAGGGCCTGTAGCAACAAATTACCACGTTCTTGCGACAGAGAGGCTAATTCTCCTGAAAAGGAAGATTTTATTATCTAAAAAGGGTCAATACATGAAAAACTGGTGCCACCACTCCGGACTATTTTCAGAAGCAAATTGCGATGGCGCAAAACTCTTGCTCGGGCTAGTCGGTTCATGCCTGAAGATGTAATGAAGACGGTGCGACGAAAGAAGACAAAAGTAGGACACAAACGACAGGAGCGGCGCAATTATGACGCAATTATGATTATGATTATGATTATGCAATTATGATTTTGCATACGCGACTGACGTGTCCTGGAGATGGCTCCAGAACACCGAAGGTTGTCAGGGATGCCTTTGTTCCATCTCGGCAGCCCGGCAGGAAACAGCGACGCTGCGCTCTGCAGTGGCGCTGAAATAGCCCGCGATATCAGCGCCGCGATGTCAGCGTTTTTCATACGCGCCATGACGAACAAGAAATCAGCAATACGTCCCGCACGACAGAGGGTGTTTTTACCAAAATAACGAAACAGTGCTTTCAATGGCACCAGTTTTCTTCTCAAGCAGAGCACTCAAGTCATGGTGGCGCTGGTCCTGTCGTTCGCGTTCTACTTTTGTCCTCGTTTGACGCGCCATTTTCATTACATTTTCATGCGAGAGCGTGAAGTACTTTCTATCTGGTGCCGTCAAAAAAAGAAAAATAAACCCTTGAACGTAACTTGGGAGCTGTTATTTTGAGCCCTTGTTACCCTTACCAGTGGATAGTGACGCAGGTACCAGACAGCAGACTAAACCTGCCGCTTTTTAAAGGCATGGCAAGAAAGTGGCACCGATGGCAAGGGCTGGTATAATCTTTGTCCAAGATACACACAGGGTGCTTCTAAGGTCACCAGAGAAGCCTTAAAACAGCGTACGGGCTTTAGTGGTGCTTATGAAGACGCATGCCACCGCAACCCTATAGTCTCCGGCCCCTGCATGCCCGAGGTACCAGGAGTGCCTCTGGACCCACCCATAAGGTCCAGAGATTGCTGTGGTAGCTTGTACAGGGCGCCACGAAAGAACAGCACAGGACAAAACAGCGCACAAAAACAGCACAGCGACAGCTGTTTTGTAGTTGTGCCGTTTTTTCCCAATGCTGTTTTGTCGCTGTGCTGTGTTTTGTGCGCTGTTTTGACGAATGCTGTTTCGTCGTGTGCTATTCTTTCGTGTCCCCCTTGGACAGGAGTGCACCCCAATGTTCCTCTAAATGATTATCCGCAGATCTTCTGCGCGTGGCTTACACGCACCGAGGCTGGCATCCGCCTTCCAGACGAACTGTGACGAGGCCAGGTTTCCGGGCAGGTGGCTCAGGAAGAGGCCCTGTAGGCCCGCCTGCGACAGGATGGAGGCGAGCTCGACCGAGTGCCCCCACGTGTCCAGCTGCCAGGCGGCGCGCGGGCGGCCGCACTCGCCCAGGTTCTCGTGCAGCCAACGCATGCCCAGCGTCAGTTGGTCCACCAGCGCCGAGTAGTGGCAGCTGGCCTCGTCCGGCTGCACCCAGCCGCCGCCCAGGGGCTCCAGCCGACCAGAGTCCACCAGGCGCCGCATGCGGGTTCGTGAGCTGACATTCTGGTCCTCCCACCAGCGGGCCACGAAGGCCACCTGCGCGCGCGTAATAATAATTGATTTTTAGGGAAAGGAAATGGCGCAGTATCTGTCTCATATACCACTAGACACCTGAACCGGGCCGTAAGGGAAGGGATAAAGAAGGGAGTGAAAGAAGAAAGGAAGAGAGAGGTGCCATAGTGGAGGGCTTCGGAATAATTTCGACCACCTGGGGATCTTTAACGTGCACTGACATCGCACAGCACACGGGCGCCTTAGCGTTTTGCCTCCCTAAAAACGCAGCCGCCGTGGTCGGGCTCGAACCCGGGAACTCCGGATCAGTAGCCGAGCGCTTTAACCACTGAGCCACCGCGGCGGGTCTGCGCGCGCGTAACAAATTGGCTTTGAGGAAAGGAAAGGAGCAGCAACGGTATCACTTCTTAAAAAAAAATAGTGGCTTTTGAGAAAAGAAAATGCGCAGTAACTCTCTCACTTCTCGGTGGACACCTCAACCCTCCTTGAGGTGGAGAGGAAGGCGGGAGTGAAAGAAGATAAATAAGGAAATTTCGACCACCAGGGGATCCTTGCTTTGGTTTATGGGGGTTTAACATCCCAAACTGACTCAGGCTATGGGGACGCCGTAGTAAATGGCTCCGGAAATTTCGACCACCTGTGGTTCCTTAACGTGCACTGACATCGCACAGTACACGGGCCTCTAGAATTTCGCCTCCATTGAAACGCAGCCGCCGCGGTCGGGTTCGGACACGGGTATTCCGACTCAGTAGGCGTTGTCGCTAACCGCTGAGCAACCGCGGCGGTGTATCTGAAGAGCTGTTCGATATTTTTGGCGACTGAATATGTGCTCACGCACTAGCGTTCGAAACTGCCCTTCCAGTCTTTACTAACACCTCTTAGAAGTGACTAATTTCAAAACAGTCCGCCGCGGTGGCTCAGCGGTTATGGCGCTCGGCTGCTGGCCCGAAAGACGCGGGTGCGATCTCCGGCCGCGGCGGTCGAGTTTCGATGGAGGCGAAATTCTAGAGGCCCGTGTACTGTGCGATGGCAGTGCACGTTAAAGAACCCCAGTTGGTCGATATATCCGGAGCCCTCCACCACGCCGTCCCTTATAGCCTGAGGTGCTTTGGGACCAAATTGCAAAACAGCGATAAGGGTCGCAGTGCCGAACTCGTTTCGTTAGCGTCTACGCCTTTCCGCTGTTGTCGTGGTGCCTTTAAAATTGACGGCAAACGGCGTCCGCATCGCTTTTGCCTTACAAACGCTGACAGGTTGAGGTTGAGGTTGAGGTGTTGAATGCTACAGGTGGGGTTAGCCTTGCTTTATCTGCCGGCAATTGCTCCACCGCAGCGTCCCTTCGATATTTACAATTAATGCCGCATCTACCCCGCTAAGCGCACAGTCTCTTATAATAGCACACATTCTCTCCCGCAGTCACCATCTATGCACACAATCAATCCACGCAGTTCACATCACAGTCCTCCAGAAGTCGCCATCTATGCACATATTCAGTCACAGTAGAACATATATAGGCCATTGTAGTACCACACTCCATACACACATTCACTCACAGTATAAAGTAGTCCACTCCGGAAGACACCATCTACGCACACATTCAATCACAGTAGGCCATAGTCCGTTCCTGCTGTCACCATTTAGAGGCAAGATCCGTGTTCTGCAGAAATGTTAAAAGAAGGCGTGCAGCCTCCCTTCTGCATGTCTGGTTTCCACTCGGGTAGACAATGTCCTGCACTGTGCTGTGACGGGTTCCTGTCTTCTTGAAGGAAGCGAACATCACATGCCTTTCCGCGTTGTACTCTGGGCAGTACATAATATAATGTTCGATATCCCCGCACACACCACATAAAGAGCAGAGCGGAGACGATGCTATGCCGGTCTTATGCATCCATGCAGGAGTGCGAGCAGAGGCCGTGCGAATTCGATGTAGAAGGGTCGCCTGAGATCTCAGTCCCTTGGTCACACATGGCTTGTGGGACGCACTCCACAGGGTACTGAAGTGATCGAGCACCGTTTTCCTGCAGCGACTTTTCCCATCTTGAGGTACTTTTTTTGATGGAATCCTTGAGAGAGCTTTATGGGCGAGACTGTCTGCCACCTCATTACCGTTGACTCCTATGTGAGAGGGCACCCACTGGAAATGTAGAGTAAAGCCTCTGCTGTGCAGATTCTGCACCAAGCGCAGAGAGCTTAGAGACAAGGCGTCAGTAGGGAATCCGCGCTCTAACCTCTGAAGGGCAGATTCTGAATCAGTCAGGATGACAACAGGTTGAGCTGGACAAGACCCTAACTTCCGTAAACCCGCCTCAATAGCAACACTTTCAGCCCTTGTGGAGGATACGACAGCAGTACAGCGTACGGACCACTTACAGTCCAAAGAAGGAATGCAAAACGCCGCTGCGCTAGCTTGTTTGACCTTGTCTACAGAACCATCCGTGAAAATTAGAAGATGGCAGGCATACTCCGTTTCCAAGTATTCCAGTACAAGCGAACGCGTTGCTGCCAAAGGAGAGCTGCGCTTTGCGCTCACATGGGGAATTGTGACCTTACAGTCGAGGGTCGGAAAAGACCAGGGGGGTTTCAACCGTTTCCTTTGCCTTCGGACATTAATGCCTAAAGAACAAAGAGTATCGAGTGCCAAGTAAGCCTTCGACTCATATCTCTTGCAGAGCCGCTGGAGAAGGGATCGCCCAGCTACCGTCTCTCCTAAGCGGTCAAGATGCATTAATAGTCTCTGAGAAGCGACAGTCGCAGCGGCTTTTCGCAGCATACGGTGCTTTATGGCGGGCTGGTTGTAAGATCCCGTATGCCTTGCGTGCAACAAGGGTCGTGCACTACCACGCCCCTACTAATGCCAAATAGTGTTGGTTCTTGAAAATTGGTTGTTGGGGAAAGGAAATGGCGCAGTATCTGTCTCACATCTCGGCCCACACCTGAAAAGCGCCGTAAGGGCAGGAATAAAGGAGGGAGTGAAAGAAGAAAGGAAGAAGAGGTGCCGTAGCGGAGGGCTCCGGGATAATTTCGACCGCCTGGAGATCTTTAACGTGCACTGCACATCGCACAGCCCACGGGCGCCTTTGCGTTTCGCCTCCATCGAAACGCGGCCGTGGCGGTCGGGTTCGAACCTGGTTATTTGGCATCAGCAGCCGAGAGCTGCGTTCTTATGGAGGCAAAACGCTAAGGCGCCCGTGTGCTATGCGATGTCAGTGCACGTTAAAGATGCCCAGGTGGTCGAAATTATTCCGGAGCCCTCCACTACGGCACCTCTTTCTTGCTTGCTTCTTTCACTCCCTCCTTTATCCCTTCCCTTACGGCGCGGTTCAGGTGCCCACCGATATATGAGACAGATACTGCGCCATTTCCTTTCCCCCAAAAACCAATTATTATTATAAAGCCGAGCGCCCTAACCACCCAGCCACCGCGGCGGGTTTGTTGGTTCTTCCTCTTTCTGTTTCAGAACGCTTGGCTTGAAATGGTCAGTAACGTTGCTACGAATCTGCGGGGAGAACACGGCGAAGAATGCGGGGATGCTTTACAACGCAGCTTCCTTTCGCGAAGCATGCACGTTCGGAGCGCACTAATGTGCGCTAACTTTGCTTCTTCTTCAGCTACGTATCACAGTTTGCTCACGAAATCCTCTGGCCGTATGAGATGATATTACTGTCCTAAACCAACTCGAGTATCGGGCAAAATTTTTTTAGTGACTTACCTGGCGTTGTCAGGGCGTTCTGCTATGAGGACGCGAAGCGGCACGTCTGAAGTTGCGCGGCGTCTCACTACAGTGCTCAAGAGTGCACTGCATCTGCACTTCTGGCTGCAACCTTGGAACAGCTGGAAACATATTGACGTGCAGTTGCAAACGCATTTGTTCTTACCGGCCGGTCACAAATATAGTCTTACTGAAGAGGTGACGCTTGTTGTGTGGCGCCCTCTAGGTACGACACACCAATTCAGGGGACATTTTAGGACCTGAGCTCCACTTAGCAAATTCTGCGAATATGGTCGAATAACTATGATGCTGTGGGCGTGGAGCATTGTGATTGGTTGTTGTTCGCTGTCTCAAAACTGCGGAGAATGGGCGCGAGCCCTACTTTTTCCCGCTCGGAACTCTGGAGTGGCGTTCTTCAGTGGCCCTGTCCGGGCCTCACCTGGCCGACTTGGAAGGCGTAGGCATACCACACCACAACGCTTACGTAATACACAGCTGCTAAGAAGCACGGACCGTCACCTAAACGAGCACTGCGGAGCACATCTTCGCCGCTAAGACAACGCGTCAGCACACTAACGCATTCGCGACGAAAGAAAGATTTTGAAACGCGCGAGAAAAAAAACAGAGACGCAGCCATTATGGAAGTAGGGAGGTCACCTTTATTGCAACATGTTCGCGCTGCGGCAAAACAAGAAACTTGTCGCGAAGCAACAAGCAGTGAACCTTCCCTTGCTGGCCTGCATCACTCGTACAAGAGCGGCTCCACGTGCGGTTTCCAGTCGACCAGCTCGGCATCCTTGAACCACAGGGCAATCTCCTTCTTGGCGCTGTCCACGCTGTCGCTGCCGTGGATCAGGTTCCGGCCCACCTGGACGCAGAAGTCTCCGCGGACCGTGCCCAGGGTGGCCTGGAGCGGGTTGGTCGCTCCGATCATGTCCCGGCCCGTGAGGATGGCGTTGGCGCCCTCCCACACCATGGGCACCACGGGCCCGGTCTGCATGAACTTGATCAGGCCGTTGAAGAAGGGCCTGCCCGCAAGGTCGGCGTAATGCTCCTTGAGTAGCTTCTCATCGGCCACCATGAACTTGAGCGCGACCAGCTTGTAGCCGCGGTTCTCGAAGCGCTTGATGATCTCGCCCACCAGGCCGCGTTGGACGCCGTCAGGCTTGACCATGATGAAGGTGCGTTCTCGGGGCGCCATGCTTCGCGGCTGGATCAAAGAACTGCAGCCGGGGGACTCCACGCACGCGTCGCCGGCAGAGAGATGGGACGTCACGCCGTCGCCGTGCGCAGAGTAGTCCTGGTCTGGAGGGAACGAGTGAGCTGGCTGTGCGGCACTTGCCATGGAAGCTGCCTGGAAGCGGCTCGCGTTCCCAGCGTCGCGCAGTGTTCTGAGATGACGTCGCGGTAGCACGCGGAAGCGCGAGGCGATGGCGATTGTGCTGACGTAACAAGCACGTGCGCCAGTGACGTCAGCCTGGCAGCGCCCTGCGCCGGAAGCGCGTGCTCGGAATTCGAAGAGGCATGTCATTTACTTTCCCCCCAAAACCATTTTTTATGGCTGCCTGGATCGGACGTTCGGTCGTGGATTAGTGCTGTTTAACCACACGATTTGCGAAAACTCAGGTTCAGTGCATGGGTGGCCAACTTCGTAGATTTAAAGGACAGAGACGCCGCCTCTGTTGTTAGTGGCTATTTATTAATAAAAAAATAACGTTGGAAGGAAAAGATGTTCCTACCTGCTGCACCTCTCATCGAAATGTGCCGTTACGCATAAGGACATCGTCATCATCATCATCACCTGAAGAACATGAGCTGCGGCTAGCTAGAATAAAAGGATAGGGAGAGGTAAATAAAGGAACGAACGATAGTAAGAAAGGATAGGGGTAGGGCGGCAATACACTACGTACAAATACAGCACATAACCTTAGTGTGATTTTTTCAGGCCTTCAACTGGCTTCATATTGATAGTTTCGACAGCTTGCAAAAATTGATACGGCTGCTGCAGATGGCGGGACTGTACTGCCTAAAATGAACTGGCCAGTATATTCTAGGCACTATAGCGTGACAATGTGTTTTTATAAAATAATTTTCGATCATAAAGTGTTTGGAGCTCATGGGTACGTCGCACGTGGTATAATGAGTCATATCACAAGAGGCATGATTAAGGAACCCTGAGTTCGAGTATGCCTGCATTTGTTTATGCGGCTTCCACACCTGTTCGTGCTGCCTTCCACCTCGGATCTGGCGGGCGATTCGAGTCATGCCTCTCGATTGCCTCGATCTCAGGGATAGGCATTCATTGTGCGTAGAATGCGCTTAATTTTTTTATCTTTTGTTTTGGGGGTAGGGGTGAAAATGTTGACTGCTGCTTCGAAAATGGCGACATGGATAATGAAAACCTCAATAAAGCGCCTCCCTTTGCGCACGTGTATATGCTAGTGATCTGAGGTGGCGACTCAGTGTTATACAGCGCATATGTGTCAAGGTAATGCGATCCTGGCAGCTTAATCAAGCGGCCTCTTGAATATAGGCTGTGCTCCAGCCAGGCCCAATGAGAACCTCTGGGAAGGTTTCTCGGAACTATACATAGGATAGCTCAGAATACATATTTTTACTTAGTTCTTATCAATGCCTGCTTTATTCTTCTTATCAATGCCTGCTAGAACGGAAGAAGTCGCTTCACACAAAAACCGTAAAGCGCATTTACGACTTGAATCTGTAAAACGGTGTATGATGTCAACTTTTTCTCTTTTTTTGCTATGCCCGCCCTCGGGCTTCTGGTTCCTTTGTCGTCATGGAGGTTTATTCGCTTAGCTGGAAACACAGGCAACGTGTTCCCCGAACGCGTTGCCAACGCCTCTGCAACTTCGTTTCTAATTCTGTGCCCATGGTTTCGTTATTGTTCAGGGCCTTATGGCCATCATTGTTCTTGGGCAGCAGGTTCACACGAGTGTTTTGCGCCGCGGCATACCAAAATATTATTATTATTATTATTATTATTATTATTATTATTACTTCGCTTACCTAGTAGGCGTATCTTCATATAGCTACTGACTGTAAAGCGCAAGAAGGGCAACAGTCCAGCTTAAACCCACTCTGTGTAGCACAGTGAAGTAATGATCGAAGACACCGTGTGAATGGTTGGTAGTTATAATTCGAACAGAAACGGGGAACTCCCTCTGCATCCGTATTTCTCGCATTCACTATCACGCTCAGTATGGGCTGCAATGCAGAAGGCGTGGTAGAGAGAGAAACTTTTATTGTGAGCAAACGTTGTGCGCCCAGAGGATGAAGCCCTTGGTACAGGGCCCCATTTGCCATAGCTATCTAGCTCTGTGGCCTGGGCGATCAAGAAACGCCGGTCGTCCAGGACTGTGCTAGACAGGACGGTTTCACACTAGGACAGGGAAGGTTGGGGTACGGGGGTACTGAGGGAGGATTGGGGCATTCGCATGTGGTGTGTTCGAAGGTTGGAAGGGTTCTGTAAAGAGGAAAATTTGAGGGTATGGTGTAGGTTAAAATGTGAACCTAAGTCCAAGATGGGGGAAAGCGTTGGTCTGGATTTGACGCCAAGAGGACACCTCCTCTGGTCGGTGTTTTTTGTGTGATGGTATGTTCCGCGGGAGAGTCGGTAATGTTGGGGTATGTGCGAATACTAATATCGGAGCTCAGTTCTGGAAACTTAAGCGCTTAGCCGTCGATGCAAAGAACGAAGTGCACTGAATGTTCAAGTTGAGTGCTCTATGTGAAAGCAAACTGATAAGCAGGAACATCAGCTGGTTCAATGTGGTCGTGCTGTGAGAAAGAGCGCAATAACGCATTAGGTATTGTGAATGTGGTTGTCAAGTCAACCACTCCGGCTAAAGCCCTGTAAGCTCCTCTGGGCCCGCATCTGTTACGCTGATGCACTGTTTCCTAATTCGAACTCGCTTGATTTTGTGCTGTAGTTGAAACGCAGGCATAAACTCTGGTTACTTGTTCACCCACCTGGTCAAACGAGAAGCGCCGTGGGGAGTTTGGCGAGAGTTCTTCGACGACGGCGGACAGCGTAGGTTTGGCCCAGTTCTCGTACACGTTCTCGAAGGTGTCCGAAGCGTCCAGACGCCAGTATGGTACCATGTGCAGGTTCAGCACTCCAGGCTTCGCCTCGGGGCACGTCTGCGAGCACAATAAAGTTCGGACACGAAAGGTTAGTTTCCGACGCATTTATGCATATACAACCGTTTTTCTCAGCATTCACTCCTGCATCCCCCCCCTCCACCCCTCTTTCCGTAAAGAGAAGCGGTGTAGAAAAAATCTCAACTGTCGTCGTAAACATGGAACAGAGATACAGAAAAAAAAAACATTGTATATAATTAGTTTTTGGTGAAAGGAAATGGCGCAGTATCTGTCTCATATATCGTTGGACACCTCAACCGCGCCGTAAGGGAGGGGATAAAGAAGGGAGTGAAAGCAGAAAGGAAGAAAGAGGTTCCGTAGTGGAGGGCTCCGGAATAATTTCGACCACCTGGAGATCTTGAACGCGCACTGACATCGCACACGAAAGTTGGTTTTTGGGGAAAGGACATGGCGCAGTAACTGTCTCACACATCTCGGTGGACACCCGAACCGCTCCGTAAGGGGAGGTATAGAGGAGGCAGTGAAAGAAGACAGGAATAGGAGCCGCAGTGCAGGGCTCCGGAATAATTTCGACCAGCTGGGGATCTTCAACGGGCACTGACATCGCACAGGACACGGCCGCCTTTTGCGTTTCTGTAAGATATGATTTTGGGGTGGGGCTAGACGCCTCTCTGTCGTACCCCTTTCAGTTGATTTCAGTCCGTTTAGCCTACTGTAAAGTTATAGTAGGTTCAGACGCTCGGGCAGCCCCGTTGTATGCTTCTGGGTGAAGTTAAATACAGCAGCGGCAGAAAGGAGCACCTGGATGGGTGCGGTTCTGCGGACACTGCTCGTGCGTCTATACCTCAGCGCTTTGGCGGGGACCGGAGTATTATGGCCTTCGAACACCGCTGTCGCACGGTTTTACGTAACGCACTGGTACCGTTTGAGTGGCGCAGCGTACAAACTGCAACTGCAGACCGTCAGCTGGGAGCACGTGGAAAGGTCTACGATGGACTCGAAGGCGGTAATTAAGCTATTTGCTCCGCTTAGGTCTCGCGCACTTTAGACGGCGCCCTTGTGCTGTGATCCCTATATCTTGAGCTACAACTGATGGAAGAGAGAAAGAGAGAAAGAGAGAGAGAGCAAACCATTATTAAGCGACTAGAGAGGATGAGCCGGCGCAGTTGGTGAATGCCGACATCTTCGTCCGCGTCCCTATTCCGGGAAAGGACATGGCAAGATGCGGCAAGATTTCGCTGCCTCGCGAGCTCAGCGTGCGTGGGTAGCTTGTGCCGTCGCACTCGAGGAGGAAGGTCTCCCAAGCCTTTTTAGGGGTAGGGGGAGTGGGGAGGGGACGGAAGTGGGGACAGTGTTGGCAGCTTTACACCATGTGGGATAGACAGCACAGCTCGTCACAGTGTGGGCACAAAGGATTCCCTTTCGGGTCATATCGAGCAGCCATGGCGGGACACCAGTAGGTGTTCGTCCGTAACTGTCGCAGAATGCGTACGTCTGCCTTCGACAGCCCCTTTGCCGGTGGGGTGGAGGGAACTGGCGATGCCTGCTCTTGTAATTTTGGACGATTTCTCGCAACCGCAGAAGCGGTCGGCGAGGCTCATCGGTTGTGGAGGACGCGGAAGTAGGTGCCTAGAGGATAAGTGATGTGGTGCGTTTGTTTTTCCCTTGATGCCTTTTTATGTTGTCAAAGTGGTGGGAAGACCAGCGACTGGCAGGAACCGTGAATTTGTTCCGAAATCAAGAGAATGCGTACGCCAGACACTACTCATACGGAGTTCCCGGGTTCGAACCCGAGCGCGGTGGCTGCGTTTTTATGGAGGAAAATCGCTAAGGCGCCCGTCTGCTGTGCGATTTCAGTGCACGTTAAAGATCCCCAGGTGTTCGTAATTATTCCGGAGCCCGCCACTACGGCACCTCTTTCTTCCTTTCTTCTTTCACTCCCTATAGGCCGCGAGCATATCGCGACGAGCATCGGCGAACGCGGCACAGTGAAGGAGCAGGTGTGCTAGTGTTTCCACTGCACCGCATCCGTCACACACATCACTCGTCGCGATTCCGTGACGCACCCGTCGTTCCCCGGGCCACACGCAGCCAATGCGCGCGCGGAGGATCATTGCACGTTGTGACCGTGTAAGTGCGCGACAGCCGGTACCGCCGGTGACACTGTCGCGCACTTACACGGTCACAACGTGCAATGATCTTCCGCGCGCGCATTGGCTGCGTGTGGCCCGGGGAACGACGGGTGCGTCACGGAATCGCGACGAGTGATGTGTGTGACGGATGCGGTGCAGTGGAAACACTAGAACACCTGCTCCTTCACTGTGCCGCGTTCGCCGATGCTCGTCGCGATATGCTCGCGGCCTATAGGGCGCAGGGCATGCTACCAGACTCCATCAAGACGCTATTGTGGTCGCAGGGCAGTGCGCGCACTCGTGAGCGAAATTTGGTGAGCCTCTGTGCATTCCTCGAACACACGGGCTTGACGTCCCGTCTGTTCTCCGTCAGGTAGTTAAACGCAGTGACCGAACGCTCCGCGTGTTCTACCTTGAACGATTAATAAGTGGACGCCCCACTCCAGTTGTAACCAACACAGTGCTGTGTGCGTGTGTGATTTAATTCCTCTAAAATGAACTAATCACGCGCACAACGTGGACACATTTATTATTGTGTAAATAGTTTGTACATATTACTTCTCCCCCTATCCTCTCTTCCAGTCCCCTGACCTCTTTCATTTCTTTTCTCCATTCTGCCTGCTATCCTTTATTTCCGCTGCCCCATGCAGCTCAGGTGCTTCAGTATTGATGGCAGATGCCGGGGCTAGCAGGAATCTTTTCCTTCCTTTTTACTATTATTTTTAATAAAATCACTACCACCACCACCAGCACTCCCTCCTTTATCCCTGCCCTTACGGCGCGGTTCAGGTGTCCGCCGAGATGTGAGACAAATACTGCGCCATTTACTTTCTCCAAAAACCAATTATTTTTTTTTCTTTATTCTTTCTTTATTCTCAGAAACAGTACACAAACTGTTGGTTGGACCCATAGCCTTTACGGCTAGTGAGGGGTCCAAATACAACACAAGCACAATACTACCGCAGACCGTGTAAAATAAAAAACTTCAAGATTAACACACACAATTGATTCCTACATTTCCATGGAATTTAAATAGTGTTTTAAAGATGTTGAAAAGTTATTTTTTTCTTTAACTTCATTCGGGATTTCATTCCACACATGGGCTCCACTGTATTCTAGGAGTCTCCGGCCGTACATATTGTAACAAGGTGGTAAATTAAATAGATTGTTAGTTACAGCTCTTGTTTGTTTCATTGGTAATCTAAATAAACTAAGGGGCAGGGGGTTGTTAGATTTTATTACATTGTTTACTATTTCAGCTATCTTTAGTTTATATGCCATTGATAGGGGTAAGATGCGAAGCTGCTGAAAGAGTGGCCTGCTGGGGTGTGTATTATTTGAATAAGTTATCATACGAATAGCTCGTTTTTGAAGGCGAGAAACAGGATCTAGGTATGTTTTATATGTACCACCCCACGTTTCCAGGCAATAAGATAATTGACTGCGCACAAAGGCGAAATACAGAACGCGCAGAATTGGAAGATCAAAGCAGTCCCTGGCCTTTAGTAAAACATGACAACCATACGCTAATTTGGAGCAAACATTATTAATTTGTTCTTTCCAGTGCATATCAGACGCGAACAGGACACCAAGATACTTGTATTGAGGCACCCTCAGCAGAGTCGTGTTGTCGATAGTTACAGATATACGTTCGTAGTTCATGTTCTTCCTGCTATTGTTATTATTGTTATTATTATTGTTATTATTGTTATTAAGCCTGACAGGAAGGCTCGTGTCGCACGGCTGGCGGCGGCCAGCCGAGGCAGTGTGGTCGAAGGTCTGAGGCTGACGGAGATCCTGATTTAGTGCGGACTGCGTCGAGCGGTACCTAGAAGCATCTCCCTTGTGTGGGCCCTAGTCTGATTCCGCGGTTTGATGGTCTTTAATCTCTTGGGCGCTGACGGCCGTGTGTACTACTTGTCATGCACCTGACGATCATGTGTAAATAAATGTAAAATAATCGAGTATAAGTTCGAGGACGTCTTTTACCTTGTCGCAGCGTGTCGCCGAGTCAACGAGCCTATCGCAACACATGCACTGATCCTAAAAAAATTAACTTCTGCGAAGTTTTAAAAGCGTGTTTTCTGGCCTATAAGCACACTATTTTATAAAACGCGCATGTTATACTGGCGGAAAGTGATTCACGAAAAAGCGCATCTTGCAAACGGGCTAGCCATGACTTCGTAGGTTTATTTCCGTTGTAAAAATGGTCTAAAGACTGTTTACAGACTTATTATAGACTGTTGCCATCCAGTAGATATTTCCTTTTTACCTATTACTAGTCTATAGACACAGGGGAAAATCTTCTAGCGCCGACCAATCGCTCTAAAAATGACGTTTCGGCCTCGCTATAGGGGCCTTGTTCACTGCATCTATACGGGGGCCTTGTTTAAATTTTTGTAGGTGAACAAAACCCGCGTAGGGGTGCCGAAACGTCATATTTAGAACGATTGGTCGGCGCTTGAAGAATTGCCGCCATGAAGATATCCGAACAGACAGGTTTCCGTCATACCCTGGGCTTCATAGTGTATAGACAAAATTTTACTACAAGTCTAATGGCCATAGATCTATAGATTGTCTATGGACTGTCTATATAGTTTGTACTGCCTATAGATTAGTCTATAGAATTTGTCTATAGAGAGTCTATAGACTTTATAGACAAAAGCCTATGGATATTCTAAAGACTGCTTAAAGAAATTTTCGTAAGGGCTGTTTATTCTTTGGGTTTATCTGAAAAGATTGACCGCCGTCAGAATATGAGCTATGTATGCAGACCTTAGGTATTTCTATACCTATAATAGCAAAAGCTGCAAGAGAGGTCTTCTCATGGTTAAGTGGTGTTGACACCGCCTTTGGCATAGTACGTCGTAACGAAGAAATGACACGTATTCCTGCTGAGTGAAGAACATATCGCCCAGGCGACCTCAGCTGTAGCGGGCATGTGAAATGCAGTACGGGCTTTCCCAAGCTTGGGGCGCCTGTGGTAAAGTGATCAGGGGGGGGGGGGGGGCGTGAGAGAGGGTTCAGTTCCTGTGTAGAGGAGGAGGGTGTGTACAACAATCACTATCACTACTCCGCTTCGTCGGCAGGACAAAAAAATTTCTTGAAAAAGAAAAACTAATACAAAACGCAAAGCTTGCGTCCCATTAAGTCATCCCACGTCCTTCAGTAGCGTCACTTTGGCGTCGTCCTTGCTTTCAGCTGTCTTCGATAAACGCTACACCGCCTCCCCAACTCGGAGCAGAGTCACAGCGTCGAGATATCAGCCATGTGCGCATCCAACCGCCCGTGCCCTTGGCCACCGCGACACATGCATGGCTTGCTGTCCTTGAGTGATTGCCGCTGCAGCTTCGGATTTCCCAGATTTCGTTCAAGTTTAGGAAAAACAGAACGCGTCACTCGCTGTATTTGGCAGCCCGGTGGTAGCATTGAGCTTCACTAGAGTGTTTTCCCGGGTAGTCTCGTTTAGTGAAATCATGGTCGTAATAGAGAAGGATTTTGCGTTCTCATGGAATGCGATAGACCCGAAGAGTCTGTTATTTAATAAGTCTGTTAAGCATGGTGTGCTTGCCAGTAACGCAAAGCAGACACATCAGCCTGGGTTACGTACAGTGTCACCCTAAACCAGTCCTTATGTAGTCCGGAGTCGCATGGTATTATTCAGCCATTCACCTTATAAATCTATGTCTTAGGTCGAGTGAGGGTTCTTCGACTGTTCAAAAATTGAAGGACGCTTAAGCTTCGTCTCTAAGGAGTGAGATGCGACAGCGTATCGCAGCGTTGGCGAGGGGTACACGGGCACGACGCGTGGTCCGTTGGACAATTTATGGAAAGGACGCCCCTGTCACATATCTCGGCGGACACCCAAACTGGGCCGTAAGGGAAGGAAAATGAAATGAACAATTGCTTTTAAGGAAAGGAAATGACGCCTAGCTGTCTCACATTTTTCGCTGGACACCTGGATCGCGCCGTAAGGGAAGGAAAAATCGATAGATCGATCGACCAATCAATCAATCAATCAATCAATCAATCAATCAATCAATCAATCAATACTTAATGCTGTCGCGTTAAAATCCCTTCCCTTACGGCGCGGTTCAGGTGACCACCGAGATGCGCCATTTTTCGCTCACGGCCAAAGACGCCGACGCCGACGACACCAGCTTTTCTGCGACACGAGCTCCTTAACGCTGTCGCGTTAAAATCTAGATTTCGAACCACTCCTCCGTGCACCTACCGAGACATGAGCTTATTCGGGCCGGCATGTGTCTTGTGTAGGCAGTTCCGCCATTATGTTGATTGCATTGAACTACCCCGTTAAGTGCAGAATTAAAAGGAAGACTTCATCAATCTGGAACAATTACTGCTGCGCGCGTACCAATGCAACCTACGCATCTTATTTTGTGGGCAGTATTAGCAGGAAATAATGAACGATGAAAATGTTCTAAGCATGAATTTAGGTTTTTGAAATGCCATCTGACAGTTCTCCTTCGATCTGGAGCCGACTGTACGCCTTTGCTTGGAACGCATAAAATGGCAAGGTGGGAGGTGGGCACTACTACTTTTGTGTAAATCTAACTTTTTCGTATCCGTTACAAAGAGAAGACACGTCCGGCAGTATTCACAATAAAGGGTTAAATATGCAGACCTCATGCATTGAAACGTGTCTGGAGATAGACATGAAGCGAGGTAGTGCAAAGACACCCCCAAAAGAACGTCGATTTGCTCACTCACCGCCTTCCTCTCTGACATTGCTCTAAGCGCCTTGTCAATAAAAGCGCGTTTGTCTAAGAACACGACCAAGATGGGTAGTGCGACACAAAGCTATTCATTGATTATTGCTAGCTGCGAAATTCCCGCTTAAATTTGGGGCGCCTTACGCGGCTTATTGTTCAATTTTAAAAGACGGAAGATCCGCGGTATTATGCGGACTGCTGCAAAGTTTCGAGTAATGTGAAGAAGTAGCGCAAACAACTCGTAAGACTCCTCACCTTGGCTCTCTAGCTCGCCGGTGTTGATGCGTTCCGTCTGCTGAGGACCCCACCCACGATTGAAATGAAATTGAAAATTGGTTTTTGTGGAAAGGAAATGGCGCAGTATCTGTCTCGCATATCGGCGGACACCAGAACCACGCCGTAAGGAAAGGAATAATGAAGGGAGTGAAAGAAGAGAATAAGAAAGAGGTTCCGTAGTGGAAGGCTCCGGAATAATGTCGACCACCTGGGGATTTTTAACGTGCACTGACATCGCACAGCACACGGGCGCCTTAGCCTTTTGCCTCCATAAAAACGCAGCCGCCGCGGTCGGGTTCGGAACCCGGGAACTCCGGATCAGTAGCCGAGCGCCCTTAACCACTGAGCCACCACGGCGGGTCCCCACGATTTAAATGAAATTGAAAATTCGTTTTTGGGGAAAGGAAATGGCGGAGTATCTGTCTCACATATCGGCGGACACCTGAACCGCGCCGTAAGGGAAGGGATAAAGAAGGGAGTGAAAGAAGAAAGGAAGAAAGAGGTGCCGTAGTGGAGGGCATCCGCTCCGGCCTCCTTTTATACAACAAAAGTTTATTCTCTCTCTCTCTCTCTTTGCGATCGATTGAATTTTCTAGAGAAGAATGCATGAGACTGCTCAAAGAATCAGCCAAGAACACAGCCGAATACGAATATTCGGAAAACATTGACTTCGTATATCGAATGAAACAATTAATATTTCACATTTTTATTCGCGAAATACAGGATGTCATGGATGTAAAGACATTTAATCTACGTTGATCGCAACGTCTAACACCTTGTTCAGGTCGGACTGAGAATCAAACTCAGCTGAGCACCATGTAATATATATAGAAAAATTGAAAGGCGAGAGCAACGACAATTTTACACAGCACCCACGATTGGACTCACTTTAGTAAGCTGCCTAACCACTCACAATTTAAATAGTAAAAGTTGTGGTTAACGGCAATCCACAAGTCGTCCACATAAAATTCCATAGCATCACACATGACGATGCTGATGTAAGCACGTCGAGTACACAAGAAGAAAAGCCAACTTGCGCTGGGCTAATCGCATGGAGTTCTAATGTTCGGCTGTATTCGAAAACAACCAATGCCACATTATCGAATGGAAATCTGATTGTAGGAAACGTTCGATCCGTATCAGAACTCTCCAATATTATCACACCTGTATTAACAAGGAAATTGGCGTAACGTTTTCTTCCTCGTGCGCCTAATCAGCATTGGCAGAAACCTTACTTCATTATATGTGGGGTACTGTTTGCACAAAAGGAATAGACCACTGATTAATATGTGAAGTCTATCATTTGTCCTTGGCCGTTCAGCTCCATGGATGGGTTCCTCGTCCTTGAGGAGCTCTCGAAAGCTAGCGTCGTGTTTCTTGGCTTTCCATCTCGCAAACTGACAACAGACGACGTCACAGCAAGACTTAGCCAATGAGGCTGGCGCATTGCACTTGAGCGGCACGTTGTTTTGCTTATTTTTTTCTTTTCAATGAGGAGACGTCCGTGGCGCCAACCTTCTTGAAGTTCCCCATCCAACGTGATGCGCAAAACACGCCGTCACTCATTTTTTTTGTTTTTTGTACTTTCTAGGGGCTTCGGACGGAGGTATATAAGTGAAGGCCACTTTCAGTTTTTAATCTTTAGCACCCGCTGAGGATTTCCGAGTGGACTGCCCACCCTTGACGAACCACAACCACGTAAGTCTCTTTGCAACGTACCGCGCAGTTTAACTGCTCCGAGGTATACTACTATGGCGCATGTTAACCAAAACATACCTCCTGGATATCTTCCCAGTCACTACGAAAAGTAACAAAAATTGCATGTTTGTGCTCGATACGGTCAGCGCTTGATGTTGAGGACGGGACAGTTCCCTTTCTAATGTTCTCTGCTTTGTTAAAGAGCAATTCTTTTTTCGTATGTATACCTTCAGCTTGCTCGATGATGTTAGTAGTTGCTGTACAGGTTCACTGTGACCCTGTGTTGTACTTGACGAGATGGAAGAAATTGTCTAGAGTCTAGAAAACAAGGCAAGTGTTCATATTCGCCGGCAAAAACCAGTAAACCTCGTTTCACGCTCAACAAATACGTCGCAACGCGGATGCTCTGTTGTCACCGCTCTGTATATGTGTTTTCTTTTATGGCTCTTTTGCTGAGAACTGTGGACGTCTTTTAATTCTCTCGTATTCAAAGCGGCGGTATGCTAGTAACCACGCCCATTCTCGGTAGCAGCACGCTGGTCAGTAATAAATGACTTATAAAGTAGTCTCTGAAACGCGAAGAAAGCACGTATTTGCTGTGGTCACTTGCCTTAATATAGGCTTCGATATGGTTCCTTAACTGCCGAGATTGGCGGTTGGTCTGCTTCAAAAGCTATACAAGGGGTTCTGCTTGCCATATCAACCTAGAAGTAAAAGCGTCTAAGTTCCGGTTCAAGCTGGTCACCAAAATGTTCTCTGTCCAAGAGCTTTAAGCTTAGGAGAGACTTCGAATTGACATGTTCAACTGCCCCTGTAATATCTAGTGTGCATTTTTAGTATTCCTTGCCAAAAATCTTGCTTGTGAATAAAAATAACTTCAATCAAAAGGCTTCATCCTCAATGTTGTAGGTGTTCAGAAGCTCCATATGCATAAACAACGCACAGCGGTCGTGCAGTTGCTATCATCGCTCACAGGAGGGCTTGCACGTTCAAAACAAACCACAAAAAAATGGCAGTAATTGAAGCGAGTGCATTTTTTCATGATTTCAGGATCAACATGAAGATCGCTCTAGCATTTTTCTTCCTTGCAGCTGCCGCTGTCTGGTAAGTTCCGCAATTAATCATTTTCGTACGCGTTCAGCCTGTCTCACTAAGAGCTGTGTCGCTAGAGGAAGGGGGGCTTTCATAGACAGACAGAGACACTAGGTGCCCGTAGTTGTATAGGCGAACGTTTTCCCAACTATTTCTTCAGAACGTGTTTAATACGCCCGATAACAGAGAAGACTATGTCGAATCGTGATGTTTTAAGCGCGATATACTTGTCGGTTCCGTAACCATGCTTGTAGATAACTTCCCCAGAGACTCCAGGTTGTTACAGTGTCCCAGAAAATCTTTATGCGTCTTGTCGAAATGCGATAGCACCGACGGTTGTAAAACAGGCAAGAAAATCCAGTGCTGTTGGCCTTACGGAAGGAGAATCCGCGGACTTCTCGGTGGTAAAACCGCCGGGCTGCCGACTGAGTCGTGAGGCCATTAGAGCGGAGCGACTATTTGTAGAAACGAAGCTATAGTTTTCACTCTTACACAAGAAGAAAGGCTTTAAGTCCGGGAGATATTCTTGTGTTTTCATAGTTGCAGTGGAGACTCGTTAATTCGAGCTCGTTGGATTTCAGCCACCGGTTTCTTCGATTTGACTCCTTGGTCACTCAGCATCAAGCGTATTAAAAAGGCTCCCGCTAATTCAAACCCATTTCGGTCTCCTCCGAGTTCGAACCACGACCATTCCGATTTTTTTTGCTATTTCTAGCTCATCTTCAGCCGTACCGACCTAAGTTTTGTATCGTGCGCTGATGTTTATAGCCCACGAGCCAATTGTTGCACTTCAGACGGCTATTAAAGGCTCCATTGAAAGGGGACACAGCTAAGTGCAATCTTTTGTACAGAAGTGCAATGCTTGCTGCGCTGCTTTTTTCCACGGGCAGCGTGTATGCGACGTCGGAACCGCACTGCGAGGGCGTGACCTGTGACCCCGAGACTTGCCCCAAGCACGAGTGCCATTGCGGAAGCCACAAGGACGCCTGCGGCTGCTGCGACTTCTGCAACAAGGTGCGTAATGACCGACGCTATATGAACCTAACCCTTTCGCGCGGAAACGTGCTCTGGAATGGTTCAACGAAATCGAAGCTTCGCAACCGTGGACGCGTTGTGTCCAGGGGATAGAAGACTGGCACAAGGGGAAAACGTTGTTGGCTCAGTCTTGTATTCCAGATAGCCTCATACTCGGAATAGTGTCTTTGGGTACATAATGGTTTGAAGTAACGCCCCTGTATCGCCAGAATTAGCAGTAAGCGGAGGAGAAGGGGAGAGGAAATTGGTTAAAAGCATAAATCTTGACGAAACTTGGCCTGGTTTGCTTCCCAGATATTGGCGAAACGAACAAATACCGTAATAGTCTCTCAAAACCCTAGTGCTCAAGAACCCCAGCTGAAGGTGCGGAGGTTCCTGCGCCGACACAGAAATAAAAATATTACACTCTGAACATGGAGAGCACATAGCTTGGAGTGTCAAAAAACCAGAGCAGAATGAAAGTTAAAAATAAATACGAAATTATAAAGATGGTCACGTAACTTACTAGATAAGTGGCGCTAACGACCACCCTTATTAAAAAACGCCGACAAAAGTCATCCCTCCATAATTCAGTTATGTTTATGTGCGCGGATCTTCAGCGTATGGATAGCAGTAGGCCGCACTCCACATCAAAATTTGTAGGCAGTGAAGTAGAAGCGGGAGCTGGCGCCAGAAATCCAGTCTCCAGAAAACCAGTCTCCAAAAAACCAGCCTCTAGAAAGCCAGGGTCTGGAAAACCAGGGTCTAGAAAACCAGGCGCCAAATCCTCAAAATTGTTCACGCGGGAGATGTGTGACTAGTCAGCACTTATGCTTTTTGTGCAGGTCTAACTAGGCTGCAGACATGACGGAGGTGAGCCGGTCACGGGGCGCTCTTACGTATGAAATGCTTTGAGAGATTCCATTCGCGAGACATTTCTTCCATTTTCGTGGCGAAAAATTGCGACAAGGGGCATAAAATCGAAGAAAAAACAAAAAATCGCCGTGTTGTGCTACCCCTGCGTCGTTCTAGCAGGACTTAGCTAAAACGTATCTTAGACCAATTCTTGAATACGTTGTGCCGTGTTTCACCCTAAAATAATACTGAGCAATAAACTGCAAAGAATTCAAAACAAAGCAGCAAGGTTTGTCCCGTATCAGTATCTGAGCAGTGATAGGTCTATCGAGATAAAAAAAAAAATAAGGTAGGTTGGGAAACCATTTTCGCTCGGCGAAGGAAACCATATCTAACATTTCTGTATCAAATATGAAAAAAAAACAGCAGTTAGCAAGAGGCATACTTGCATAATCCTCGTTATGTCTCTCACCGTCTAGAGATTCATTGTTTTAGGCTTTTGGAATAACGTGCCAGACGTAATACGAGTGCCAGTTATTTTTTTTCGTCGCACCATCAAGGATTGGAATATCCTGTCAGAAACGCAGGCGTGCATTCTCAGTCGCGATGCGTTTTTTCACCACTGTAACCTCTCCACGTTGTACAATTTTTTGGGCTGAGAGAGGTAATGAATGCATAAAGTATAAGAGAGAGGAATACTTTGTTCGCGCAGTGTGCCAACGAGGAGTGCCACCCCGAACACAACGACAAGTGCGCTGAAGGGCACCACTGCGTAGTAAAGCCGGCTGGTGACGACCACGGACATGCTACCGGGACCGGACACTGCGAGCCAGTCGAGTCCTCCACGGGGCACGACGGAACCCACGGACACGACGGAGCCCACGGACACAACGAGACCCACGGACATGACGGAGCCCACGGACACGATGAGACCCATGGCCACGCGGCTACACCTGACTCGGAAACCCCGGCGCAGGACGGCGGCGACTCGGCCCACCACGAGTGACGTCACTGAGACGTCACGCTTAAGCACCAAGCCGAAACGGCACTGCCTCGCTGAGGGTTCTTCCCGGTATTGAGACCTTTATGATAAATTGCCTTTGAAGACAACAAGCATGTTCTCTTGACACCTGCATGCCGTCAATCGCAGAAATGTTAATGAGTTTCTGTTGAGTTTATGTTGACCGATAGTGAACCACACAGAGATCATATTGCCTATAAACAGGAGTTTTTGTGATGGCACACAACGCCGAACATTTAGCCTGAGCTCACCTAAAAATCGATTCTATAGGTTCTGTAACAGCGCTCTTGTAGCCACGAGGTGAGTTCTAGGAGGGTTTGATACAGCCGCAGAGAGGTAACGGTTGTAGTCCTACATATAACGTAACTTCCCGCGTATTATTGACTTCAGTGGTCGCAATGTCTGGTCAGAGAATTTGGAAACCCTAAATTTCGTCTTACGGTATAGCCGCTTAAGGCGAAGAGCATGCCAATGTAATCGACGAAGTACCAGCAAAGTGTACAAATGTTACGCTTTCTTTGGGCCCAATCATGGTTTCGTGTGTCTCTGATGTTAGCTATGCGTTGAGGATAACTGACTCGAATGCATACCAGAACCGAAAAACACTTGCTGCAGATGAAGGGATGAAGTTAAACGCGCACACACCCACAATGTTTTTAAAGGACCGAGACAGAATCATCTCGGCGAACGGTTGTACATTGCAGTGTCGTTTTACTGTGTAGCTAGTCATCGAATAAAGCACCTATGTATACAAACTACAATCTGAGTTCGTGCTTGAGTGCTCAGAAGAGGAGCACCGTCGCAACTTTTGCCGGTTTCGCTTCATTTGGTTTAGTCCTTGTTAGATTTATAGGGTTTTTCTCTTATCGGGTATGCAAGCGCCAGTAGTGCTAGTGACCTGACCACGGACGTGCACCTTTTTTTTTTCAGGCACTCGCGAAAACTGCCCACTTTCGTATTTGCTACGTCCTCCATTGTGTCTACGCCTTTTGCACACACGTAACGAGCCTTATCGGACAATTAGCGTGTGCCCGTGATGCGGGGACAGACCAACCCTACACTCTAAACACAAATACACCTATACGGGAGTAATGAGGAAGTAACCTGCCCTCTAGCGCACTCTCTCTCATAAAAGAGGATTAGGCTAGAGTACAGCTTACTCTCTTTTTAGTCTTTTCTGTTGAGAGTGCACATCGCACTACATGGGGCTGCCAGAATATAAAGGCAGCTTACAAAATATAGAATGCTACAATGGAGCAATGGGAGGCAGCGCTGACTATAGGTAGAGCCTTGAAAAGCAGCGAGCGCTGAGTTGACCGGGCCAAGATCGCCGCAGCAGCCGCAGGGGCCCTGTACAATTGGCTCCACCCATATTTGAATTTCGGTGGAGGAGTAATGCTAGAGGCCCGTGTACTGCGCGATGTCAGTGCACGTTGAGCAACCCCAGGTGGTAGAAATTTATCCGGAGCCCTTCACTACGGCGCCCCTCGTAGCCTGAGTCGCCTTGGGACGTTAAACCCCCATAAGCCATAAACTATATTTGACCGAAATCTCCGAGAGGAATAAAAGTTTCTCTCTCGCTTTCTCTCTACACCCGCTCACAGTGCTGATCCAACTGCCCATCGGTCCGTGCCCGAAACCTCTGCCGGTACCAATCCAAAGAGTTAAATATCGCTGATAACATATAGCATCCAACCCTTCCCCACTAAACATTCCATCCTAGCATGCGTCCAATTCTACAAGCGCAGAACATGACGTTTTGATGATTTATATCCCTCGCTCTTGGGTGAAGTTTGTTGGCAACTTCCCATCGCGGTGGCTCAGTGGCTTTGGCATCCGGCTGCGGATTCCAAGGTAACGGGTTCGATCCCTGCTGCAGCGACCGTGTTTAGATGAAGGCGAAAAAAAAATCCCGTGTGCTGCGCGATGTTAGCACACTCTGAGGAATCCCAGGTGGTCCAAATTAGCCCGGAGGCCTCCACTACGGTGTCTCTCACAGCCAAGGTGTCGCTTTGGAATGCTAGACCCCACGAGATACTTACTTTAGATTTTAACGTCGCTTTCCCGCATTTAGTTTTTTTAGCATCGATCTATCCTCGCGGAAACGTCGGCAGTGAGTTGTTTGCAACAAAGAGGGAAGACATTTTGTCCGATGTTCGTGCACTACATATCGACCACGCCCTCCTGGCCTGGAGTGTCACGCGGGGACAACAACGCTGCCGCGATGCTTGTAGGTAGCAGCATTTTTAAATAAAGTGGGATTTACCGCACTTTCCACAGTGAGTCCTATTTTCGATTGCTCCCCGTTCTTGTCTGCACTCCCGTCAAGTGGCGTTATTCATATGTTTATGGTAACCGGACCCGCCACGGTGGCTCAGTGGTTAGGGCGCTCGACTACTGATCCGGAGTTCCCGGGATCCAACCCGACCGCAACGGCTGCGTTTTTATGGAAGAAAAACGCTATGGCGCCCGTGCGCTGTGCGATGTCAGTGCGCGTTTAAGATCCCCAGGCGGTTGAAATTATTCCGGAGCCCTTCACTACGGCACCTCTTTCTTCCTTTCGTTTTATCACTCCCTCCTTTATCCCTTCCCTTACGGCGCGGTTCAGGTGTCCAACGATATACGAGACAGATACTGGGCCATTTCATTTCCCCCAAAAACCAATTATTATTATCTATGGTCACGGGCCCACAACAGACCTTTCACACACACCAGCGATTCTACGGATTCGACCAAAGCTTTGACCAGTACGAGATCGGTGCGAGTGGTCTGAAACTGAGTGGTAGAACCGCGAGGGAAGCAATGGTCCCGCTTTCAGCCACCAGGCCCGAGAACAGAAATCGCCCCTGACTTAAATCTGCTCAAACTCTAGCGCAGCTGTTTGCAGAACAAAGCGGCATGGAAGCAGCAAAACCTCTGCGGGGGTGATATGCTAGCCAATAAGAGAGACCAAAGCCAGAGCAACCATCCGATACGCCACTGAAAACATGCGTTCTGCGGAATTATGCATGTCACGGTTCCGTGGTCCTGGCTGTTTTGAAGCGAAAGCTTCACTACGCTAGACAAAGCTGATTTCGCCGTGCGTTGCCGGTTGACCTTCAAGTGAGCCAGAGGTCAAGTGTGGCTACAGGCCCTACCATATCTGACCCACCATGGTGTCGCACCACTTGACCTTTGAGCTTTCTATTCGCCGGTAGAGGGTGGTAGAATAGGCCGCAGCGTACATTGGGTGACCAACCTCTCGCGATCAACCATTGATTGCACTGCCACCTGACAGGGTGGCAGGCTGGGTGCGCTACCTATCCAGTGTGAGAACGCACTCAACGTTACAGACGCCAAGCCGCGTCTACTTGCCCGATACGTCACAACTTTCGCTCTCTAGCCAGGCTCAGAAGTAATTAAACCGCAGCTACATTTCTGTAGTTATTTACTTGATCCAGAGCATGGAGGCCAAGAGAATTGGAGCGCCTCTGTTATATTTTACTGAAAACAACGAGTCGAAGACCAGTTGGTCGTCTGTAGCGGCTTCCATTCCGTTTTTACTCTTTTGTGCTTAGAGGGGCTTACATACCGTGCAGCTATGGACGCAACTTCGCCGGCAACGGACGCCAATCTCTTGCAAAAGACCGCTGCTGCCTGGCTCTATCATGCATAAATAACGAAAGTGTCCATGCTATCAAACAAGGCCGGAAAGCGAAAATTTATCGAGGTGGATGATTTTACAGCACTACCTGATAAAGCGAAGCTTTCCAGGAAAGCCATTGTTGTGTTCGTGTTCGTAGCCATTGCTGGAGGCCTCTTCTGACATGACACGTACTCACCTGAGGGGACTGGCCAAGGTTTAGTAATGAAAGCCAAAGGAAATGTTTTAAGTGATTTTTAAAAAATTCGCATCAGGGATCACGTGACCATCTCGTGCACACAGACTGTGCCTAGTATAACTTCATGCCTAGCTTTCCTGCACATTGTGCAACTAACACGGTCTGTTGGCCGCCAGTAGCGAAAGGGGCCTAACTAAAAGGGGATATTTTAAACTTGTAATCTTGAGAAAACGGGAGAGTCCCGATATATTCTGCGCTAACATGGCGATTATCATAGCCGACTCATCCTCCTGGCTGCCAAATCTAACCTACAAAATGCTTTCTGGGCTCACAACAACCATTTCCGTCAGCCATTGAAAATCAACGGAAAGTAACGAAAATTTCAAATTGCCGAGGTGGGTGGGTGGGTGGGTGGGTGGACGGACGGACGGACGGACGGACGGACGGACGGACGGACGGACGGATGGACGGATGGATGGATGGATGGACGAACGGACTTGGATGGATGGATGGATGGATGGATGGATGGATGGATGGATGGATGGATGGATGGATGGATGGACGGACGGACGGACGGACGGACGGACGGACGGACGGACGGACGGACGGATGGATGGATGGATGGATGGATGGATGGATGGATGGATGGATGGATGGATGGATGGATGGATGGATGGATGGATGGATGGATGGATGGACGGATGAAGGCTGAACCCTTTAAATTGGGCGGTTGTTCAAGCCACCTGGCTATGACTTGTGAAATTTTGGTTTGGTTTAAAGGGGTTTAACGTCCCAAAACGACTCAGGCTATGAGAGACGCTGTGAAATTTTACTCTTGTCTTGATTTTAGCCGCCAATAAGATAACCTTCGTTTGGTTACTGCTACCCGCTTAAATCTACCTTCCCTTCACTGTCCTTAAACAACAATGCCTTGGATAAATCAGCCCCGCTGCTTTCCACTGTAGGGTGGAGCCCTTTTACGGAAAGGTGATTTTGAATGTTCAGCGCCACACTGATGGTGGTGGCAGTTATGCAAACTAGAACAGTTTGTCCACATTTCTTGGGCCTGTCGTCGTGATCACGTTTGACGCGGAGTCGACAAAAGGCGTCTCGAAACGGCCGTGCAGAAGCTCTGGGCAGGGGTGCAATGCGCAAGAGAATTGCCGAAGCCCGCAAGCGACAAGAGGCTGCGCCACGGTCACTGTCCCCCAAGCGTCCTAAAAAATGGCGGTGGTTTAGCTCTGCATAAACCTGGAGTGACACGATAGCTACAGCTGGCCGAGTGGAACTTGGTCACGTGAACAACCACGTGACGAACCAGCCACGGCGCCGCGCCGCCGGCAGCTGCCCCGCACCACGTGACGAACCACGTGACAGCGTGGCGGCGCCGCCACACTGAAGGCTCGAAATGCTACCGCAATGTAGCTATCGCTACAAAAGCAACGCCAAGCAGAAGCCGGCGAACTCAAACTTCAGGACCCCGAGGTGCCACAGCGAGAGGCAGCAACCACCCAATGAAGAAGCCAAGATCCAGCAGTTCGAGAACGCCAGTGATTCGCATCTGAAGGCAGAATCATTTCATTGCATTGACATCTAGATAAAATATTTCCATCGCAGTTCCATTCTGCACGTAATCATTGTCGCATTCCACTGAGCGCTTTATTTACTCGCTACCGCTTTGAATAGCCGGCATTGATTTTTTTTTTCCTTTTGAAGCTCACGCACAGATAGGCGGCAAAACCCACGCTCTGCTTGCTGACAGGAAACGCACGCATCGGGCATACTGTACAGAGCTTATCGGCAGAGGCCCAATAATAAGGATGCCTGCAGAGCGATATAACCATTTATACTACTGCTCGATCTACAATGCAGAGCGGCACAATAAAATGCCTTTTCGAAATTAATATCTTTTGTGAGCGATGTGTGGCCGCATCAGCGCGCAGATAATCCCTCGAAGGAATCGCTCCGCAGTCTTTCCCAACCGCGCTAAGTAAGGTTTGGTTTGGTTTATGGGGGTTTAACGTCCCAAAGCGACTCAGCCTCTTAGATACGCTGTAGGGAAGGGCTCCGGAAATTTCGAGCACCTGAGGTTCTTTAACGTGCACTGACATCGCACAGTACACGGGCCTCTAGAATTTCGCCTCCATAGAAATTCGACCGCCGCGGCCGGGATCGAACCCGCGTCTTTCGGGTCAGCAGCCGAGCGCCATATCCACTGAGCCACCGCGGCGGCTCCGCGCTAAGTAAATGCCAGTATAAAAACCCCACGCGGAAATTAGACATGACACTTCCTTAACATGCTTTGACACTTGGAAAAAGAAATCATTTTTTTAATGTTTCTCAGTAAAACAAAGGTATGCCCTGCCATGCTTGCATGGTTTATGAATTTCTACCTTCCAAAACAAAAAAAAAAAAGTTTTGAGCAAGTAAGCACACGTACACGTTTCTCCAACGTGAAAGAGAACAAAGTCTGAGGATTGAATTGATGATTACTTCATTATTATTCAGGACTAGCAAACTTCCTCCCGTCACCGAACTATTTTTTGTGTTTTCGTTTAATATCCGAAGTCGTTTTCAACTCCAGTAGAGATATAACAAAAACAATTCGTCCTTTTCTGCAAACTGGTTGTTTTCTTTCACAACTATTTTATTTATCGTACACCTCAAATGCCCCTAACATTTCTATTACCTCTAATATACCAATATAAATTCCAAGGTGCCTCTAACAGGGGTATATTGAAGTAACAGGTACCATAGTGGAAAGGTGTGGGTTGATGTCAGCAACAATATCACGACACAGACTTTTAGTGTATTTCGCTGTAACTAGAATTGCAAGGGTGGAAGCCAAGTATTAAGGACACAAGAAAAATTAAATAGAAAACACACTTACTCCATTACAGCTCACATCGATTTCTAGAAAAAAAAAGACACGCATATGCATTCATGCAACGCAGAAATAAAGAACAATCGCGTAAACTGTTCACAAGAATCCCGCAACGCGTAGACATAGTTATTATTTTCTTGATGTTTCTTTTGCGAAGGTTTGTGCAAAAGTTGTGCGATTCACACAGAAAGCGGGATAATTTAAAAACACCCCGCCACTGCTACTCCTTCGGTAACTCATATGCTGCCTGGAAAGGACCGAGGCGTCTGCGACCGCGGCGACACTTGGCTCGCAACCAAATGCGCGAGACTCAGCTGCCGAATGGAAAGGTCACTTGTTTTCCAATCCAATCTTAGGCGCCTTCTTAAGCTCACAGCAGTTGTATGGGTAGACAGGAGTCGACTAGACGCTTTCATTAACAATTTCCTTTTCATGATCGGGTTACATCCTAAGAAGGGTCAACTTTGGCCTGTGCCCATGTGCCCACTCTTGCAAAAAATTCATGCACCGCACCGGAGGAGCAACAATAATATTTGTTTGTGTACGTCTAGTTATGCATTATTATGCAGTCTGGCAATGCTGCAAAAAAGCTGTAAACATACTATGTACAGGAAAAATATTTGCAGCTGCTGAAGCAGATTCTGCTTCGCTGCAAGCGACTCAGGGATGTTTCCTACAGCGGCACCATGTGTTTCTAAATCTGACGCCTCCTCCCGCGATATCAACGGCGTGGTGTCGAGTGACCGCGGCTTGTCGTATTTCGGCGTCACCTTGGACTCGTCAGTGCGAAAAGGTCGCGTAGCCTGCTATGGAAGTCTGGAACAACTCCAGTAATCGCTTGTTTGTACGAGTTTTCGGGCGTTGCTGCCAAAGGCCGTTCCACCCTAGTGCGTATAAAAACGTGGTCGTATACGAAAAGAAGCGTTGAATCATTTGGCGCGTAGCGCTTTGTGTCACTGGGTGGAAGAATTCCGTCGTGTCTACCGCCACTGGACGCGCATTTTCAGAGGTAAGAAACCATTGATACACAGCTTAGGCTCGAATTTAAGAAACCCAAGAAAACGGTTATTTTGAGGTGCTTCTTTAAAACAAACCAGCAATCCATATGACATCCCTGAAGATTATCCTAAACGCTGAATACTGTCGTAATTTCTAAACAGCTAAATTTCGAAACAGCTTTGGCTGTCATTTTGTTCGCGTTGCACTTATCGCAAAATTCAGAACCAGCAACAGTTCTTCTGCCCCGCCGCGGTGGCTCAGTGGTTAGGGCGCTCGACTACTGATCCGGAGTTCCCGGGTTCGAACCCGACCGCGGCGGCTGCGTTTTTATGGAGGAAAAACGCTAAGGCGCCCGTGTGCTGTGCGATGTCAGTGCACGTTAAAGATCCCCAGGTGGTCGAAATTATTCCGGAGCCCTCCACTACGGCACCCCTCTCTTCCTTTCTTCTTTCACTCCCTCCTTTACCCTTCCCTTACGGCGCGGTTCAGGTGTCCAACGATATATGAGACAGATACTGCGCCATTTCCTTTCCCTCCAAAACCAATTATTATTATTATTATTAACAGTTCTTCTCAGAAACGAAAAGAATGCCGCACCCTCCAGTATCAGAAAAACTGCTTTTCCCAACATATTTCAAAAGGCGGAGTGAAAGGGTTAACTGCCTAAGATAACAAAGCCATGCAGTGACATCTTTCTCCGAAAAAGCTGTCTATTCCGCTGAAAAACCACATAAAATTTAGACGGGTGAATTGTTACCCCGGCAGGTGACGAAATGATATCCGATTTTTCTATATAATTTGTCGAAGTGCCTGAGTACACCCACGACGTTTCATTGTGTTGCGAACTTCATAAGATTGACTAATAGGTAACTGCACGAACTAATTATGTATTTTTTCACAAACTTGGCGTTTCTTTACAAATATTTAGTTTAACAACACCGGCAGCGCCAATATTGCATTATAGCGGAGGGTACAAAACTCTATAAAACATCTGCACAATGTTGCGACAAATCACATGTTTCGGTAACAATTTCCAGTCGCTATAGGTACAGGGAAAAATTCAGCGTTTAAACAAATTTGTGCGGCATTATTATGGTCTAACCTTCAATATGTGATCATTTCGAGAACAAACGCAATGCGGTTGCTGTAATTTGACCTCGTTGGACCTCTTCCCGCCTGCGGCGCCCACATTCATATGTTTTCACCCACTTTTCTGGGCAGCAGACGAATTTTCGCGCACTCCCCAAAAAGCGCTGCATCTCGCGAAAGAGGCAGACGAGGAGCACGAAATGACATGTCCGATGGTTAGGACTTCTATCCCGAAATTTTGGCCAGTGTTCACAATGTGGTTAACAAATTTTTCGAAGGAGCTTCCTGTAATTATGGTCACTGCGAAGCCTTTTAGCTGACAACATCGATAAAAACCCCTAAAAGAATAGTCTATAGACAGTCTATAGACCTCTTATACACTCTATTGCCTTCCTATACCTTTTCTTTTTGTCTATTTATAGTCTATAGACTGTCTGTAAACGAAAGTCTACTAAAAGTGCATGGCCATAAATCTACAGATTGTCTATATAGACTGTCTATAGGATTTCTATTGCCTATGGACTGTTATTTAAAGTTTGTCTATAAAGAGTCAATAGACTTAATAGATAGAAGTCTATGGACAGTCTATAGACTGTTTAAATAAGGTATTGTAAGGGAAGTGTCTTGCGCATGCGTTGCATAAGAGAATTCAGGCATCAGGCTTTATTTTTGCTTCAATGCGATGGTGTACGGCGGTGTTAATGACGTTCAGCTACTCAGTAGATGTGGTGGTAATCATGAGGGGGCCCTGGTCTTTCTAGAAGCGCTATAGTGAAGTTCGATAAGTCCGTGTGCAAGAAGCTGCTATACCCCCTGCGCGCAAGCGTTAGAAATCCCTATAACGAAATTCCTGATTCAACGAAGTAATGCTTCAGTGGATTTAGCTACGCTAAGGCTTCCCTCCCTGCTGTGGTGTAAGTCAACTCGCAAACGCTCGCTGATTTTGATTTGATTTTTATAAGTGATAGAAGAAATGAAGCGTAATCTCGTTTAATATAACATGCAGCAAGCAAGTTAATAACAATAATAATTGGTTTTTCGGGAAAGGAAGTGGCGCAGTATCTGCCTCATATATCGTTGGACACCTGAACCGCGCCGTAAGGGAAGGGATAAAGGAGAGAGTGAAAGAAGAAAGGAAGAAAGAGGTGCCGTAGCGGAGGGTTCCTGAATAATTTCGACCACCTGCGGATCTTTAACGTGCACTGACATCGCACAGCACACGGGCGCCTCAGCGTTTTTCCTCCATAAAAACGCAGCCGCCGCGGTCGGGTTCGAGCCCGGGAACTCCGGATCAGTAGTCGAGCGCCCTAACCACTGAGCCACCGCGGTGGGTCAGCAAGCAAGTTATGGTTGAGGTTTTCTTCACCAAGCAGTGGAATATTCGTGCTTCTAGCAACGATCAAAAGGGTAGCGCTTCCTGCGGGGAATACTGCTGCGCCTTCGACTGTTATATCAAATCCAAACTGCGCTTTAGGCGCCACCGGTGCGTCGCCGGTAATACCGGGTCTGGCTGTACATACAAAATCAGTGCATTGTCATGACATTCGGGACCATTCATCCCACAAATTTTCCTAGTACCGCAGGTTCCAAGTTCCGTACCACATGCAAGTTGCAGAAAGAACTGCATTTGTTTACATGAATTTTGGGTGCGAACCAGGAATGCCAAAATAAATTTTTGCTTTCAGGTGCAAGATGAAGGCTGCTCTGGTGTCTCTCTTGTTCATTGCGGTGGTCGTTTTCAGGTAAGGATGAAGTGGCGACACCCAGGGTATGAAAGGGAACCGTATCCGAGGGAGGCTTTCAAGACTTGCTTTTTTACCTGTTAAAAGTGAAATAGAAAATTAACAAAAACAAACGAAACTTAATTTGCAAAGTGACCTCTTGTTCACTTTGCATGCTCCTCTCGTCAAGTACCGTTCCGGTCTTTCCCTTCCTTACCTCTACACATATCTTTATCTCTCTCTCTCTCTGCCCTCTTTTAATCGCGTTCTTCTTTGTTATGTCTTTCAGTCCGCCCTCTCTTGCACGTCTCTTCATATTTCCTCGCCATTTCCCTTCCTCTTGATTCCATCATTTCGTCCGTCGTACTGTTTAAAAGCAATGTGTAGCATATCAAAGGCGCAAACTATCAGGATCCTGCACCATGACGATAAAAAAATGTGCTAGGGTTCCTTAACGTAGTCAAACCGAGCAGACGCGCGAAAGCACGTGTTTAGTCCGATTGGCTTATTGCTGGGTCGTCGGCACGTCTGGTGGCGATGTTAGATTCGGGTTAAGCTGATCTGATATGTTTGCGTCGCCGATGGAAGCAGGTGCACACGACGATGTGCAATGCACATCGTCGTCTGCATCACAGTGCTCTTGTGCAGTGGCCAGGGAAGCCGGTCTGTTCGCGCCGCCTCGGATTCGATACCCATTCGCGCCAATATATTTTTTATACGTCTTTATTTCTGCATAAAATAGGCCCAGCCTTGCGACAGAAATGAGGGGCTTCATAGGGGTGGAGGTGGGGGAGGGGGAGGAGGGCCGGTCTCCACTTCTTCTTCGAAGTGGGGTGGTCCAGCTAGCCCAGGAAGGGGCTATCCAACTATATACAGACGCCGCGCCAATATTTATTTTATTTCTGCATGGGACTTTCGCTATGCTAGGCTTGGCCAAGGTCGCCATCGAGGTCACTCTCCCATTGGCTACAGCTGGCGCGACTCCCCTCCGAACAAACCCGAGCTCAGCCGAGTTACTCCGATGCTTCACGCAAGATTCCTGGCTGGGACCGTGTTAAGTAGTGCTTTCGCACTAAAATTCAGGGACGCTTGAGACCCACCTTAAGGGTATGACTCGATAGCGTTCATTAGTTCCTTCAGCGGCTTGGGTCCTCTTTCATATCACTTCTTAGACACAGGCACACTTCTTTTTTTAACCGTAAGACACACAAGGCCTCCCTTTAACCAAGTTGAACGAATGTTCCTTGTGGCCGTTGTGAGAAAGAGAAAAAGTTTTTCAGGGATAGAGGGGCAGCGCGCCCTGGCTTAATAATAATAATAATTGGTTCTTGGAGAAAGTAAATGGCGCAGTATCTACCTCATATATCGTTGGACACATGAACCGCGCCGTAAGGGAAGGGATAAAGGAGGGAGTGAAAGAAGAAAGGAAGAAGGAGGTGCCGTAGTGGAGGACTCCGGAATAATTTCGACCACCTGGGGAGTTTTACGTCCACTGACATCGCACAGCACAGGGGCGCCTCAGCGTTTCGCCTCCATCAAAACGCAGCCGCCGCGGTCGGGTTCGAACCCGGGAACTCCGGATCAGTAGCCGAGCGCCCTAACCACTGAGCCACCGTGCCCTGTCTTGACCGTTTTTGTTTTCAGTGCAATTACTTTTCATCCTTCAGAGGCACTACGTTATGGTGATGGAATGACATCTCGACCCTGTAGACAAATGAGAAATCGGGTAGTGAAGTCAACAGTCTTTTACTGTGCGATCGTTATGGAATGTGACATCAGACTCCAAACATGAATCTCTGCGATTGTTGCGACGTCCGAGTCCCATTCTACCGATAAAAAATTATCGTCCCACAGACACTGGGGTTGGCGTCGAACAGGAGTTCTAATGCTATCTCGTTAAAAATGACGATACAAATTAAAGAGCGGTACAAAAAAAATGGCAGTGGCTTAAATTGGCTCACCCTGGAACTCATCGAAAAGCAAGGACGCTTGCTAAGCGTCTGAGGCTCGTCCATGGCAGCTCCGCTACACGCTCTATATATGCCCACAAGACCACGTGACTATGACGTGTAATCACATGGTCTTACGACACCCCCATCGGACGTAATCACGTGGCTTCACATCACCCGATGGGATGTTCTTAAGGTCAAAGGCCAGTCCAAAGGTCGCCTGATGTCAAAGGTGAACTCAAGGTCAGAGGTCAACTAAAGGTAGGTCAAGGTCAGGGGTCAAGGGTTCGAGACCATAACTGTGCCACATATGGTCATACACGGCTAACGTGGTTGGGCTGAAGGTCGTTCAAGGTTACTCTCCGGCCTACGCGACAGCAGCTTTACCTAGCGTAGTGAAGCTTTTTGCTTCAAAAAGAAACGTGCCGGACATGCAAGGTACCGACTGCAAACTTACGTCTTGCCTACCTGTTTCTTTTTCTGCGCGTCCCTGTGTCTTTTAGTCATTTCTTTTTTATGTCAAGAGCGATGTGTCAAATAGGCAACCAAAGAACGCTAATTCAGTGTAAAAAGGAGCTGTGAGAAGCGAATCTTCATTTCTTCAGAAATGAACCATCTGGGATGGTAATGCATGCCAAAAAACGCGGAGCCCGACTCATCCATATGTATCCATGCCGCTTCATACCAGGCGAGGTAAAAATACCTTTTCCTCTCCATTTCAGCGCCTCCGCCACCCTGCTTCCAGACTGCAGTCGGGTGACGTGCAACCCGGACACCTGCCCCGATGTAAACTGTGCATGCGGAAGTCACAAGGTCTTTTGCGGCTGCTGTGACATGTGCGACAAGGTGCGTAGTGTCGAACTCGAACACGTATACCAGACTGCGGGCGTTCCCCGCAACTCCCCTCAAAGCTCTTTAATCTTGATAGTTAGATAGGTATGATTAGAAATTCGGCCACGACCAATCCACCTTTTAAGAGCGTTAGCTCTTACTCATCACGTTTCTCGATTTCTTCTGGGGTCTGCTACCACCTCCCATCGGCGTGAAATTTTCTATATTCCGTTTCATACATCAGGTGCAACGCTGTCAAAGCTAACGTTCTTGTTTGCGCTGCCTGCGTCCGCGACCAAAAAGTAGTGCGTTCCTTGTGGTGGAGCGAAACATTGTAAATGCTTTGCCTGCAGGCTTACTACATTACACATTTGTCATGAACTTGATCAAATGGACTCTTACTGCTGACGTCACGCTGTCGTTTTCTCGTGCCTTAGACCCCTCGGTCACAGAACAAGCGCGGAGTAACACGCCTCCCTTTATTTTTAACCAAGGAAAAGGAGCAGCGCAAAAGCATGCAACCACACGCGAAGAAAGGACAAGACACAAGCGCTGTGTCGTGTGTGGTTGCATGCTTTTGCGCTACTCCTTTTCCTTGGTTAAAAATGCACCAACTAGTCCAAAAAGAAGTGTTACTGAAGTCCCTTTATTTTCCCGTGCGGACTACTACCGTACCTTTCACAGTGTTGCACCTGATGTATGAAACGGAGTACAAGTCCGAGGAATTCAAGATGGCGGCCACCATAGTAAATCGATGTAGCAACCCAAATGGTGACGGATTGGTGACGTCATTTATAAATCCAAGATGTCGGCCAATAATGGCAATATTGATGACGTCATTAGTTATTACAATATGGCGGCCCACTTAGGCCGCCACGTGACTATGACGTCACAATCCAAGATGGAGGCCAAATTCGGGTGCCAATGCAATATATACCAGTGAATGTTCGTGTCTTTAATAAATCATACCGGAAAATAAACGTACAAATTCGTATTTCCATTGGTGTACCTCACTTTAATCTCATTCATATCAATTCTAGTAAACCAAAGAACTAACGCTCGTTACTTCAACGTCTTCCAGACGGTGGCGCCATCTTTTGTGACATGTGGCCTCTTCTGCAAAACTGGCTGAAAACAAACGCAAGTGGTTGACACGGGCGCGGTCCTGTTCCACGAGGCGCTAACTGCGCCTACGAAGTGGCCCGTGTGTGTACTTGACAGCTGCCGCCACCTGTCGGTTGCTCCTGTCACAAACATAAATTGCGCACGCGCAATTGAAGTCGGTGGCTTGTTTTCAAGTAGTGGAGCTCCAGGATGCCAGGCGCGCATGCGCAGAGAGGCCATGTGAAGAAGGCGGATTGCTAGTTTTCGGAAGTTAGCAGTCGATGGCTCCTTGTGTGAAGCTCGACCTACAGTTAGCAGTCGGCCCTGCAACTCTTCTTTCCCTGTTTAAACTGTGTTTACGAGTCTATAGTCTATAGATAAAAAAGACGACAGATTTTATTCATAAAAGTCTATGGACAGTCTATAGAGCGCCTAAAGAAATTTATGTAAGGACAGGAAAAAGTGCGCTGCTATAATAATAATAATAATTGGTTTGGGGGGGAAAGGAAATGGCGCAGTGTCTGTCTCATATATCGTTGGACACAATGAACCGCGCCGTAAGGGAAGGGTAAAGGAGGGAGTGAAAGAAGAAAGGAAGAGAGAGGTGCCGTAGTGGAGGGCTCCGGAATAATTTCGACCACCTGGGGATCTTTTAACGTGCACTGACATCGCACAGCACACGGGCGCCTTAGCGTTTTGCCTCCATAAAAACGCAGCCGCCGCGGTCGGGTTCGAACCCGGGAACTCCGGATCAGTAGTCGAGCGCTCTAACCACTGAGCCACCGCGGCGGGGCACCCTGTTATGTTCGTATTCACTTTGTGTCCGTTCAGCCGAATGTGACCGAGGGGAGGAGGGTGAGGACCCCCCCGCGGGCTGCATCTCTCTGTGCGCTATTATCATCGAATGATAGCTAGCGCTGACATTCCGCATTGCCAGTTGCGTAATCTCCATTAAAATCCCGAGCACCAGTGTTCCGCTGCCCGAGTCATGGCCAATCCTCCGCAGTGGATACTGCTGACGTGGCTGCTGACGTGGCTGTCGTCGTCGCTGGCGACGTGGCCTAAACGAATGTTTGCATAGGATAGGATAAACGTTGTTTGCTCTAATTACAAGGTCATTAAGCGGTCCGACAGAGTTCTTCCATCTTCCTGATGGTGATATCTCCTGTCTGGCAGGGTTGGTGCCCCTATTCCAGGGCTCCACTGAGGGTGGCTGCTCGTCGGGCATGCTGTATGAGCACCCGTTGTATACACGGGTCATCGCTGGAGAGCACCCTCTCCCACTGTTCCGCACTCGGGTTTTCTACTCTGTGGAATGCTTTGTTTTTGCTGCATTCCCATGTAATGTGATAAAGGGTGGGCTTTTCGCCACACCATGGTCATGAGTCCCTATATTGCACAGGGAACATTTTGCTTAGTATGTTTAAGTATGTTTAAGTTTAGCAAGTTTAAGTTTGTTTATGTTTAAGTTTGTTTAAGTATGTTATGTTTGCATAGCTTTCTTTCCTCCATGCCCGCTTTGCAGTGCCCAGAGGAGCAGTGCAACACGTACTTCCACGAACGGTGCTCCAGTGGCTACGAGTGCGTACTAGACGACCCGAACACCCACTTCGAGACCGGTGGAGTTGCGCACTGCAAACCCAAGCCAGCAACGGAGGAGGCGCACACGTCTTAAGACTGTGCTGCCTTGTTCATCAAACGGCCCAACGCGTGCCATGGGCACTGATATCAGCTTGAAGAGGCGTGCTGCACGTTTCGGCGTACACCCCGATGGAAGACAAGTTATTATACAAATAAAGTGGGAGACGATTTTTAAAGCATGTCTAGCAATGATAACAATATTCGGCTCCTCTCATTGTGTCCTGCGAACCCACAAGAATTCTTGTTTTTTTTTATTTTCTACTTTCCTTGTAGTAACATAAAAATCGAATTCACCCTCAATCAAACTCTACTGGGTCAATGTTATTCCGATACAACTCAAGAACACAGCGACTTTTAACTGTCAAAGGACCCACTTCCAGCCAATGGCGTTGGTCGATTCTAATGATTCTCATGACAATGCAGAGAGCGGCGCCCCAATGGACGGATTTCATCTATGTCACACTAGCAGGGTCATGGGAATCGGCCGACGCCATTGACTGGAAGGGGTCCTTTGACGGGGAAATATTATTTAAAAGAATAACAGCATAAAATAACGGTGCGCGCAAGCGGGAACAGCTACCGAATATGAAGCTCGAGGATATCGGCTTGTTAAGAGCACGAGCGCTTTTTAGCACAACTGCCCTCAAAGGAGGCCCTCCAGCCAACGGCGTCGAGCGATTCTCCCCGCTGACCGATTCACGCTACCTCCTACCTTTGGCCGATCCCTTTGGACCTGCTATAGTCGGTACAACTAAAGAACGCGGCGGCTTTTCCCCGTCAAAGCACCCCCTTCCAGCCAATGGCGCCGGCCGATTCTCATGACCCTGCTAGCGTGACAACGCAGTAAGCGGCGCAACAATGCAGAGAGGATTCTTTCTCCGACCATAGAGGGAAGGGATTCTCCCCTTTCATCTACCACTCCCTGCTTTGTCACACTAGCAGGGTTATGAGAATCGGCCGACGCCTTTGGCTGGAAGGGGGTCCTTTGACGGGGAAAAGTCGCTGCATTCTTGAGTTGTATCCGACTATATAGTGAAACTGTGAGACTACATTGATAGTGGGATTGACTATCAGTTAACCACAGTGGGGTTGACTAATATAGAATACGAATTTTTAGCCTCTTCTTTCGGGTGTCAATGACAAATGTGCTAGGCGCATCTGTTCTTTGTTCTCTGACACACACCGCTGGGCGATTCGATCTTTTGACGATTGGAAGGTCGCATTGGGAGAGTTTTAAGGCGCAGCTCTTAAGCACCGGTTCGTGTGTTGAGCCGCGTCGCCAGCGTCGGTGTAACCGAGCCAAACCATTAATAAATAATTAAAAATAAACATTACCGTGACTGGGAGTTAAACCCGCGGCGCAGTAAACAGATCAGTTTGCCTGGCCACTGCCCGCGAGCACTCGGCTATGCCCACAGACGATGCCGCCTCGTGTTAAACTGTTGTTGTTGTTGTTGTTGTTGTTAGCCTATCAAAAGATGGCGCATACCCACACTGGGGGATCGGTCAAGAATCGGGTGGCTATTCACCCGAACGCAGTTAATAAAAAGGAAAAGCACGTGGGAGCGCAACACTGGTGAATTCTTCCTCATGAACAGGAAAGGGATGAGAGTTTTGATTTCAAAATTATAAGAATAATAATAAAGAGAGGGATTAAATAATAATGATTAAGTCAAAATGTAATAACTGATAGAAAAGAAAAGTTTGGAACACTTAGCAAGGCAGTCGGTGAGATTCTATCAGGAAATTTAGAACAGCGGTAAAAACAGATCTGTGGCTGAACCCACCCCGCCGCGATGGCTCAGTTGTTAGGGCGCTCGACTACTGATCCGGAGTTCCCGGGTTCGAACCCGACCGCGGCGGCTGCGTTTTTATGGAGGAAAAACGCTAAGGCGCCCGTGTGCTGTGCGATCCGTTAAAGATCCCCAGGTGGTCGAAATTATTCCGGAGCCCTCCACTACGGCACCTATTCTTCCTTTCTTTCACTCGCTCCTTTATCCCTTCCCCTACGGCGCGGTTCAGGTGTCCAAGGGTATACGAGACAGATACTGCGCCATTTCCTTTCCCCAAAAACCAAATATTATTATTATTATTATTATTATTATTATTATTATTATTATTATTATTATTATTATTATTATTATTATTATTATTATTATTATTAACCCACTCCCGCGCTGTGGATTGCTCATCGTAGTCTAGCTCATCCAGTACTAATATCGAACTAATATCGTCGCCAGACGTGCCGACGACCCAGCAAAGCAAAACAATGAGGCTACAGAGCCTGAGACAGAGCTGGGCTCAAATTTCGCGTTAAAGAGAATTGTAATAGGCTTAAACATTTTTTTGCCCTCTATTTCTAATATTTTCTATTAATACGTGTGCCTTCGGGAATAATGTTTCAGTTGCGAGTGAGCGTTTGTCTTCTTCGTTCCTTCTCTGTCTTTCCTCTTCGTACGCTGTTATCTACTACGCATTGGCCTCGTGATCAATGCACTTCTTTTGCTTTCTTGCGATACCGAGATCCCAGCTTTAAAG
Source organism: Amblyomma americanum (assembly GCA_030143305.2). Lineage (NCBI taxonomy): Eukaryota > Metazoa > Arthropoda > Arachnida > Ixodida > Ixodidae > Amblyomma > Amblyomma americanum. The sequence goes on from JARKHS020017332.1 coordinate 208,339, forward strand.
TAATATAGAACAACTCAGACGGGCACAAAGATAAAAAAAAATGACATGGCACAAATCAATGTTTTTTTTTTTGTTCGGTCATTTGTGTCGTGCAATTTTACTCTGAAACTATGATCTTGGTTTCAAAAAAAAAGAAAAAAAAAGATCGTTCATCACTTACGTAAGACACGTTTAGAAATCCAAAATAACGTGCCTTACTTAGGTGAGAATCTGATCTGCGAGACAGACATTACAGTTTAAAGTAAAATACCGCAACCCAGACGACAAAAGCAAGAGGAAAAAATTGACATGACAGGCTATATAGCAGCATTAACGCGGCATTGGGGAACTTGCGCTGAAGTTTGCGGTGCCGATTGCAGCGCCATAACACACTGCCTAGCGAGAAGAGCAAGCAGTTTTGGGTAGTACTATCAGTACTTTTCCGCGCCACCTTCACACGCTTATTGGCGTGAGCCTCCGCACTCTGTCGAAGGCGCACGTGCCGTGCGTCAGCTATCTGGGCTACGCCGATAGAAGCTAGGCAATGAATGCTGTCAGCCAAACGCGGGTATCTAATCGCGCAGAATGTGTTCTCGCGTTTGCAGCGGCCCAAGCGGCTGACAAAAGCAGTTTTGAGTCACCGAATGGAACAATTGCAGTGCCACCTTGGCAGCGCAGGTTCCCCATAGCACTCGCTGCTGAAGGCTACTGTGCTTCGCTTGAGGCGACAGGAATGGGCGTTTCCTTCAGCGACACTTTCAAAACCAGACAACCCCTTAGGCGAAATCAACAGCAGCGCGTCGAGCGGCTGCCGCTTATTTTGGCGTAGCCTTGGACTCGTCAAGCAAATAGATTGCTCGGCCTCCTACACATGCCTGGAACAAATCCAGAATTGGCCTGTTTGTACGAGCCTCTTTGTCGGAGCTGCCAGAGGCCGCTTGTTCGAGACCTGCCCACTTATAAAAATGCTGCCATAGTACAAGCAAAGACAGCTTCCAATTATTCGAGGCATAGCATCTTCGTTTGCGTTTGCAAGCGTTTCATAAACCTTCTCGTGTGCTCTCTGCAGCAAGGCGATTTTTCAATGGCAAAAATATTTTCATATCATTTATTGAACCTCTTTCCCACCCAACATTTTGTACAACTAAGTTTAAGAAATTTCTTGGGTCATAGCAGCAAGATATATCACTTCTCTCCAGAAAATCAGCAATGCCCAATGTAGAAACTACGAAACAAATCCATTAGTTCAACTTAGGTCTAAATGTTCTGTGTATCACGCTTTGCAACGGATGTGAAAATGTTGACCAAAGCAGAAATTTGGGCGAGTTGGCATGTATTTACATTGTCTCAACAGCGCAGAGGGACGGGATGAAATGGCGACAACAGACGGGCGCTGATTATCAACAGATTTATTGCGAAAACAACACAAAGTATATATACAGTAAAAAAAATTAAAGCGAACAAAGCCGTTCATGTCAATGATACACGGGAAGGGAGATATCCCGCTTGCTTGTCTGAAAAGGCCACGGAAGGACTGCTTATGCAAACGAATGGCCACTAAAACAAGCGTCAACGCTAAAGCATCTTTTGCGAGGTCCCTCACTGAAATGAAAGCATACCCCCCCCCCCCCCCCCCCTCGAAAAAAAAACTGTGGCGAAGCTCGGCTATGCCAGGATATACGTAGCGTGAGCTACGCTGAGCCGCTGAGCAGCAATTTCGCTCTCCTTCTCCATGGCTATACCACACTGGCAAACGCCCCGGTATATGTATACCCCTACTGATACCTCTGCGCATGCGCACAAAATGAAAGGCGCTATCAAGTGGCTCCGGCGCAGCGTCAGAGTTGGCTACTGCGCATCGGAGGCGCACAGCTGGGCACGCGCCGGCGCCAGAGCGTCTGTCGCGGCTATGACGTCACTCCTCTGGAATGCGTAGACCGGCGAGGCGCGTCAACACCCTCTCAATGCTAAGGCCTCTCCACCGGCCGCGTGACGTCACGCCAAGGGACCGTGCAGGCCCCGCGCTCCGCGATTTCAGCGCGCCGCGCCCGTCTGCACTATTCGGGTACTGCCGTACGTAGCTGCCTTATAAGTGATTCCTTCATTTTCATTTTTGTCGTTGCTGCAGAAAAGAAATTCGCTAGTTTGTGCGCGCCTTAGGCTATCATTTTATCTGCTTTATATATTTTTTTTATTGCAGAACACCTTATTGTCAAGAAAGTTCGAGCTGCTAATACAGTTTTTTATAATAAACAATTTAGCATACGGCCGCCAATTTCGCATTATTGGTCATTATAATAAAAAATTGATTAGTTAATTTCAATTAATCATCTAATTATTAGGTTCTATCACGTACATGATGTCTGCCGTGCGGTAAAATCCATCCGCACAGACCGCACATGCGTATATCTAGTTGTTAAAGTAGAAGTTCGTGAACATTGAAAAAAAAAACACCGTCTACTGCGCATTGTGTTAGTTTTATTCTGTATTGTGTTTTGCTTAAAGCTTTCACACACAGCAATAATGACACTCACAATAATGTTGCGCTGTTGAGTATTTGTACAGCTAATCTGACCCTTACAATAAAAAACGACGAGACACCAGCAATGAAGTGTGCGCAAAGCATTTTTATTGCTTGGGAATAAAACTTACTTCTTCTTAAGCGTTGCTGCTTTCCGGGCTGCGGCCTTCTGCTGCGCATTGTCTTGTATGGCATCATTTCTTAGTTTGCAAAAGTTGTTTAGAACAACGTTGGTTGCAACGCGTACTACCAAGCGCAGGAGAGTTTGTGCAGTGTGGCCATTTTCACATGTCTCAATGTCGTGTTCGTCCAGGAGGGAAATCGTCTGTGAAATCACGACACCACGTTGATTTCTACAGGAGAGAAAATCTTCCGCGGTTGCTCCAAAAGACAACTTCTCTGCAACTAGTTTAGTCATCAGTACCATGTGAACTGTGCATGGCTGGGGAAACTTCAGCCCTCCTCTCGACAGGTTAGCTATCATGGCAGTATTTTCCGCTTCGATCTCTCGATTTTCAATCACCAATGTGCTGAAGCAAGCAGAACATGAAAGCTTCTTTAAAGCAGCATGAGCAGCGTATCCTGCAATGTAGACAATAGCATCCATGTCAGAGTGGGCGTGTGTAATATCGTCGTCGCTGACAGCCACAGAAAAGTTGCATGGGACAAGATCCTCACTTACGTCTTCAAACTCTGTTTCCTCGCGTGGAAATGTCAAAAGTTTTTGAAGACGAAGCTTCTTCTCACATTCGTAGAGCTGACGCACGGAAATGTGGTACTGTGATCCTGCCAGCTGGCGGTAACGGCCGAACCGGTCTTCTAGCGCATCCGTCTGAAATTTGCCCAGCAGTACGTACTTGAAGTGAAGTTCTTCTAAGCAGTAGCGCGAGAGTTCTACCAGAGAATAGCATGTCAGTCGCAAAGCACTGTGAGTCTCTTTCGTCAGCGAGCCACTGGTGATGTTTATTCTTGCCCAAGCGTCCAACCAGTCCACAACGCCGCTCAGGAAAGCTAACTGTGTGTCATCAACAGACCTTACAGGGTCTTGCATGCTGTCCCTTAGCCTCTGGCCTTTGCAAGGGGTCTTAACATTGACTATTTGCCACCATGTGAGGATAACGTCAATGAAAAGAGCAGTCGACTCAGCTTGAGGAATCTTGAACGCGGAACCATGTGTCCTGAGGGCATTTGAAACAAACTGATTAATGACGTCGAGAGCGAGCTTTACATTTTGCCGCTCCATTGAGGTTGGATTCACGGCTTTTGCGTTCAGTCTGTAAGCAGCCTTCACAAGCGACGTCTTCTCTGAAGAATAAAGCTGCCGCACAGCTGCGAAAGAAGCAGCTTTCATACGAGGAGGCCCTTCGGGCATTGCTCCACTCAAGTCCATTTCAGGGAAATAGAGGCATGTTCCAGGGTTTTTCTGGTTAATCCAATTGTTCCTAATGCACTTCAAGAGATGCACAGGATCGACCACGTAGAAAAGAGGGCGAGCGTTATCGGCTGGATGGGGATAGACAATGCTCACCTGAGGACTTGTAGCAAATAACGACATCATCTTGCGGTTCAGAGCATTGTTGTCCGTTATCACAGCGATAATTTTGAGCCCCATTTTCTCAACATTAATGATTATGTTCTTAGCATGCTCGTGCAAAATTTCTGCGCTCAGTTTGCTCACAGGTAATATGTGAATGACGTCCTTGTTTGCAGAAAGGAGTGATTGTACCATGAACACATGGGCTGTTGTTGCTGGTTCCGTTGAATGAACCGACGATCCTACTATTGTGCCCCCTTTGTAGTCGAAGTATGGTTTTATGTGGATCTCATCGATCATCAGGGTCACTGTCTTCTCGTGGTCTTTCATTGATTTGACTCGTTCTCGGATGTAGGAGAGACAGTGCGGTTGATTTTGCTCCACAAGAGGGTCAGCTTTGTAATTTGAGCAAACACGGCGCAGTGTGGAAGGATGGGGCAGAATGATTCTTGATGCAGCTCTTGTGAAGTGATATGCGTGAGGAGAAATTGAATTCAAAATACTGGCGAATACCAGCAGCTCTGCGCTATACACATGCTGTTTCGCGAGGAGAAGCTCTATCTGCTCAACCAGAAATTTCAGCAAAGAAGACTGTTCTTTCGTCGTATCACTGTCCTCAATGAGGTCTGCAAGCAGTGAACCGACAAACTGCAATACTTTAGTATGTTTCGACTCTTTCGTCACCTCAGGTATATTATGCAAGCCTATCTCGAGTTCTTCTAGCAGCAAGGACAGGCTGGAGGTGTCGCATACTTGAGCTGGCAGAATCCTGCCTGAAGGAAGCGACAGAAGCTTCACTCCATTCAAGAAAACAGAAAGTGACAGATCAGGGAGAACTACCAAGGCGCATTTCACATTAGGTGAAGGATCATTCTCGATGAGAAGGAACCTAACGCACTGCTCATCGACAGAAACGGTCCAGAATTTCGTGTTGCAGATTCCAGGCAACTTAGATTTGAACTCCTCGTAAGATGAAACTTTGTTTCTTTTCTGTTCAAGCTCATTAGACTGAAGTGACTTCCTCATAGCCTCCTGCAAAGCAGCGTTTTCCCTTCTTGCTTTTTTCGTCTCTGGCGATTCACTCCGTCCAGGCGTTGAGGACAAGTATTTTGGGCAGTTTGGAAAAACAGAAGGCGCAGCATCAATCTTCAACTGTAGCCTGTCACGCTTCACCTCTATTATTTTCCCTGTCAGTTCATCTTGGTGTGACAACGTCGTAATGAAGTCGCCTGCGTGGAAGTGCAGTTCACACACCTGCACGAGAAAATGAAGCAAGGCCATTCGCCATGACTCTCCATTGCCTAAAACACTAAGTAAAAAGAGTCTGAATAGTGAACAGCTTTTACATATTTACACAGCTTTTACACAAGCCTTATGCACATCCACAGAACTAAATGCTTCCTGGACAATTCATACATAAGTGTAAGAAGTGATATCATTGCCTACAAAGACAGCATGCCTTTCCGGGAGCGACAGCTCACAACTAAGATAATTACCAGCGCCTATTAAGCAATATTTCAGAGTCTTACCCTCGAATGCTCTGTAGGTGTGAAATCCTTCCGTGGAATGGCTCGCAACCAGGCTTTTCTTCGTACTTCGTCTCTTGGGAAGCAATAAACACGTACTTTGGGACCATTCTGGTAGTTCCCGCGGCACCCGGGAACACAGCACCGGCCCATGTTTCACGAAGTTGCACTCGCTACACGGCAGGCAATCAGTTTCCCATTCGTGCGCTAGCACAGGTACGCACGCCACACAAGAAACGGCCACACGAAACAGACACAGCCGTGCGAGGAGCGAACGGAAATGCACCCAACGCCAGGCTGAAAGACTCAAGCAGCAGCTAGACGCTCACTGCAAGACTGCGTTCGTGTCTGTGCTTGCCCGGGCAAGCGCGAGCACATCGAGGGAGACAACCGAGCGGAGCGGAGCCGCGCTTGGTGAGCAGCCTGACCGGACACTTGGCGTGACGTAGCGCGTGTGGAAAGGAGGGCCTGGAGAGGCCTGAAGAAAGTATTTAGAGGGTGTTGCTCCGGCACGCCAGCTGTGCGCCGTGTGACGTCACTGCTCCTCGCGCATGCGCAGCACGGCTCTCCAGGAGCCACGCGAAACTGCTCAACCTCGACCAGTGTAGCTCACGCTACAAAAGTTCCAGCTGAACGAAGTTCTTCCGAGTGCAGCTTTCAGTTCAGTGAACATTTCAGAAAGCACTGAAGTGCAGCTCCTGAGTAAGAAAAGTAATATCTGCAGACATTCAGCGAATTTCGTCCGTAGAACAGCGTATACTGCTGCTGCAAAGCTGCGCAGCCTGCTACAACTTGCAGTGCCGTACTTTCCCTTGCGAAAAGGCTTTCAGCTTGTTCCGCTGGAAGCAGTAACCAGTCCTTTCACAAAATTTGCTTGCCTTGTCATGACAGAATTAAGGAGAAAAGATATAGGGAACGTTAGGTTTTTGCTTTTTTTGCGAAAAACAAGAAATTAAAAAAAAACTCGAAAAACGTGTCAAATCGAGCATGCTGCTAGGACACGACAGAAAATGATCGCAGCGCAAAAATCAGGGCGAAGGACGGGGCGGAGAAAGGATAAGGATGCAAACTTCTAATTACATTATCCTGAGTGATTCCTAGGTGTATAGCCTGTCCTTAGCAAAATACTAATCATATACTCGCATTCCAAAATGAAAACGTTTTCTAGAGAGAGCAATAGAAGCCGTGATTAGAGAGAGAGGGTTTAATGACGGGAAAGGCAGACAGGTTGGCCCGGAAAATGAATATCTGGCCTGCTACTCTGCACTGGGGAAGGGGAGAAAAAAGAAGGTCACGATGGGGTGTGATGATGATGGGAGGAGGCAGATGAAAAAAAGAAAAAAAAAGGCAAGGCACACTTTCTGACATCACAAACGCGAGTAAAGGCCCGTGTCGCTTAAAAAGCGTGAGAGCGCTCGCGTTGCCTGCACAGTTTTCGAACTATCTGGCCAAGCGCCGAGGATCAAATCCTCCGAGAGGGGCCTTGTGTCAAAAGACTTCAAAGCAGATGCTAGCATGAGTCTTTCTCGTGCATAAGCTGGGCACGCCACTAAAGATGCTCTACAGTCTCTAGTACGCCACATGTGGTGCATTCCGGGGAGTCCGCTTGTAATAATAATTAATAATAATTGGTTTTTGGGGAAAGGAAATGGCGCAGTATCTGTCTCATATATCTTTGGACACCTGAACCGCGCCGTAAGGGAAGGGATAAAGGAGGGAGTGAAAGAAAGGAAGAATAGGTGCCGTAGTGGAGGGCTCCGGAATAATTTCGACCACCTGGGGATCTTTAACGTGCACTGACATCGCACAGCACACTGGCGCCTTAGCGTTTTTCCTCCATAAAAACGCAGCCGCCGCGGTCGGGTTCGAACCCGGGAACTCCGAATCAGTAGTCGAGCGCCCTAACCACTGAGCCACCGCGGCGGGGCGACATTTAAGTGAAAGTATTTGCGCGTGAAGGCGACGTTTAAACGTAACCTCCTTATCTCCGTGATCAGGTATTCTTCCCCGAATATAGCAATGTATTCGAATTCGATCATTCCACGCGGGACATGCTCTTCGCTTTTCCTAGTGAAAGCAGTGTGTTGAAAGTCTGGACTACACAGTTCCACGCGTCAGGACAGGACAGGTCGGAACGGGCATAGTGAGAAAACAATCATTGTCCTTTTCTTCACGTGCCTTTTTTCCCCCTCTGTTGTCTTTTCTGATGAAGATTTAACTTTTTTCTGTGCATGCGTATTTCATTATTTCGCCTCAGACAAACTATGTATACTAACGACTCCGTCCTTCGCGCTGTTTTTCTGCGCTACTGTCTATGTGTGACAGAAAAAAATCTGCTGTCTTTCTGACGCCTGTCATTATTACCTGTGTCTTTGGCGAAATTTGTTTGTACTGCTTTACTAACTAAGCTCGTGTAAAAAACGCTACACATGGCGGACCTATCCGATTTCTCATGAGGGGTTCTTCCCTTACAAAAACTTTTTTAGACAGTGTATAGACTGTCCATAGATTTCTGTCTATAAAGTTTACAGACAAACCTTAAAGAGCAGTCTAAAGGCAATACAAATCCTATGGACAGTCCATAGACAATCTATAGATCTATGGCCATACACTTTTAGCAGACTTTTGTCTATACAAAGTCTATTAGCTATGCATAGACAAAAAGAAATATCTATAGGAAGGCAATATAGTCTATAAGAAGTCTATAGACTGTCTTTAGACCATTCTGTAAGGGTTGCCTGTGCACACGCCAGACTTAAGGCCTGCACAAGCATTACACGACTGAAACGGCATGCTTTAGAGTCCGGCAACGTTTATGCAAAACAACACGGCACTGACTTGAAGCAGCGCGTTCCAAAATGACCCACCTTATCCCCTGAAAGCTCGAAATGCGGCTTGCATGGCCGTTCAAATAAAGTTATATTTGAGAGACGGAGTGAGCAGCGTCCATGACGAGAAAAATACCACAGCGTAATTGGAACGAGAATGGCAGTGACGTGCATGAAAAAGCACCGGACATGACAGCCCGACATGCAAAAATGGGCATGCTTGAAGAGGAGGCCAAGAACATGAGTGTCGAGCTGCGGAGATGAAACCACCTTCTGCAGCCAACATGCAGCCTTTATAAGAATGATTTCGCTACACTCGTAACCGTCTTGTGAGTTTTTTTTGTTGTTGCCAAGTTTCAAGTCAACGCATCAGTTATTACTTGTTATTATTATTTGGCGATATAATAAAAAGGCAGACAGAATGATCCTCCGCGCGCGCATTGGCTGCGTGTGGCCCGGGGAACGACGGGTGCGTCACGGAATCGCGACGAGCGATGTGTGTGACGGATGTGGTGCAGTGGAAACACTAGAACACCTGCTCCTTCACTGTACCGCGTTCGCCGATGCTCGTCGCGATATGCTCGCGGCCTATAGGGCGCAGGGCATACTACCAGACTCCACCAAGACGCTATTGTGGCCGCAGGGCAGTGCGCGCACTCGTGAGCGAACTTTAGTGAGCCTCTGTGCATTCCTCGAACACACGGGCTTGACGTCCCGTCTGTTCTCAGTCAGGTAGTTACACGCAGTGACCGAACGCTCCGCGAGTTCTACCTTGAGCGATTTATAACTGGACGCCCCACTCCAGTTGTAACCTACACAGTGCTGTGCGCGTGTGTGATTTAATTCCTCTAAAATGAACTAATCACGCGCACAACCTGGACACATTTCTTATTGTGTAAATAGTTTGTACATATTACTTCTCCCCCTGTCCTCTATTCCTGTCCCCTCACCTCTTTCATTTCATTTCTCCATTCTGCCTGCTGCCCTTTATTTCCGCTGCCCCAGCTCAGGTGCTTCAGTATCGATGGCAGATGCCGGAGCTAGCAAAAATCTTTTCCTTCCTTTTTACTATTATTTTTAATAAAACCACTACCAGCACCACACAGAATAGACACAATGCCTGCCTACTCGGAAAGGGGAGAGAAGGAAAAAGATGGTGAAACAGTGACAAGGAAAGAAACAAAGATTGTGCTGCCAAGAGCAACTACAACTCCCGATACAACACATCCTGAAAAAGGAGACACTTTAAAAAAAAAGCTTAACGAGCCAAGGCACGAACCAGAAAGTATTGCGCCAGCACAAAGTGCTTTAGTTGAGCAGGCAAAGTTTTAATCATAACTTGGCATTTCAGCAACGGAATGTAGAAGAGGTAGCGCTCCTGGTTACGCGCAAATCGCATTACACTGATGTTTACGACAAAGGAGGTATGCAAAACAAGGCGTGGTATGCAAATTAGAGAGTGAACACGTAGTGCAAAAGTAGTTCACTGGCGCACAGCGGAATATTGTGATACAACTTGACAACCACTCGTCTCAAGAAAAGTCAAAAGTGCGCACAGCCATTCCAACATGCATGGCCATTCAGGAGGAGAATGTCTTCTTCAGTGGCACGGGATTATTCTTATGCCACTTATTTCCGAGAGCAGTCATTTCTGAAATAATAGGTTTTTGATGAAAGGAAATGGCGCAGTATCTGTCTCATATATCTTTGGACACCTGAACCGCGACGTAAGGGAGGAGATAAGGGAGGGAGTGAAAGAAGAAAGGAAGAATGAGGTGCCGTAGTGGAGGGCTCCGGAATAATTTCGACCACCTGGGGATCTTTAACGTGCACTGACATCGCACAGCACACGGGCGCCTTAGCGTTTTTCCTCCATAAAAACGCAGCCGCCGCGGTCGGGTTCGAACCCGGGAACTCCGGATCAGTAGTCGAGCGCCCTAACCACTGAGCCACCGCGGCGGGGCTCATTTCTGAAACGAACATAGTTTTCTAGAGAAGGTTGTTCATGCTTAGTGCTCAGATAGGAAAGGAAAACTAGTGAACAATTTTACACCGACAGCTGTTAATGGAGCGTTTCCTCGTTATGCATTGGTGACCGTGGTGTTTTGCAGTGGTGATGGTGATGCAGTGACGTCACTCATCACCTTACTGCCACGGGGTACACAGTGACTTGACGCGCCCTCTGCTAGAACAGAAGAAAAAGAAAAATCGATAAAAAGCATTATGCTGAACACTGTAAACAGCTGCTGCTGAGTCTTACATTGCGAACTGGATACAATCCTGTGAAACAATGTATTTTTAAAACCTTTAACATATTAGCGGTCCTCATACGCTAACACATGCTAAAATAAATCGCAGGCAATGGAACAAAACAAAATGTTAGTATGCTTTTTAAGTTTATAGAAAGGGAACAAAATATCAAATGCGCATGAGGTAGACGTATTTAGAATTCGAGAAAGTGGAGCGAGCACATAAATGGTTAAAGAGAATTTCGCACTTACGATTATACAGTAAGGTATTTCACTGGTCAATTGCGTCGGATCCAGTTACCTGAATTCCTAAAAAAATCGTTTCTTATTTAGTACAGAAATTTCTAAAAGCGTATCATGTCTGACAGACAGTGCCACATTGACGCGACACTGACTGACGCTTCTAATATCTGTGATACCTTTTGAAAACATCTAGTGGGATGTTTAGAATAATGGAACCGGTCAACTACCTCCGCAGTTGTGGCGTCAAAAAATTTTGCGGCAGTGTCTCCGCCCGTACACCGCTGTCTAATACGATTCCAATTTCGCCGACACAAACAGGAAATTTCTCGTCAAGTGATAACCACCTCCAACGAAACAATTTTAATAGTGCTTTTCAGGAGGACACAGGGGCGCAACAAAAACACACGGACATAAAAGTAGACAGGGACGAGCGCCTTCTCAACCAGCGCCTTCTGGAGCACAAAAATTCTTTAAAGAAGACAGGCTCCCATCTCCCGGACCATTGCCAAGAATGCACTAAGAAGACTAAGGTCGCCTGTTTTCCCCCATTATCGGACTGTAGAGTATTGTTGAGAAGCCGCGATCAGATTGAACGGGAACTGGTGGAAGCCTATTACATCAGAAAAAAAGGAGATAACTGCATCAGTGATTCGTCTGTAATGCTTCGCCGATCTGAAACGGTTTTCTTAGATAGATTTCTGTAATCGCCTACCTTTCGATTTCTTTTGGTGTTTTCTGTTACCCACGTGCTTGTGATTCGCACAGTGGCGCTTGGGTAGGCGAAAGTATATTAACGGTCTACGTCAAATAAAGCCTGTTGATAGTAAGCGCTCGTCCCTGTCTACTTCTATGTCCGTGTGTTTTTGTTGCGCCCCTGTGTCCTCCTGAAAAGATATGAACCAACACGCCCAAATACAAGTACTTCTGAGTTTAATAGTGCTGTCGCTAGATCTTGTCCCGGCAGTTGATCGTTCGAGCTTTGCTAGTGCACTCCCTTGCATTTATAAGGCCTCGCGCACTGCACCCCTTCTCTGAATCACGCTACTATTGAAGCTACAGATAGCAAAAACCGGAACCTTGACGGTGAGTGGTAGCCTTGTGTCTCAGAATCGGCACTGGGTGTTTTCACTAGTAAAACTGCGATACCCTTGCGGTTACGAACTAAAATTGATATTATGTGTTCAGTAGTATTTTACTAAGCTGATGGAGGAATAATAAGTAGGAATAATAAGGAATAAGCGCACAGTAGGAATAATAAGCACGTACAGTTGCTGTCTTTGCATAACGGTCAGCGTATTGAGGGTATTTTGGCTATTTGTCCACAAGACTGCACTGTTTTTCGAAATTTTAAATTTCTTTGCGAGGCTTCTAATTGATGTTATATGTTTACAGATCCAACGTGTGAGTGGAGAACGCTTCCAAGGTTTCCTTAGTTCCCCTTGGATATGAGTAATTTGAGATATTTGAAAGAAGAGGCCTTTTTTCTACGCGGGATATCAAATGATTTGCGATGCATGGTGAGTCTGTCAAGAATGCTGGACCAGCTCGGACTTTGGCAGATTTTTTTTTGTTATAATGACACCAATCTCAAAGTCTCCGGTAAGCGCAGAGTATCGACATTTTGTGAGTGAGTAATGAAAGCTTGAACGCTGCCTACAACTTTCCGGGATACTTCTTTGGCCGGCGTGCTCCTTTCCTCCGCGCTAAAATGGTCCAAGAAAAGTGCTTTAGCGACCCACCTTGCACGGAGTCCTGGTCTTTACGCGTCCCTGAAGACAGTTAACATGTGAGGGGTCATGTGTGGGAGCCTGGCATGCAATTTGTAGCCTTGTTTGCGCGCGTTTTATGTTCTCGTCTGCAGCTGAATGCGTTATCAGCGCTTAAAATTTAAATCTTAGTTGGGCGACACTGTGAAAACGTATGTGCCTCAGCGACGTGGTATCTTTGGACACACCATCCCCACAAAAAAATAAAATTCGTACGGAAGCAAAAAATTTGGGGAAAGTGATGCGGCTGGCTTGAATTCTATTACGTGCTTTACTGGGAATATCTGCGATTGATAATGATTGATTCTGGTTTAGCCCAGACCTGCCTTCCTTCTTGGCCTATGTCCTAAAGCAAACTACAAAAGTGCTTGACCTGCTACTTGGTTTATCACTGCAGACTGTTTTTGCTGAAGCTGGTCAAGTGTTTATCGCCGAGCCCTGCAGCAGAATCTCTTTGCGTACAAAAAGGGGCACTGGACTGGACGAAACAAGACACGATCACCGCTTCTTTTATTTCGTTTTTTTTTTGCTTTTTTAAAGAAAACGCTCTCATTCCGTCAGCTATCGCGAGCAATAGCAACCCAGGTTCACATTGCACTGAGTGAACGCCGCAGCAGCTACAAACGAGGATTTTTACTCAACCTTTGCAGGACCCACAAGCGACCTAGCATTCATTCAACTGCAAAAGCTTAGAAGAGGTAAACCATCGTCCAACCATTTCATCTAAAGCACTTTAATTTTAACAATGAGTCAAAACTTGAGAAATATATGCTTGGGCAGCTTGACAAACTGGGCGGATTTTTCGTGTCAAAAAGCAAGCCATTGGGCTGCAGGGCCCACAGTAGTGCAGGAGTATGGATTAATTTCAAGCAACCGGGGTGTCTTTCCCGTGTACCCTCTTTGCCAAAAGTAACCGTGTACAGGTGGTTTGCTTCTTAGCCGCGTAGCGAAGCACTTAAGCATGGAATCTGTGCAAAGTAAGGTGACCCATGTCCTCACGTTTTGACACCTTTCGGTCTTTAGGGGTGCGTAACGGCTCCGTTAAACGGTTGAGAAGCAAAAACCTGCTGCTCGGTTACTTTTGGCAAAGGGGGTACATAGGTATATTGCAGTGTATGGGGCGTTTTGAAGGGGCGGATAATTGTTAGTTTGATATATCTGAAGTGCAACGAATCACGCCGAAGAAGTTGGTGAATTATTAGCTAAATTCCAGTTGATGCACTTGCACTCATTGCCAGTTTCCGTACACATGTTTCCGTACACATGTGTTGGTTACAACTGGAGTGGGGCGTCCAGTTATTAATCGTTCAAGGTAGAACTCGCGGAGCGTTCGGTCACTGCGTGTAACTACCTGACGGAGAACAGACGGGACGTCAAGCCCGTGTGTTCGAGGAATGCACAGAGGCTCACCAAAGTTCGCTCACGAGTGCGCGCACTGCCCTGCGGCCACAATAGCGTCTTGATGGAGTCTGGTAGTATGCCCTGCGCCCTATAGGCCGCGAGCATATCGCGACGAGCATCGGCGAACGCGGCACAGTGAAGGAGCAGGTGTTCTAGCGTTTCCACTGCACCGCATCCGTCACACACATCACTCGTCGCGATTCCGTGACGCACCCGTCGTGTGGCCCGGGGAACGACACGCAGTGACCGAACGCTCCGCGAGTTCTACCTTGAACGATTAATAACTGCACGCCCCACTCCAGTTGTCACCAACACAGTGCTGTGCGCGTGTGTGATTTAATTCCTCCAAAATGAACTAATCACGCGCACAGCCTGGACACATTTCTGATTGTGTAAATAGTTTGTACATATTACTTCTCCCCCTATCCTCTCTTCCTGTCCCCTCACCTCTTTCATTTCATTTCTCCATTCTGCCTGCTATCCTTTATTTCCGCTGCCCCAGCTCAGGTGCTTCAGTATCGATGGCAGATGCCGGGGCTAGCAAAAATCTTTTCCTTCCTTTTTACTATTATTTTTAATAAAACCACTACCACCACCACCACCGTACACATGTTAAGTGAAGTGTTCGAAGTAGGTAATTAGGGGAACGGCACTCGTAAGAGTCACCGGTTCTTTCGGAAGGATGCGGAAATACCACAAATACTGGCCAAAAGTTGAAAAAGTTATAAGCTAAACCTAATTCAATAAGCAAGTAAGAACTTAATGACATTGCCATCTTCAACAATACATATTCTTGGTCAGGCTAGTACATTTAGTGACGTCACAGCATAGAACCTGTGTCAGGAAAAGACGACCGTTTCAGAAAGACAAGATACTGATTAGATCACCGCCTGGTCTAGTTGCTAACGTTTTCGCGTTCAGACAAGAACACAGTACCCCTGCAAGTGCTGTGATTGTGGTACTTCTCCGATATACGTATTGAAGTTTTAGGCGCATATCTAGATGCAAGTGAACACTTCCCGTCCTGAATAACAGCTGTCGGTTAAGCGATGAAGAGAGACGCGCTGTTAAAAACTAAATTCGTAATTAAAAATCAAAACTAAAAGCGGCACATTTAAACACGCGACAGGATATCCGTGGCAGGACGTAGACGCCGCACTGAAGATCGCTGTGCGTAAAATTCTTCCTGCGATTTGTCTGCACTTGCCTGTTCCGGTTCGCCATATCACAGCCGCCAGTCAGTATCAAGATTGCACTCACGTACGGAAAGCTTTGCTAACGCTTCTAACGCTTTGGTTTGCGTTTCTCCATGGCTCTTCACTGTAAGGCCTTTGTCCGTGTCTTTATTGCAGTGTGAAAATGAAGATTGCTGTAATTTTCACAGTGGCGACCACCGTATCTGTCGTCAGGTAAGTGATGTTTAGAACAGCTGTTCACAATATTAGGCAATGCATGTTCACTGCTAATTATGAAATAGCTGCAGTTAGAGAGAAATGTCCTTACACAGCTTAACCTCTTCCAAATGCGGAAAAAACTGCTGTCATTGAAATCTTGACTGCCTCATTGTCAGATACTTTCAGTTACTGACGACGAGGTGGCACACCAGTTATAAGCTCGGAGTTATGACATCTCCATGATTTCATCGTGTCTGTTCTCGTGTATGGCTCATAAATTTCCGCGGAGGGTCTGAGAAAATCGTTTCCAAAGAATTTCGTTTTCAACTGCATCCTACATCCGTGCCTTATGTCCCAGACGAGGCGGCCGGGTTTTTATTTTTCCTTCACGGTTCGTCTAACAGCGTGTGGGCGGGCGACTTCGAAGCCTGACTGCACCGGAGTCACGTGTGACCCGTCCACGTGACAACCAGTGCAGCGCTCCTGCGGAAGCCACAAGGATTACTGCGGCTGCTGCGACTTCTGCAACAAGGTGCGCATTAACTGCTTCTATTTGGCCTGACACGATGTAAATAAATTAGAAACAGGAATTAGAAATGAATTGGACTGTAGGGTTTTAAAGTCCCGAAGCAACTCAGACTTTGAGGAACGCCGTAGTGGAGGCCGCCGGATTAATTTAGACGACTTGGGGCTCTTTAACACCCGCTGACATGCATCGCACAGCCCATCGGTGTTCTTGCATTTTGCCTCCATCCGCGATCGAACCCGCGACCTTGGAATCAACAGCTGTACGCCAAAGCCATTGAGCCGCCGAAGCCAAAGAAAGGGATTCAAGCGCATGTTAAACAGAGTGAGCAGGCATATGCATAATACAGATATGATGAGGCGTAAGCACTTGACATTACACTACCCCGAAAACTTTTAAATAGAAAGAAAACTAGTGGCCACCGGTTGAAAAAGTGACCAGGGATGGCCCGTATTATGGAACAATTCCTTAAGTTTTCTTCTCTTTTGATCTTGACGTCAGTTATGACGGTAGCGGCGCAAAGTGGAGAAGAAAATGACCAATCGAAGGCAAGGTCGATCTGGTCGCGACGCAGAAATGCGCTACAGAAAAATACTACAAAGCAACAAAAATATGTCATTATACGACAAAACTACAAAATATTTCCTCGTATTTCTGGCATGGTTCTGTCGTTTTTTTCCCGACTGAAATGTGGGTATAGTGGCGATAGAATATAATGGGAGGTGCCGACCTGCGAACAAAAACAAAGCTACTGGCGCAGCCATCGCCCTCTGTCGCCAGACGCCGGCTCATCTGGGACTTCAGACTCAGCTTCTCAATAGGCATCACCGCAATAACATTCACAGGACAAGCTTCACAATAAGAGCGGTTTGGTTCAGTGCGAAGTGCGGAGAGCTCTTATTGTGCCTGTTATTTACTGCAAAGAGATGTGTGTCTCTGTCGGTTGAGTTGACATTGCTGTGGTACGTTCATCTGCAGTGCCCAGGCGAAGAGTGCACCGGGCTGTTCAACGACCCATGCACGGAGGGACAACACTGCGTTCTGGACAGCCCTCAGGAACGCTTCGTCACTGGTGGCAAGGGGCACTGCAGGCCACTTCCCGAACCAGCAGCTGGGCATGGACACCACAGCTAGGATGTCGCCCATACCCAAAAGGTAACGTTTGAAAATAAAATGTTCCTGCAAAGGAGGCAAAATCCAGCTGTTTGCAGTTCTCGGAATATGTGCCATCTCAGGAGGAAACACTAAAACTGTGGAGACATTTCTGTCCTCCGAAAACCACTCGATCATGCGATGCAGTCATTGGAGAGCTGCGGCGCAGTATGCCATTAAGCAGTACAGGAGTCGTAACCCTACCCTCATAACAGGAAGGAGTGTGAGGAGGAAAGGGCAGAGAAGATAGACAACAGAAGACTGTGAGTGATCGGAACGCTCTTGCCATTAGCACCACCACTGAGATAGAGACAACAGAAGTAGCCATGGGAGTAGCCATAGGAGTAGCCATAAAATAGGAGGGAACATGGGTGCTCCTGGAATCTTGTGCGTGCCGTCATCTCACTCGCCGCTTCGGTGGCTGGACGACGGCTGTTGCAACGCCAATTTTATGGGGCTATCTGTATCAATGTTCTAAGGCTTTCGCCTTAAAACATTGTCCTCCAAGACAAATTGTTTTAAACTTTCGTATCCCGTGCCGTACCCCTAGGCACACCGTATCCAAGTCATTTAATCACAAAGGTCAAAGGTCGAGGCTTAAGAAAAAATTGAACATTGGTGTTTGGGGAAAGAAAATGGCACAGTATCTCTCTCATATATCGGCGGACACCTGAACCGCGCCGTAAGGGAAGGAATAAAGGAGGGACTGAGAGAAGAAAGAAGAAAGAGTGCCGTAGTGGAGGGCTCCGGAATAATTTCGACCACGTGGAGATATTTAACGTGCACTGACATCGCACAGCTCACGGGCGCCTTTGCGTTTCGCCTCCACCGAAACACGGCCGCCGCGGTAGGGTTCGAACCCGGGTGCTCCGGATCAGTAGCCGAACGCTCTAACCCCTTAGCCACCGCGGCGGGGCTTCAGAGACCCATTGGCTCGTTCAGGATTGCTAGTGAAGTAGTGTTTTCGCACAAAAATACAGAAAGAAGTCAAGGTAGAGGAGTTAAGGCTCCTTTGGGTTGGTTATGTGTTGGGTCGAAAGACGGCACGTGTAGAGGCAGAAACCGAAAGAAAGAGGGCATGGGAGTGGCTAAAGAGTAAAGTGGAAAGAACTGATGGAGTCAGGACATAGAGAGAAGCATACAGCTGCCAGCGGAGACAGCCGTGTACAGGAAAAAAGTGGAGGACGCCCACTAGAAACAGCGGCACTACATAAATAGACAGGTGGGACAAGCTGACGGACCAAGCATGATTCCGTTTACTAAATGTGATCGCTAATGCGACCGAACTATTATTTAATTTCCGCAACATTTATATCCTTTTTTGTTACTGTTTGCTCACGCGACATGGGACCCCTTGCGCACAAGAAACTTGGCGAACCACTTTGACCGATCATTCCCGAACACCAACGACCACTGTTTTTACTCGCCTCCAAGAGGACTCGAAGAGACACACCGTCGAAGGCCAATGTGTTTCTGGAAACCCGCCAAATGACGGTCCCCCCCCCCCCCCCCCCCTTTGCGCTAGATAGCTGCGAAATGGAGGCATCGCTTATGTGGCATCCCGGAAACTAGTAATAAATCTGTCGTTACTTGTAAAATTACCTTGGTCTGCATATAAACTTCTAGGAAGGCTATTTCCTCTTACCATACAGTCAATGCGGCCGGTATAAGCTCATGAAAGAAGCACACGCATCTCTGAAATCAACAGCCTCGAATCGCATGACTGCGGCTTGTCTTATTTCTGTGCCGCCTTGACCGGTACAAGCGCGAAAGGTCGGGCCGGACTATTACGGGAGCCTGGAACAACTCCAAAAGTGTCTTGTTTGTCCGTGTCCAGTCATGCGTGCTTCTCTGCGGAGGCTACACACACCCGTCCCACTCAAGGTGATATAAAACTACACCCGGAACCAGGCAGCATCGACTGTCTTCGTAGCCAGCCTTCTTGTATCGGCGGGTGCACGGATTTCGCCGCATATCGGGATTTTGTCTCGCTACAGGACGGCTACGTTTAGCGGTGAGAAATATTTAATGTAGCTAAAGCATGACTTACGCCACTTTCTCGGTCTACTGAACAAGTTGTGAATCCCCAGCAGAATGCGACTCAATGATCTGCTCAGTGGTCCTGAAAACAACGAAATCACTTTCAGTTCCACTATATAGTTTTTTAAAAATGGTTTTGAGACAGCTCGAAATAAGTTACGTAACGTACCCAGCAATTCTGAACTGAAGCATTTTTGTGCGGGAAGCCGCTCATGAACGCGATGTTTTCATATAACGTAACATTTTACTATAAGAATCAATGTATCCCTAGATCACCCGACTGCACTGTTGTATCCTTTTTTCTATGAACGTTTTTGCTATAGTCAAAAGCGTTCCCAATTAGTTTTCTATGCCAGTGTTAACTGTTCTATACGATCACTGGAAACACTTTAAAAGACAGATTTTGCTACATATCTAATAATGGACCATTACCTTCAATATTTCTATAACAGTGTCTAACAATTTTACAATTTTCGAAACTTTTCCTTGAGAAAGCTGAACTTGAAATGACGAAATCACTTTCGATCCCCCTATATAGTAAAAATGGTTTTGAGACGGCTCAATATAAGTTAGGTAAGAAGCCGCATTGTCTTGAAACCCGTTACCTTTAATATTTCCATAACAGTGTCTTACAATTTTCCAATTTTCAAAATTTTCACCTGAGAGAGCTAGAACTTGGAAGTCGCATTGTCTTGAAACGTAGCCAAATTTGACCTTGGCATGCGCCGTATTGCATGTGTTCAGGCGGCAAGTTTTGGTCTTTTCGAAGCTATCATACGGCAACCTTTTGTACTCGGCGTCATCGGCCTCATTGTGAACCCGCTGTTTGCTGCTGCCCAGCGACACAGCAAGGACAAAACAAATTCAATCATCGTGTGCGCCTGCAGTTGTTAAGCTCATTTCAGATTAAAGTTATTGTTTATATGTGTTTTTACTTGTAGATTTTTCTTCCACTATTGGTTTTTGAAGTATTTTGGGGATTTTGAATTTACCTGGTACTTCTGACTCACCTTAAACTTCAGTATACCTGAGCTTAACTTTATGCTGTCGCAACGTCCCACCGGGTCCCAGTAGAAAAAAAACTTCAGAACCCTGTCAAAATACAACAAAACTGTTTTGTAGTTTTGCCGTAATGACAGATTTTTTTGTTTGTTTGGTAGTATATATCTGTAGTACTAGAGTGTGCTTCTGTAATACTCTAGCTCTATAGCACTTTTCTGTACGAAGTACTCAAAATTCTGCTGAAGCTACCAAAATTTCAATTGATACAAGTTTCTGGTCAAGAACAATACAAAAAATCTGTTTTGAAGACAGAAACTCTTCCGTTGTGTTTTTCAACGGGGGTGCTTATTTTATTTGATGCTTCAAAGATTGTAAAAGAAAGGTTAAAACTCTCTAGCATAGAAAGACGTGTAGAAGAGATAGCTAAAGGCTGGAATTGGTAGAGAACAATTTATTGATCCCTCGCGTTTCACATGCACTTGCGTTCAAAAACCATCTGCAGCGCCACCACCACCTCCACCACTGTCTCCGGAGCCACAATCGTAGAATGAAGAAATTCATCAATACCATGCCTAAATGATACGTACGCGTGAACGCCGTCATAAAAAAAAATAGCGTGAATGATAACTGTTGCGGGAAAATTAACGACCACAGCTAATTTCTTTTTCTCCCTGCGATAAGCAGTGGCACATATATTCAGTCAAAAGTAATATTTAGCTCACTGTGTCGCGTTTAGAAAATTTGGGGGCTTTCATAACCACATGCTTAAAGAAGAAAATGCGATAGCATTTAGGTTGCCTCTTATGTCGTCTACAATGAGTGTGTAATGCTTTTCTCGAGATTTTCCAGCCTAAAGTACGGTTGGAACCGGTTCCATTTACCGTGTGTGGTATTCATGAGTCGTCACCTAAAGGCCGCTGCGGTGGCTGAGTGGTTATGGCGCTCGGCTGCTGGCCCGAAAGACGCGGGTTCGATCCCGGCCGCGGCGGTCGAATTTCGATGGAGGCGAAATTCTAGAGGCCCGTGTGCTGTGCGATGTCAGTTCACGTTAAAGAACCTCAGGGGGTAGATATTTCCGGAGCCCTTCACTACAGCGTCCCTCATAGCATGAGTCACTTCAAGACGTTAAACACCCACAAATTAAATCAAATCAAATCAGTCGTCACCTAAAATGTTCGAGCGCAGTCTACTGATTATCACGGAGGTTACATAGCTGCCACGGTGATTCAGTGGTTACAGTGTTCGGCTTCTGAAGCGATGGACGCGAGTTCGATCCCTGCCGCGGGTGTCATATTTCGATGGAGGCGAAATGCTAGCTAGAGAGAGAGAGAAGTATTCCGTATTTTCAGAGATGGAAATATACTGCACTATATAGAGGACCGGTTGCTCCCTTTTTAGACCTTTCATATTTAGAGTGTAGAGTAAAACAGGACTGCAAAGCTTTAACAGAAGGAGGAAGTATGATGGATTCAAGATGAGAGACTACAAACGCTTTGGACAGTAAGTAGGGCGGCAAAATTTTACACCTTCAATTCCGAAACTACTCTCATGAGCAGGCGTATAGTGGACCATGGGTTCGACTCAAGTGCGTTCTGCGCTGACGAGCACAAGTAGTGTGGGGCATATGCTGAGAAGGAAAATGGCATAGCGAGATACTTTTTTCCGCAGCTGTTATACTTTTTTTTCTGTTCGTTTCCCGAGAAGCCAGGGAGACACCGTACCAAACTTCCTGTATACTTACGTAGACAAGACACTCGCATTTCGTTTTCGATAAGACGTCACTGTTTTGTGCGCATACAAATGGTACACAAGACAATCGATACACAGCCCTCCTTAAAAAAAACATCTTAATTTGAATCTATGACTAACCACACGAAAAGAGTTAATTACCGTTGTTATGTCAAAACACGTAAAACTCTGGAACACGGGAAAGCTGTCGTGGTGAATATGAACATCTTCAGTTCCGCATCAAGTTTTCCAAAAAGGATTACTAACATTTAGGAGAAAGTTCTATAGTCCGTGGGCATCTCATCGCTTTGCGCCATAGGAAAGGTAGCACACCGCATGGCATTCTACCGCCCTGCCTCAAGCAGCGCATCATGTAGTGCATGTACGCAGCCAACAGTTCTGACCCGCCCCTCGCTCAAGAAGCGTAACTTTGTACTCGGAATGTCAACGTTACAGGAGAGGTCAGTGAAAAGCTCATGATATTGTGCATATCCGAAATGAATGCGCAAGGACTCTACTGGCCGGACCTGTTTTTAATCTCTCTCTTTAGAAAAAAGAGAATTGAACAATGCTGTTAAGGCTTAATGGATTATCGACATCCACACTCACCTCCATTGGCGAATTAAAAGATACAATTATTAGTTCACTTGGCAAAGCTAAGAAAAGGTACACAACAACTTTATTCCAGTCTGCGTGCTGCTTGTTGGGCAGATATTGACTAATGTTCAATTCTGCTTAATACCATCTGTACAGAAGAAACAACAAATGCTTAGATATACTAAACAATTAGAGACACGGTACAGGTGGAAAATGGAGCCTTTTTGCACAAAACATTGCACAAAGCGGTTCAACGTAAGTATTCAGGATAGACCATTAAGGTTCGGGCGTTTTCAAACTTATCGAGTTACGTCTTTCACACGTTCAACCGTGCATAGTTCCACCTTGGCAGACGCACGGCTGAAATTGCAGAATGTGTGGCCCTATCCTCTCAGTGGTTCATCTGAGAGCTCTTCTCCTTTTCCTTAAGGCGCGGTTCGAGTGTCCATCTTGATATGTGAGACAGTTACTGCATCATTTCCTTTTCTCAAAACCAATTTTCAATTTTTCAAGTAACACGAGATGTTTAGGCATCCTAAACAAATATGAATATGCTATCAGAGCAAAATGCAGCCTTATTGGCTAAAACATTGCACCAAATGGTTCAATGTAAGTATACAGGATGGACCTTTGATGTTCGGGCGTTTTAAAACTCATCCAGTTAACATTAACTTGAAGCGCAAAACCAGACGATAGCGGTGAAGGAGACGAGAGAGATATGAGCGCTCGTATGGCTCTCGCCTCTTTCACCGTCCTCGTCTGGTTTTGCGCTTCAAGTTTATGTCATGTCTCACCAACACGCCTAAGCAAACACTTTGCTGAAGTTATCTGAAGTTTTTCGCACGTTTAACCTTGCATAGTGCAACCCTAGCGGACCAGCGACTGAAATTGAAGAATGTTTTGCAGGACCCTCTTAGTGTTTTATCATCAAGCTTATCTTTGCGCTTCAGCCGCGGTAGCCGAGAAACCGTATACCGGACTAGACAAGACGCTGACGGTGCTATCTCCCGCTTCTTTTTTAAACGGCCTCGGCCTCTCCTAACGTCTGCTCCAATAAAAGCAACGTCCTTCGTTTGCTATCGAGAGAAAAGACGACCCAGTTTCACGTTTTGCTGATAAGTATATAAGTTTAGTGTATATAAGGACAGCTGCACACGACCCCGTTAACTGAATTTTCGGAGGACGCTGAAACGAGTGAGTGGTGTTTCAACCGGACTTATCCGAGAGTGCTGCGACATCAGTTCACTTTAAACACTCGCTCATGCTTCACATAGCTATCGTTGAAGTATGTGATGGACATTTTGTTTAAGTTTGGTTTAAGTTTATTGGGGTTTAACGTCTCACAGTAACTCAGGCTATGAGGGACGCCGTAGTGAAGGGCTCCGGAAATTTCGACCGCCTGGGGTTCTTTAATGTGCACTGACATCGCACAGTACACGGGCCTCTAGAATTTTGCCTGAAATGCGACCGCCGCGGCTGGGATCAAACCCGCGTCTTTCGGGACAGCAGCCGAGTGCCATAACTACTGAGCCACTACGGAGGCTAGACATTTTGCATTTCAAAATTATGCTCAAATCAGTTTCCTTTCCCGAAAGCTGAAATTTACACAGAACTCTTACTGCAATTAATCTGTGATGAATGTACAGTGGCAAAAATGTTTATCCATAGGCCCCTTGAGCACAGCAGCTTGCCAAATGCATAAAAAAGTCCTTTCCTTGGCCACTGCATCGTTCTAAATTAATTGCTCGAACTGAAAGGAAGCTGACATGGCAAGCGAGTTACAAGCGATTTTGATCGCATCGTTACAAGCGCTAACATTTTGGTGTACAAAGTTGCGTTCGTTTCAAGAGACTTCTACTACCCCCAGTGGTCGAATGGTCGAACGCGAGGTTTTTTTTTTTTTTGAACTAAAAGTGATGAAGCCGAATGTGTGCCCATGCAATCTTAAGGCTTGTTGTGTGCAGGGTGCGACATACTTAGCAAGAACATTCGAACACGTAGCTCTTCGGCTTACACAGCGCCATCTCCTGGTGGCTGGCATAGGCAGTGTCCACATACAGTGTGACAGGCCCCGGACACCCCGCAAGTGCAACAGCGACGCAAGCCACAGAACCACGCTCTGAAGTGTTCCCGCTAAATTTGGCCCACCCTGTAGTTATTGCTGGCCCATGATTCGCTGGCAGCTTTACCGCACCACCACCACCATCATCATCATCAGACTGACTGCACCCACTGCAGGACAAAGGCCTCTCCCATGTCTCTGCAATCAACCCTGTCCTTTGCCGGCTGCGGCCACCCTATGCCCGTAAACTTCCTAATCTCATCCGTCCACCTAACTATCTGCCACCCCGTGCTACGCTTACTTTCTCTTCGAATCCACTCCGTTACCCTTAAGGACCAGCGGTTATCTTGCCTTCGCGTTACATGCCCTGAGCAAGCCCATTTCTTCCTCTTGATTTAGACTAGGATCTGTTACTCTCTCTTAGTTGGCTATCTCGCTTCCAAAGTTTAATGGCGCCGACTAGCCTTCAACTGAGCTTACGCGCGAACTGCTTTTTAGAATGCATGACGTGGCTTACATTTAGAACATAACCATTTCACAGCAGCTCTACTACAACTGCCTGTGTTGCAGGTTGAAGATGAAGATTACCTTGGTGTTCGTAGTAATCGCCGCCGTTGCAGTGGTCAGGTGAGCATTGTTACAGAACTAATTTGTTACACAAAACCAGTCAACTAGTCAAGTGACATTTTGTAAAAGAACGCAACTGAGGCAAACGACGTTTCAGGTCTGGGAGCATTAAAATAATTCGTGAAAATGAAAGCTCCAAGGGATATTTCTGTTCAAAGTAACCCTAGTTGAGGACATTGCTTGCTCGGATGCACACGCGTCTGTGGGGAAACGAAAAAAAAATTGATTTTTGAGGACAGGAAATGGCGTCTTGTATCTAGGACGTACAAACTCGGTCAATCCCGTCGCCATGCAGCAAGAGGTTACGAGAACTCTTACAAAAGTTTAATGCATGTACAAACATTAAGCGTAAACAATGCACCCAGAGGCAGTAATGCTTTCGCATTTTCACGCGTAAGCAGTCGTTAGTGTCTCTGACGAATCCCCCCTCCTCCCCCCCTTCCCTTCCTTTCAGCGTGTGGGCCACGTCGCCCCCAAACTGCGCAGCCGTGACATGCGACCCGTCGACGTGCCCAGCAACGGAATGCACTTGCGGAAGTCACAAGGACTACTGCGGCTGCTGTGACTACTGCGACACGGTATGCACATTGGCATTGAATTTTCTTTACGTGGGCGTTAGTAGCGGCCATTTGGCACTATGCACATGCCCAGCAATTCTGGACAAAAGCATTTTTGAACAGGAAAAAATTTATGCGTGCCATTCTTTCATATATTGTAAGCTTCCACTATAGCAATCAATATATCCACAGATCTCCCGTCGGCAGGCTTTCAATTTTGCTATTAACGTTTTTTCTATCGTCAAAAGCGTTCATCGTTGATTTTGTATGGCAGTCTTAACTGTTTAATCCGAGCGATGGAAACACTATAAAAGAAATACCTTGGTACACGTCGGAAGAGTGGACGATCGCCTGCAATATTTCTATGCCAGTATCTTACAACTTTTCAATTTCTAAAATTGCAGAAATCTTGCAGAAACACTTGCCAGGATTTGCGAGCCACATTTCCGATAACCAAATTGTCATTCCATCATCCGCAAAAATGTTCTGTATGCGAACTGCAGAGCTGACATTGCTAATAGTGCAGTTATGTGGACCTGCCATCGCACAGTACATGGGCCCCTAGAAGTTCGCTCCATAGAAATTCGGCCACCGCGGCTGGGATCGAACCCGCGTCTTTCGGGTCAGCGGCCGAGTGACATAACCACTGACAGACCGCGGCGGCTTTGTAAGCTGCATTGCTTGAGATCCAATGGCTCAATGTGTAATTTGCACACTCGGTATTAGACCATATGGATATCCATTCTAGGATGCATGTAAAGATGAAACGACGAAATTAAGCTTTTTTGGGGCAATGTTTCATTCCATAAACTTTTGGCTGCGCGTGTAATGTACATTGCATTCAGCGCGATGTAGGTAAGTGGGTAGGTTATCTGTGCTGTCCAGGGGTCCTATTAAGAAAAGCAAGTTGTATCAGATGAAGAGGAAGAAGATATCCTCGATACACGCATAGGCTTCTATGGACTTCCAGTGGGAATACATTTCCGCAGCAGTCACGCCCAGCATTTCGCGCCTGAATGTGAAACACTTTGTTTTAACGCGTCAGCGTTGCTACACTTGAACCCGGGAGCTTGAAGGGGCCCGGCGATTATTTTGTTATAGCCGTAATTTTATTACGGCCTGTGTTGACCGAGGTTACAGGAGGAATCGTCATTCCTTCATTACATCCATCATTTCGTTATAACGAAGTTCCGATTTACTGCCATTTTCAAAATATCTGTGCTTCTGGTGCTGTGCGATGCAGCTGAACGGAATGCGGAGACAAGGAGACGTGGTGGCCAGTCGCAGAAGTACAGCGAGGTGGAGAGGGTGAAAGCACAGGGTGGAAAGGGTGGTAAATGTAACAGAGGATAGTGGAGATGGCAAAAAGTGGAGATGAGTTAAGTGGAGAGGAGGACAGTGACCCCCCCCCCCCCAGCCAGTTCCGTGGGTTCCGCCAAGGATGCACACGGCACTTGGAGATAGGATAGGATAGGATAGGATAGGAAACTTTTAATATCCAACAGAAAGAGGGTAGCCAGAGGGCTACCCGCCTAGACGACGGCCGAAAGGTCTTGACTCTCGGCGGCGGCTTCGGCCAGTCGGACGAGATGTAACTGAGTCGCCGGGTCGGAGCTCAGTAGTAAGGTATCCATTGATCTTTAGTGTTAATACCTCGTCCTCCCGGGGAGCATGAGGACATTCCCATAGTATGTGGTCCAAGGTAACCCTAAGTTCGCAGTTCGCGCATTTTTCTGAAAATTGCCCTGGGTACATAAGACTCCAGAGGGCCGGGTTTGGAAATGTGTAAGTTTGTAACCGGCGCCAGTTGATGGCTTGGTATCTGGACAAGGATCTATCCGCTGGAGGAAGTCTAGCTCGTTGCAAACGATAGTGTTGTGGCACGCGTGCACAACGTGCCACATGCTAAGCCTTATCTACCGCAATTATCACATTGATTGATTGTGAATTTTTTGCTCTTTCTCATACAATATCAATGTCTCTCGATGAGCCGCACTTGACTTCCTTCTGGCTTGGTGTGCACAGTGCCCTAACGAGGAGTGCACGAGGCTGTTCAGGGATCCGTGCTCGGAGGGTCACCACTGTGTCTTGGACAACCCTGAAGAACGCTTCGAGACCGGCGGCAAAGGCCACTGCAGGCCGCGTCCTGATGCTGAAGCCGGGCACTCGCACCATGGCTAGGGAGCATGAAGAAGATACCCTGATTACTTCCTCTCTTCACAACACGGCTGCACAAAGCTTACGAACTGGGGCGACAGGAAGAACCAAAAACTACAGTTTTTTTTTCTTCATGGCTTCCTCACGCAGAACTTGTCGCAACAATAAAAGCCGAGATGAAAGGCACTACATGTATCGCGTCAGTTCTTTAAAACGAATCTTCAGAATGTGAACCTATGTAATGAGAGCGCGGTTTGACAAAAATCGACGCGTATCCCCGCCATGTGCACGAATTGGAGTGTGATCGAAAAATCTGAACGTTTTCTATTCCTAGCTAGCCTCACCGTTTTATTAGTTGGCCTACTTTTTATGGCAGCTAAACGAAAAAGCCAGCCCTTTGCTGTGCAATGTCACCCCAGTCGAAAAACTAATCGAAAAGTTTCTGTCGCCGCAACAGATATTAAAACTTGTAGTACTAACAACATAATTTTGTGTACTTAGTAGAGATAGTTGAGAGAACATTGACCACAGAAAAGTCAGAACTAAAGACTAAAGTCGGGTACAACTGAAGTCTGCAGTGCAGCTCCGCCCACAATCAGGAACGCCGCACAAAATTCCTTCATGACGAAAAGTAGTCCATTGTTATAACTTTTCTTGTTTCTTTAACAAGAAGTGAATCTCAAAAAAAATCTAAGCTGGAGAATTTTCATAGCTGGCTATTTTGATAATGTCAAACATTAAAAAGCTCATTTCGTTTACTGTTGTGGCTGGCTAGCGGAGTAATACAGGACGCCGCGGACCATGGCCCAGAGTTAGCAACTGCTGTTTTTTCAAGTTGTATCTCACTGTAGAGAAAAAACCACTACTACTATACTACAGAAGGATGCTACCAAAAAAAAAACAGAAAAACGTGTCCTTATGACAAAACTACAAAGCATCGCATGAAAGCCCACTCCTTATGTAACGCCCGGTGCAGGAAAATTTAATGTAATGAACTAAACTGAACATTCTGTTATATTTTTAACATGCTGGCCCAAAT
Source organism: Amblyomma americanum (assembly GCA_030143305.2). Classification (NCBI taxonomy): domain Eukaryota; kingdom Metazoa; phylum Arthropoda; class Arachnida; order Ixodida; family Ixodidae; genus Amblyomma; species Amblyomma americanum. Next base: position 237,267 of record JARKHS020017332.1, read on the forward strand.
CATGGATTTTTAACATCATTCTGTCGGTGTATTCAACTGCGCAGTGAACATTAGAGAGCTTCAGGAGGCTGATATTAATCCGGCGTTATCCACTTTAAAGTGTTTGATATCCAACGTGCAGCTGGTGGTTTTAAACCCCACCAAAGAAGCAATGCAATTCCAAACGCGCTCGAGAAAACAGGGGGGGGGGGGGGGGCTTTGTGCAGCATCGATCACGTGGCCTCTTGTCGTGGTTACGGAACAGAAATGAGAATGGGGGCTTCGCTGCTCCTTGCAATCTTTCGACTCATGACACAAAAAAGGTGGCTGGCGGTTTAGCAAATTGCTAAGCACGAAATATTGTGCGAAAGCACAGTTTTTTGCAGGTGGACACCACCACCACGTACCTGAAAGCGCGACATGAGGTGTCCACTGACCCAGGGAGCCAGTTATGCGTGACTTCAACTGTTTCATCGTCAGTGCCAATGTACGCCAGCGGCCTATGCTCCAGTGTCGTGTTTCTACCACAACGTTGTCCACGCCAACGCATGCAGCGTGGTCTCTCTATCACTACCACACACAATTAGTTTGATAGTAATATTTGTTGATGAAGAAGACGATGCGCAGTGCACAGCGCGAGAGTGTCTTGCAGTTCAACACGAGCCGTGTTCGGCTTCGGCGATGGCCTACCTCTTCAGACAGGTACAGGAGCATGGTGGGCTCGTATTACACAGCCTGGTGTTATGTGGTATAAACGTACTTAGATTTTTCTTTTCGCCACTTTTTCCATGCAATAAAGAGAAAAAAAACTGCGGCAATAAATAGCCTAGTGCTTTCGTGCAGTGGTCAGCGAAGCTTATCTGTTCGTGCAGCCGCGGGTTCGAATCTCAGTCACGGATATTTATTTGATTTATTTTTATTTATTTCAGTTGGCGCACACCTACAAACATCGCAAGATCTAGCTTTGGGTTTACCCATCGGAATAGTGGTTTCGCGCTATTAAAGCCGTATTGAAGTAAAAAGGTTCAGAAAGACGATGTGATTTACTCATATTGTATAAAATGGTTTCATTGTCGATCAAGATGGATAATGGGTTATCCCGATTGTACACTTTCCGACGTATATATGCACACGGGTGAAAAGGGGGGGGGGGGGGCAAAAATCACTGAGACACGTGTTCCTCAAGCGAAGACGATAGCTCTGGTATTGCCCGGCGGCTGCAGACCACACTTATTTCAGGTGAGGTTCAAAATTGTGTTCTTTCATCTCCAGAAGTCTGGCTTCCAGCCGCTGGATAATAATACAACAATCGGCTTTGTTTGTGGAACACTTGGTTCAGAGACTTTTTTCTCCGACTGTACTACCGCGAACCACAACTACGACTAACTCAAAACCGAGTTTATCACTGCGAAAAGCTTTGCAGTATGTTTTCAGCTGTTTATCGCTGAACGCCCTTGAAATTTTCCGTTGCACAACGAGATAGGCAGCCGAGGAACCACAGACTGCATGAGACAATTAAGGTGCGATCACCGCTCTTTTTTTTTAATAAGAACCTTTATTATTTCCGTTGTTCCAGTAAAAGCGTTGTCCTTTGAAATATATTGTCCGTAAAGGCGGCAGATTTTTATTAGCGAGCGGTATAATTGCTCGTATAAACAGACAGCTGCGTCAGGCGTCTTCAACTGTACCTTTACGGCCCACACAACAGAGCAAGCACTGATTCAGCTGCGAGAATCTATTGGAGGTGAGGCATCTCCTGACTATCAAAGTTCGCTTTCTTTAACTACTGTTAAACTTTGAGATCTCTTGTCTCTCAAAAATTAGCTCTCTTTAACTGCAGTTAACTTTTAGGGGCAGTGCCGGTGAAGGTGATGTACTGAGTGGCTTTAATGCATCCGTACCTAAAAATTATGGACAAAAACATTTTCGAGCGTGAAACCGCTAATGAACGGAATATTTTTCATATAATGCAATATTTCACTATAAGACATCAATATATCCGCAGATAACCTGACGGAGGTCTTGTATTTGTTTTTCTGTTATAGGGTTTGCTATCGCCAAAAGCGCTCCCCACTGGTTATCTGCGGCAATCTCAACTGTTCGGTAAGATCAATGGAAGCGCTTTAAAAGAAATATTTTGTTACATATCAGAAGAGTATGGACCATTTTCTTCAATATTTCCGTAACAGTATAAGAATAATTGATGTTTGGGAAAGTAAATGGCGCAGTATATGTCTCGTATATCGTTGGACACCTGAACCGCGCCCTAATAATAATAATAATAATTGGTTTTTGGGGGAAAGGAAATGGCGCAGTATCTGTCTCATATATCGTGTGGACACCTGAACCGCGCCGTAAGGGAAGGGATAACGGAGGGAGTGAAAGACGAAAGGAAGAAAGGGGTGCCCGTAGTGGAGGGCTCCGGAATAATTTCGACCAGCCTGGGGATCTTTAACGTGCACTGACATCGCACAGCACACGGGCGCCTTAGCGCTTTGCCTCCATAACAACGCAGCCGCCGCCGTCGAGTTCGAACCCGGGAACTCCGGATCAGTAGCCGAGCGCCCTAACCACTGAGCCATCGCGGCGGGTCGTAACAGTATCTTAGAATTTTCAAATCTTTTGTCCGAGAACGTTGGACATGCAAAAACCGACAGGCCGTAGTGGAGGGCTTATGTAATGACTCGTGCATTCATAGCAAGGTCAATGAATTTTAAGTCACCTAGTTTATCATCATCAGCCGAGACTACGCCCGCTTAAGGGCAAAGGCCTCTGCCATGTCTATCCTATTAACCCTGTCCTTTTTCACCAAACCTACAGGGATTGAAAGGAGAAAGAGCTTCGCAGTTAGGGAGATACTAGCATCACAGTACCGCTGCGAGATTCCCTAGGAGTCCTCTTTTATACCGTGACATGCATCTTTATCGTACCGCCTTTAAAAAAATCCTTCCACTGTAACAGTCGCGTTGTTTGGGGAGAAACTGGGCACGGAGCTTACATATTGCGGTACCTTTCGCTAGTAGCAGTTTCGACAACGACACTTTCCTGGTACAGCCGCGCATGATGCAAGCTCGGAATTGCCTGCGCCTCTGCAGACGACAAGCACGCCCCCACCGTCATTTGGCGACAACCCTGCGTTGCTGGCTTTCCGTTCCTCGATCTCGGCGCAGACGATTCTGGGTTTTCATCACACGGACAAACAAGGTAAGCGCCGTTGTCAAAGCTATTACTAGACAAAAGTTACCGTAATATGCAAGCTCCATGCACAGTTTCCTCCCAAGAGAGAGAGGGAAACATAAGGACGGAAATGCAGGGAGGTTAACCAGGTAATGCCCAGTAGGCTACCCTACACGTGGGGATGAGAACAAAGAGAGAAAATAAGAAAGAAAGAGCGGCAATAATAATTGGTTTTTGGGGAAAGGAAATGGCGCAGTATCTGTCTCATATATCTTTGGACACCTGAACCGCGCCGTAAGGGAAGGGATAAAGGAGGGAGTGAAAGAAGAAAGGAATAAATAGGTGCCGTAGTGGAGGGCTCCGGAATAATTTAGACCACCTGGGGATCTTTAACGTGCACTGACATCGCACAGCACACGGGCGCCTTAGCGTTTTTCCTCCATAAAAACGCAGCCGCCGCGGTCGGGTTCTAACCCGGGAACTCCGGATCAGTAGTCGAGCGCCCGAACCACTGAGCCACCATTCGTGCTTGTCTTTGTTACAGGGTCATGATGAAGGTACCTCTGACTTCCGTAATGAGCATATCCGTCGCTGTAGTCAGGTAAGTCATCTCAAAAGCAACCGCTTGCTGAAAGGAGCCATCATCAAGAGCCTGAATGCGTTCACTGCAGAACAAAGGCCTTTCCCATGACTCTCCAATTAACCCTGTCCTTTGCAAGCTGCGTCTAGTGTATGCCCCCAAACTTCTTAATTTCGTCAGCCCACCTTACCATCTGCCGCCCCCTGCTACGCTGGCGTTCAACTTGGAATTCAGTCCACTACACTTAACGACCATCGGTTATCTTGTCTTCGCAATACGTGCCCTGCCCAAGCCAATTTCTTCCTCTTGATTTCGACTAGGATGGCATCAACCCGCGTTTGTCCCCTCACCCACTGTGCCCCCTCCCTGTATCTTAACGTTACACCTATCATTTTTCTTTCCAAAACTTGCTGCGCTGTCCCTAATTTAAGTTGATACATTTTGTTTAGCCCCGACGTTTCAGCCTCATGGGTGAGTACTAGTGAGTAACACTTAAAAAGTTAACTACTCAGTATTAGTTAACCAGCCTACTAGTTATCACGTCTTAGCTGACAATGCTGTGTCTAAAATGCGCTCTTCTAACTCAAAAAGCCAATTTTTTTTAATGTGTAAAGTCTTTGGTGAAACACCGTGCATACTTTTCTCTTGAGAGGAATTGGTAAAAGAACTCAATAATTCTAAACTGCAGGTTATAAATAGCAGAAATTAAAGGAAAGCGGCATTGATGAAGTTAGAAATGCCGAAATTTTGTTATTGAACTGTTGACACCACCGTTGCCAAACGGCCTCGATAACTAATTGTAACGTGGCACAACAGCTAAGCTGGGCGCTGCGGTTATTTCGTGATTTGCGCATGACTATTTTCAATTGAGACTCGCAAATTACGACGAAGTATCTGTGAAAAGCGTCTGTGAAGCTGCTTCTTCTCAAGTGCCTCATACACTGGCCTCTTATTCCTCAAACGCGGGGGCCTGATTGTTTTTTCCTTTCGCCATTCCACAGTTGTCTCTCCTCTAACAGAGTGTGGGCCATACCAGAGCTTAACTGCTCCGATGTTACGTGCCCGACGTCATGCCCGCCATTGAACTGCTCCTGCGGAGAACACCATGATGGTTGTCGCTGCTGCAATATCTGCAACAAGGTACTCAAGTGGAGGCCGTAAATACTATACACTTTAATAACATAGAGTTATAGCACAGCACGATCCATGGTCCGCTACCATGAACCGAGAACAGTAAGTGCAAGGGTAGCCGAGAATAGTAAGTACAAGGGGTGAAATCGAAACATCTAGCAAAAAAAAGTTTTATTCTGGATATCACAGTGACGAGAAAAGAAAACAAAGCAAAGAATCAGCAAGGTTGATTAGAAAAGACTTCTAAGTTCAATTTCTTTTTTGTACCGAACGCGTTTGAACCGGTCCGAACCGGACCGGTATGTCGCTGCGAGCCGAACCCGGCGCACAGCATGGAAGGCGTAAACCCAACCACTAGCCAGACCAGAAAAAAATTCCGGTTCGACATACTGCAGACAAGGCATGAGTGTCACAATAAGAGCAGTTTCCTTTAGTGCAATGTCTGCATGCGAAAGACTCTCTCGTCTTTCCATTTTGATGGTGGCAAATGGCATACGATGAAACAATGGAAAAATTGAACATTGGTTTAAGAAAAGGACATGACGCAGTAACTGTCTCACATATCTCGGTGGGCACTCGAACCGCGCAGTAGAAGTGATAAAAGAGGGAGTGAAAGAACAAACGAAGAAAGAGGTGCCGTAGTGGAGGGCTCCGGAATAACTCCGACCACCAGGGGATCTTTAACGTGCACTGACATCGCACGGCACACTGGCGCATTTTGCGTTTGAAAAAAAATGAAAATTGGTTGTCAAGGAAACGAAATGACGCAGTATCTGCCTCACATATCTCGGTGGACACCTGAACCGCGCCGTAAGGGAATATATAAAGCAGGGAGTGAAAGAAGAAAGGAAGAAAGAGGTGCCGTAGTGGAGGCCCCCGGAATAATTTCGACAACCTGGGGATCTGCAACGTGCACTGACAACGCACAGCACACGAGCGCCTTATGAAACAATGACAAATCAGGAGAAAAAGTGGATTGCAACTGGCGCAGTCATCACCCTCTTCGCTGGTCGCTGTCACCTTCTGTGACGTTGTAATCGCCAGACAAAGCCCAGTTCCACAATAATGGCCATCCCCTGTAGTGAAATGTCCGCACAAAAAAGACTACATTGGGCTTCTTGTGGCTGTGATTTTCTGCACAAGGTCCACAAGGTTCACAAGGCTCGGCTCACTTTGCTGTGTTCTCTTTTGCAGTGTGCTAACGAAGTGTGCACCATCATACCAAGACGACCCGTGCTTGGAGGAACACTTCTGCCAACTGGACAACCCCAATGAGGACTTCCATACTGGCGGCATGGGGCACTGCAAGCCGTTCCCCGAAAACGAAAACGATGATGCGGATGATGCGGATGTGCGCTAACTTACGCAGTGACCAGATACCGCCGCTTTACGTGACTCGTGAAAGTGTGCGCCATCTTCTCTAAGGACATTATTACGAACAGTTTAGAAGAAAATAAAACTAAACGTCGAAGATTCCACCTGCTCGCCATCTTTCTCTCCAGCATAGTTGCTACGACCTTCCAAATTGTGCACGTCGAACGTACAGTCAGGGACAAAAGTCTGGGGACCCCCGTGTTCCTTAGGCGAAGCCGATAGCCTCTGCAATTGGCTGGCGACTGTAGAACACACTTGTGGAGGTGTAAGAAAAATTTTCATCTTTCATTTCCGGAAAGGAGGCCTCCAGCTGCCGGCTAATAAAAGAGCTATCGGCTTCGGTTGAGAAACACGTGGCCCACAGACTTTTGACCCCGACCCGTACAGCTTTTGTCAAAGTTCAGAGCCCAGGGGGTTTGCTTCTAAGCCGAATAGTGGGGCTTCTGTAGCATTCTTGAAAGTCCTACCCGTCGGAGGGGGGGCAGGACCAAAAATGTTGTTACCTCCGGGAGATCTGGAATACTGAGGATGCATTGCAAACCATACGGAGCGGCTTGGAAGCAAATCCCCTGGGCTTTAAGATTTTGACAAAAAGTGTATGCTGTCGTGTTTTCACATGCACCAATGGGCGTCTTCACTGCTGCACACCTATTGTACCTTAGTGGAAGGCATGGAAAATTTGTGGTAGCATGACCGTGTTTTCGGGATTATAATGCGCAGCTTGAGACTGGGCATGGCCTTGTACATACATGTCAGTCGCGTCAATCGTCTGGAACAGCTGGAAGAAAATGCCCAGGCGATGTCCAGCATACTTGAGATCGATTATGCTCGCCCTTTTAGGTTTATGCCACGACTATTCTGCTTCACTTTTCCACATACAAGGGGCGTCGAAAGTTTCCAGGCCGAAGGGTCTGCTTTTCAGTTTTGCAGTGAGGTACCTACGATACCCCCGAACCTGAAAAACTGGAGGGAACACTTAAGCTCTGCTTCAAGGGTATGGCTCTATAGAGTTAAGGGATTAACGCTCACATATACGGAATTGGTTATTTTCTACATTAAATTCACAGATCATCGGGCGCCTTCATACCACTTCTTATGCAATGGCGCAGCGGTTAAGCGATGCGCCGCTGACCTGCGATTCCAGGTGCGGTGGGCTTTGTGGGGCCCAGGTCACTCTTCCCGTGCGACCAATCATTAACTGCCGCCGGCCGCGGTGGGCAGTTCGCTCACTATCAGGTGGGCAGGTTGTGATGGCGCCGCAAGGTCACGTGACCTAGGTGGCCCATCTGCCTCCTAGGTTGCTTTCTGGGCCCCCCCCTGCCAGGGTCGTTCTCGTTATTTTTCGGTTACAACGCGCGGCAACGCCAACGCCGGACTTTCTGGGTAACGAGGCTTTTAACGCTGTCGCGTTAAAATCCAGACAGAGAAGCTGCTTACTACTTTCCTTCTTTACTGCTTTCATCGCACCTAGGAACCTCCGTATATCACGGCCATCAGCTCCACCTGCCACAACAAGGTCGATCTAGTCCACCCGCTCTGGAATTGCCCTGATACACCCTTCTCGGGGAACGCGCCCTCAATACTGTGCGGCTGGAAACCCCGGGCCACCTCCCTCTGTTCCTGGTCTTACCCGGAGCCCACTGTGTCCCACCAGTACGCCAAGAGCCTGCGGCGTGCACTAGTGATGTTCAGCATGGGCCCGGCGGGACCGCCTGTTCATAACCTTTTGGTGTGGTGGCCAAAGGGCCTTATGTGCACAATATATATGAAATTATGACTAAAAACCCGCAACAGACGCAGGACAGAGGGAGAAGACAACACCAGGGTTGTGTTGTCTTCTCACCATGTCATGCATCTGTTGTGGTTTTTTAGCCATAATGTCGCACCAACTGGCCTACAACTTTACCCAGTTAAGCTATATGAAATATTTGGCCTGGACGTAAGAGTACTTAAGACAATACAAACACAACAAAACGTGCTTCGCGGCGTAGAGTAGACCCGGCAGCTATCTTGACAAACAACACGAGCACAAAAGGACAATTTGATGAAGCTTTTTTCACTCCATTCATTACATGCTGTTACGTTGTAGTGAGTTCTAGAAACGTTGCAGTGCGTTCTAGAAAAGAAAAACTAGCAGAGGTTTAGCGCTTGTTAAACCTAGTGATACGAGCGAAAGCTCTGTTAAGCATGGTTAGGCATGACGTGCGCTAGTGATGTTCAGCCTGGAGCCGGCGGGACCGCCTGTTCATAACCCTTCGGTGTAGTGGCCAAAGTGCCTTTGTACACCGCATATACAAAATGTTTGGTCAGGCCATAAGAGTACCGAAGAGAATACAAACACCATGTGAACAAATGGTCATTGTTCTGTTGCGCACATTGAGGTGTTTTGCTGTGGTTTAACTTATAACACGCCCAAAACGTCGAGCAGACTGGTCATCTTTTCAAGTGAAAACGAGGATGCAAGTTACTAGGGGCTCGTTAAGGCGCACATGAAAGAAGCCAAACATTATTTGAAATAATTAAAAAAAATTAGTTTGTTTTGTTTAGCGATATATTTAATAGTATAATTTCATTGAAAGAAGAAAAGAAGATATGCCATCCGCAATCTTCGCATGTCGCTTGCGCTGCTCTAGAGACTGCGCAACAGCGGCGGCTTTAATTTCCAATGAATCAATAAATAAGGCAGCAATTATTCATTAGCATCCAGACATGCGCAGCCATGCGGCTACAACACTTAATAAACACTTCTGCGCTACCAAAAAGATTCGCATTAATTGGCCCAATATTGGCCCAAGATTGGAAAGGGATGTTCTCGCCTTTGTCCTTTGTAGGACCAGCTTTTGCCAATACAGTTCCGATATTGGGCCGATTGCCTGTGCTGCTCGGTTTTGTGTACGTATGAGGTGTGCAAAGTAAAAGAGCGGCTCAGCAATGTGCGCACATCTATAAAAATCACATCATATTTATTTCCACTGAAGTATATCAGCTACAAAATCGGCGTGACCGCCTAACAGGAGTGCAGTCCCTCACGAGCTCCCGCATCAACTGCGCTGGTTTAAAATCGGTGCCTTCTGCCCTTTGCTGGTGCTCCATTTAAATGTTTCAAGCGGAAACGTAGAACCCGATGTACTGCAGAAAAAGGAAAGGAAACCACTGCGCAAAATTTGATCCCACCATAGTGGAAACGCTTACAATGCCGCCAGACTGGACAACATTCGGGGCGTCAAAAGCACGGAGACGAACCCAGATGCCAGTAAAGCTGATTAGCTCCTAGCCGCTCGTACGTGTGATTAATTTTATATACGGTCCGAGGAATGAACAAACTGTTTTTTTTTTAAGTATTCGTTGACATTTTTCCGTTCAGACGAGGTTAGGAAGCAGCAGACGCTGTGTAACGGCGCCCGCAATTTGGACGACTGGGTATGAGGATGGCCCTAGGTGTTACGAAGCTAGGGCTGACGCCTCCATAACATCGCACGGAGCCTATAAGGAAAGACGCGTGATAGGAATCATGCAGTGGGCGGTCACCTGGACGGTACGACTTGTAATTTCCTAACCTCTTTATGCGTCCTAATTATCATCTATTCCGTAGTCACATGAATTATCAGCTTCCTAAATCTGAACATGAAAACCTAAATCCGAGCCGGAACACGCCAGGAAGCCGTCTGAAAACGCCATCTTTGGAGTCACGAAACCAAAAAAAAAAGATGGCAGCAGCTTAACTTGGTAATAATAATAATAATAAAAATTGGTTTTGGGGGGAAAGGAAATGGCACAGTGTCTGTCTCATATATCGTTGGACACCTGAACCGCGGCGTAAAGGAAGGTATAAAGGAGGAAGTGAAAGAAGAAAGGAAGAAAGAGTTGCCGCAGTGGAGGGCTCCGGAATAATTCTCTGGAACTAGACGGAAAGCTTCTGCACGCATGGTAACTCATCACGTGGCTTCACATCACCCCATCGGACGTTCTTAAGGTCAAAGGTCAACCCAAAGGGTCACCCAATGTCAAGGGTCAACTAAATGTAACGGGTCAAGGTCAGGGGTCAAGGGTTTGAAACCATAACTGTACCACATATGGTCATACACGGCTATCCTTGGTCAGACTGAAGGTCGTTCAAGGTCATTGTGCTGCCTGCCTGAAGATTGGTTTACCTAGCGTGGTGAAGTTTTTCGCTTAAAAAAATAGCCGTATTCAAGTAAGGAAGTTAAGAAACAGTGCGATTTTCCCATATTAAGTGAAATGGCTTCATTGGAAATAGCTTCGGTAAAGATGAGTAATGGGTTATCCCGTTTCTTCACTTTTAGTTATATTTTGTACTGCAAACCACCACTGCATACAAACACAACTAAATTTATCACACGAAAAACATTGGCAGCTTGTTTAGCAGCTGTTTATCGGAGAGAGCGCCTGAAATTTCACGTTACTAAAGAAACAGCCAGCCAAGGAACCACAGACTGCACGAGACAATGTGCAAGCCTGACTTTTTATATATTTACAGTTTTAAGGAGAACCTCTCTTTTTTTCCTTTGCACGAGAAAAAGCTCTATCGTTTGAAGAGTATTGTGAGTAAAGACGGCCCAATTTTTATTAGCGAGCACAACAGGGTTTTTCTACAGAAGGACAGCTGCGAATGACGCATTCAGTTGAACTTTCACAGCACCCAAAAGAGAGTAAGCATTGGTTTAGCTCCGAAGATACAGGAGAGGTAAGGTGCCTCTTGATTATAAAAGTATTGTGCTTTAGTTACACTTTAGCCTTGAGAGAACCGTGCGCCGGAAGTCCGATTAACTTAGGGGCTCGGATGTACCTAAACCAGCATGCCACACATGGAGGGATAACATAATTAATGAAGCATTCGGAGCAGGATAAATTTTAGGCTTACTAGTTCACTCAGGGCGTCGCCTAAACCCTTGAAATATTCACCGATCCTACAGAGATTTATAGAACGAAGAACTTCGCAATCAGCTAGGTTGAAATCAGCAATATAGGACAGTTACGAACACTAAGGTTCCCTGATAGAACTCTTATACATTCGACCTCCTGTCAGCCTGAACACTTGCAGAGTTGTGGCGATCAAGGGTAAGACACTTTTTGGAGCCATGCGCGACACGATTACAGCTGCGACAGAATATCTTTGGCAAGACACTGAGTTGCCAAAGAACTTCGTTATTCGCAAAATTATTCGGTGATTTCCCGACCACTTCCTATTCTTTCTTGCCTCGTCGCAGTCAAAGGATGAATCAAAAGATCTAGCTCACGTACAGCGGTCGTTGTGAGTGCAGACCTTGCTAAACACGCCGCGCTATGGACACATCGCTCCTCTCTGAGGATTTGATCCCCGGCGCTTGGCCAGATAGTTTTAGAACTGTAAAGGCAACGCGAGCGCTCTCACGCTTTTTGAGCGACACGGACCTTGTCTCGCGTTTGTGATGTCAGAAAGCGTGCCTTGTTTTTTTTTTAAGTAGTTTTTCATCTGCCTCCTCCCATCATCATCGTCCCCCATCGTGACCTTCTTTTATCTCCTCTTCCCGTCCCCCAGTGCAGAGTAGCAGGACAGATATTTATTTTTCAGGACAACCTCTCTGCCTTTCTTATCAATAAACCCTCTCTCTTGTCACAGGTTGGGGATGCAGGTTGCTCTGGTTTCAGGAGTGGTCATCTTCATCGCTGTCGTCAGGTAAGTCATCGTAATAGCCAGCCGTTGCCTGAGGCGAACCAATAATTTTAAGTTGCAGTTTAGGCATACCAGAAAATAAAGCAAAGCGACTATGGCAAAGTAGCACATCATACAAAATTTGCATCATTAAAATCTTGGCACCCTCATTGCTAGACGGTTTTTATTACTAATGATGACGTGGCACTACAGTCACGCAATGTATGAAGCAGGGTCTTTCACCAAGCAACCCTGCTTCATACATTGCCTGGACGCAGGGACTGTACCATCGTCCTCTACTGGACTTCATCAAATCAGCTGGCCTTTTTCCGTTCATTTAATCACCGATACATATTTCATCACACCTTCACCCAATATTGACGCCCTGCGGCAATATATTTCGCTTTAAAAAACAAGAGGAGTCTTGTGTGCGATCTTGTATTTCGTCATCGTCTTTTTTTCGTGCTGAATTTGGCAAACATGCACTGCCGGATGGTCTCAAATGCTACTGGTGACGTGGCACAGCACCTAATCTGGGCGTTGAGACGGTCTCCGGATTTTCTGACGTCCATTTTCGTTTTTTTTTTTTACTCGTGTATTACAGCGAAGGATTTTTGAAAGGCGCCTGTGAAGCAATTTCTAAACTGCATACTACACGGGCATCTTACTCCTGAAAAAAGAGCTCTCTTTTCGAGAAACAGAAAATTTTCTGTTGTCACAACAGATCTTCCTGTCGTATTTTGGAACCTGACAGCAGAAATTCTTGTAGTAACAACAGGACTTTCTGTAGAATACAGATTAATCTCCTGTCGTAAAGACGGAGTCAGATTTGTCGCAACAGGACAACTTCGCTATACTACTGAAAAATCTGTCGTAACGACAGGACGACAAAAATTTCTGTTGTATTTTGGGACCGGTTCTGTCGTATTTTTCGACTGAGAGACTTTTATTTTTATTTTTATTTTTCGTTCTTCTGTTGTCTTGCTTGTAGTAGCGTGTCGGCAACATGGCTCCCTCGCTGCGATGAGTACGTCTGCGACAAAGCAATGTGCCCGTCACGAAAGAGGTGCCGTTGCGGAGTCCACTTAGATTACTGCGGCTGCTGCAAATACTGCTACAAGGTACGCAAGCGGAGGTCGAAATATTGCCCACTTCATTAAAACATCTTGTCATTGTGTGGATTTCTTCTGTCATGTGGCCCTGGAGTCATGCTTCCAAGTCATTTAAAGGGGCTGTGAAGGGGGCTCTAATAAAGTTGCGGCACGCCTGCGATATTGAAGCACGCCGCTTCACGAATAGTGTCCAGCAAGGATTTTTAAATGCGCTTTGTAGAAGCTGAGTTATCTGTAGTTAAAATTTGAATTTCAGTGTCTTCGCACCTTTCTCTCTCCTCTCGTCACTTTTGCACGCTGGAAGGTAGGCGCTCCTTCGCCGACCCCCCTCTGGGAGCGGAGCTTCCCGACCCGCTGGAGCTAATTGGCTTATTGGCCGCGGCCACGGTAGCTGCCTGACGTCTGCAAGAATCTAACCAGTGGCCGCCTCTCACTTTGTCTACGCAGATGCGGGGGACGGAGCAGGGCGCGAGTATGAAAAAGTCGCCAGGAAGGGCTCGCCAAATTTGGCGCGTGATTGTGGGTCGTCTGCTGCGTGTAGAAGAGTATTATTTGCCTCTGGTTTTCGTGGCAAATCAGTGCCGTGATTAAATGAGTTAATGTGCTCACCTAGGAAGGTGTTTCAGAACCCTTTTAATGTGCACAGGCTACGCGCATTTCCTATCCAGATAAACATACAAGCTATAAGTATAAAGATGCTGCTGGTTCTAATGGAAACGTCATACGCAGGTGTTAAAGGGAGCTGGCCCATGTAGAATACTGATGTGAAGAAGAGTTAGCACCTCACCTTTGTTCCCCGTAAGGCACATACATAACCTGAATTAGCTGAATTGAGAGAAATGAGAGCAAAAAAAAGAAAAGCGAACTCAAGGCCAGAGGTTGAAAAGGCTGCCAGGTATATGCTGCCCTATATGATGGTAGTCCACAAGGTCACGTGTAGATATGTCTATAACATCAGTCGTTCAATTTACTGATGCCATTTTCTTACTGTGCGTACTTAATTTTTACATCAGAGTATCTCATATACCTGAAATCACCTAGAAGTAAACGTCGTACAAAATGAATGAAGTACAAATGAATGAAGCCACCGTCTCAGCGCGCTTGCGCATGCGCAGCAGACAGTGCAGCAGACGACGCCGCTGCGTCCAACGTTACTATTGGCTGCGCCGTCGGCCAGACTCCCAGTAGCCTTTGCGAAAGCACGTGACTTCCGGCACACTTTTTGGCGTGCAACTCTGATAGCGAGGGCCTCTCCTGAGCTTTCCTTCCTCCATGTGTCAAATAGTGTCCCTCTTCTTGTTTCTCCGATTTGATGTTTAAGATGAGTGGCTGCCATGACTGTGCTGTCTTTGTTATGCGCTGTTTTGCAGTGTCCTAAAGAAGAGTGCAACCCGGTCTTCAATCACCTGTGCTCGCCAGGATTCTACTGCGAGTTGGACGACAACATCAGAAGCTTCGCGGCTGGGGGCATGGGTCACTGCAGGCCACATGACGACTCCGGCGCTTTTCCTAAACGTCAGAACTTTCCTAGACGTCCCTGAAGTTTATCCAATCACACAGCGACCAAATATAATGATTCGTATGCGGTCATCTGAAGTGCATGCACATTATTCTCCGCAGGCAACGCTAGGAACTACTTGCGGTTGCAATAAAGCTACAGATCACTGGTTCTGTCTGCTCTAGGTATTTCTCGCCAGTTATAGTTGCTGCGAAATTCTAACTTTATTTTCAGCTTTATTTTGTTTACACTCGATCGCATAAAACAGCTACACAGGGGAGCGGTGGCAAAACAATCCAAAAGGATAAAATGAACGAAACCAAACAAAGCTAAAACCGCAATGTGATGCCAGTCTCAAATGGGCAAACAAGAACAAAGTGACAAAAAGTACAAAAGAAAACGAAATGCGGATTGAAATAGCATGGTAATCCAGAACAAATTACTATATAAGAGACGGCACGGTGAATTATGAAATGGAACAGGATCTGTAAGTTGACCGGAGTCTTTTGAAGGGTGAATCAGTAAAGAAGCAAGGAAAGCACGAAAACAAACAACACGAGGCAACTGTGGTGGTAAGCTAAAACAGGCTACTAAATGAAAGTTCACGCAATGAATTGTAAAAAAAAAAGAAAAGGACCTGTATTTCCCACGATTTATTGGAGAAAGCTGTTCCATTCAGCTAATGTTCGCGGGATGAATGAATAAAAAGCAAGAGTTATAGCTCGCGCAAGCGACAATATGAACTTTTGTGAGCGGTACAAAATGGACGAGTGATAATTTGACGATTTAGCTTTGGATTATGACTGATTTTATCAAACAGACTGAGTCGAGATACTTTTCAGCGGTGCTCAAGAAGTGGAAGTGATAGGTTTTTTTTTCATTTTAGTGGTAGCGCGGCCTGTTCGCTTACAGTCGGATAAGATGAAGCTTGCCGAGGTAGTCTGTATTACTTAGAGAAAAGATGCGCCGGAATTCCAGGGTTTTCTTATTGCTGAATTATATTCTAAATTATGCCTAAACAACATCTTGTAAACTGCTAGTTTGACAGCGACAGGTGCATTAAAAAAAAAGATCGGACGTAGATAGTCCAGAGTGCGGTTCGCGCTGCTAATAACGCAGTTTATAATGCACTTCAAAGCAAGGTCAGAAGTTATGTGCAAGCCTACATACATATAGCCTGAAAGGGGTTCCAGGTAGCGTCATTGACAACAGTCTTTGCAGGGATAGAATTAGTACGTGACACACATAAAACCTTGCACTTGGTAATATTAAAGTGCATTAGCTATGCTGCATATCACTGGGAAAAACTGTTCATGTCGTTTTGTAGCAACTAAAGGTAAGTGCTATTAGTGATTTTAGGGTAAATAACGCTGTCATCGGCGAATAAGCCAATAGTAGAGACGGCAGAGTTAGGCAGGTCTTTAAAATAACTTAGGGATAGAAGAATACCTAACATCGAGGATTGCGATACACCCAATCCCACAGCCGCAAGTATGGAGTTGACATTATTCGCACAGACAAAGAGACCATGTTTATTTTTTTTTAAAATGCGCTGTCCATGTTAATAACTTGTTGTGTATGTTCAGAGTCTGAAGCTTGATTATTAAGAGGTTGTGGCCCTTCATTTTGTCAAATACCATTGCAAAATCAAAGAAAAAAGCAGCCAGCCTTAGAATGGTTCTCGAGATTTAGGTGCAAAAAAGTGTAATGTGTAAGTGATAGCAACTGCGTCTCCCACGAGTACTATTTTCGAAAGCTGTGCTGCGCTGCAGTGGAAAAAAAGCTGAATAAAAGAAAATTTTCTATTGGAGAAAAAAATGGCTTGTTGGAGTAACTTGCATAGTATACTTGTGAGCGACATTGGTAAATATTTTAATATAGAATGCTTTAGATCGGATTTATGAATTGGAGCAACCTCCACAATTTTTCAGTCTTCCGGCAGTACACCAATGTAAAGGGTCTGCTGAAGCAGTTTGCAGAACATAGGAGAGGAATATATTTTTGTTTCTTTGAGAAACATAGCATTATAATTATTCACACCACCAGAAGAGAAGCACTATTTCAAGGAACGCCTTAATTTCCTAACATTGACTTGACCAATTGACGCAGGCTACATACTCGTAAATTTACAAGGTGGACATGATGATGCACAGCACATGTAACAAAGGGAAAGTGCATGTGATACAAATTGAACATTCAGCATCGAAACACGAGCTTGTGTGCTTGTTCCTTGAACTTGTGGTTGTTCTCTTCCCCTTCTGCTCTTTTTGTCTCGTAATGTTATACATATGTTTGCAATTTGCAAACTTGCGAAGGGACACGACCAGAGTGAAACCCTTATCACTGCTCTTAGCCCTGCATCCGCCTTTTCATAAAGGAGTTGATGAATAGAATAAAGAATAAAAAGATTGGTCAGACGGGCGCTATACCTTTAGCTGTCATTGGTGGAGGACGACCTTAGTAGAAGCCATTTAGGGTACTTATGTACAGAAATCAAGGTAGGGGGTAGGGACTCAAGGCAGGTCACGGATTTGCAGATTAAGTCCATGGGAATGTTGATGTAGTATCTAGAGAACATACCTAGCGATACCAACTTGCTCGACGAACGAGCCCCTCTGGCACAGTTATCGCCTTTTTTCTACCGGACCTTGCCACTTTGTGGGACTACAAGCTCGTAAGCCTATGCGCCAACTTCGCAACAAGAGCAGTTTTTTTTAGTCCCGTGATCACTAATCGAGGACTATAATGAACTTTTTGTTGTGACTATATCCCTTCTACAATGTGGCTCTTAATCGGGGCACCTGTGACTTTGAAGAACTCTTCTGCGCAGTGTCTCTGCCATCGACGTGTACTTGGGAGATAACGGATTTGTAGCCGAATACGCCGTTGATTCCCCTATTTTCACAAACGGATATTGCAGACGCGTACCCGCCGCGGTGGCTCAGTGGTTAGGGCGCTCGACTACTGGTCCGGAGTTCCCGGGTTCGAAGCCGACCGCGGCGGCTGCGTTTTTATGGAGGAAAAACGCTAAAGCGTCCGTGTGCTGTGCGATGTCAGTGCACGTTAGAGATCCCCACGTGGTCGAAATTATTCCGGAGCCCTTCACTACGGCACCCCTTTGTTCCTTTCTTCTTACACCCCCTCCCTTATCCCTTCCCTTACGGCGCGGTTCAAATGCCCAACGATATATGAGACAGATACTGCGCCATTTCCTTTCCCCCCCAAAACCAGTTATTATTATTATATTGCAGACGCAGCGATGCAGCTGAACACTGGCGCCACAGCTAGGAGGCATTCAGAAGCTTTCCCTATTATACGCGGTTGCCGAATACCACGGCTCCACGTGACTAGTTGGAAGCCGTGCATTAGGCAGCGGGAAAGCATACGCGTTTATCAGCTTCTTTGTCGACAGCCTTAGGCTGAACTTCTCATTGTAATAAAAGCCGGAGAGACTTAGAGGACCTGTTGAGGTATAACATCTTTCGCGCCAATTTCTGGCTGCTACTACACCAGTGTAGTAGTACCAAGTGTTCGCCACAGTGGCCCTATAAGATTCATTAGGAGGCTCTGCTCCCGTGCATGTATTTTACCATTGCGATAGAGATGCAGCCTCTACAGATCCTACGCCACACCGCACACACAACTGGACAACGAACAAGCCAGGTGTCTGAGAAGACTCCAGGCGGGCAACTATCCGAACCCACACTGGCTATACCTCCTTAACATAGACGCAAGGGAACACGACAGATGTAAACAATGCGACCAGAGAGGGACACTAAACCACATAATCTGGCAATGCCCCTACTCGCCTGGGGCTGCCGTAAACATTCCTAATGAGGAAGCTTGGGAGTCTCTCCTTCGAAGCTCAAAACTCGAAGACCAACTCGAAGCCATCCGCCTGGCGACCGAGGCCTCGAAGAACCAAGAGGTTCACCACACAGGCCTCTAGTCGCGGAGCCCCCTACTCCCTCCCGGGTCTGCGTACCTGAGCTGGGAAGGTAGGCGTGTCTCCTATATCGGTGGGAAATAAAGTTTTTCTGAGTCTGAGTCTACAGCAGAGTTGTGAAGAGACGGATACACTATATATAGAGCGTGCGTGTTTTCCGAACAATGCTCCACAGAATGCGACTATATATGTTCTTGATCTGGTGCCACACAAGTTCGGGGCAGAAAGTGAAATCTAAGTGCTACTGCTTTCAAAATGCGCTTAAATGAGTGGAACCGTGTTCCAGATACGAAATCCGATGAAACACGCGAAGAAACGTTCCAGTTAAAATAAGAAGATTTACGCGGAACAGTGGTGCGCATCCGCGTATATATAAGCGTATAAGACCATTCCGTCCATACACTGAAGACTGTCAGATGTGACCGCGCTCCTGTAACCGAATTTCAAGGGTTGAGTCTCCGTTTGCCCAATGGTTATTGCCTTCAGTCGATGTTTTGCGTTCACGTCCACCACTTTTGCAGTTCACCGTTATCATGCAGTGTTGGCGGTAACGCGTTCCTTTTTTGGGTAACTTAGTAACGTACTCGATACCATTAGGGAACTGTAACGGGTAACGTACTTTCGTTAACATTTTTCGGTAACGTGAGGTGTCACGTTACTAGTTACTTTTGTTCCAGTTGTCACCCACTCCGCCTTCTTTGTTGATGTTGCCCATAGACAAACAGATGCTCTCGACGACCTAGTTGCGGCTCTCATACATGCTAGAAAACACCTGCTGTTGACGACGCACCCAACTAAAAAAAAGTCAGAATAGCCATACACCACGAAACACGTGCACGAACATGCATTCACACACTTGCCTTCACCTACTTCCCCTTCCCGAACCACTGCACACACACAACTCTCTACAGAGTGGAAGAATGCCGAGCATTTTGGAACGTCATATTTTTCAGAGTTACCTCAAATTTATTCAGAGTTCAGCGGTGTTTTCTTTATGAAGTTAGAATTGATGATGAAGTGTCATTTCGTGTTTGATGTCACGTTCAGAAAATGGCTTCACCATGTGCCACAGAGTTATAATCTATCACTTGTAAATCTACAGACAACTTTAGGCCACTATAGCATTGATAAACTCCTGCACATTTGTGGAAATTATTCTCGTTAAATCAGCATTTCGCGTAAAATCGTCCTTTGGGCCAGCAGTTTTGTGTTAAATGAGCTGTATGAAATTGTTATCGTGAGTTTATAAGACGAAGACGCATTAATTAAAATTTATGGCCATGCAGTAACGGCAACGTAACGTGCGCGCGGTAGCGGTAACGCGTTAATTTTCTTTGTTGGTAACGCAGAGCGGTAACACGTTCCTTTTTTCTTAGCGTAACGAGTAACGTATTTAGTCACTTTTTTTCGGTAACGCCTACAACACTGCCATTATGACGTCGCGCGTTTGGCGCACCTTGGACACTATTTCTTCGGAACCTCTGAGTGTAGTTCAACTCACAGCAATAAAATTCACTAAAAGTACGTTTTACCATTGCTGGTAATAGCGTGGTCCAGAATGTTTTTGATAAACCCTGCGTTCCTACCCAATGGTACCCTCTGACCGGGAGTAGTAGTGCCTAACTGACAATATATTGTTTTCTTTTGTGCCCGCCATATTCCCACCTTCCTACTTCCATTCTGCCACGAATATATTTGGTTACTTTTGTTTGCAGCCAAGACAGTATACATATTGTCACATGCTGGTTACAACGCCGTAGGTGATGGGCGAGCCGACTGAAGTGGTTCCTGAATGAACTTTATTGGGGTCACTGCTAATCAAACACTTGCAACGACCACAGCAAAGAGCACAGCAAAGAGTAATTGAAGTTATGTGAATCAGCAAAAAACTGGTATGAGAAGAATTACACCACTTATCAGTGCTCCCACGACAATGCACATTAGAAAGCTAATGTTCGTATGACTTCAAAACACAAACCTCCTTTCGAAGGAGGCTTGGGTTTAGCAAGGAGGCACCGGAAGGAAGCGAGAGCAGAAGCGTCAACGAAGGTTTTGTAGAAGTGATTCCGGAATAAGCAGTTCAGTTAATTTTGCTCTGTATGAAGTCGCCTGTAGTTCCGTCACGGCCTGAAGGTTCTAGCATCGGATTGCCACTCAACGTAGCAAGAGGCCTCTCCGGCAGTCGGCCTCACCACATTACACTCGTGCACCTGCGGTCGTAGCGGAAGTTCTCGTTTTGTTGCTTTACCCGCAAAGTAAGTACTTTGATGACTGTTCGCCGTTCGCCACAGCTGGTCGTATATGACGACAGGTGCAAACAAAACAAAAAACATCCTTTTTATGTGAGCGCCACGCAAACAGCTAGGCACTGTTTCAACTACGCAAACCCAAGGCAGGTGAGATATATCTCAACTTTTCAGACCACATCTCTTAAACTATAATCTAAATTTCTATAAATTATGCTCGACTGCGTAAGTGCTAGCTTACAATCCCTGAAATTAACAAGTAACGCCAAGTAAGTTAAATATATTGTTAATCAAGCTGCCCCTTAGGGGCCCTACGCTCTTCTCCAGTTCTTATACGCAGTGCACATGAAGTGACTTATAGGAACACCACGAAAAAATTGAAGTTGTCTTGTATCGGTGTATAACGGCGCTCTTCTATAGTAAAACGATATGGAAGTTTTAAATAGGAAGTTCACGCTGGTGTTTTTAAAATAAGACGAGTGTTTCAGTAGCTGTATAAATTAACAGAGAAATACAGTACGGATACAGTTCTGCAGAAGCCAGCTGCGAAGTGGTGCGCCGCCATTCGCAAGCGTTGAGGCATATCGTCGCTGAGACTCCGGCGCGCACAAGCTGTGCACTGGCTGAACCTGGTGTTTTTAAGATATGACGAGTGTTTCAGTAGCTGTATAAATTAACAAAGAAATCCAGCACGTATACAGTTCTGCAGAAGCCAGCTGCGAATTGGTGCGCCGCCATTCGCAAGCGTTGAGGCATATCGTCGCTGAGACTCCGGCGCGCACAAGCTGTGCACTGGCTGAACCTGGTGTTTTTAAGATATGACGAGTGTTTCAGTAGCTGTATAAATTAACAGAGAAAGCCCGTACGGATACAGTTCTGCAGAAGCCAGCTGCGAAGTGGTGCGCCGCCATTCGCAAGCGTTGAGGCATATCGTCGCTGAGACTCCGGCGCGCACAAGCTGTGCACTGGCTGAACCTGGTGTTTTTAAGATATGACGAGTGTTTCAGTAGCTGTATAAATTAACAGAGAAATACAGTACGGATACAGTTCTGCAGAAGCCAGCTGCGAAGTGGTGCGCCGCCATTCGCAAGCGTTGAGGCATATCGTCGCTGAGACTCCGGCGCGCACAAGCTGTGCACTGGCTGAACCTGGTGTTTTTAAGATATGACGAGTGTTTCAGTAGCTGTATAAATTAACAGAGAAATCCAGCACGTATACAGTTCTGCAGAAGCCAGCTGCGAATTGGTGCGCCGCCATTCGCAAGCGTTGAGGCATATCGTCGCTGAGACTCCGGCGCGCACAAGCTGTGCACTGGCTGAACCTGGTGTTTTTAAGATATGACGAGTGTTTCAGTAGCTGTATAAATTAACAAAGAAATCCAGCACGTATACAGTTCTGCAGAAGCCAGCTGCGAATTGGTGCGCCGCCATTCGCAAGCGTTGAGGCATATCGTCGCTGAGACTCCGGCGCGCACAAGCTGTGCACTGGCTGAACCTGGTGTTTTTAAGATATGACGAGTGTTTCAGTAGCTGTATAAATTAACAGAGAAATCCAGCACGTATACAGTTCTGCAGAAGCCAGCTGCGAAGTGGTGCGCCGCCATTCGCAAGCGTTGAGGCATATCGTCGCTGAGACTCCGGCGCGCACAAGCTGTGCACTGGCTGAACCTGGTGTTTTTAAGATATGACGAGTGTTTCAGTAGCTGTATAAATTAACAAAGAAATCCAGCACGTATACAGTTCTGCAGAAGCCAGCTGCGAATTGGTGCGCCGCCATTCGCAAGCGTTGAGGCATATCGTCGCTGAGACTCCGGCGCGCACAAGCTGTGCACTGGCTGAACCTGGTGTTTTTAAGATATGACGAGTGTTTCAGTAGCTGTATAAATTAACAGAGAAATCCAGCACGTATACAGTTCTGCAGAAGCCAGCTGCGAATTGGTGCGCCGCCATTCGCAAGCGTTGAGGCATATCGTCGCTGAGACTCCGGCGCGCACAAGCTGTGCACTGGCTGAACCTGGTGTTTTTAAGATATGACGAGTGTTTCAGTAGCTGTATAAATTAACAAAGAAATCCAGCACGTATACAGTTCTGCAGAAGCCAGCTGCGAATTGGTGCGCCGCCATTCGCAAGCGTTGAGGCATATCGTCGCTGAGACTCCGGCGCGCACAAGCTGTGCACTGGCTGAACCTGGTGTTTTTAAGATATGACGAGTGTTTCAGTAGCTGTATAAATTAACAGAGAAATCCAGCACGTATACAGTTCTGCAGAAGCCAGCTGCGAATTGGTGCGCCGCCATTCGCAAGCGTTGAGGCATATCGTCGCTGAGACTCCGGCGCGCACAAGCTGTGCACTGGCTGAACCTGGTGTTTTTAAGATATGACGAGTGTTTCAGTAGCTGTATAAATTAACAAAGAAATCCAGCACGTATACAGTTCTGCAGAAGCCAGCTGCGAATTGGTGCGCCGCCATTCGCAAGCGTTGAGGCATATCGTCGCTGAGACTCCGGCGCGCACAAGCTGTGCACTGGCTGAACCTGGTGTTTTTAAGATATGACGAGTGTTTCAGTAGCTGTATAAATTAACAGAGAAATCCAGCACGTATACAGTTCTGCAGAAGCCAGCTGCGAAGTGGTGCGCCGCCATTCGCAAGCGTTGAGGCATATCGTCGCTGAGACTCCGGCGCGCACAAGCTGTGCACTGGCTGAACCTGGTGTTTTTAAGATATGACGAGTGTTTCAGTAGCTGTATAAATTAACAAAGAAATCCAGCACGTATACAGTTCTGCAGAAGCCAGCTGCGAATTGGTGCGCCGCCATTCGCAAGCGTTGAGGCATATCGTCGCTGAGACTCCGGCGCGCACAAGCTGTGCACTGGCTGAACCTGGTGTTTTTAAGATATGACGAGTGTTTCAGTAGCTGTATAAATTAACAAAGAAATCCAGCACGTATACAGTTCTGCAGAAGCCAGCTGCGAATTGGTGCGCCGCCATTCGCAAGCGTTGAGGCATATCGTCGCTGAGACTCCGGCGCGCACAAGCTGTGCACTGGCTGAACCTGGTGTTTTTAAGATATGACGAGTGTTTCAGTAGCTGTATAAATTAACAGAGAAATCCAGCACGTATACAGTTCTGCAGAAGCCAGCTGCGAAGTGGTGCGCCGCCATTCGCAAGCGTTGAGGCATATCGTCGCTGAGACTCCGGCGCGCAGAAGCTGTGCACTGGCTGAACCTGGTGTTTTTAAGATATGACGAGTGTTTCAGTAGCTGTATAAATTAACAGAGAAATCCAGCACGTATACAGTTCTGCAGAAGCCAGCTGCGAATTGGTGCGCCGCCATTCGCAAGCGTTGAGGCATATCGTCGCTGAGACTCCGGCGCGCACAAGCTGTGCACTGGCTGAACCTGGTGTTTTTAAGATATGACGAGTGTTTCAGTAGCTGTATAAATTAACAAAGAAATCCAGCACGTATACAGTTCTGCAGAAGCCAGCTGCGAATTGGTGCGCCGCCATTCGCAAGCGTTGAGGCATATCGTCGCTGAGACTCCGGCGCGCACAAGCTGTGCACTGGCTGAACCTGGTGTTTTTAAGATATGACGAGTGTTTCAGTAGCTGTATAAATTAACAAAGAAATCCAGCACGTATACAGTTCTGCAGAAGCCAGCTGCGAATTGGTGCGCCGCCATTCGCAAGCGTTGAGGCATATCGTCGCTGAGACTCCGGCGCGCACAAGCTGTGCACTGGCTGAACCTGGTGTTTTTAAGATATGACGAGTGTTTCAGTAGCTGTATAAATTAACAAAGAAATCCAGCACGTATACAGTTCTGCAGAAGCCAGCTGCGAATTGGTGCGCCGCCATTCGCAAGCGTTGAGGCATATCGTCGCTGAGACTCCGGCGCGCACAAGCTGTGCACTGGCTGAACCTGGTGTTTTTAAGATATGACGAGTGTTTCAGTAGCTGTATAAATTAACAAAGAAATCCAGCACGTATACAGTTCTGCAGAAGCCAGCTGCGAATTGGTGCGCCGCCATTCGCAAGCGTTGAGGCATATCGTCGCTGAGACTCCGGCGCGCACAAGCTGTGCACTGGCTGAACCTGGTGTTTTTAAGATATGACGAGTGTTTCAGTAGCTGTATAAATTAACAGAGAAATCCAGCACGTATACAGTTCTGCAGAAGCCAGCTGCGAAGTGGTGCGCCGCCATTCGCAAGCGTTGAGGCATATCGTCGCTGAGACTCCGGCGCGCAGAAGCTGTGCACTGGCTGAACCTGGTGTTTTTAAGATATGACGAGTGTTTCAGTAGCTGTATAAATTAACAAAGAAATCCAGCACGTATACAGTTCTGCAGAAGCCAGCTGCGAATTGGTGCGCCGCCATTCGCAAGCGTTGAGGCATATCGTCGCTGAGACTCCGGCGCGCACAAGCTGTGCACTGGCTGAACCTGGTGTTTTTAAGATATGACGAGTGTTTCAGTAGCTGTATAAATTAACAAAGAAATCCAGCACGTATACAGTTCTGCAGAAGCCAGCTGCGAATTGGTGCGCCGCCATTCGCAAGCGTTGAGGCATATCGTCGCTGAGACTCCGGCGCGCACAAGCTGTGCACTGGCTGAACCTGGTGTTTTTAAGATATGACGAGTGTTTCAGTAGCTGTATAAATTAACAAAGAAATCCAGCACGTATACAGTTCTGCAGAAGCCAGCTGCGAATTGGTGCGCCGCCATTCGCAAGCGTTGAGGCATATCGTCGCTGAGACTCCGGCGCGCACAAGCTGTGCACTGGCTGAACCTGGTGTTTTTAAGATATGACGAGTGTTTCAGTAGCTGTATAAATTAACAAAGAAATCCAGCACGTATACAGTTCTGCAGAAGCCAGCTGCGAATTGGTGCGCCGCCATTCGCAAGCGTTGAGGCATATCGTCGCTGAGACTCCGGCGCGCACAAGCTGTGCACTGGCTGAACCTGGTGTTTTTAAGATATGACGAGTGTTTCAGTAGCTGTATAAATTAACAAAGAAATCCAGCACGTATACAGTTCTGCAGAAGCCAGCTGCGAATTGGTGCGCCGCCATTCGCAAGCGTTGAGGCATATCGTCGCTGAGACTCCGGCGCGCACAAGCTGTGCACTGGCTGAACCTGGTGTTTTTAAGATATGACGAGTGTTTCAGTAGCTGTATAAATTAACAAAGAAATCCAGCACGTATACAGTTCTGCAGAAGCCAGCTGCGAATTGGTGCGCCGCCATTCGCAAGCGTTGAGGCATATCGTCGCTGAGACTCCGGCGCGCACAAGCTGTGCACTGGCTGAACCTGGTGTTTTTAAGATATGACGAGTGTTTCAGTAGCTGTATAAATTAACAAAGAAATCCAGCACGTATACAGTTCTGCAGAAGCCAGCTGCGAATTGGTGCGCCGCCATTCGCAAGCGTTGAGGCATATCGTCGCTGAGACTCCGGCGCGCACAAGCTGTGCACTGGCTGAACCTGGTGTTTTTAAGATATGACGAGTGTTTCAGTAGCTGTATAAATTAACAAAGAAATCCAGCACGTATACAGTTCTGCAGAAGCCAGCTGCGAATTGGTGCGCCGCCATTCGCAAGCGTTGAGGCATATCGTCGCTGAGACTCCGGCGCGCACAAGCTGTGCACTGGCTGAACCTGGTGTTTTTAAGATATGACGAGTGTTTCAGTAGCTGTATAAATTAACAAAGAAATCCAGCACGTATACAGTTCTGCAGAAGCCAGCTGCGAATTGGTGCGCCGCCATTCGCAAGCGTTGAGGCATATCGTCGCTGAGACTCCGGCGCGCACAAGCTGTGCACTGGCTGAACCTGGTGTTTTTAAGATATGACGAGTGTTTCAGTAGCTGTATAAATTAACAGAGAAATCCAGCACGTATACAGTTCTGCAGAAGCCAGCTGCGAATTGGTGCGCCGCCATTCGCAAGCGTTGAGGCATATCGTCGCTGAGACTCCGGCGCGCACAAGCTGTGCACTGGCTGAACCTGGTGTTTTTAAGATATGACGAGTGTTTCAGTAGCTGTATAAATTAACAAAGAAATCCAGCACGTATACAGTTCTGCAGAAGCCAGCTGCGAAGTGGTGCGCCGCCATTCGCAAGCGTTGAGGCATATCGTCGCTGAGACTCCGGCGCGCACAAGCTGTGCACTGGCTGAACCTGGTGTTTTTAAGATATGACGAGTGTTTCAGTAGCTGTATAAATTAACAAAGAAATCCAGCACGTATACAGTTCTGCAGAAGCCAGCTGCGAATTGGTGCGCCGCCATTCGCAAGCGTTGAGGCATATCGTCGCTGAGACTCCGGCGCGCACAAGCTGTGCACTGGCTGAACCTGGTGTTTTTAAGATATGACGAGTGTTTCAGTAGCTGTATAAATTAACAGAGAAATCCCGTACGTATACAGTTCTGCAGAAGCCAGCTGCGAATTGGTGCGCCGCCATTCGCAAGCGTTGAGGCATATCGTCGCTGAGACTCCGGCGCGCACAAGCTGTGCACTGGCTGAACCTGGTGTTTTTAAGATATGACGAGTGTTTCAGTAGCTGTATAAATTAACAAAGAAATCCAGCACGTATACAGTTCTGCAGAAGCCAGCTGCGAATTGGTGCGCCGCCATTCGCAAGCGTTGAGGCATATCGTCGCTGAGACTCCGGCGCGCACAAGCTGTGCACTGGCTGAACCTGGTGTTTTTAAGATATGACGAGTGTTTCAGTAGCTGTATAAATTAACAGAGAAAGCCCGTACGGATACAGTTCTGCAGAAGCCAGCTGCGAAGTGGTGCGCCGCCATTCGCAAGCGTTGAGGCATATCGTCGCTGAGACTCCGGCGCGCACAAGCTGTGCACTGGCTGAACCTGGTGTTTTTAAGATATGACGAGTGTTTCAGTAGCTGTATAAATTAACAGAGAAATCCAGCACGTATACAGTTCTGCAGAAGCCAGCTGCGAATTGGTGCGCCGCCATTCGCAAGCGTTGAGGCATATCGTCGCTGAGACTCCGGCGCGCACAAGCTGTGCACTGGCTGAACCTGGTGTTTTTAAGATATGACGAGTGTTTCAGTAGCTGTATAAATTAACAGAGAAAGCCCGTACGGATACAGTTCTGCAGAAGCCAGCTGCGAATTGGTGCGCCGCCATTCGCAAGCGTTGAGGCATATCGTCGCTGAGACTCCGGCGCGCACAAGCTGTGCACTGGCTGAACCTGGTGTTTTTAAGATATGACGAGTGTTTCAGTAGCTGTATAAATTAACAAAGAAATCCAGCACGTATACAGTTCTGCAGAAGCCAGCTGCGAAGTGGTGCGCCGCCATTCGCAAGCGTTGAGGCATATCGTCGCTGAGACTCCGGCGCGCACAAGCTGTGCACTGGCTGAACCTGGTGTTTTTAAGATATGACGAGTGTTTCAGTAGCTGTATAAATTAACAGAGAAAGCCCGTACGGATACAGTTCTGCAGAAGCCAGCTGCGAAGTGGTGCGCCGCCATTCGCAAGCGTTGAGGCATATCGTCGCTGAGACTCCGGCGCGCACAAGCTGTGCACTGGCTGAACCTGGTGTTTTTAAGATATGACGAGTGTTTCAGTAGCTGTATAAATTAACAAAGAAATCCAGCACGTATACAGTTCTGCAGAAGCCAGCTGCGAATTGGTGCGCCGCCATTCGCAAGCGTTGAGGCATATCGTCGCTGAGACTCCGGCGCGCACAAGCTGTGCACTGGCTGAACCTGGTGTTTTTAAGATATGACGAGTGTTTCAGTAGCTGTATAAATTAACAGAGAAAGCCCGTACGGATACAGTTCTGCAGAAGCCAGCTGCGAAGTGGTGCGCCGCCATTCGCAAGCGTTGAGGCATATCGTCGCTGAGACTCCGGCGCGCACAAGCTGTGCACTGGCTGAACCTGGTGTTTTTAAGATATGACGAGTGTTTCAGTAGCTGTATAAATTAACAAAGAAATCCAGCACGTATACAGTTCTGCAGAAGCCAGCTGCGAAGTGGTGCGCCGCCATTCGCAAGCGTTGAGGCATATCGTCGCTGAGACTCCGGCGCGCACAAGCTGTGCACTGGCTGAACCTGGTGTTTTTAAGATATGACGAGTGTTTCAGTAGCTGTATAAATTAACAGAGAAAGCCCGTACGGATACAGTTCTGCAGAAGCCAGCTGCGAATTGGTGCGCCGCCATTCGCAAGCGTTGAGGCATATCGTCGCTGAGACTCCGGCGCGCACAAGCTGTGCACTGGCTGAACCTGGTGTTTTTAAGATATGACGAGTGTTTCAGTAGCTGTATAAATTAACAGAGAAATCCAGCACGTATACAGTTCTGCAGAAGCCAGCTGCGAAGTGGTGCGCCGCCATTCGCAAGCGTTGAGGCATATCGTCGCTGAGACTCCGGCGCGCACAAGCTGTGCACTGGCTGAACCTGGTGTTTTTAAGATATGACGAGTGTTTCAGTAGCTGTATAAATTAACAGAGAAAGCCCGTACGGATACAGTTCTGCAGAAGCCAGCTGCGAATTGGTGCGCCGCCATTCGCAAGCGTTGAGGCATATCGTCGCTGAGACTCCGGCGCGCACAAGCTGTGCACTGGCTGAACCTGGTGTTTTTAAGATATGACGAGTGTTTCAGTAGCTGTATAAATTAACAAAGAAATCCAGCACGTATACAGTTCTGCAGAAGCCAGCTGCGAATTGGTGCGCCGCCATTCGCAAGCGTTGAGGCATATCGTCGCTGAGACTCCGGCGCGCACAAGCTGTGCACTGGCTGAACCTGGTGTTTTTAAGATATGACGAGTGTTTCAGTAGCTGTATAAATTAACAGAGAAAGCCCGTACGGATACAGTTCTGCAGAAGCCAGCTGCGAATTGGTGCGCCGCCATTCGCAAGCGTTGAGGCATATCGTCGCTGAGACTCCGGCGCGCACAAGCTGTGCACTGGCTGAACCTGGTGTTTTTAAGATATGACGAGTGTTTCAGTAGCTGTATAAATTAACAAAGAAATCCAGCACGTATACAGTTCTGCAGAAGCCAGCTGCGAAGTGGTGCGCCGCCATTCGCAAGCGTTGAGGCATATCGTCGCTGAGACTCCGGCGCGCACAAGCTGTGCACTGGCTGAACCTGGTGTTTTTAAGATATGACGAGTGTTTCAGTAGCTGTATAAATTAACAGAGAAAGCCCGTACGGATACAGTTCTGCAGAAGCCAGCTGCGAATTGGTGCGCCGCCATTCGCAAGCGTTGAGGCATATCGTCGCTGAGACTCCGGCGCGCACAAGCTGTGCACTGGCTGAACCTGGTGTTTTTAAGATATGACGAGTGTTTCAGTAGCTGTATAAATTAACAGAGAAAGCCCGTACGGATACAGTTCTGCAGAAGCCAGCTGCGAAGTGGTGCGCCGCCATTCGCAAGCGTTGAGGCATATCGTCGCTGAGACTCCGGCGCGCACAAGCTGTGCACTGGCTGAACCTGGTGTTTTTAAGATATGACGAGTGTTTCAGTAGCTGTATAAATTAACAGAGAAAGCCCGTACGGATACAGTTCTGCAGAAGCCAGCTGCGAAGTGGTGCGCCGCCATTCGCAAGCGTTGAGGCATATCGTCGCTGAGACTCCGGCGCGCACAAGCTGTGCACTGGCTGAACCTGGTGTTTTTAAGATATGACGAGTGTTTCAGTAGCTGTATAAATTAACAGAGAAAGCCCGTACGGATACAGTTCTGCAGAAGCCAGCTGCGAAGTGGTGCGCCGCCATTCGCAAGCGTTGAGGCATATCGTCGCTGAGACTCCGGCGCGCACAAGCTGTGCACTGGCTGAACCTGGTGTTTTTAAGATATGACGAGTGTTTCAGTAGCTGTATAAATTAACAGAGAAAGCCCGTACGGATACAGTTCTGCAGAAGCCAGCTGCGAAGTGGTGCGCCGCCATTCGCAAGCGTTGAGGCATATCGTCGCTGAGACTCCGGCGCGCACAAGCTGTGCACTGGCTGAACCTGGTGTTTTTAAGATATGACGAGTGTTTCAGTAGCTGTATAAATTAACAGAGAAAGCCCGTACGGATACAGTTCTGCAGAAGCCAGCTGCGAAGTGGTGCGCCGCCATTCGCAAGCGTTGAGGCATATCGTCGCTGAGACTCCGGCGCGCACAAGCTGTGCACTGGCTGAACCTGGTGTTTTTAAGATATGACGAGTGTTTCAGTAGCTGTATAAATTAACAGAGAAAGCCCGTACGGATACAGTTCTGCAGAAGCCAGCTGCGAATTGGTGCGCCGCCATTCGCAAGCGTTGAGGCATATCGTCGCTGAGACTCCGGCGCGCACAAGCTGTGCACTGGCTGAACCTGGTGTTTTTAAGATATGACGAGTGTTTCAGTAGCTGTATAAATTAACAGAGAAAGCCCGTACGGATACAGTTCTGCAGAAGCCAGCTGCGAAGTGGTGCGCCGCCATTCGCAAGCGTTGAGGCATATCGTCGCTGAGACTCCGGCGCGCACAAGCTGTGCACTGGCTGAACCTGGTGTTTTTAAGATATGGCGAGTGTTTCAGTAGCTGTATAAATTAACAGAGAAAGCCCGTACGGATACAGTTCTGCAGAAGCCAGCTGCGAAGTGGTGCGCCGCCATTCGCAAGCGTTGAGGCATATCGTCGCTGAGACTCCGGCGCGCACAAGCTGTGCACTGGCTGAACCTGGTGTTTTTAAGATATGGCGAGTGTTTCAGTAGCTGTATAAATTAACAGAGAAATCCAGCACGTATACAGTTCTGCAGAAGCCAGCTGCGAAGTGGTGCGCCGCCATTCGCAAGCGTTGAGGCATATCGTCGCTGAGACTCCGGCGCGCACAAGCTGTGCACTGGCTGAACCTGGTGTTTTTAAGATATGACGAGTGTTTCAGTAGCTGTATAAATTAACAGAGAAAGCCCGTACGGATACAGTTCTGCAGAAGCCAGCTGCGAAGTGGTGCGCCGCCATTCGCAAGCGTTGAGGCATATCGTCGCTGAGACTCCGGCGCGCACAAGCTGTGCACTGGCTGAACCTGGTGTTTTTAAGATATGACGAGTGTTTCAGTAGCTGTATAAATTAACAAAGAAATCCAGCACGTATACAGTTCTGCAGAAGCCAGCTGCGAAGTGGTGCGCCGCCATTCGCAAGCGTTGAGGCATATCGTCGCTGAGACTCCGGCGCGCACAAGCTGTGCACTGGCTGAACCTGGTGTTTTTAAGATATGACGAGTGTTTCAGTAGCTGTATAAATTAACAGAGAAAGCCCGTACGGATACAGTTCTGCAGAAGCCAGCTGCGAAGTGGTGCGCCGCCATTCGCAAGCGTTGAGGCATATCGTCGCTGAGACTCCGGCGCGCACAAGCTGTGCACTGGCTGAACCTGGTGTTTTTAAGATATGACGAGTGTTTCAGTAGCTGTATAAATTAACAGAGAAAGCCCGTACGGATACAGTTCTGCAGAAGCCAGCTGCGAAGTGGTGCGCCGCCATTCGCAAGCGTTGAGGCATATCGTCGCTGAGACTCCGGCGCGCACAAGCTGTGCACTGGCTGAACCTGGTGTTTTTAAGATATGACGAGTGTTTCAGTAGCTGTATAAATTAACAGAGAAAGCCCGTACGGATACAGTTCTGCAGAAGCCAGCTGCGAAGTGGTGCGCCGCCATTCGCAAGCGTTGAGGCATATCGTCGCTGAGACTCCGGCGCGCACAAGCTGTGCACTGGCTGAACCTGGTGTTTTTAAGATATGACGAGTGTTTCAGTAGCTGTATAAATTAACAGAGAAAGCCCGTACGGATACAGTTCTGCAGAAGCCAGCTGCGAAGTGGTGCGCCGCCATTCGCAAGCGTTGAGGCATATCGTCGCTGAGACTCCGGCGCGCACAAGCTGTGCACTGGCTGAACCTGGTGTTTTTAAGATATGACGAGTGTTTCAGTAGCTGTATAAATTAACAGAGAAAGCCCGTACGGATACAGTTCTGCAGAAGCCAGCTGCGAAGTGGTGCGCCGCCATTCGCAAGCGTTGAGGCATATCGTCGCTGAGACTCCGGCGCGCACAAGCTGTGCACTGGCTGAACCTGGTGTTTTTAAGATATGGCGAGTGTTTCAGTAGCTGTATAAATTAACAGAGAAAGCCCGTACGGATACAGTTCTGCAGAAGCCAGCTGCGAAGTGGTGCGCCGCCATTCGCAAGCGTTGAGGCATATCGTCGCTGAGACTCCGGCGCGCACAAGCTGTGCACTGGCTGAACCTGGTGTTTTTAAGATATGACGAGTGTTTCAGTAGCTGTATAAATTAACAGAGAAAGCCCGTACGGATACAGTTCTGCAGAAGCCAGCTGCGAAGTGGTGCGCCGCCATTCGCAAGCGTTGAGGCATATCGTCGCTGAGACTCCGGCGCGCACAAGCTGTGCACTGGCTGAACCTGGTGTTTTTAAGATATGACGAGTGTTTCAGTAGCTGTATAAATTAACAGAGAAATCCAGCACGGATACAGTTCTGCAGAAGCCAGCTGCGAAGTGGTGCGCCGCCATTCGCAAGCGTTGAGGCATATCGTCGCTGAGACTCCGGCGCGCACAAGCTGTGCACTGGCTGAACCTGGTGTTTTTAAGATATGACGAGTGTTTCAGTAGCTGTATAAATTAACAGAGAAAGCCCGTACGGATACAGTTCTGCAGAAGCCAGCTGCGAAGTGGTGCGCCGCCATTCGCAAGCGTTGAGGCATATCGTCGCTGAGACTCCGGCGCGCACAAGCTGTGCACTGGCTGAACCTGGTGTTTTTAAGATATGACGAGTGTTTCAGTAGCTGTATAAATTAACAGAGAAATCCAGCACGTATACAGTTCTGCAGAAGCCAGCTGCGAAGTGGTGCGCCGCCATTCGCAAGCGTTGAGGCATATCGTCGCTGAGACTCCGGCGCGCACAAGCTGTGCACTGGCTGAACCTGGTGTTTTTAAGATATGACGAGTGTTTCAGTAGCTGTATAAATTAACAGAGAAAGCCCGTACGGATACAGTTCTGCAGAAGCCAGCTGCGAAGTGGTGCGCCGCCATTCGCAAGCGTTGAGGCATATCGTCGCTGAGACTCCGGCGCGCACAAGCTGTGCACTGGCTGAACCTGGTGTTTTTAAGATATGACGAGTGTTTCAGTAGCTGTATAAATTAACAGAGAAATCCAGTACGGATACAGTTCTGCAGAAGCCAGCTGCGAAGTGGTGCGCCGCCATTCGCAAGCGTTGAGGCATATCGTCGCTGAGACTCCGGCGCGCACAAGCTGTGCACTGGCTGAACCTGGTGTTTTTAAGATATGACGAGTGTTTCAGTAGCTGTATAAATTAACAGAGAAAGCCCGTACGGATACAGTTCTGCAGAAGCCAGCTGCGAAGTGGTGCGCCGCCATTCGCAAGCGTTGAGGCATATCGTCGCTGAGACTCCGGCGCGCACAAGCTGTGCACTGGCTGAACCTGGTGTTTTTAAGATATGACGAGTGTTTCAGTAGCTGTATAAATTAACAGAGAAATCCAGTACGGATACAGTTCTGCAGAAGCCAGCTGCGAAGTGGTGCGCCGCCATTCGCAAGCGTTGAGGCATATCGTCGCTGAGACTCCGGCGCGCACAAGCTGTGCACTGGCTGAACCTGGTGTTTTTAAGATATGACGAGTGTTTCAGTAGCTGTATAAATTAACAGAGAAAGCCCGTACGGATACAGTTCTGCAGAAGCCAGCTGCGAAGTGGTGCGCCGCCATTCGCAAGCGTTGAGGCATATCGTCGCTGAGACTCCGGCGCGCACAAGCTGTGCACTGGCTGAACCTGGTGTTTTTAAGATATGACGAGTGTTTCAGTAGCTGTATAAATTAACAGAGAAAGCCCGTACGGATACAGTTCTGCAGAAGCCAGCTGCGAAGTGGTGCGCCGCCATTCGCAAGCGTTGAGGCATATCGTCGCTGAGACTCCGGCGCGCACAAGCTGTGCACTGGCTGAACCTGGTGTTTTTAAGATATGACGAGTGTTTCAGTAGCTGTATAAATTAACAGAGAAAGCCCGTACGGATACAGTTCTGCAGAAGCCAGCTGCGAAGTGGTGCGCCGCCATTCGCAAGCGTTGAGGCATATCGTCGCTGAGACTCCGGCGCGCACAAGCTGTGCACTGGCTGAACCTGGTGTTTTTAAGATATGGCGAGTGTTTCAGTAGCTGTATAAATTAACAGAGAAAGCCCGTACGGATACAGTTCTGCAGAAGCCAGCTGCGAAGTGGTGCGCCGCCATTCGCAAGCGTTGAGGCATATCGTCGCTGAGACTCCGGCGCGCACAAGCTGTGCACTGGCTGAACCTGGTGTTTTTAAGATATGGCGAGTGTTTCAGTAGCTGTATAAATTAACAGAGAAAGCCCGTACGGATACAGTTCTGCAGAAGCCAGCTGCGAATTGGTGCGCCGCCATTCGCAAGCGTTGAGGCATATCGTCGCTGAGACTCCGGCGCGCACAAGCTGTGCACTGGCTGAACCTGGTGTTTTTAAGATATGACGAGTGTTTCAGTAGCTGTATAAATTAACAGAGAAAGCCCGTACGGATACAGTTCTGCAGAAGCCAGCTGCGAAGTGGTGCGCCGCCATTCGCAAGCGTTGAGGCATATCGTCGCTGAGACTCCGGCGCGCACAAGCTGTGCACTGGCTGAACCTGGTGTTTTTAAGATATGGCGAGTGTTTCAGTAGCTGTATAAATTAACAGAGAAATCCAGCACGGATACAGTTCTGCAGAAGCCAGCTGCGAAGTGGTGCGCCGCCATTCGCAAGCGTTGAGGCATATCGTCGCTGAGACTCCGGCGCGCACAAGCTGTGCACTGGCTGAACCTGGTGTTTTTAAGATATGACGAGTGTTTCAGTAGCTGTATAAATTAACAGAGAAAGCCCGTACGGATACAGTTCTGCAGAAGCCAGCTGCGAAGTGGTGCGCCGCCATTCGCAAGCGTTGAGGCATATCGTCGCTGAGACTCCGGCGCGCACAAGCTGTGCACTGGCTGAACCTGGTGTTTTTAAGATATGACGAGTGTTTCAGTAGCTGTATAAATTAACAGAGAAAGCCCGTACGGATACAGTTCTGCAGAAGCCAGCTGCGAATTGGTGCGCCGCCATTCGCAAGCGTTGAGTCATGTCGTTGCTGAGTCTCCTGCATGTAGAAGCTGTGCACTGGTGTTCTTGCCTTCCCCGTGATGGAGCCACCAGTTGCGGAAAGACTGTCCCAAATTTATGCAGCGCGCGCCGTTAGGCTCAACCATAGGGTTCAACATAGCCGTAATTTACTATCCACAGCTGGGAAGTGTTCAACCCTCCTTCATGCAGATAGGCCTCGGGGCCTTAACTTTGTTGCAGGCTGAAGATGAAGATTGCTGAATTTTCTATACCTATCTTGTCCGTCGCCGTCGCCAGGTAAGTCATCTCCCTTTTTGGACTATCAGCCCAGAAAATGTGGACAAACGCTGCCCCCAGGTGCCGCCACCAGCGAATAAATAATTCCGCATATATAGGTGTTTAACCATTAACAACATCGATATCGAAATCGGCCTTTAAGCTCCGCCTTAAGAGTCACCCCCTGTTTTACTTTGTTTTTTACTTGCGTAATGAATGCGCTCGTATAATGAACGCACCCCCTTACTTAAAAAGCCCAAAAGAACTTTTTTCCCTCATTGCGTAACGAACGCACCCCTTTCTTTCGGCGCGCAGTCTGCTGCTGATGATATTGAATGCTAGCAGGCCCTCCATATAGAGCGCCAGAACTGCGCACTGGTGTAAAGACCTATACGTCGAATATAAAGACTACTGCACCGTTATACCTCACCCTAACGGACGAAGAGCAAATATGAATGTTCCGCGAGGAATCCGAGAACTAATACTAGAAACCACGCCTATACTCACTAAGGGTACTCTGACCGATCTGACATATTAATTATTGTAGCAACTTGCTACAGCTCTGCTTCACTCTGAATGCTGAGAGTTGTTCTTGAGTCAACTCCAGTTTTAATATGTTTTGAGAGCATTATCTGCACCTGAACAGGTTATACGTACGTGTTTTAGGTAAAAGTGAATGAATTAATTGGTTGTTGAGGAAATGGCTGTGTCTGTCTCACATCTCGGCGGACACCTGAACCGCGCCGTAAGGGAAGGGTAAAGGAGGGAGTGAAAGGAGAAAGGAAGAGGGAGGTGCCGTAGTGGATGGCTCCGGAATAATTTCGAACACCTGGGGATCTTTAACGTGCACTGACATCGCACAGCACACGGGCGCCTTAGCGTTTTTCCTCCATAAAAACGCAGCCGCCGCGGTCGGGTTCGAACCCAGGAACTCCGTTTTTAACTTTTTTCAAATTTTTCTAAATATTTCACCTTGCGTAATTAACGTATCCCCGCAATTCTCAGAGACTCTTGGGGGAAAAAGTGTTCATTATGCGAGGAACTAAAGTAGGTGCTCACAGGTACATACTGCCGTGGTACTTCCAATTTCTTTTGATCATGCAGTTCTGATCATGCAAGGTCTCAGCTACCCTTCTGAGACCGAGTTATCTGCAGTTCCGTTCTTCGGCGTCGATAGCCCGGACCGCGACCGCTCGAAACAACATGTGTGCATTTCTACAACGCTCAAAATCATTCCGGACGGCGGTGAAGGTTTCTTTCCCGAAGCAGCTCGTTTCATGTTAAAATAATAGCAGTTGACATTCACGCTCATGACAGTGACGTGTTGCCTCTTTCCACCTTTGGGTGGCAAAATTTCTGTTGTCTCAGGGCCACATCTTCTATATTACTAATGAGATTACACCCGCGATACAGCAGTGGTGCGGGAGAGGCTATTATTTTTCATTCATTTTTGTCGCCTCGACTTTTATTCTGTAAAAGCCAGCAGGAACTCAAGGCGCTCACTGCAGTTTGCATCGCCCTTACAAATCTTCTTTAGACAGTCTATACACTGTCCATAGACTTCTGTCTATAAAGTCTATAGATTCTCTATAGACGAACACCAGAGAACAGTTTATAGGCAATACAATCGATAGACAGTCTATACACAATCTACAGATTTATGGCCATACACTTTCAGTAGACTTTTGTCTATAGACAGTCTATAGGCTATGAATGGACTAAACTAAATAACTATAGGGAGAAAATACAGTCTATAGACTGTCTAGCGACCATTTTTATAAGGGCGTAACCCTTCGGCAACCCAGCTGAGTGCTTGCAGACACAAATTCGCGGAAGTGTTGCGATCGGGCTCGAGTACTCTGTAGGGTGTTATGACTGCTCGACGATTACGCCTCGTTTCCGGCTCATTAGCTCTATTTTATTACAGTTTATTATGTTATGTTATTATTTTCGTTCAAAACAATAATCTTCACGCCTAAATACTATATCAAGGTTTTAAGGCAGCCCACGTGTAAGTTTTTCAACGCTAGACACCAACGACTGGCTTTATACAGGCATATACACGCCTTCGTAAAAAGTGCCATAAACGGATCGACCACGAAACTCCAGGATTTTTCAAAGAAAACCCCGAGGCATCGTTGAAAAAATTTTTGTTTCAGGGACGCACATAGCACTAAAATTTTTGAAAATTTTGAAATTTTGAGTGGTGGAAAATTATGTGTGCACGAAATTAGCAGATTACGTGCTTTCAAGCGAACTGTTCTGAGGTACAATTTTTATGCATTCGCTAGGGAGCATCAAAAAGCTTCCTATTTGGTTGAAGAATGCTAAGCTCGCCTCAAACAAAGAAATAGCTACTAGACGTAGTGCATACAAAGAAAAGCTACAAGTTCTATATATATAAGCACACTGCGGCGTAAACAACATCTGAAACGGCTGTGCGTACAACAAAAGATAAGATGCATCAGAATTCTCGTTTGTGCAAGTTGGTGAGCGCTCATGTTGACTTCACAGCGCGAAGCAGACAAGGACGAAAGAAACGAAACGATAGGAGCGGGGGGGGGGGGGGGGGGGGGCTGTCATTTCGGGAGCCTCTGACAGGTGTCAAATGCGCCCGTCCCTGTCATTTTGTGTCTGTCGTCCCTGTCTGTTTCGCACTGTGAAGTGAACAAAGTAAATGAGAAAACAGTTTGTGAAGAAACTGCTTTTCCAGCCCTCCCCTTGCCCCGCCGCGGTGGCTCCGTCGTTAGGGCGCTGGACTACTGATCCGGAGTTCCCGGGTTCGAACCCGACCACGGGGGCTGCGTTTTATGGAGGAAAAACGCTAAGGCGCCCGTGTGCTGTGCGATGTCAGTGCACGTTAAAGATCCCCAGGTGGTCGAAATTATTCCGGAGCCCTCCACTACGGGACCTCATTCTTCCTTTCTTCTTTCACTCCCTCCTTTATCCCTTCCCTTACGGCGCAGTTCAGGTGTCCAACGATATATGAGACAGATACTGCGCCATTTCCTTTCCCCAAAAACCAATTATTATTATTAGCCTCCCCCTTGCCCCGCCGCGGTGGCTCAGTGGTTAGGGCGCTCGACTACTGATCCGGAGTTCCCGGGCTCGAACCCGACCACGGCGGCTGCGTTTTATGGAGGAAAAACGCTAAGGCGCCCGTGTGCTGTGCGATGTCAGTGCACGTTAAAGATCCCCAGGTGGTAGAAATTATTCCGGTGCCTTTCACTACGGCACCTTTCGCTTGCTTTCTTCTTTCACTCCCTCCTTTACCCTTCCCTTACGGCGCGGTTCAGGTGCCCAGCGATATATGAGACAGATACTGCGCCATTTCCTTTCCCCCCAATACCTATTATTATTATTATTAGCCCTCCCCTTAGCTGAGTGAGTTTGATATTTGTCTCTTCTCTTTTGTCACCTGCCCATTGGCTGCCTTCTGTCAGCGTGTGGGCATACTCGATGCCTGACTGCAGCCAGGTTAAGTGCGATCCGGGGACCTGCCCCGAAAAGCAGTGCTCCTGCGGAAGTTACAAGGACTTCTGTGGCTGCTGCGACATTTGCTACAAGGTACGCACTGCTCAAGCCGAGCTTTCGTAAAGAAAGCTGGCACGTGGGCATTTGGTGATTGAGAACACAGTTACCGCAAAGGGCTAGCACTCGACCTTACCTGCCTCGAAACTACGTAAATACCGTAATTTCCAGACACTAGTCGGCACCCGGTCCGTAGTCTGAGGTGCTCAATTTTTCCCGAGAAAAAAAAAAGGTATTACTAGACTGTCCGCAGCTCTTTTGTGGACTGGGCCCACATTGGAACGCTTTGACTGCATTGTACCAAGAAGCACACAGCGCAGGAAGGTTGTTCTTACCGGAGACATCTATACCGTATTTCTGAACGCACTGACTTCATGGCTTCTTAGGTGTCGCTGAAAAAGGACAGCTATAAATTAATTATGACAGTGAGGGGCATATGACCAGCCGAGCGCTTTATTTATGTTTTAAATAGGCAATAAGGGCAAATTAAAGCCAGCCTG
Organism: Amblyomma americanum; assembly: GCA_030143305.2. NCBI lineage: Eukaryota > Metazoa > Arthropoda > Arachnida > Ixodida > Ixodidae > Amblyomma > Amblyomma americanum. The sequence goes on from JARKHS020017332.1 coordinate 277,364, forward strand.
TATCGAAATATTACCGCGTTCAAATCGTAAAAATGTCTCTTATAGTGAAAAAAAAAGCTTTTATAAGTTGTAGAAAAGGCAAAAAACAAAGTTAAACACTGTCACCATCAGCGGTGTATTTTTCAAGTAAATTGCCGTCCATCAACAGAGCTTTTTGTGCTCGGATCCCAGATTCTAGGCTATACCGCCATTAATTTCTAAAAGGCAATCACGGAGTCGTTTTTTCGGTGTAGACGCCATAGGTTTGAATCTAGAGCGGGACAATTTTTAAATGCAATTTTCTCAGCAGTAAATCCGTTTTTCGTTCGCGCATAAACGTTGACGTAGCCAGAATAAGTCAGCAAGTAGACTTTTAGTTAGGACAAAAATTGAGTAAAGTTGTCAGTAATGTATTTGTCTGGGCTAGTCGGTCCATGCTTCAAACTGAAGGCACAGCGCACGAAGGACGGAACTAGGAAAGAGACAAACACAGCGCTGTGTTTGTCTCTTTCTTAGTCTCGTCCTTCGTGCGCTATGCCTTTTGTTTGTCCTCAGTGCTTGTTTAGGAAAATACGGCTGCTCCATCCTGCAACAACTCTGACTGACCAAACCGTATTGACGACGTTCAAATTAAAAGCGTTTTCGTGCGCAGTAAGTAATGGCGTTATGAGAAATCACACGCCGTGGTGGCTCAGTGGTTAGGACGCCCGGCTACTGATCCGGAGGACCCGGGTTCGAACCTGACCGCGGCGGCCACGTTACGATGGAGGCCAAACGCAAAAGGCGTCCGTGTGCTGTGCGGTGTCAGTGCACGTTAAAGGTACCCTGGTGGTCGAAATTATTCCGGAGCCCTCCACTACGGCACCTCTTTCTTCCTTTCATCTTTCACTCCTTCCTTTATCCCTTCCCTTACGGCGCGGTTCAAGTGTCCGCCGATATTTGAGACAGATACTGCGCCATTTCCTTTCCCCAACAACCAATTTACGAATTTACAACTTACTTATGAGGAAAGGAAAGACGCGCAAAATGTCGCACCTCAACCGCCCCTTTAGGGAAGAGATGGAGGAGGGATCGAAAGAAGGAAGAGAGTAAAGACACGGCGTTGCGGACGGCTTATAATTGGTTTTTGGGAAAGGAAATGGCGCAGAATCTGTCTCATATATAGCGTTGGACACCTGAGCCGCGCCGTAAGGGAAGGGATAAAGGGAGAGAGTGAAAGGAGAAAGGAAGAAAGAGGTGCCGTAGTGAAGGACTCCGGGATAATTTCGACCACCTGGGGATATTTAACGTGCGCTGACATCGCACAGCACAGGACCCCCTCGGATTAGTTACTGTGCATTATTAGATCGCAAAGTACACGGGTGTCTTTCACTTTTTATGTCCATTGAGACACGTCCCCACCCGCAGGGATGGCTCGGTGGCTTTGGCATTCGGCTGCTGATGCCCAGGGCACGGGTTCGATCAAGGCCGCGGCGGCCGTATTTCGATGCTGGGGAAATACAAAACCAACCGTGCGCTGTGCAATGCCAGCCCACGTTAAAGAAACATTCGGACGAAACAGCCGAATGCCGTAACCTCCGACGCCGTAAACACCCATATGGTCAGGAGACGGAGGGCCATGGCAAAAAGAAATAATGGCGACTGAACAGACAGGTCCCAGAACTACTTCTATTCTGTGCGGCACAGTGTAGTTCTTGCTGACGTTGCCACGGCCGGTACACCGGCCGAAAAGGAACGAATTTTTATTTTTGTTTTATTTATTGATACTGAAAGCCCAGGAAGGAATTTGGGCAGGGTGGGAATACAGAAAAGACACAAGTAAAGACATCAGGTATTCTGAAGAAACAAATGCCAAACACGAATAAGAAGAAAAAAACGCATCAGCCATACTGTCAATAAAGTCAACAAAGGCAGTATACAACAAAGGAGGGGAAATTAACAAGAACACATATCAGATCTTCAGTGACTAAATTATTACTAATCTCCAAGATCAACATGTAGGTGTCATTAATGAATTCAGAACTATATCGGGGTCAGGAATGGAATAATACAACAGAAAACTAGTCATTAAAAACTGATGCTTCCGGTGAATGGTCTCAGAGATTGCTGCAGAACCTTGTCGTTAGTAAGCTCATAGCACTCCGCTACTCTTCTCGAAAAAAAAATGAATCTCTGAAGCAGTTACTACACGATCGCCAAAAGGGGCGATTGTGAGACTGTAACGCTGTCTTGTAGTGTGACATTTTCAACATTCTTGGACTAAAATTTGAATATTGGAAAACTGTATGGTACCAGTATAGAAATTTTGAAAGAAATGGTCCTTTCTTCCGATATGCAGCAAAATCTTTCCTTTATAGTGTTTCCATCGCTCGCATCCAGCAGTTATAAGGACGCCATAGAGAACCAATGGGGAACGCTTTTAACGGTGTAAAAAACGGTAATAGCAAAAAATGCAAGCCTGACAACGGGTTATCTGCTAATATATTGATTGTTTTAGTTAAATCTTACAATGTATCAAAAATTGCTCTCATAAAATCATTCCTGTTCAAAAATGCTGCTGTCCAGAATTGTTTGGTATGCCTGATAAAGAGTAGTTTCCTTCATTCCGGTGACCACGGTCATAGGCCAGCAATCTGCTTCTTGTTGGGCCTGTGATTCTCCGTACGAGGTCAGTGTCTCTCACGGTTGGATTGACTTTGGCATGGCTTGACTCGCAGTGCCCTGGAGAGGAGTGCATCCTGCCCTTCAACGAAGTGTGCTCCGAAGGCTACGAGTGCGCAGTTGACGACCAAGGGTCCGTAGACTTTAAGGGACAGTGCAGGCCCCAACCGGCGGCTGAGCGCGGACACCATGCCTAGCAAGCACACAGAAGTCGTCCGCCAGATATCCCATTTCCGCGTGACTGCACTGGGAAGCCTAGATTAGGCAGCACAATTAAACGCTGTGTGCACCATTTATACTCTACAGAGAACCTTAAGTTGAACTTGTCATTCTAATAAAAGCCGAGTCTACGCGGCTTCTGCCCGCCGGCAACGAGTTTGGCGTCAGTTCCTTGCTGCTGCTCTCAAGGTTGCGTACGCCAACGGTGCCCAATCCTGGCTCTAATTTTTTGCTTTTTCTTCTTTATTTGTTCCTCAGACAGTGTCCAAGAGGAGGCCAAGGATAAAGGCTAAGAGTGTGACGAGGCCTTGGCCCCTTGTACAAACATTTGCACCAACGAACAGAACTCAGGCATAAGTCATCACTGCTGAAAAATTTCCTTCAGGGCTTGTTAACATTTAGGCGAGAGAGGGACAAAACGCGACAGTTCATTACTTAGCGCTGCCTAGCTTATGCATGTGGAATCATACTTTTCAGGAGGACACAGGGGCGCAACAAAAACACACGGACATAGAAGTAGACAGGGACGAGCGCTTACTATCAACAGGCTTTATTTGACGTAGACCGTTAATATACTTTCGCCTACCCAAGCGCCACTGTGCGAATCACAATCACGTGGGTAACAGAAAACACTCGTAAGCGCTCGTCCCTGTCTACTTCTATGTCCGTGTGTTTTTGTTGCGCCCCTGTGTCCTCCTGAAAAGATATGAACCAACACGCCCAAATACAAGTACTTCTGGAATCATACTAATTTGGTATTTTTAGCTGACAATAGCTATCGCATATGTGCTCAGCTGACCAAACGTTGGCAAGTTTCGGTTTTTCTGAGCTGAGAAAAAAAATAGTGTGAAGTGAGCCTTGGTGAACAAAAAAAGCAGTCTGAAAGCCGCGAAATTCTGCATGTGGCATTCTGAAAAATTGTACAGTGCCATCATTCTGGTGTCCGGTACTAACGTAAGTATTTAGTTATTATGATTGGTTATTGGTCTTGTCATATGCGAAATTTAAGAATTTGGAGGCATCGGAATCTTAAGAGAGAATTATGTTAGCAGTATGCTGAATCCTGGGGCGAAACGCGATATTTTATGTTCCGGAGGAACTAGAGGAGAGATACTTGTTTTCCTTCTTCCGTTAAAACTCGACCCATGTTTTGCCGCTCTCTAGGATAGCCTCAACGCACAAAAGTAAAAAAAAACACTGAATTCAGACTAACGCCCTAAGGCGCTCGTGTGCTGTGCGATGTCAGTGCACGTTAAAGATCCCCAGGTGGTCGAAATTATTCCGGAGCCCTCCACTGCCCTTCTTTCTTCTTCACTCCATCCTTTATCCCTTCCCTAACGACGCGGTTCAGGTGTCCGCCGAGATGTGAGACAGATACCGCGCCATTTTCTTTCCCTAAGAACCAATTAAGATTATTATTACCCCACCCCACACGAGAGGACTGGGAGGCTGCCCTGCTCGGCTGCTCAAACCTCCAAGACCAACGAGCCCTGGTAACAAGAGCCCGGGCCGCCGCGGAGGCCACAGGGGTCCCGAACTGGGGATCTCTCATAGTGATTGTGAGGGCCGGGCCCTTCAGGCCCGGTCCAAGCAATAAATCTTTTGTAAAGAGTATAAATAAATGTTTTACACCGACACCACCAAACCACCAAAAAACATGAAGGGGGCTCCGGAGAGATGCAAGCAAGGATAAAATAGGAAAGACCGGAAATATGGCACTAAAATATTTTGAATCACAATGTCGCATTCTTCCCGGCGGGCAAGAACAGCTACTTGTACAACGCATTGTGACAATGGAGGAATGACATCGGTGTGGCCTAAATACACATTCAAAAGCTAGTATTCAGGTGCTTTGAATCGAACCAAATCATATGTCCGTCAAAGAAGGCTGAACTAAAGAACAGCAGCAATGGCGTATAGAAAGTGTCGGCTGCTGTTGCCCCGTCCTTGCGAAGTGCCTCATGAGAACCGTCATTGACATCCGCCTGGTTTGATGCAGGTGGCAGACGCCTGTCAACCAGACGGCGCTGAATGATTAGTATACGCTTTGGCTGCGTCGTCGGACGGTAACCTATTTAAAAGTGCCGTTGGACGGCACTCTACACGGCATTCTCTAAATGGCAATCTCTAAATGCCACTCTCTACACGCCACTCTCTTCACGGCACTCTCTTCACAGCACTCGCTTTACGGCACTCTGTACACGGCACTCTTTTGACGGCATTCTCTAAGCAGCACTCTCCACATGGCACTCTCTACACGGCACTATGCACGGAACTCTCTAAACAGAACTCTCTACAGAACACTCGCTTTACGGCACTCTAAGCGGCTTTCTCTACATGGCCCTTTCGTCACGGCACTCTACACGGAACTCTCTAAACAGCACTCTCTACTCTGAACTCTCTAAACGGCAATCTCTAAACGCCACTGTCTGCGCGTCACTCTACACAGAGCTCTCTAAACAGCACTCTCTACACGGCACTCTCTGCATGGCACACTCTAAACGTCACTCTGCACTTCTCTGTTGTGACAACTTTAACTGAGTAAAATTCACCTGTGTTTCCAGCGTCGTCCTGTTCACTACTTCCTCTTGTGAGCGCGTCCTTTATGGCTGTTCTCCTTAATCACGTTGGAGGCGAAACGCAAAGGCGCCCGTGTGTTGTGCGATATCAGTGCACGTTAAAGATCCGCAGGTGGTCAAAATTATTCCGGAGCCCTCCACTAAGGCCCCTCATTCTTCCTTTCTTCTTTCACTGCCTTTTTTATCTCGTGAATTTACCCGTTAAAAGGGCCACTTCTCAGGGCCATACTTTACAGTGGAGCATGAAACCAGCAATTTAACTACACGGGATTGATAAGAGACATTTGATCTCACTATCCCGACTTCGTGTATTTTACGCAGTTACGTGTCTCTTAAACAAAATAACGAAACAATAAAGATGACAATAAAAATAACGAAACAATGAAATAGCCAAACTGAACTGGATTAAAATGCTTGCTCGTTAGAACACAAATGGTACACTCGTGCAAGAATTTACTGCCAGCAGGAAGTGAAATAATATTCTCACGCTGTAAAAACCAATTTCTCTTACCCTGCCCGGAGGAATTTCGTCCAACACTTCACTACAAAGGTTTACAAGCATGTTAATTTCGCCATCTCATTTAACTGCGCTCGCGGCCGTCATACTGCACACGTTTCAATCAAAGCTACAAAGGACAACGCGACATCTGTTCTCATTAAAAATATTGTACTATTTTCCTGTTTCAAGTTGGTCAATTTGGCCTCGGCCTGTCATCTGCTCTAGTGCGATGCAACTCAAGACAGAAGCGGCGATGCCCCTCAAAAGAGGTTCTCCAGCAAATGGCGTTGCAGTTAATCCTCTTGCATGTGCTAGCGTGAAATTGTAAGGTCTTGAGGTTAAAGGGGATTAACCAGGGATGAACTGGATTGATCACTACATCATGACAATCGGTCGATGCGATTGGCTGTAGAGGACCTTTTTTGAGGTGCGTTTGCGGCTTCTTTCCTGAGTTACGTTCTGGTCAGCTTGGTGGAGCAACTACCCCGGACAGGCGGTGGTCCTGTGTTCGATCCCCTGACCAGGACGAATTTTTCTTGAACAGAAATGTTACTGAGAAAGTTGTACAGCGTTCCTGTGCAGCCGCATGACTCCAGTGCATACTAATGAGTAATTACTCACGCGAATGTGGTTTCTTGTAAGAGGTCGCCATCACAAATCCCACAAGGAAGAACACGCGATGCACAATTGTTCTTTAATAGCCCTGGTGTGCCAGTAAGGTCCGCTTTCCACTCCTAATGCTGCGGGATAAATTGAAACATACATACCGAAAGTGTCGAGCAATTGGGAGAACCTGGACATGTACATAGGTTCGGTTTCGAACGTTCCTACTAAGCCACGGGAGTCCAAGGACGGTTCGGTTGATTCAATGGTTAGCGCTGTTTTGTCGGCGGATGCCTTGACTGCTTCCTACGCTTTTAGCCACAAACTACAATGTTTCTTTTTGAATAATGCTCCATAATCAGCAGCATGAAGCTCGCTGTCATTCTCCTACAAAAAAAGCCATAGAAAACATTCTCATATCACTCGTTCCTACTGCACCACCACTTGCTAAGGCACTCGATCCAGCTGATGTCTACCACTACCTGTGGGCGTGCCTGCAAGCGCACTCGGTGAACTTTATCTTTTCCCTATCACACTACACTAGCAGCTAAACCAACCGACCAGCTCAAACTGATTCGACATGGTAAAGCAAGAAGCGGTGCCAAAGGGCTGATGGACCGCTAGGGGCTTACACGAAGTACTAAGAGTAATTTCAATAAATGTTTGCACCTTCTCCTCCTCTCGTCATCCGCGTCGTTTCAGCCAACCTGGCGGATTACTTGAGAGTTCGCTCTCGCGTGGACGATGTGTGAAAGCAGTTTACCAGGGTTACTTTATCCGATGAGATACCAAGTGTTCGTCCTGTTTGTTTTTCTGTCCTTCGACGTAATTTGTCTAAGCTAGCGCTGTCCAGTTCAACCGGTTATTTTATCGCTTGGTGATCTCCGGCCGAGACGCCAAGTTTGCGAGGCAAAGATCAAAGCAGACGAGTGATCGACCAAGTACTTCTGTGCTTTCTGAGCACATTTCTGGCATAAGCAAGAAGGCACGTGGTTTTACCATCGTCGAGCAAGAAATAATGAGAGCGCTGACCTTGATTTTAGTATTAGCTCGTTCTTCTTTTGCACAGGCAGCATCTCGGGCTAGCCCCGTATAATAAAGAGAGGCTGGCAGATGAATGGCTCACTTAACTGCTTCTCGTCTGCCGAACAAGACAGAGCGCCTTCTACTCTGAGAAACGTGACGAGGTAAGACGTTGCAAGCCACCTGTGTAGGAAATCGCAGCATGTGAGGAGATGACCAAGGCCACGACGCCAATACTTTAAATCAACAGCTTAAAGTAGGAGTGGCGAATACGGCGACCAGAAATAACTGACAAGGAGGAAGTACGCAGACGACGACCATTTGGATATTAACTAAAGCTGTTGTGGCGCATTCAGGTACAAGTTTATTTTTTATGTTTTATTTGTCGTACAGTTGCACTAGTACACTGTAATTGGGCGTATACATATTCAATCATGATTATTAACTGAAGAAATTTTTTATTCGCCTGGTGCTACTTAATTTTATTTTGTTACATTACACCATTGCCTGCCTAACCAGTACCTTGTAGTGTTGACTGTAATATATGCCTGTACTTTTTTTGTGTGTGGACAAGCTTTCTGCTGAACTGTCATCTGTCATAACGTCCCAAAGTGACTCAGGCTATGAGAGACGCATGGTATGGTATGGTATGGTATGGTATAGTATGGTATGGTATGGTGTTGTATGGTATGGTATGGCATGGCATCGCATGGCATGGTGTGGTGTGGTGTGGTATGGTGTTGTGTGGTGTGGTATGGCTTAGGTTTATGGGGTTTAACGTCCCAAAGTGACTCAGGCTATGAGTGACGAATGGTATGGTATGGTATGGTATGGTATAGAGTGATGTGGTGTGTGATGGCATGGTATGGTAAGGTGTGGTATGGCATGGCGTGGTGTGGTGTGGCATGGCGTGGAATGCTATGGTATGGCATGGTGTGGTGTGGTGTGGCGTGGCGTGGCGTGGTATGGCATGGCATGGCATGGCATGGCATGGTATGGTATGGTATACGTCGGGTATCGTATACGAAGGAACACTGCATGCCCTGAAATGCAGCTGAGCGCGAACGCCACAGCTACAGGTAGCTCGCAGAAGCCTTCGTGATTACGCAATTCTCGAATATCACGTCTCCAAGTTACTTAACTCGGGACCAGTGGATTAAGCAGTCTAAAAGTCAATGCGTGAACTCATCGTATCTGCTCACAGCCTTACGCTCAACTTGTCATTCAAACAAAACATGAACACAAAGAGGCTCTGTGCACGTGTAAGACCTTTCCTGTCAGTTGCTTGCATGCCACGACTCCACAGGCTGAGGGCAAAACCCGCACGCCACAATGGCTCTGTGAGATTAAAACGGAGCCGCAACCAGAAGATGAGACGTCCAAAAGACGTCCCGTTGTCTGCGACCTTTTGCTCATCCAGGCGAATCACGTCGGACAGGGCCCCTGCGCAGGCGATGCGTAGAAGCAGTTTCCCAAGGCTATATAATCGCACGAATATCTCCGGTTGCGACGCCAAGTTTGAAAGACAGACGAAAGCAGACGAGAGAGCGAGCCATTATCTCCTTCGCTGCTTTCTGAGAAGACTTGTGGTGCAATCAGTAGGATTTGTTGTCTTACTATCCTCAGCAAAGTAGAATGAAAGAAATGACCAAGTTTTTATTATTAGTTCGTATTTATTTTGCACGCGGCACTCTCTGAATCCTTGTTTAAAAAGAGGGCTGGAAAATGAACTGCTCGCCTGCTTCTCCTCTGTTGGACAAGACAGCACTCCTGGTACTCCGAGGAGCCGAAGGAGGTAAGACATCAAGCTGTTACCGCAGCAACTCGCTGCAGGTGCTGAAAGTTTTGACGACGGCCGTAATGCATGTAATAGGAAGTGGCAGAATAACAGGTTAGCGTAAGAGGGGCGAAAAGCAAGACCAGAATTTTCGGGCAATATGAAAATAGGTAGACAATGACCGTTTGACCTTTTTCGACTATGGTTCTAATACTTTCAACGACCATTTGACATTTTTCGACTAAGGTGCTGATACTTCTCTAACTACAACGTATTAGCAGATCTTTCACTCTAATTGAAGCAGTAGTTACTTCTGTTCTGTAAATAAATTAAAACTAATGTGCGAATGTGTATATTGGTCCTCCGAAGAGAATACAAGCCCCAGAAAGGGGCCCATTAAAAAAGAAAAACATGTGCGAATGGACGTAGAAAAATAGCTGAATTTAATAACGAAGGATCCACCTGAATGCAAGTCATCTTAATGGGGATGGAATGAGTGAAGGATTAGTCATTTTGAAATTTACGTCATTTCTACGAAACATCAAACTCCTAAAGAAGTAACATTAACTTGAAAATTCCCTGTGATCAGCAGACGTCATTAAATTTCATTTTTCAGAACCTTTTCTCTGGCAGCATTGAACCTGTGACGTTGAATTGTCACTACTATGTTTTCTCTAACGCGGTTCACTGTGCAATTTCCGTCGTTGTTGGTGTGTCGCCTTGCTCTCAAGATTAAATGTAAACAAGTGTGAATTAAGCCTTATCTTGACAGCGCTGCCTCCAGATGTTTTTATCTCTCACTGTTGCAGAACAAACATGAAGACTGCCCTCATACTGACTCTGGTCCTCATCGTAACCGCTGTCTGGTGAGAGCTTTCAGAGGAATAGTGACGATTTGGTATCTTAAGTCGAAACGCATAGAGTTAGTTTCATCAAATTTCTTAAACAGGGAACAGTTCCGCTGAAAAAACTTAGAAACCATGGAAGTGGTAGAGTGAACATGGTGCCGAGAGTTCTGTAACAACAGGTTGCAGTTCATAAAATAAATTACTAACGCTCACAAGTCGGATTTACTCTATATTCTTCGCGTAATGTTTCGCGGGTAGCTTGTAGCTGGGCACTTCTCACAATGTGAGGCAATGACATGTGAAGCCAAGGTCAACTGCAACCAAAGATTAGGGTCAGGCTAAAAACTAAAAGGAAAAACCAACGACGATTCTTTGTACAAAATATGAATAAAAATAACGAGGTGTTGTTGTCGACGTTGATGAACTTTTCCTACGAAATTGTTTTTACTCCAACCGCGCCGTCATTGCAATACCCTAATCACAACGTTAATTCACGTCTCCAGCCAATAAAAGCTCTGTGAGTTAATTATTAGCCAATGAAACGCCGTGATATCGATTTACAGCTTCACATCTCCCCTGAAGCGCATATCTTCCCTCCAGTCACAACCACGTTCAGGATATAGTCTTCAATATGCATGCTAGCCAGGACCAATGTATAACTGCCTCACACTTTATCTGTACGATATACACTGTATGGTAACATTTCAATTTCCCTCACTTCTGAATAGATTAATCGCTGCAAATATTGATATAGAAAACATTAGCAGCTCTGACCTCCTCGACTACTTTATTTTTGAAGCCACATTTTCCTGGTATTCATACTTTGGACATTGCTCTTCTTACAATCTTTATAACAGCGCTCTTTGTTTCTTTTTTGTTGCTTTTATTGTTATTGCTTTAACCCTTATTGATTTTCTGCACACATTGGTGATTGTGTATTTTTGTGTGTGTGTGTGTGTGTGTGTGTGTGTGTGTGTGTGTGTGTGTGTGTGTGTGAAGTGCCGTCGCATGCCACTGCCCACTTGCTGTACGGGGGTGGGGACCTTGTCAATCGTTAACCGCTTTTATCCCCATCCCCTCCAACACTGCATAGTGATGGAAATAAACTATTATTATTATTATTATTATTATTATTATTATTATTATTATTATTATTATTATTATTATTATTATTATTATTATTATTATTATTATTATTATATAACGATAGACAGTTTATCTATCCACATGGATTGTGTAAACCAGTTCCGCGTGCCTTTGCAAGCGTTAAGGCGATCTAGGCCGCACCATACACCGGCTCTTTTATGATAACGTTTTTTTTTTCCCCATTGGCCGGTTGTGCCTTTGCTACCAGTGCCAGCCAGTGACGTTGCTAGCCAACTTCCGTGACGTCACAAGCGAAACCTATCAATGGTACTGAGGGAGCTTAAAGCTGCACTAAAGAGGAATCTGAACTCGTATTTTTACAGCGGGAAATTCATCTACACGTTCCGGGCATTCTTAGAAACTTCGTCCTGTGCGGCCGATTCCCCTAATTAAATCGGATTAAACGTCCCGGCTCCCGCCTTTTTTTGAACTCAACACGGTAGGTATAGGAGCCAACCAACGCGTCAGCCAGTCCCGTGGCGGCTTGCCGCTCTCCCGTCGGCGGAGTGAAACGTATATCAAAGGTTTCACAGGTATTTTTATTTACGTGGGCTTAATTTGCGGCTATATTGTCTGTGAGTGAAATTATTTATTCACGGAAACCTAAAAAACAAAATAAAAGCAAAAGCGAAGCCGCCACTGGACTGGCTGAAAGGCACTCCACGCCTTGGAGGACTCCGCCTACCTACCGCGTTGAGTTAAAAAAAATGGCGGGAGCCGGAACGTTTAATCCGATCTAATTAGGGAAATCGGCCGCACAGGACAATAATTCAAAGTTTCTAAGAATGCCCGGAACGTGTAGATAGAGTTCCCGGGGTAAAAAGACGAGTTCAGATTTCTCTTTAGAGCACCTTTAAGTATAGCATTAAAGAAATAGTCGTTAAAGAATACAGTCTTTACTACCTAGAATCGGACACTGAGAAGATGTCATTGACAAGCGCCTTGCGATAACGTGTGCTGAAATGCGAGACAAAAGGAAAATATTGTGTTCGTGCCGACACTGCCACTTAACTTTTTCCTGTTTTTTTTTCTTCGCCAATGGACTGATTAACGACATGCAGCGTTTCTGCAACGTCACCACCGTCATGTTGGTGCGCCCCAGACACGTGCCACAGCGTTGCACACTGCCCGTGCGGCACCCACAAGGACTACTGCGACTGCTGCGACCAGTGCAACGCGGTATGCCCCAAGTTTCGAACTTGCCTCCGTAGCTGTTTGAAGGAAAGTAATTAACCATACCGCCTTGCGACCAGCTCTCACGCTATTGAATCGTCAGTCACCTAAGTCTGCTCTACTGCGAAACGCATGATGCGTCCCTCGTTACACATGTGGAAGGCACATAACACACCTCTGGTATGTTACTGTCAGCGGGCACTGTTAATGAGCGCGTGCTCTGGGCTCCATTTTCACTAAAATTGTTGACCAATAATAATCTCGCTGAATTCTGTTGTATCATGCATTGCGAAAGAAGTAAATCAACAGCGCGAAAGATGGAGGACAAAAAAATCTAGGGGCGATCAATTGGATTAATGCGGAGAATGGAGATAGCATTTTTCATTCACTCTGATTCCATTGCCTCTCACTCATCAATACATTTCCATCACGATTCTTTTCCAATTCTGATAATAATCTCATCCTGTTCTTATTCCATTTCTGTTCGTAATCGCTCCTTTTAATAACTTTTGCTGTCATAATTAGTACGGAGTCTCCCCTACAAGTTGAGAGGAGGCAGTTTGCAAGTGACACGTGGGAGATACGGAAATCCTCTAAACCTGCACCTGCCACGGTTAGCAGGTGCAGGCATGCTGCCGTCGCTGACGACGGAGAGTTTTCTCCTTCATGACACTTCTAATGCTAGGCCATTAAAACAACGGAAAGACAGAACGCAGCGCGGAAAGCCCTGCGTTGCCTGAAATTTCCAGGTTGTGAGCTTAGTGTATACCGTTGGCCTTGCACACACAAATGCCAATGATGGGAGCCAAGAAATACTTTGGTTTTGCCAAGTTGGTGCATAGCTTCTAGATGATGCCAGGACGGCGCGAAAAGAACAAGGACAAAAGAGGCACAAGAACACATGGCGCCTGTCCTGTTGTGTTCTTGTGCCTCTTTTGTCCTAGTTCTTTTCGCGCCGTCCTGACATCGTCTAGCTGGGAGCCAAAACAGATGGATTAATACGGAGCTGATTTATCAAAGAACTGACCCCTTGCAGAAAAAATCTGAATCAACAGTGAGGCCAGCTGGAGAGTTTGTTTTGTATAGTTCCAACCTAACAGCACGAAAGCCGTGAGACAAAATAAGGGGAACGCAAGATAAGGCCCTTGTCTTTGTTCTTGTCTCATGTTGTCTTGCGTTGTTAGCTTAGAACGATGAAATACTACCTCTAATTTCTGTTGCTCAGGGATCCTTCGCTAGCATTTTCGCTTCAAAACATGTTACATAAAACGAATAAGATAAGTCAGTCATATGATTCCTTGCTGTACCTAATGTCAGGAGTAACTGTTTTGATTGATAGCATTTGATTAGCACGAAACCTTGTGATCGATTATGATGATGGTGATTGGTACAAATCTCCATGCGACACACATGACGTAGCGCTGCTTGAAGGCTGACACGATTCCTGTCCCCTACGCAGTGTCCCGGCGATGAGTGTACCAAGATCTCCAAGGAGCCCTGTTCTGAGGGCCACCACTGCATCCCGGACAACCCCGAGCTGGGCTTCGAGAACGGCGGCAAAGGACACTGCAAGCCTCTCAACGAGACCACCACTGAGCACCACGCATAAAATTGCTCTCTTATAAAAACGGTCTATTGACGTTCTATGCACTTGTCATGGACTCTGTTGCCTTCCTGTAGACATTCCATTTCGTCTATTTGTAGTTTATAGGCTGTCCACCCGCCGCTGTGGCTCAGTTGGTAGTGCGCTCGGCTACTGATCCGCAGTTCCCGGGTTCGAACCCGACCGTGGCGGCTGCACTTTTATAGAGACAAAACGGTAAGGCGCCCGTGTGTTGTGCGATGGCAGTGCACGTTAAAGATCCCCAGGTGGTCGAAATTATTCCGGAGCCCTCCACTACGGCACCTCTTTGTTCTTTCACTCCCTCCTTTATCCCTTCCTTTACGGCGCGGTTCAGGTGTCCAACGATATATGAGACAGATACTGCGCCATTTCCTTTACCCCAAAAAACCAATTATTATTATTATTATTATTATTATTATTATTATTATTATTATTATTATTATTATTATTAGGCTTTCTTAGACGAAATGCTAATAAAAGTGTATGGCCGTAAATATATTGTAATACGGGCAGTGACAGACGTAACGTATGAAATCACGCCGCTGCACCCAAAGTCGACGTCCGCTCCACTGAAGTCCGAAGTCGTTCATGTAGCTCGCCTCAAGCCCTATCACCCACCATCGACATCGCACGCCTAACACGCACCGGGACGTTGCCTTCAGCCGAGGGGGATAGTGGACAATATAAATTGTCAGTTGACTGCATATACAATTTTTATCCTTTATAGATTTGTCTACAGGAATTGTCTATAAAAAGTCTATAAACCTTATTGCTAAAAGTCTATGCATAGTCTTTAGTATAAGTAAAGAAATTTTTGTAAGGGCTGTCATCCTGTCTTGAAAGCCTGGTTATGTTCGTGCTTTCCCCCCGTTTGTGCTTTCCATCGTGCCAATATACGCCGAGATAATAATTGGTTTTTTTTTTTTTTGGGGGGGGGGGAGGAAATGGCGCAATATTTGTCTCATATATCGTTGGACACCTGAACCGCGCTGCAAGGGAAGGGATAAAGGAGGGAGTGAAAGAAGAAAGGAAGAATAGGTGGCGCAGTGGAGGGCTCCGGAATAATCTCGACCACCTGGGGATCATTAACGTGCACTGACATCGCACAGCACACGGGCGCATTAGCGTTTTGCCTCCATAAAAACGCAGCCGCCACGGTCGGGTTCGGACCCGGGAACTCCGGATCAGTAGCCGAGCGCCCTAACCACTGAGCCACCGCGGCGGGTAGCCACTGGAATTTGAAAACAAGAATCAAACATAAGGAAAGGTTGACCTCTTCTCTCACCCTCATTTAAGTCCAACAAGGGTTTCTTGCTCCCATGCTCCTTTCCTAAGTCAACAAGCGTTCTTGTCCAGACCGCGGGCAAGAAGAGCCGTCAGCAGAGGCATGCATACGGGTTCCCCTTTCCTCGGGGTCAACCGTTGCCCTTGCCATACAAGACGCCTGCACACTCTCGAGCTCACGTGAGACGCTTCACCCATAACGCAAGGCCCGCGACCTCGGGCCGAGGTCAGAGCAAGGTCGGCGGGCCAGCGTACTATCCTATATCCCTTACTTACACGTGCCGTACAAATAATGGTGCCTCTCATAGTGAACAAACAAGCTATATGACACGCGAAAAAAATCGCGCTATTTGAACACGAGAAGAAAAAAGCACTTCGTATCATCCGCATCGTGTACTAATATTCTTCTTTTTTTCGTATGTTCAAACGCCGCGGTTGCTCACTATAACAATTACCAACTAGGCCACACCCAGTGTTGTTGGCTTTGCTCCTTTTTAGTGCACCATGTTCCCATCAAAATCCTTAAAGAACATCCCATCTCATTGGGGCTTAAGGTTATCCTCACGTATGCGGTGCCCGCTGGGTTATGCGTTCATTAAATTAGCTAGCACCATGTATACGACGTTTCACGGCCGTGGCTTCTTTCAAAAAAAAATATATTAAAGCCTCCACGGAAGATTTGTTTGCGTCGCCTGATGCCGCGCAA
The DNA here is from genome assembly GCA_030143305.2 of Amblyomma americanum. NCBI lineage: Eukaryota > Metazoa > Arthropoda > Arachnida > Ixodida > Ixodidae > Amblyomma > Amblyomma americanum. The sequence continues at coordinate 293,485 of JARKHS020017332.1, forward strand.
TCTCCAAGATCGACTCGGTTTCACCCTCCTGTTAACACAGTCTCGTGTTTCTGTCTGGACACGAGCGCGACCTCCTCTGTCGTTGCACCCCAAGAAACAGCGGGTGAATAAACTAGACCAGAATTCCAAAAGAGAAACAAACAGAAAAAATCAAGTTAAGACGAGCGCAAACGACTTTCGTTACACTCTCGAAATCGCCCACACTGGCGAGGCTGCCGCCAGCAACGCGAAAGGCAAGTGACGAAAACAGCAACACACAGATAGTTTTGGTTATATAAAGCGGTGGCCGGGCTTGCGGCAAGACCCTGTGCCAAGAAAACGCAACAAGGAAACAGCTGGTGGCGGTGAGCTTTTTCCGTCTTGCTTACGTGGCCCATTCCACGACCATAACTTTTGGCTTACGAGGCGCTTACGAAGTCGTGTACGTATAGCCATTAAGGTATACGCGAGAACGTAATGTATACGCGAGACCGGAAAGTTGACCTAGTTGGTGCAGCTTTTGTCAAAAGTTTAGAAGCCAGGTGGTTTGTTGCTAAGTCGTGTAGTGGAGCTCTTGTAGCATCCATGGAAGTACTAACATTTGGAGGGGCGAGGTCAAGGTGATTTTCATTTTGCAAATACTTTGAAAAACTGGGAATGCCTACCGAACGACACGCCGTGGCCCAGAAGCAAGCCGCCTGTACACACTCCATTCATTGTTGCTTCGCTGTTCTTAGTGAACCCGAGCAGCACAGAAAATCAGCCCAATATTGGAAATGAATGGCATTACTCTGGTCTTTTGTAATGCCGGCTTTTGCCAATATATTGCCAATATTGGGTTGGTTACCTATACTGCTTAGGTTTGGTTTAAAGGGGTTTAACGTCCCAAGTCGGCTCGGGCTATGAGAGACGCCGTAGTGAAGGGATCCGGAAATTTCGACCCCCTGGGGACTCTTTAATATGCACCGATATCGCACAGTACACGGGCCTCTAGAATTTCGCCTCCATCGAAATTCGACCACCGCGGCCGTGATCGAACCCGCGTCTTTCGGGTCAGCAGCCGAACGCCATAACCACTCAGCCACAGCGGTGGTTGTGCTGCTTAGGAATGTGCACATACAGGCACAGGCGTACACAAGTCTCTCCATATGGGAGGGGGGAGAGCGTCGTTCACGGTAGCGAATTGTGCTTGCTTCTCGTGGGTAGTAGAGAACGTTAGGGGACAAAATTGGCGCCACCCTGCCACCCCCCCCCCCCCTGCGCACGCCTATGCATACAGAGTAGGCCTTTAGAGACAGCTATTCTGGTCCCAAAAGTTTAGAGGCATATACTCAATTCTGCGTGGCCAACTCAAGCTTTGCAAATGATGTGCGAATTATCCGGGACCGACAACTTTTAGACATTGTACGCGCGTTACGAGCTAAGTGCAGCAAAGGCCAGTGGTGGACTGGTGCACCAGCCATGCGAGCCTTTAGCCCATCGTTGTACCTTGAGTGCCATTTACTGTAAACCGGCAACCAAATGTTACGTTGACTACACTACGCTTTATATGCCCTGCTCAAAAAACAAGGAAGACGGGACACATAAAGTGATAGTTAATTCATACGGGAACCTAATGACCTCTCTCGATTCAACTGACTGTAACCGTAGGTCGTGCGTACAGTTGACAGTGTCGATCCGTATGTGTAAGTTTATTCCTGAGGTGTCTGTACCTGGTGCGGAACACACAAAAACGATAAAAACAAAGTGGGCCGTATTATGTAGACCTGTTAATATGAACTGGCTGACACAAAGCTCGCACAGGCTGAACAACGTCTGTAGGTCAGCTGACGGTGTGCCATCGAAGCTAATGACAGCGCATGCATGTTACACAATGGCGCCGTGTAGGTGCGCAAGTGAGCAGATTTGCTTGGCCACTGCAGGCGCCTTTCCGACAGGCAGTGTGCTGCAGGGTCTGTTTACGGCCAAACACTATGTAGTTCGTGTGAGTAAGCTTTCTCCGCCCGTGTACACATTTGTCACGTAAGGCGCAAACTCCGCACCAGACGGACCGTGATGATGATGATGATGATGAAGATTTAATGGCGTAAGAGCAGCTTAGCCAAAGAGCGCCATGTCAATAGGTGTTTGGTCTGCACATGGGGAGATGAGACCCATTTTCCCGCCATTTCTTCCAAGAGAAGCCGATCGAGTACCAGGCCAGACGAAAGCTTGTAGCCATTGGAGAACCGGCGGGAACCCAGCAGCGCTGGGGATGGAACCACCCACCTCCCGCATGCGAGGCGGATGTTCAAACCACTATAGGCAGCAGCTAGGGTTCACCACAAGACACAGCAGTCTTTACAGAAGAGTTGTTCATGGTTACAAGGAAGAAAAAACTGCATGCAGAGCCTAGCGCTAGCCCTTCACTACGGCGTCTCTCATAGCATGAGTCGCTTTTGGGCGTTAAACCCCCTAAACCAAACCATAAACCAATCAAGAACTCGTTGCACAGAAGTTACGCTCGTACTGTCGTCAGCTTTATGAAAGGGAACGCACGAGCGCGTTGCAGGGAGCCCCGAACACTGTACTTGCGGCTACACTCAGCGGTCCGTTTTCGAAATTCTAAAAACTGATAAGGATATTATTTACCGTGATCTACACGCCCCTCTGTAATTTCAGGGAACTTAACGGTAACAGGTACAATGTTAATTATTCAATATTAGTTAATCAGCCTTCTAGATAGCGCGTTTTAGCTGTATTCTGATGTACTGCACTGCTGACATTGCTATGCCGAAAAAAATCCCTCATCCAACACAAAAAACCTATTTTTTGAAATGGTGTAAAGTCTTAGGTGAAACACTCTGTATGCAAAGAGACTGCGAAGTACACGCGACCAAGGCGACCACATGCATTTTACGATGCATGGCAGCGTCAGCTACCTTGCTTGTGCACACTGCCTTCATAATCGACCACAGGTCGTGATAAGAATAACTCCGAGGAAAAGAAGTGTACAAGAAACGGCGAGTTTCGAATGTACTTCGATGGCGTAACGTGCAACGCCACCTTTACTATTCTACACTACCACGAAGCTAAAGCCTGGTTCTAAGCTGAAAGCATTGCACGGTTTGCACGCTTTGTGCACCTCTTCTGGAAGCACTGCCTAAAGCCGAAACCGCCCTCCGGAGCTTGTGACTAAAGCTCGAAGTATACGCAGAACGATGATCGGTGATCGATACGATGGTCAAACACGCCGCTCACAATGTACACTCCAAATAGGAGTTAAAAGGAAGTAAGCTATCTTTTTACTCCCATCTAGGTGTATTGTGTTTAGAGTGTACGTGACGTCCAAAGACACCCCGGTGCTCAAGATGAAGACGACAACCGCTCTCCTGGTTCTCTCCATGATCATCACGTGGTGAGTTCACTCAAGTTTGTGAGATGTTTGCAGTTCTTTGGAAACGCATGCCCAGAAACTCTGTACAAGCGCCTTTTGTTGGGCGGCACGTTGTTTATGGGCACAATTCTTACGCATATTGTAAGACTGCACGATTGCAATCAATATATCTGCAGGTCCCTCCTTGAGACGCTTGTAGTTTTTTGCTTTTATAGTCAAAAACGCACCACATTGGTTTTCCAGAGAGGCCTTAACTACCCTTAGAATACGCGCGAAGGTGTAGACGACTCGCCCCATGCACCGTGAACACTGCCACTCGCGGGATGAGATATTCGCTTGCTATAGAAGACGCATTCGGTGAGTGTATAAGTTACTTGCGCGATACCGTAGCCCGATGTTTTGTGATGCCCCATTTTAAGCGGATCGAGGATCCTGGCGCAGGGCTTAGCCGGCTGACCCAAATGATCACTTTTACGATTTGTGACACGACTTTTACGCGACAGCGTACACAGCTCGTTCGGTCGAAAAGCCGTCGGCGTGGTAGTATTCGGCACCGCGCGTCAGAAATAATCGGGGGCTGCGTAAAAAATAATCTTAACATGGTAATTTGTGGCTCTAGAGACTGTTGATTGATCGGTGTGTGATAGGCAATGACGAGTTATAGGTTCACTAAAGAGGAATCAGAACTCGTCCTTTTACCGCGGGAAATCGATCTACGCGTCCCGGGCATACTTAGAAACTTCGAATTATTGTCATGTGCGGCCGATTGCCCAGATTAAATGGGATTAAACGCACCGGCTCCTGCCCCCCTTTTGTTAAACTAAGCGCGGTAGATAGGAGTCAACCAACGCGTCAGCCAGTACTGCAGCGGCTGGCCGCTCTGCCATCGGCGGAGTGATACGTAAAAAAAAGAGTCCACGCGTAGTCTTATTTCCGTGGGCCTAATTTGCGGCTATATTGTCTGTGACCGAAACTGCTTATTCACAGAAACCTAAAAAACAACATAAAATCGAAAGCGAAGCCGCCACGGGACTGGCTGAAAGGCACTCCACGCGTTGGCTGACTCCGCCTACCTACCGCGTTGAGTTCAAAAAAAGGCGGGAGCCGGGACGTTTCATTCGATTTAATTTGGGCAATCGGCCCCACAGGGCAATAAATCGAAGTTTCTAAGATCGCCAGGAACGTGTAGATAGAGTTCTCGCGGTAAAAAAGACGAGTTCAGATTCCTCTTTAGTGCACCTGTAATGAAAGCACCGTAATTAATTAAATAAATAAATGAAAAAAATTGAAAAGGGGGTTAAAGGGCGTCAAAATGCTCAGAATGAAGAGCCAATGCTTGATGATATGCTAATTAAGGAAATGTACAGTGTGTAATTGATAAATTAATCAACTGAAAAATTAAACAAAACAATTCGTTCAAAGGTGTCAAACTGCTCATAATGAAAACCCTAACCCACTACGCTATCACGTCATACCCTTAAGGCGGAGCTTAAGTGTCATCTGCAATTTTTAGTATCCCGGGTACAGGGCAGATATATTCCCATGCCTTGCCTGTAATGACACCTCACACACATGTGCCCTTTCCAAACGCAGTGTCCTGAGCACGTCGCCTCCGAACTGCGCCAACGTCGACTGCAACGCTGTGACGTGCAGCCCCATGAACTGCAACTGCGGCTCGTACAAGGGCGGTTGCGGATGCTGCGACGTCTGCTACAAGGTACGCGCTAGCCCGACAGTAAGAAAAAAAGGGGGAGGAGTTTACGCTTGATCCTCGCAATAACGAAATCCCGTGAGAGCGAACTACAGGAGTTATCAATGCGAAAGCCTTCCAGACAGTCCGGCGTTGACCGACCGTCCACGAGAAACGGACCGAAACCCCACGTGACCTCATGACGTCATCGGCAGTGCCTACATCACAAGGAAAGAGCTAAAAATAAATGTGGCTTACGTGGCCTAAAGGTCAACTACACATCACAGCCACCGTTAAGTTGATGAAACCGAAATTAAACGCCACAGCTTGAGAGAAGAAATTTAACTGTAAATTATTGAGCTTTCATAGGCGAATACCACGCAGTGATCCATCTGTACTAAATGCCTAACGCATCATTTGAAAGAAAACACGCATCTAAAATTAGGTGCCTATAGCCCTCACATTTGTTGCATGCAGTTTCTGTTGCAACTTACGTGTGTGCGTCGATTTCTTTGCGATTGTAGACCCATTAGCCGCCATATTCGAACTGCTGTAACTGTAGTAGCAGGTATCCACAATGCTCTGATGGTGCCGGCATTTTCATGTACCACACTTTAACACGGCAGCGTTAGAGCGGACGTTAGTAGGAAAATCTGCGTTGTCACACTAACTCAGGACAGGTCGAGACGGTTGTGACGTCACGTGTTGAGCTGCGGAATGAAAATGCTCATGAGGTGATAACACGACTGAAATGTCATTAAGAGACATTAATTTCGCTGAAAAGGGAATTGAGATAATTAGTTAAGAAAGGCACATTCGTTCGACTTGATTAGGGGAAGAACTTGTCTTGTGGTGTATCACGTGGTCGAGTATGCCTTCTGATGTATGCTAATTAGTGCGAGTATTAAAAAGGAACTAATTCAGAAAGTAGCAAATAAACATTAACACTGTCGCGTTCGTTTCTTCAGGCTGCTGTCTAAACAGTCGGCTGAGCTCGACTCATATTCCTGACCGCCGCACATAATTCCTCCACGATAAAAAAAAATAGACCCTTGTTAATTCCTCTCTTGTTACCTAAACAAGAAGCGAATCGCAAGACAAAAATTGCAAGATCTAAGATTTTGACATCTGGCTTGTTTCATATAGTCAAACGTTCAAAAGCTTATTGCGTTTACTGTTTTCATTGGCAAGCAAAGTAATACAGGACGCTGCGGACAGTGGCCTAGTGTCACCAAGTGCTGTTTTTTTTTAAGTCGTATCCTACTGTACAAACTAAGTTTCTCACAATCCGGTGGACAGGTTGTGATGACGTCACAAGGGGACGTGACTTCTCTCGTCGGCCAATCAATGATTTAATTTCCACCTGTCACGGCGAGTAGGATGCTCGCAGTCTCGTGGCCAGGTTGCCACCCACCATGTTCGGCGGGTAGTGATGATGTCACAAGGACACGCAACCTTTTTCGACCAATCAGCGAATTTCGCGACATCGGACATCAGCGAGGTTTTGGTTTGACGACAACTCCAATGTTATCGCTTCACAAAATGGCCGTGTAAAATTGATAAGAACCCAAAATAAAATTTAATAATAATAAAATAAATTTAAAGGAATAAGAATGACTCAGCAAAAATTAAAATGACCAATCGTGACTCAGCAAAGAGCAGCGAGGTTGCTCAGCAAATATAATAGAGAGAGACGGGCTAGTTGGTGACTATTAGTAGAGTGCATCTTGAAACCGCGCACAAGGGACGAGGAAGAAACCTCTCCGCTCTGTCCTGTTGGTTTCTTCCTCGTCTCTTGTCTTTTTTTTTTTTGCGCGGTTTCAAGATGTGCTGAGCAAAGTTGGGCAAAGAACCTTGAATGAGCAAAGAAATACATGACAAAGTGTAGTATATAATAAAATGTGGAGAGAAGAGAAGCAAGCAAAGAGAATACCTAGTGCTAACGTATTCTCATCCCATAATGATAATTAGTTCCCCCGTAATTTTCCACCAACTATTCGCCTTACGTCCAAACGAACGTGTATGCACTGAAGGTGCGCACTAAACCGCTGCGCATTCCTCTCCCCTATCTGCATGCAGTGTCCCGGAGAGGTGTGCGTCCCGCTGTACCAGCACCGGTGCACCGAGCACCACGACTGTGTTCTGGACGACCCCAGTGTGCGCATCGAGTTCGGTTCCAGGGGCAAGTGCAAGCACGTGCCCCAGCAACACGACCACAGCAACTGCACCGAGGAACACCACTGACGCGCCCGTATTATACCCCTGGCGAGCATCGGCGCGAGTGTGCAAAACACGGAAGGAACGACAGATTCGACCACTAAAGACGGCTGCGGTGACACCTTTTTCTTGGACAAAAATGGCTCCTGGTGCATGCAAAATTAAACGCAGCGCAAACCAGGACCCTTCCCTTACGGCGCAGTTCAGGTGTCCGCCGAGATTTGAGACAGATACTGCGCCATTTCCGTTCCCCCAAAACAATCAATTACCAATTGCCAACCAGGAATAAAGAACGGATCATATGAAAAATAAAACAAGTCGTGAGCTTTTAGTCCAGGCTTTTATCAAAAAGGTTAACTTCTATAGAGTCTGCCGCGTGAAAAAAAAAAAAAAACTTAATATATCTTTACATAACAAAAACGGACGACGCACTGATAACGACCGGTAGCTACGACGATCGCTAATCTGGTGAAAATAATTTCAATTAGCCGGAAAATTGGGCCAGTTGGTTTGCAAACACATTTTTACTTCTGCTTTGTTTATAAACGAATACGCGCTCTCCAGGCATTAGGTGTTTTTGTGTATAGAGACAGAGCGCATGACTTAAAATACGTTTTTTGTGGTCCCTTTTGTTTGAGCATATATTTGTTGATTTTCCGCGATATGATCTCCATGGTGCAACGTATACAGTCAGCACACCTTTGATTTCACAGCGGTGTGTTTATCTGACAAGTTGTTTATTTTTTTCCCAACTCATTAAGCCACATGTGCGTGCTTGAAAGTCGTGCTTCTTTGAGTAAATATTTAGTTGTACGTTCAGCACTTGCCCTGGTATTTCTTTTTTTAATTTTTATATACTATACCGCCTCGCATGGGATTATGGAAGGAAGCGGTAAAAAGCGCTAACAAATGGAAACAATGAGCAGCATACGAGATGGCCTGAAAACATCTCAGCTGCAAGTAATAGCATCCAAAAATTGTTTCAAAGGCACAGTGCGAGTAGGCCCAGGAGGAGAGTTCAGAATTCCTATAATGCGCAGGAAAAAACTCTATCTGAACAATTCAGTACTATGACTGAAATGAACGGTTAGTTCTTGATAGCTTCTTAATGATGACGGTTTTAAATTTTTTTAATAGTGACCAAGTGACTGTATTTTCGGGGATGTTAATTAAAGCACGCAGGAACCTAAAATATTCAATGTGATGACGTGAGAAAAATGGAGTCAGCCCTACGTCAGATAGACGAGAAGGTGAAAAATTTGTCATATCAGTGCTATAAAACTAACAGCTTTTTCTGACAAATTCAAATATTTGTTTACATCCACAGTCTTAAGGGAACTATCTACAGATAACGGGACCATGTGTTCTTCCGTTCGGTGTAACATATTTAATTGCGTTGCGCTTGACAGAACTAGTCCTTGTCGACCTGAAGGCCCAGCCTTCCTCTGCATGACGGGCCGTTAGCAGGGCAAAAATTAAACCTTTTGCTATTAGAAACTTGGCGGGCGCTGCCATCTTGAACGACGGGCCATTGATGCGGAAACCCCCTGACAACAACGCCCAATAAAGAGAGGTACACAGGGCCGATTCCCAAGCTGTCAAATAACCGTGTATTCTGTGTTGCTATACGAACATCCGGCGGGCCTTGGAGTGCCTAACTATCTGCATAATCCCAGATGAAATATCGCCGATTTCCCATAAATGACGGAAGTTAATTGTCAGTAGCAAGTTAACACACGCAGCCACCCCGCTCTGATCATAGATAATAGTCAAGTAAAGCCAATTGCTGGGGCTAGTTGGTGCACACTGAATAAAGGAAAAGTTCCACAGCGCTAAACAGACGAGCATACAGACGAGTTCGTCTTGTCTTCTGTGTACTCCTCTTTTTTAGCGCTGTGGAACTGTTCCTTTACACAGATAACTATTTTTTGCTGCGTCACTGGTCGACTGACGCAGGCTTTATACATCCTGGTTTGCATTAACTGCATATATGTACTGTTAGCCGAAAAAGTTTTCAGGTCCTGCAATGCGTAGCGAAGCGAAGCAAAACTAGCTGCATTGCTGCGCCATCTGCCGTCACCGAGCGCGGTGTGAGGCTCACTCACCGTGCCGTGAGCCTCGACACCACTCTGTTACGGTAGATGGCGCCGCAATATAGTTTTGCTTCGCTCCACCACGCATCGCAGATCCCGCAAACATTTTCGGCTCACAGCATATAACTTAACAAGGTGATGTTTGCCGCGCTATGGATCACAGCATATGCCAGACGACGAGCAACAGCTTCGCATTAATCATTTTCATACTCTCGTACCGAAAGATACCAGAGGACAACCGAAGTACAGATTTTTTTTTTGCGCAACCTTCTAGATCTGAAGATTATTTGATATCACCAACACGACGTACGCGTGTGTCGAAAACCGAGATACCTTTCGTGAAAGGCATCATTAAGAAGTACAGATCGCGAGCGATTTGCTGGTCGCACCCGGAAATGACAATACGTGCGACGTGTTCGCAGACTGTAGCTAATGATGCATGATTACAAACAGTTCGACTCACCCAATAACCGCATTTGAGGTTCGCAGCCGACGCCAAGATGGCGGCCCGCAGAAATGCCCACCAAAAACAGGCACACAGACGCATCGTCCACGATTGCACCAAGGGCTTGAAATGCCTCCCAGAGCAGTCAGGTAACACAGACACAAGAAAAAAGTAGGCAACACAAAACGAAACGCACTCAACTCCTCTGCGTTTGAATCGGAAAGCTAAGCCAACACCCTCAGAGCCAAGACGCCGACACCTTCTTCATCAAGTTCGAGAAGCCAGTCATAGGAAACAGGGGCCCGCGGAGTTCATGGAGGTCCTCATAAAACACGCACGAAAACGGCAATGACTTGCTCTTACTCCAACCGAGTTGTCACCGAAGCGCCAAGCCAACGTCTTCGCCAGCAAACGACGTCCCCTACATCAGTGGCCCGCTGACGAGAGTAGTCCTAGCCGGCGCACAATGATGACACTTGAGATGACATTTCCTGCGATCCCGACAGGCGATCGCGTAGCGGGAGACGATGCCTGATGTCGCACACGTGTGCATACAGTTACTTCGGTGCTCTGCGGAAGGCGATAGAATACTGCAGCCGCGCGGGCGAGTCTGTTATCACCGAGTTAAACGGGTAGCCAAAAATTCCCATAGCCGCAGTGTTTTATTTCATGTTACTGCAGTGGTTACAGCACAACCGCGCAAGAAAAGCTGCCGGCCACCGGCCATAACTCAATAAGTTTGACTCGGGATTCGGACCATCCGCTTCCAAAACCGCTTCTCTGTCGGCTCAGTTGTAAGGCCACTGATTTTTTGTTGCTTCCTGTGCTGCTGTAATACCTAGCACAAGTTCAATATATGTAAAACAAAATAAAACCAAACATGAAAGGAGAGGCCAAGAAGAATTGATTCCAGAATACCGTGCAACTAATACCCCGATCAGCCCAGGTTGCCAACGTCAGCCTCCCTCCAAATTGACCTTATTTCTGGTGTTGGTTTCCACGCAATGGGCATGCCAAAACCATTGAGACCAACGTCATCTGACAATTGGCAGAAATAGGTTTCTCGCTGGACAATGCATTTTATGCTACCTGCCCGCATCATCAGTCTCTTCTGGACTCCATTAGATATTAAAAAAAAAAACCTTTTGCCATTCATGTAGCCATCTCATTTTATGCCTTGAGGGAATAAACACCACTTTGAAAAAAGAATGGTGGGGAAGGGGGAGGAGCATCGTGTTTTTACAAGGCAATCAACCAATTTCAAATTCTCAAGGCCTCAAAAATAAGTGCGCACTTTCCAAGCTACGTCGCCGCATCATAAGCATATAGAAGGATAGAAGTATATAATGACTGTGATAGCGATAACCTCGAAATAAAAAGCATTGTGATTCTGAACGGCGAGATCCCAAGTCACTCTACTGCCGGCTAAGGTATAGCCCATGTTATTACTAATTTTATTTTTGTGGATCGGTTCATGTTACTCTTGAAGCAGCGATAAAACCATCGAGATGAAACCGCAGTTTGCGTGCTAAAACTTCATAGATTCAGCTTTCAGTGCCTTCGCACGCCATTGAAAACAACAGTTTAAAACTTCGTTCATGCATTCAAATCACGAGTCTGCCGTACAAATATCATTCACTTTAATTTAGCCCTTATGAATTAGTGCATTTTACTATTACGCCACACACAACTTGGCAATGGAGAAAGAAATACAGGGCACTCACGGGTTATTGAGCTAGCTTCACAGCCACAAAAGCTTATTCTGCACTGCATGGATCCGATTTCGGATCCATGCAGTGATGATTTTACTTCGAAGTCATATCATAAATTCAAAGACCGTTTCGAAAACAGCGCGTTGTATTCGCGACGTCGACTTGCCGCCGCACTTCCTAGAGGGCGCCACATAAAAGACAAAATCCGGACAGACGACCGGATAGTCTATCCGTCCGTACGTCCACACCTTACTACAAGCGCGGGGCGGATTTCCTGTCCCCGTCGGCACAAAAGAACCGCTACCGGTTCCTTTTCTTCTCCAGCCGCCGTCGGTGCCGGATCAGTAGTCTTCGTATCCTTCACAGAACCCCCCGAACAAAAGTTTAAAAGATGGCCCAGCGCGAGCGTACCTTCATCATGGTCAAGCCCGACGGCGTGCAGCGCGGTCTCGTCGGCGAGATCATCCAGCGCTTCGAGAGGCGCGGCTACAAGCTCGTCGCCATGAAGTTCATGCAGGCAGACGAGAAGCTGCTGCAGCAGCACTACTCCGACCTGGCCGGCCGCCCCTTCTTCAACGGCCTGGTCAAGTTCATGCAGAGCGGCCCCGTCGTGCCCATGGTGTGGGAGGGCACCAACGTGGTGGCCACCGGTCGCGACATGATCGGCGCCACCAACCCGCTCGAGTCCAAGCCCGGCACCATCCGTGGCGACCTGTGCATCCAGGTGGGCCGCAATATCGTGCACGGCAGCGATTCGCTGCCCAGCGCCGAGAAGGAGATCGCGCTGTGGTTCAAGGAGAGCGAACTCTGCCCCTGGACCCCTCACGTCGAGCCCAGCGTCTACGAATGAAGGCAACGGACTAGTTTTATTTCCCCCCTAGAAACGCACTGCTCGTGCGCCTAATATTTTTCTACGCACTTTTTCTCGGAGACAGAAACTGAATCAAGCCAATAAAGTGGCCAATCCGATTTACCCGGAGTCACAGAACTTGGATCTTGTCTCATTTTGTGGCATGCTAGGCCTAGCGCCTTCACGCTGCACGGTTTCTGCAGTTTGTTTCATTCGTGAATATTTTGAAGGGCTATGCTTTTTACCGGCACGGTTGACGAAGCCAGAAATAATGAGCGCTGGACGCCCTGCCGAGTCTCATTTGGCTTAAGGAGCGCCTAATATCGCCGGCATTGCATGGTTGCCTCCGTAACGTGACACATGGCACTTTTGTGGACCCGCGTGACCGCGTAGCTTGTTCGATCGAAGCGAGTTGTCAGCGGCACCCCGACGATCACTGCCGGGAGCGCTGCTCCGAATAAAAGTTGGCGTGACATCAAAATTTCTAAGTGGGGCACTCGTCAAGGACAAAAAGTCCTGTCAAGGGGAACGGTGTAAGGGTGCGCGGGGGGTGCATGGCGTGACGTTAATTTTGCTGGATACATGCTACGTGGCGAAGCCGTCCCTTAGTTCAGATCTTTCAGATCCTCTCACCGACACCTTGAACAGTGCTTAGAGCCAGTCCTCGAATTGTGTTACGCGTTGTAGGTACTTGATTAGTGATATAGGTCACAGTCATGACCTTGATATCTGGTCAAGCTTGGGAGGCCGAGCCGAGATCGGGGAATGGAGCTGGAAATGATCTAGGCCGAATTTAATGCGCATCCTCCAGTTTCCTTCCCCTGAACGCAGCATTTCATGGATTCAGAGCAGTACTTTTGCATTATTTAATGCATCAACATTTTGAGGGTGCAGACTGCAGGTCTATATTAGGGCATGTATTTTTTTTTTTTAGACCGGATATTCAGGGATTTATTGACAAGAGCTGCATGAAATAGGGTGTGCGAAAACTTAAACGCCACCAGACTGACCTCCAACCCTCTATTAAGAGGGTGAAGTACCTTATTCAAACATGCATTGCGCTCGAAATTTGATGAATGCAGTGTTAAACTGTCGTCCAATTAAGTTTTTGACACTCCAATGGTTCTTTACTTTTCCTGTTGATAGTATTCGGCACCGCAGCTGTTACTACGTATTATGGCACTGTGAAAGCTCTGCATTCAGCATATTTCGTGTGCAGCAAGCACTATAAATACGCTTAGCATCTACCTACGCCAGGTTTCCAAGAACTAAATTTTCAATTCGCTTCTGTGGTTAATTCCATTTTCCTGATATTCAGTACTCTGCCAGTGCCATGAAAGAGGCAGCTGCTATCACTGTGCCAAAACCTAACAGCTGAAAGTAATTGCGTTTGGTGTAATGCTACCAACGTGGACGCAGCACTTTCTTACATGACATGATACATGTGCCACAAAGAATTCAGAAAAAGTTACTTTTTTCAGTTTGTAATGTCACGATCATTAAAGCAGAAATATGCCTCAGCACGCGGAGAGTGGTCTTGACAGCTTTTTTAGCCTGAAAGCACTACTTCACTTACCAATCCTGGAAAAGCCAAAGGTGTCTCTGACGCATGTCAGATACCTGCAGGAATAATATCGCCACGACTGGCGTATCTCGCGGCAAGGTGACAGATCAGCTTCGATGGCCACTGCACGAGAGCACTATGCTGTCATCGCAACCGACCACGCCTCCTGTTAAACTGCCTCATTTTCGCGCTCTGCACTGCTCGTCGTCGTCTTCATAAACCTCGATTTGCGCGCAAAAGTCGCGAAAGGAAAGGAAACGCACATAACTGGCTCCCTGGGTATGTGGGCACCTCAATCGCGCTTTGAGCTGCGTGGCAGTAGCGGTAGTGACAAAGAAATGGAAATTGGTTTTAAAGAAAGGAAATGACCCAGTAATTACTGCGCCGTTTCCTTTCCTTAAAACCAATTCTCTTTTTTTTTCTTTACCCGCCGCGGTGGCTCAGTGGTTAGAGCGCTAGGCTACTGATCCGGAGTTCCCGGGTTCGAACCCGACCGCGGCGGCTGCGTTTTTATGGGGGCAAAACGCTATAGGCGTCCGTGTGGTGCTGTGCGATGTCAGTGCACGTTTAAGATCCCCAGATGGTCGAAATTATTCCGGAGCCCTCCACTACGGCACCTCTTTCTTCCTTTCTTCTTCCACTCCCTCCTTTATCCATTCCCTTACTGCGCGGTTCAGGTGTCCAAAGATATGAGACAGATAGCTGCCCGCGGCGGCTGCGTTTTTATGGAGGAAAGACGCTAAGGCGCCCGTGTGCTGTGCGATGTCAGTGCACGTTAAAGATCCCCAGGTGGTCGAAATTATTCCGGAGCCCTCCACTACGGCACCTATTCTTCCTTTCTTCTTTCACTCCCTCCTTTATCCCTTCCCTTACGGCGCGGTTCAGGTGTCCAAAGATATATGAGACAGATACTGCGCCATTTCCTTTCCCCAAAAAACCAATTATTATTATTATAGCTGCGCCATTTCCTTTCCCCAAAAATCAATTATTTTTTCTTTGTCACTACCGCCTCTGCCACAATCGCGATTGGGGTGCCTGTTAACTGTGAGGCAGTGAACTCGCATCTCGGTGGACACCCGAACCGCGCTGTATGGGAAGGGATAAAGAAGAGAGTGAAGTTTTTGGGGAAAGGAAATGGCGCATTATCTGTCTCACATATCGCCCATGCAACACCTGAACCGCGCGCGCGTCGTAAGGGAAAGAATAAAGGAGGGAGTGAAAGAAGAAAGAGGTGCCGTTGTGGAGGGCTGTGGAATAATTTCGAATACGTGGGGATCTTTTAACGTGCACTGGCATCGCACAGCACACGGGCGCCTTAGCGTCCCCACTCCATAAAAACGCAGCCGCCGCGGTCGGGTTCGAACCCGGGATCTCCGGATCAGTAGCCGAGTGCCTTACCCACTGAGCCACAGTGTGCGTTGACGTTTTGGCAGACTGACTGACTGATGTTTCCGAGAGGAAGTAGGAAAAGGAAAGTGCACGGGCCTGCCTACTGGCTCAAGCCGAGCCACACTCGCTGCCGCGTGCTGAAAGCAGGAGGGGTAAAGGATAGGAGAGCAAAGAGTGAAAGAAAAGACGCGTCGCGCTCATATGCCCCGGGCCGATCCTGGAGGCAGTGCAATACGGGGTCGACCCGTGCCAGAGTGCTTCAAGCCAAGCACTCCGCCATATTTCAAAAATATGTTTAATATCTTGGGTCCAAGGACCCGCTGCAGATAATAAATCAGGTATCAGTTATGAGCCAACCCGTGGTTAGCATCCGTTTTGGCAGGATGGCAGAAACGTAGTACTGGAGCAATAGGTCCACCGAGATGTGAGAGAGAGACTGCGCCATTTCCTTTCCTAAAAAACGAATTTTTAGTAGGTCAGCATTGACAAATAAGGATGCTGACTCTCTTGATTTTGAGAAAAGGAAAGGCGCATAACTGGCTTCCTGGGTCTGTGGACACCTCAATCGCGCTTACAGGTACATGGCAGGTTGGTGTCCACCTACAAAAAGATGTCCAACTTCCAGACGAGCGTTTGCTGTTTGGTTTACTGGAATTGATATGAATGAGATTAAAGTGAGGTACACCAATGGAAATACAAATTTGAGGTCTTGGATTTATAAGTGATGTCACCAATATCACCTATAGGATATATCAGTGACATCACCAATCAATCACCTATTCAATATACTAATGACATCACCAATAAATCACCAAGAGGGTTGCTATATCGATTTACTACGGGGGCCGCCATCTTGAATTCCTCAGACATGGAAAATTTCACGTGGAAGGGAGGTGGTAGCAGACCCCCAAGAAATCTAGAAACATGATGAATAAGAGCTAACTCTCTTAAAACCTGCTTTCGCACAATATTTCATGCTAAGCAATGCAAAACTGCCAGCAATTTTTTCAAACCATGGTAACATGCTTCTAGACCACTGCTCAAATAGCTGTATTGATACTTGTGCCTTTGTTGGAGAGTGCCAAAGATTATGAACCGAAAACTAGCCGCTTATGAAAACAAGCTTTTATTTTTGAAGTGAACAATCAGGCAGAGTTTCGAACAGGTACTTGGCTTCCAGCGAGGGCATTGGCAGCTAACCTTTCTTGCAGCAGGTCAACGACCTCTTGACCTTCAGGTGTGGCCAGTATTGAGCCTTCACTGATGGCTCTCTGGAGCAGTGTGTTCCAGTAGCCGCACTTCTTTAGGAACTGGTATGCACTGCACCAATTAAAAGATGCTGCTGTGACCACACTGCCATCACAAAAACAAAGCAGACAAACCTTTTCAACTCCCCACCAAGGCTCCCTGGAAGGTGATTGAGTGAAGTGATTTTCACTCAAAGAGGTAGATCCATTTATTATTCATGATAGTTAAATGCATAAGAAACAAAGACATAAGTGTAAAGGCCTGTGTTAAGAGAAAAACAAACTACCTTGTTTAGGGGGACACTAAAGACTCCACCCAATTTTCATTTGTGGCAGGAATAGAGTTTTTGCCTCTTTGTAGCAATGCTGACATTTGTTTGGTAGCAAAAGACCTGTGTATTGCTGAAGAAATTAGATTTAAAAATGGAGCATTTAGGAACTACGCTAACTGTGTTTGAAAATAACCTGGGGCGTGTCCTAACCTCAGAAAATTGCTAGTGAAAATGGTGGTGGCGGCAAAACTGTATTTCCTTTTTAAAGCGAAAGCTTTACTGGCCACGAACTTGCAATTTTGCTGAGGTGGTGCTCTGAGGAGGCACAGAGACAGACCTTGAGCCGTTGCCTAGCAACCGCTGCAGCTGGGCGGACGCCGCGCACTTGCCGCACCATCTGGCATGACGTCACACCGCGCACCTCGCCGCAAAGCCGCCCTCACCCGCCCTTACGCTTACCAACCCTTACGCGCTTAACCATTAACCAACATATTTGGTGGCGGCATCTATGGGAGCCACTGAAACCCCCACATACTCACTAAATAAATAAAAAAAAGCTGTGTCGAGGCTGGCAATCGAACCAGGGCTTTTGGTGTTTGAGGCGGAGATACTACCACACGACGGCTCAAGGTTTAATCATGAATAAAGATGCATCCAGTGAATGCACAGGTTTCATATATTAACTCTTCCAATCCAGAAATCGCCGCACTTTCGCTATGTATATCCTGGCGAAACAGAGCTAGGCCATCAGCAATTTTTTTTTTGTTACCTTATCTAGCTTATCAAAACTCGACTGTCGCTAGAAAGGAGTAATTTATTCACACAAGTCAACTTTGATTTGTAATCCAAAAGTTAACCACTCACAGCACTGTGCTGGCATCTTAATCAGTTAGCTCAGTTTTTATGAAAATCAGAAATAACGGACCTCAAAGGCCTATTCACACTTGCAAGTCGCAGAGGTTGTGCGACCGTTTTGGCCAAAAAGCGACAGTCACAGGCCAGACACATGCTACTTGATTTGCTAGCTTTGTGACTGCAAATTGCAAATCGCTAACCAATCGGCGGAACCGCGTAGAAGATTGGAAGCTTGTCCCACTTCCAGATTCTCAATGCTGGTAACAGCCAAGGTTGACAACTCCTGTTCCGAACAAGTCCAACTGGAGAAAGTGACCCTCAGATCAGCCTTGCAAGCATGAACATTGGTGCATGTGAACCGATCTCTAGTCGCAAGCAACTGCTGGTGGCAGCTCTTTGCTAGTCGCAAGTGTGAATGTGCCTTAACTGTCACGCAGCAAGTCGGAACCAACGGCTAGTTAGTTGAATAAAAAAGTGTGTCTCTAGTAACGTCTCCGGTGAACGAATGGTTGCACATCCAATGTGCTTTCATCACTAAAAAAACATTCAGTGAAGTAGACAAAACATGCATTCAACTGACATCAGACATGCCACGAACACTTACTTAAACAGGGCGTAATGGTCATTTTCTGCCTCTTTAACAAGTCGTTTCACCAGGTTCATGTCTCGGATGGTCTGAAAAAAAAAAAAAAGTTTCGAAATGCATAGAGGTAATGGAGCTCACTGAATGTTTTATCGGGTGTCATGAAAAGTAAAAGGGTTACAAAATGTTGAAGCATGCCAAAAAAAATCTGCACAGCAAAGAACGTGCTCCAGTCTTACAAATAGAACCAGTTCCTTAAGATGGATAAATGGCACATATTTTTTTCTGAAAAGCATTTTAAGTGGGAAATAAAAAATGAAGTGTTCTGATGCTATGTTAGCTTTCTCGAGCCACAGGTGTCCTACAGTTGCACATTTTCAAGATGAACTGAAGGATGTGAGATGGCCGACATGACAGACAGATGCAACTGTAAGATTACGGATTTTCAGTGTATCTGATTATGGTGAATACATTCACATGCAACAAAGATTGTAAGCACATGAAAGGTACCATTTGTCAAGGGCAAATTTGCATAGGACGTTTGACACACTCACTCGGATCTTGAACCCCTCTATGATGCGGCGGAGTATGAGTGGTCCATCATCTTTGGATTTGACCATCAGAGCTGCCCAGCGCTCACAGAATGGAGAGGCCTCTGTAAAAAAAAAAAAAAAACGAAAAGCAGCATGACGCATTTCGACAAAGGATGCCAACAAGTCATCAGACCAAAAACATACTTGGTGACTTACACAAACAAAACATGCCTAAAGCAGTTCCGAGAGGGGTGCCATTCTCATGAATTCAGCTTTCATTTTTCCTGTCCAAATTATAGATATTTAACCCGTCACACAAATAACAATTTCAAATTCCAAAACATTGAACAGATCTTTTCATTTGAAAGCTTCCAAGGTGTATTTGTGTAGGCCGGTTTGAACAATGGGACTCGACATGGCATAAAGAAGTAGACAGGATTTACACACCTGCCAGCCAGTTTGTCCAATATATGATCTACCGCTATAAGAGGAAAGGTATAAATGACATCCTCTTTGCAGGATGCACATCTTGCAGCTCATTTTTGCAGCTGATTTTCTGCATTTTGCAGTTCATTTGGCGGAACATTTCATACACATTTTTTGGTCACTCAGCACAGAATCTTAATTCCGTGTCTTGCTGCAATCATCCCGAGATCATTGGTGAAACTATGACCATACCATATGGCAAAACTGCGGTATTCTTGCTAACCCAAGCTTTTTCTGTTGTTGTAGCTTCCTTGCATTTCAGGCTCTGAGGTTTCACTTATCATTGCCAGGGTTACCTGGGCATAGCCAGTGTCGTGTCATCTTATTTGCTTCGCATTAACTCATTCCCATCTGATGTGGGCATGATTTCACAAGGCCAGACTTCAATGCCATGTTGGCAACTACCTTCCTGACAGTCTTGGAATGGCCTGAATTGAAATAAGGGAGACCTTTGTTATTCTGAGACTGATAGTGTAAGCACACTTGCCCACCTTTGAAGAAGAGCTGGACGTACAAGAATACGATTTGGTTGCCCTAAAGCAGCTCATGAGTGAGGGTGAACTGACACACACTTTCTTGAAAACTGGCTGATGTCCTTTCTACGAACCCACACGTGACGGCTGGTTGAGCGTTCATAGAGCATGAGATAAGGTATTCGTCCATGCACCGAAAGACTGTTGTTCTAGAGTCACCAGTCAGAGTGCTTTGAAGTTTCCTGCCGCAAGATGCAAGGTAGAGTTCGAAAAAATATAGTGTACTTTCGGTCCAACGCAGATTCCACTTTGTGCACATAGGGTTTTATTTGTTGGCTGTGTTTCTTGCTGACACCCCTGTGATTGTGGATGCGGCTTTAGCCTTCATTTTTAGACCCTTCTCAGTTCTCTTACTTTTTACACTTGTTTAGCGTGTTTCATATTGGTACCTACTGAATCTAGCTCAGCTTCACTTCTTCACTGCCTGCCTTTACTTGTGCCCTCTTTGTCATGTGCATAGCCTCTCTTCGGCAATGTTAACGTTTATATTTCCGCTTGGTCTGTCTTGCCTTCATTACTGTTGAAAGTCAACATTGCGTCCTGACTGCTTCTCTACAACATTCATGCCCCACCAATCAAGCTGGCCTGCTCAAGTGGAATCAAGTTAACTAACCTAGAACCATGCCAGTCACAAAGTGTGCTTGTCTTGGTAGCTGAATATGCGCATCCTCTAGCATATCTGCAGTCACCTTCTGACAACATGCTGCTATTGACCACAGTAGCTTTGCGGTGCGAGAAATTGAAAATCCTGCCAGAAATTAATTATTGTGCATTTTCAGATCCTGTGCTGTTACGCAGTATGTTAGAAAAGAAAAGGTGGTTTTTTAGTGTCTTTATCGCAGGCTCAGGTTTTCTCCAATTCCATTTAGAAAAAGGAGAAAGGCTCACTACAACTTGAGGCACACATTCACTACTCCACCCTCGGGGAGGGGTATCACCAGTCACTTCCAACACAAACTGTGGAAGTGTCATGAACTCAATGATCAGCTGGCTCTGTGAAACAAAGTGCTACTTCTGAATAACCGCCATATTCAAAACCTAGTCTGCTCGTCGCCTTGGACTGAATGACCTTCGTTAACAATTGCCAGGCTAATCTATGCATTACTAAATTACTTTTCACTTTGCCTGCATTGACTTCATCCCTTGTGGTGGTATCTGTTCAAATGTATCAGTAAAACATTAACGAAATGGCTATCAGTTAGCCACAGCCAACCTGTGCTGACAGGTCTGAGGCTGTCGCCGTCGGAGAGGATCTCAACAGCTGCCGGAGCCTGGCATTCACTGGCCACCGCACTGTGCTCTTCTTTATGGGTTTCGAGGCCATGAAGGTTACAGGCCTCCATGAACCTGTTGACGAAAGAAAATAAGCGTGCAGTGACCGTCAAAAAGAGTGGATTTAAGTCTGCCGGGTCAGTAAGTATAATGTGAGCTGTAGCCAAACACACAGTCTATAACACACAAATGGCTACCAGCTGAGCTTGTAAATGTTGTACTATGGAAACATAACACTGAATAAATAACACGCATGAGGAGGAGTGACTAACTTGTAACAGCCAAATGTACTATATGAATCAGAAGTCTGTGCACATAGTGGGAATAGAACATCCGCCCTTTTTCTGAAGGTGCCCTCACAGCTATACTTGAACACATGTCACTATAATGTACGCACATTCAGGTAGACGCATCATTTAGTTGGTGGCAAGATGACAATCGCAACAGTTCTTGCAGGCACAGAGCAATGGCTAATTGCTGAGTAAGTAATACTTGTGGAAGAAAGACAACGGACATAAACTGATGCATGAAAGAATGAATCCACATGAAGTTTGCCACTCAGTGCTGATATTAGATCTGTTCTCCGGCAACAACACCTCATCAGCTACAAGGGGACAAAGTCAAACATACCCGTGCCACACGGTAACAAATATAATGCCATTAAGTGCTTACTGCCTCAAGTTTTAATGTCATTCAAGCGGTGCCACACACTCAAATTTAATGACATTAGTCTCACTGCCATTCACGACTGGCTGAGTTAGCCGCAACTCATTCGCCTGAGCAGTACGTACTCTTGCCCCATTTCACACGCAGAAAAGCATGTAACTTTGTCAGCAACAGCTTCCTAACCAGTAGCAAATGGTTAATTCATAACTTCCAGTCAGATGAGGCATCTCTACTGCATCTTTGATGTGAAAGGCACCATTTTTATCAGCACTTCAGTTAAATACTTTTGGCTTGTGTCCTGACCCTGACATGCAAGTTTATGGTGACTTTTTCAACCTGTCAAGCAAGAACAGTGGCATTTTCTGCAAAATAATTTTTTTTTTACATTTGAACGAGTTTTCCGAGATATTATGCTCATTAGCACTGTCCGGGTGAAATTTTTGACTGCCTGGCAGGTGCTATTGTCATTATGACTTTTGTATAATGACATTAAATATAGACATGTAGCGACAACCCCAAAAATAATGACATTAACAAACTTAAGGATTTAAGCATTTATTGCCATTTTTTGTGCACATGTCGCAGAGGTATAAATCATAGCCAACAGCTGCTTATTCTTTGGTTAGCATTTTTTTCTTTTACTTTTAGTCTTTGCAATGGCTTCAGACTGTTAGCTAAGAGGCAAAGCTATCGTACAGGTACTTTTCATATATCTTGATTTGTTACCATAGTAGAATATAACCAGTTGATAAAAATTGGCCATGGTCCATGGCATCATGCATTACTCTGCTGAAAATCACAACAGTAAACGAGATCAGATTTTTATGTTTTACTATCACAAACAAACCACAGGCATCACACATCAGCTTATGACTTTGTCTTGTGGTTAGCTTTTTCTTTAGGCAACAAAAAAAAGGAAAAGGAATTCTGTGTAGCGGTCACTGCAGACCTAAGTTGTACCCAATTATATGTTTGACCTTGTTAGTACACTATCAGCTCTCCAAATACAAACGTTTTTATGCCATTCGTCACTGCAAGTTATAGGTCCCTCAAGATGGCCAAAATTTTGAAATATGCTTAACACAGAAAAAATGCGGTACGTTTATCAGTCTGAGTTCATTTCAATGGTGCCTAGAAAGCAAGTCCAGAGGCTTAGCAATGTACACTTTGTATTTGTCACAAAGAAAGGGCTGAGATTGACTTGCAGCTTACTCAAGCTGCACACCGAAACACAAAACCTCAACTACGTGAGAGCAGAAGCAGTGCATGCTCACTTTTCAATGTCGCTCTTCGCCCGAGAGTTTTCAGTAGTGACCTTCACTGGGGATTCGCTCAAGGCCTGCGAAAACAATGGCCGCTATTATGTCGCAACCCTCACAGATTCTTTTCCAGCTAACAGGAAATAGCATGGCAGTTCCAGTGAGCCAGCAAAAACCACCACCTTTCAAGCCACTTAGTTTCAGCCGCTAGCTTGAATGATAGGCATAGGTAATTTATAAAGAATTCTGGAACAATTCAGAATACACCATTCTGGCTGCATCTACCTTTGCCTGCTTGGCCATTGTCTTCATATCGCAGGGGTAGTGAAGCACTACTTATGGATGCACAGTTAAAAGGCTGAGAACTAGAGTAAATGACATTAGTCAAGTCATCAGTAACACGGAAGTGCCAAAATATGTATCAGGCCCACAGAAATTTGTGAATTCTAAGCTATGTGCCTAACCATAGCTGTATGTTCAATGTACTGCACTCCTCAGAAGTCCAAGCTCTGAATGGCGCCCAAAATCTTTAGCTATTAAAGGGACACTAAGAATAAATTGAACATGGCCTGTATCGATAGGGTGCCTTATCCTAATCTCAAAAGAGACCACTCTCACCAAAACCGGAGCATCTATAGGCAAAAAAAGACCAAAAAGCAATGCGCGGCTGCCGTCATCATCCTCCAACTTTGCAGGTCAAATTCATCCGCTAACACCGTTTTATCCGCAGATCCAAGAGGCCATGCTACACAGGCCTTCACTTCAAAAAGGTGCCAACCTGTCCTGTTCGGTTAGGATGTCCAAAGTTTTAATCGGTTGGCGGAAAGATTTTAAATCGAATTTTTTCGGCGATAAAGGCATCTTTTGATGCTGGAAAAATGACAATATTGGCAGCAACAGCAAGAGAATCACTTTTTACTCAGGACACTAACTGGACGTAGTTGCCCTCAGTGTCCCTTTAAGGTGGCTCAATGGCTATCATGTCCTGCCACTGAGCTTAAGTTGGCAGGTTCAATTCCCTGCTACAACAGCCCCATTTTGATGGTGGCAAAGCTGTAGCGCCTGGATGTAGTAAACATTTGTTAACTTCTCGGCTATCCCAGAGGCATTCTAAGTCCACTCTGCAGCACATCAAACAAGTCTCAAGAACATACCGCTTGCAGCAGTACAGCGATGTTTTCAGAGAGAGCCTCAATGCAACGGCTCATGTACAGAACACAGATGTAGTGCCACTCTTCCAGAGAGCTGGTCAGCGTCGACTTGAAGTCAATTTCCTGAGTGGTAAAAGAAAATGCATCATCATCACCGTTGGCCATATTGAGCTGAGACTGCAAGCAGTAATAAGGTCTTAGTGTCCTCCTACTACGCCTGTCGCGCATCGTCTCCAGCTTTAATATTTCAGTAAATTTCCAAACCTCGTCGCATCACCTGACTTTCTGCCATCACCAAACTCAATTTCCTTCCCTTGGCATCTAGTCCAGCACGCAAATGCATGCCTGGTTATTGGCTCTGTGCATTATTAATTTACTCTTCATTATTTCAGCCATAATACCTCCGACTCGAGTTTATCATGTAATAAACGCTGCTCTGTTTCTTTCTCAATGTTATCCCTGTTATTTTTCTTTTTACATTTCAACTAAACTGCATGTTACAGTCATTTGTGAGCCAAGTCAAAGCACAAACCCTTTTCACAATAATGGCGTTCCAACCAGAAAATCGCATAACGAACACTGCTGGATACCAACAACAGGCAACAAAGAGACGAAAGGTCCTTCATTGAAAAGGACGGGGACAGGGCAACTATAGCGGTATTCCATAACAGCGCGACAGACGGGACAGAGAAGAGAGGACACAACACAGAGCTCTGTGATAGCAAAGAACCGCGACTCGCTGGCTAGAGAAATAATGGAAGCCCACCTGATAGCTAGGACCTCAGACCAATGTATCAGTGCTCCCTCTGTAGCACTGTCAGATAAGGAAAACCGTCACCTTGATTGTGAATGCTAACTTGTGCCTGCTGTAGCGGTGATATCTCCCACGTATGACTCTTACCTGTTGACACGTGCCTGATGTACTGGCGATTTTGAATGTCACGTAAGACAAGCGTGCTTGTTTCTTTCCCGGCCACCAGGGCAGTATTTATACTGGCTGGCGGCCAATTAACGTTTTAGTCGTGAGTCAGCGCTCTGTGCTGTGTCCTCTCTTCTCTGTCCCGTCTCGTTATCGTGAGTACCAACTCGCCCAACAAATGGTATAGCGGTATTGCTGCACCCTTCTTCCATACACGAGTCACAGCCAATCCAGCTATGTTACCAGATATCCGTTCTGGCTAGATCAATTTAAAGGCAGGTCTAGTCACTTACAGAGCATTTCATGCTCTAAGAGGAGACCATTTTCTGCCGGTTGACATGTGGCAAGTTACTAAACAAAATAAAGTCAAAGACTCATGCATGGGAAGGGCAGGACAGAACTGGTTGTCACCTAAGGTTGTTGAAGTGTTCGAAAACACCAAACTCAAACGTCAATGAGCATATGCACAGACTTGCCCATTTGGGTGCTGGACCTTTAAAAATTCCCCTGCGCTAACTACTGACCTATTTGAGGGCAAGCATTGCTCACTAAGCAAAAAAATTTGGGTCTATGTTATTTGATAAGTAATTCAACGTCGGCACTTGCCTGGATTTTCTGTAATGAATGAAAAACTGGTGTCATCTGCAAGTACAGTTATCGAAAAGGCTGGCTGAGAAGCTAAAACTAGAGTGACTCTAGCCGAAACAGGCTGCACCCCCTGCCAGTTGCAGAAACAAGCAACGGTTTGGCTCGACAAGGAGGGCTAAGTTGTGCAGCCCCATGAAGACGTCTATTCGTCTGCCCATTTAAATTAACATCAAAAGGAAGAGCCATCATCTCTCTAATTAAAACACCGTGAAAATGCCACGGTAACCTTCAAAACAAATGTGCAACTCGCCCGCCCACCCACCAAGCCGGGCTGTCGGTCATTTCTTTGTTCAGCACATGGAGTAACCCGTCAGATCAGCTCCTTAGCTCGTATCCGCAAAAACTGTACTCGATGTACCGATGTTTAACTGCATCTCAAAGAACGAAGGCCATTTTTAGTGATTTACTCTCGATTAGGCTGTTAGTTAGTGCACAGGAATTTTTTTAACCCGGAAGATAAATATGGAACTCTCTACATATTGGAGAAGTGCAAAAAACATACCAGCGACCGACAGTGAATAAGCAAGCTCAACAAAAAACCCAACACACAATTCTTTGGCAGGCAGCTGAACAGGAAAAACACGACAATAACTATAGCCTTACCACCTAATAATACAAAACCATAATGCAGTCAGGAAGTGCACGAACCATCTTTCTGATTATCTATCGACTTGGGTAACTGCAGTGCTCAATGAAGGCTTTTTTGTTGGAGGAGGTGTACAAGCACGGATGTATGATTAAAGAGAGGAGACTCCTTCTTGAAAAGAAAAGAATGCATTAAACAAAGAGTAATTATGAACAAAAGGAATGAAGCAACATTTCATAAAGAACTGCGCTATTCACCTCTATTATTAAGCTTTTTCTACTGTTTGTCAATGCCAATTATTCGCACAGCTGTGTCACATGGAAAGTTATAATTCCTTTGTCAGTTCCTATTCTTGGTTTTAAAAATTTATTACTTCAAGCTTTGTTCTTATTCTGTATTCCTTTTCTCTGGCTTTTGTTTCCTTTCCTACAATGCCTCACAACAGCTGACTACGTCATAAAGGAATAGTAATTAAAAGAACATGCTGAAACAACGCACTGAGTCGGTGAGTAGTGGAAGCAGTGATTTTCCAAAGCGCTCCAGGTCTGTGCAGTACCTGGTACAATACCGTTAAGGAAAGAGCACACAGTAAAGGCCCATTTACACTTGCGAGTTGCGAACAAAGCACGACTGGAGGGCCGGCTGCAACCAGGGAGTGACTCGACAGTACTGATGTTCACATTTGCAAGGGAAATCTACGGGTCCCTTTCCCGAGTTGGTCTAGTTCGGGACGAAAGTTATCGATCTTGACTGTAGCCGGCAATGAGGAGCTGGATGTGGAACAAGCTCCCTTCACTTCAGCGCATTGTTGTTTGGTTAGTGGTTTGCGACTCGCATGCGACTATAGCGATTTTACCAATGTGATCATTTGCGACTGTCCTTTTCAGATTAGAATGGTCACACAACCTCTGATAATCACAAGTGCGAATGGGCCTTAAGACTGATCAGCGAGTCCGAGTTTTCATTCTGCAGCAGCAACGTCTCCATCATCAGCAGACGTGCTGAAAAGAAGACGAAGCAGCGACGTCGGCCATCAGCTTGGCATTCGTGCAAGCCACTCGAACAAAGAGTGACATTTTCATGCACAGTGGTCGGTTGTGCAAAACGTCTGCATTTTCCGCCTCGCAACCTTGAGACAACTAATACACCCCATTTCGTTATGGTTTTGAATTCCTGCATTAGTTCACGCGAACACAATGCCCTATGTACACAGCCTACTGACTGACATCTACTTCCCTCACCTGGCATTCCCTGTCTGCCTTGCTGTGTTTGCATCATTTTTATGTCTCCCCAAATTGTGACTTGGCATGTTTGCCTCGAGGCAAGACTTGTGTTTCTATTTTTAAGAGTTATTCATCTTCCAAATTTTTTGTGAGCGTTTTGCTCCTTTTAATTTATCTTAAATTGGCTGTAAGCCTGGCAAAGCTCTATTGGTCTGGGCTCTCTAACTTTTTTTTTTATCCTTTCTGAGGACCGTTTAAAGGTTTAAAGGAGAAATATTTGAGAAAATGCCACTCAATCTGGTCGAAGGACACTTCGTACTGATTGAATATGCTTCAAGGGAGTGTTTTGTAACCGGTTAACCTACTGCAATATTTACTTGCATAATGAAGATGCTCGCATAATGAACACACCCGCTACTTTCGCTGTCAGGTAGTACACTTAATTTTCCTCACATAATGAACACACCCTTCCACTTAACAGGGCTTGCTGATGATGATAGTGAATGCTGCTTAATGATTAATCACAATTTGTCAAATTTTAAAACTACAAACTGCGCACTATGAACAAATAGCCAATAAGAATGTTCTGTGAGGAATCCGACAACCAATAGAAATTATGCTCAGTCACAAAGGGTTTCTTTCTTTGATCTGCCAAATTAAGGACTGTACCAACCTGTTGGACTTCGTGCTGTATGCTCTGAGTTGTATTGGAGTGAAATTTAGTGCTCTCTCTAAACAGCATCATGAGCCGTCACTGGAGTTATACAAGTGGGTTTGAGATAGAATTTGATAACTATGCTCTTGAGCATGGAAACCGTGCTGCCGTGCGTTTTAAGAGTGCAATTCTATTTAGAATATCAGTCGTACCTAACCGAGTATTCAATCAACCAGCCTACTACTTGTCTCATTTTTTCAAATTTCACAATTCAAATTTTTTTCAGAATATTTTACCCTGCATAAGGAACGCACCCTCAAATTTCCAAAGTTTATGGGAAAAGAAGTGTGCTCATTATGTGAGTAGATACGGTAGATAGGAATGATAAATTAGATTTTCATGCTTAATATCATGTGATATTTTAAACAAAATTGTACACTGAACACATACAATAATTAAAGATAATAAGATGTACTTCTTGATCAATGCCATGTCTTGCATTCCTATAACTTAGAAATGGCTTGAATTTTTATGCAAGGTCTACGCGTGTAGTTGGGTGACATTATTGAAGACTTGATGACCACAGCTGTACTTTCCATTATATGCAAGCAGTTGCAAAAAATTCTTCCAGTTCCTTGAACAAAGCTCATAACAATCACGGCTTTTCTGTCTTTGGTAAAAGTATGTTAAGCAGCACCGTAGCTTGTTGCCTTCAACAGATATGTTGTTTGGGGCGTCTGAAAGAGAGACTGACAGAACTGACTGCAGCTAACAAGTGCATGGTGCTAGGTAAGTATTTGCGGAAAATAGGCCTGCACTTCTTTTTTGCTCTGAAGGGCCAGATTGAAAAGAAAACGTTTAGAGACTCCAGCAAGCTGCTGCACAATGAGAACTGAACACCGTCAAATCTCTCAAGACGTCATTAAAATCATGACTCCTCTCGAAGAAACACTGAAGACAAATTGATGTTGGCCTGTGATGATAGATTACCGCATTCTTACAACAAACGTATTACTTGCACTGATTATAACATAGAAAAAGCCAAAAATGAAATATAGGTGTCACCATTACAGGTAATTTTTGTAAGTAAAAGCGGTGTGTCGATATATAGTGTTTAGTGCACAGATCAGCGAGGCTAGGCTAAGCCATCGTTCTCTTCCACACGTTAATCACGCAGCCATTTTTGTTGTAGACGTTATGAGCTTGAATCAAGCTCCAGGAAAATTTTTAAATGAAATTTCCTCACTAATAAATCCATTGTCTGCTGTCCAACAACCCTTGACAAGCCCAGAAAGAGCCACAGAATTGATTTTTACTGAGAACAGAAACTGGACGAAATTATCCCCAGTGTCTGCCTCCATAAGACCCTAGTGGACTCGTAAGAGTCAGCCTGTCGTGTGTTTTCTGGTGCCCTGTGTCCAGTTTAAGGCAAATAATGCTCACCTAAAGCATTTTTCTGGTTTTCCGCAGATTGTTGCATGCACACGAAATGACGATATTGGTACCATTTTGGGGATAAAAGTGACCATTCGGGGGTTAAAGGCGACATTTTTGAGAATTCAGCAGCTCAAAAACTTTGTGCCTCCAGATAAGATATCATCACCACCATCCAGAAAGTGCCCATTGCAGGACGAAAACCTCCTTCCTTACCTCTCCAATTAACCCTCTCCTGTGTCAGCTGCGGCCACCTTATCCCTGCATACTGTATGTAAAGGATACAAGTCTAAGGTCCCATCGTCAGGAGCGATGAAGCACAGGACATACGCCTGATGCTCTTTCTTCTCTGGATCAGAAGATTCCTTCTTGAAGGCCTGGTGGAAACACATTGCTGTGACAGTAGTCTTTTCGCCCAACCTGCAGTGTGATGCACCTCGTACATGAGTGAACACAAAATTGCAAAAAACAATCATTTAATCATGTGTTACACAAGCTAAAATCTATCTTGTGCTACAATATCAGCATAAAGTATAATATCATAAGCAGAAAGAGGAACACAATACTGTGAAAACAAATTTTAGGCTCACAAACCACAATCCGACCAATAGCTTCGTTAACTATGATGGCAGGTGCTGTTTCATCTGAAGCTAGCACTACAGAGCAAGTTATTATGCACGATGAGCACTTGTGTGCAAAGAGCCATCCTATGCATCTTTTTATTGCATCTATGCAGAAAAACTGGTTGCAAGGCTAGATATGAACTCTGACACTAGAAGAGTCTGTGTAGTTAACACCTGTGCGCTAAATCCACGGTTAGAATAAGTTCAAATCTCAAGGACAAGGAACCTGGCCCAGTGCTTCTGTCTGCGACAGGGCAGTCTATTTATATCGTTGCACTGTTACCATTGAGAGTAATGAATCAGTCAGCTTGGGTTTGCACTATATGCTTGGTATGTTTGATAAGGTTGTTTGTCACAAGCAGTAATTAAGGGAATGTGAAGCATAAAAAAGCGCTTACGTTATTTCTATGGCATCCACATTTCCCCTTGTGTCTTGCAGGTCTCGGGCAACTTTCTTGATCACAAAACAGCGAAGATCCGTCTCAGCCACAGCACCGAGGTCGGTAGCAAGTAGTGACAGACTGAAAGCAAAAATGAAGCCATATGAAAGTTGCAAGGAATGGGTTAACGATAGCAGCTAGTGCTTTATTATGTGCCTGGGGTTAAGAAGGGTTCAGCAATAGTAGGTGTTTTTGATCTATAGGCTCAAATGATTTTGTGTTGCTGGTTGGGTTCGGGGGGATTATGCGGTGTATCACGTGCTGAAGTTTGGTGTGTATATATCTGTACATATATATCCACGTCTTATTCGACAGAGATGAGCCATGTGGATATATACATACACGTCTCATTTCTGTCGAATAAACAGTAGGTAATGAGCGCATGTGTAGTTCCCTTTCTTATGCCGTCGGCATTGCGCAGAGGTTCTCTAGCAACATGCACCATCTCGCCCAGCAATCCATTATTCTGGATTACTGTCGTTTTAAGGGAGGATGGACCTCGTGTAGCGGCAAACACATAACTGAACAGTCGACTAACACTGGCTGTTTTTTTTTTTACTTGTCAGTCACGTAGGGATTTTCACTCGCCACGTGACTATGCAGGCATGTTACATGGACAATAACGTTCACTGTATATAGCAGTGGTTGTATTACTTGCTTCATAAATGCTGAAGCAACGGCTGGCTTGCCGCGAAATACAGGACGCTTCGAGTACTATCGTGGCCTGATATTGCAAGCTAAGACGAAGCAATTTTTCAAGTAATAAGAACAGAAATTAACCCACCTCTCCTTCGTTTGAGATCTCGGTGGTTTCGGCGGCGGTGGCTTCTGTGATGCTTCATCAGCCGAGGTTTCGGTTTCGGACTGCTGCTGGGTTTTGGGGCTGATTGTTCATGGGCAGCAAAAGGAATGTCGTTGTCAGCTAAACGCCAGTGACTCTAAACATCACAAGACAGCACCCTTCGCCTTTGCAGAGCAGCGAATGTTTTTTTAAGAGATGAATGTAACGTGTGGTCAACCTTGGGTTGGACGGCTTACCTGTTGGTGTAAAGGTACACGGCATAAAACGTTCCCCGAAGCACAGACGCCGACGACTGATTAGACTGCGTGCTGGCTGAAGAATCGTATCCCGTGCTGTCCATGGTTAATTCGGTATTGTGGCTCTGCCGCAGATGTCGTTCAAGTAGTCGCGACAAGTCGCTGTTCGCGGCATCAATCACATAACCACCTGCGAGCAGCCATGTTTGAATATCGCTTTCATACTTTCTTTGATTTCGCTCAGTTTCGCTTTTCATTTAATCAACTAAAATAAAAATCTTAGCACATTGTAAGTTTTTAAAGCCATTAATAAATAGTTCATAACTGCTTTATTATTGGCTCATAGACACTGTCACAGATAATATTCTCAAAAACATCATGTAAAGCTTAATTGTGCATAAAGTTGAAAATAATTAAAACATATGGCCACTTAATTAGCTCCGACTTTATATTTAAAGTGTAGTTGTAATTTTTAAATAAATACTTGAAAAGCGAAAGTAACAGTTGTTAAAAACCCAGACGGCCCTTCATAGTACGGCATCAATCCAATCGCAGTCGTTGGTCTAGTAACTTGTTGGGACCGTTGGTACCACTGTAACAGCTGATTGCTGTGGCCGTTCAACTCGTTTAATTAACTGGCTGCTGCCGATGGTGTCGTTGATCATAACCAACATTTGATCATTATAGTCCTAATGTCATCTTGTTAGAGAAAGGATGGCTGCACGTTCAGCGGGTGAAGACATTCGCAAAGTTTTGTTCAAGGAGAAGCCTCAGTATGTCGTCAACCCCGTCGGTAAGGCTCATTTAATTATCCCATTAATTATTACCGCCTTGTCAGGTTAGGGTCGTGACCCTCTTCTTGTTCCGCATAGGGATCAAGACTTCCGACCACACGTCACCAAAGGCAAGCATAAAATTCGAACACGACGTCGAGGTCAGCCAGATTTCTCTTGAGAAAGGTAAGGTAAATTACTTGTTTTGCTTTCGCATGTGTTGCGTTCGTGTCGTCAACTATGCGCACAGCGGCAGATAGTATGCGACGGAGTGTGCAGCTGAGCGATGTGAGATGCGTTTTTTTTTTTTTTCGAGAACTGTGGGAGGCGAGTGGTTGGAGAAACTGTCAGTATTCATCTTGTTTCAAAACAGCATAGACACAAACGATGATCTGAATAAATTTGGTTAGTTGAAAGAAAGTATTCTTTATTTCATATGCAAAGACATAATATCTGGCGCTATGGCACGTGACCTCAGTGACCAGTTGCCTATATACAAAGACACGTTTTTACGTGCCAGATTTTAAAAAAATTGCTGCGCGCAAAATTTTGGCCTAATCGAGAGCAAACACCGCTCACAAGGTAGAATATTATTGCCTAAGTTGCTTGAGATCTAAATAAACATCGGTACTTGGCTGTATTTCGTGGAATTAGCGAGAAACTGTTCTCGACTACGAGTACAGTTTTTGCAAACGCGAGCAAAGCAGCCGGTCTCACAGGCTGCGCCATCTGCCGGACGGGGAGGCATACGGCGCGCTTCTCGCATCCACAAAGCCTAGACATCGTTTGCCTCTCCGTCCGGCAGATGGCGCAGCCTGTGAGGCCGGCTGCTTGGCTCGCGTCTGCAAAAACTGCACTCGACCGTAGCCGAGAACAGTTTTTCGCCAATTCCATCAAATACAGGCAGGTACCGATGTTGATTTAGATCTCAAACAACTTAGGCCATAATATTCTACCTTGTGAGCGCTGTTTGCTCTCTATTAGGCAAGAATTTTGCGCACATCAGTTTTTTAATTCCGGCACATAAAAACGGAAGACCCTGTATAAAAGCACAACATGGTAAATTAAAGGAACTCGGTCTCCCCTGTTTCTGCAAAGAATCCCATCAGGGAGCTTGGATTTCTTCGACGCATACTAGCTATATCCTGGTCAGACGTTTCTGCGCCTAATGATGAAAATATGGCATTTTATGCATTTTTTCGGGGAAAGTTTATGGAGATATGAAATTGTTTTCCATTCCCACTTGACTCTGCACTCTGGAAGTTCGGAAGCCTGGGATTAGTGCAGATTTATCAAACTTTGGTTTCGTGAGGGACGACAGAAATGGCAGCATAACTGCTGATACGTCTTTTGTTGTCATGCCAGCTTTTGAAGCAGGCTGGTTCAAGTGTTGTAGTTAATTAAAACTACATATCAGTGCTTATATTGCAGGTTCTTTTGTGCCTCATGTGACTTAACTGTAAACTACATGTCGTAGCCATCATTCGGTTGATGAAACTCACTCAGCATGAGATAAAAATTTAATTATAAATTATTTAGCGGTCATAGGTGAATACCACGGGGTGTTCCAGGTATTCTAATCTCTAATGCATCATTCGAAAGAAGAAAACTCAACTAAAATTAGGTATCAGTACTTCTTTAAAATTTGTTGCCGATGTCATAGCTTGTCTACTTCCCCATTTTTTTTAACCTCTATCTAAAAGGGCCTCTGAAACCCCTTATGAGGAGAGTACATAAACTTGCTGAGGCACTAGATTCTGTAGTCATGAGCACCTGAGCGAAATAATACATTTTTGCACGCAGCGGGGAACCCACAATTGTGCATGAAAGTGTGCGCGTCTTTTCTGGTTACTTGTTCTTGCTCGCGCCTTCCTCTGTTACGGGCTGCTGTGTAATTCGGTTCAGAGATGGTTGTTGTTAGATTCTTTTAGGTGTCATGAAGCTGCCGCGGTAGCAACTAGTCAGCCACTTCAGCGGGTCAAAAAGTGCCAACCTCCCCCCTGGGGAATTTCCACGTACTTCGGCAGACAGCAGAGGAGCGCAGACCTTTTAGCATGCAAAAAGTGACAAGAGGAGAGGTGATTCCGCACCAGGATTGCTGGGTTGTATTCAGCTCACATGAGGACTAACTCAAAAACGATAGCCTAAATATGTAGATGCATGCAGGCACTTGCGACCCGACAAGCAGTCAAATATCACTCAATGAAAACATATAACAGCAATGCGATGCGAAGTGTCCGGAGTGCTTTTCTTCCTCAAAGACTTTTGTGAAATTAGTTGTCACCTCTAAGTGGCACATTATTTTCTGTAGCCAATCAGTGGTCAGTACTGGGAGAGTTTGAGCATGGAAATTGTTCTGGCGATCTGTAGATAAAGCGCTGCCTAATTTTTTTTAACTTTTTGGTATGAGAAGGCCAGTTATAGGAATACTCTTGATGAAAAGCCATCTTCACTCATCCAAGTAGTGCCTCTGGTGTAGTGGTTATTCTAGAGGAGAGCCTATCACATATTATATAAACTCCTTTTGAGGTGGAACCAGCTCTTGTCACCTTCATGCCTGTATAGTGATTATATTTTGGGCAACACAGATTTATTACAGTTAGAGTTAGTGTTCATAATTTAATCTGCTTACTCTGTTTCAGAGTTGCACGAGCAGAGGCTGCAGAAACTGCGTGCAATCAGCGAGAAGCTTAAGGACGATGCGTGGAAGTATGAGCCGATTGAGAAGTTACTTGGCATGTAGAGGCTGTGTAAAGCGTTCCTGACTGATGCCATTCTACAGCCGGTGTCCTTGTTGTGTCATTTCCCCATCCCTTCATCTATCCCCGAACAGCATGGTAAGCATGCCTGGCGATCAAATTTGAAACGATGCATACGATTTCAAGCCAGGAGTGCTTCCAGTGTTGGTGACATGCCGACATAAAATTATTTCGATCAAGATATAGAATCACGGAACCAGCTCATGTCCAAGCAATCACATTATGTATTTTGAGTCTAGCTGTTAGTAGTCTGTGTCAGCTAAGTTTTTATTATCTATTTGAGTCTAGCTGTTAGTTGTCTGTGTCAGCTAAGTAGCTTTGTTGTTGAAGAGTGAGCATTATAATCTTTCAAATTTATTGTGGAATAGATACTAACTTGGGATAGGCTCAGTTTTCAGTCTATGACCTCAGTATTTGATGGTTTGAGACGTGGCATCTGGCGAAAGCTACGGTTGCTGAAAGTATGACACAAGAACTTTTATATGGACATGGTGCTATTGTCTGCATTTGACGATGTTTAGCAATAGAAGGCACCAAGTTTCCTATGTGTGTTGGGGATTGATGTGCGCTTTGAAGTTTTTATCGATAAGGTTAGCCGTGTTCATGCCATGCCTTTTATTTTTAGGGCCTTCATCATCACTGATCCTCTTCCAAAATCGCATCAGCATAGCCGTTCATCTACACTTCACCATCCATGCCCACCTGGTGATACAGGAACTCACTTTTGAAGTTCGCCTGCAATTTATCTGCATGTGATGCGTAAAGGAGGCATGTTCTAAGTTTACGTTCATTCCAGTTTCTAGCTTGAAAAAAAAAAAAAAAAAACGCTGCATATTGTGAACCAGCTGCTCATTTTACAATTTGAATGTGTTGCCCTGTGGTGAAGTGTTGTAGCCAAAAGTCTAATAAAAGTGAAAAGGTAAAAGGTTGCTTCATATTCTGGAAGGCAGCAAAGCTGATGTATTCTTATTGTCAGTCTTTCCCAGCCTTTTAGTTCACTCATTGTTCTTATGCCTAGCCCATAATTCGACAAGTCTCACTCACACATAAGGTGCCCTGTAATGGACCATCACCCTTAACCAGTCATTCACCTGACTGCATTTACTCAGCGAGTCAGCTGACCTTGCATCAGTTTCAGATAGTTAGCAAAGCTTTGTAGGGGGCTAGTTGGTAGTGCATGCTGAGACTGGGGAGCGCTAAATTCAAGACAAAGGGACAACACCACATAGGAACCCCACGAGACAAGAGCGCTCTCGTCTCGTGGTGTTCCTGTGTGGTGTTGTCTCTTTGTCTTGAATTTAGTGCTCCCCAGTCTAAGTGTTCAAATAGTTACCGCATAGCTCAAAATTGGCTCTGCAGCATCAGGACACATAGAAGTGCCTGCATCCACTATCAAAAAATTATTAGCGAAATTTTCTGCAGCATTTCTAACAAAACTTTCTTTGCACGCAGCAAGCTTCTGGTGCCGTCGGTCACGGGTTCGTGCATATGCCCACTTCCGCATAACACAAACAGCTGGAATTTGGTATTCGCATCAAAATATCAATCGACGCACGACGTCAAGATGAGCTTCCTTTTCGGAGGTCGCTCGTCAAAGACCTTCAAGCCGAAGAAGAACATCCCAGAAGGCACGCACCAGTATGACCTCATGAAGCAGGCAGCAGCCACACTTGGCTCGGGCAACCTGCGCCTGGCTGTCATGCTGCCGGAGGGGGAGGACCTCAATGAGTGGGTGGCTGTCAACACGGTGGACTTCTTCAACCAGATCAACATGTTGTATGGAACAGTGACTGAGTTTTGCACCGAGCGCAGCTGTGCCGTTATGTCGGCGGGCCCCAAGTACGAGTACCATTGGGCGGACGGCCAGACAGTGAAGAAGCCCATCAAGTGCTCCGCCCCCAAGTACATCGACTATCTCATGACTTGGGTACAGGACCAGCTTGACGACGAGGCCCTGTTCCCTTCTAAGATAGGTGTGCCGTTCCCCAAGAACTTTTTCTCTATTGCAAAGACCATTTTGAAGCGGCTGTTTCGAGTGTATGCACACATCTATCACCAGCACTTCTCAGAGGTGGTACAGTTGGGTGAGGAAGCACACCTCAATACCAGCTTCAAGCATTTCATCTTCTTTGTCCAGGAGTTCGGGCTTATCGATCAGCGTGAATTAGTGCCTCTGCAAGAGCTTATTGAAAAGCTTACCAGTAAGGACAGGGACAGCAATCCGTCGCGCTAGAACATAACATTTCATTTTCCATTTCTTTACATGACATAAATATAGCTGAAGCATAAATTACTGACTTTTTACATTCTGTACCATTTCAGTAAAAAATAATTATCAAGCTGGATGCAAATATTTTCACATATCCACGAAGGCTGACTTTGTCATGTTATAGCAAGTTTATGTTCTGGTACTAAGCACAGCTTTAAAAAAACTGCCGCCTGTTTGCACAGACCTTGTAGTGTATATTTGGCAATTCACGATGTTTAAATAACAGTGGAAATTTTTTACTGCCAACCATTTAAAGTGCTATTGTGCAACTGAAATGTAAGCTGCCTGTCAGTGGCGCTTCAAGCTGCACTGAGCAACATGCAGGTGTACTTGCAAATTCGAGGCTCGTATTTGTGTCAAATGTTTTCTGTGCTGTTTTGGGTGATATTTTAGGAAGAAAAAGATACTTTATGGCGAGATGTGAAAGTATGCCGACAAGGCATTTTGCGTTCTCAGGAACCACCTCATATTTTGACTGTAAGAAGAATAAAATATGACTTCTTCCTGCTTTTAATACTTATGTAAATGAAGATTTGACCAAACCCTTGTCTTCAGGAAAGAACCTTGGCTCTCAAAATTTAAAGCAATTCTTAACGGAAGAAGAGGGCTCTGCTATTCTCAAGATGACAATGCCTGGGACACCACTGCCAATCCATAACAGTGCCACTGATTGGTACTGCTGCCATATTGGGAACGAAGACAATGCACTGTGCATAGTAGCCTAGCTATAGTACTCATCATCTAGAAGTTATGGCAGCTCTTTCCTATGAACCGACATCAGAGTATTGACGACTTAACTTTTACACCCTATCTTCTTCCATTCCTATTATTCCATTCCCTGTATGCGGGGTTGCCAGCCTGACACTATGACTCATTAAACTGCCACGTGTGTCGAAGCCTGACATTAATACAGTAAAACCTTGTTGCGTTCCCAGTTGGTACCCTCAAACTCGTCATTAAATATGTCCCATAGAGTTGCGCTATATATCTTCCGGTAATATGTTCCCAGATAACACAATTTTCCAGCTACTACGTTTACAATTTTGAGAAATTGTGGTCATATAATACGCTTATTGACCAACTGCACATGTGCAAGCGTACGTGAGGGCATACGACATGAGAAGATGACATGCAGCGGCAGTCAACCACCCTGATTACTTTTCTGAAGTGCCCGAATGCAAGGAGGCGAAGCACCACCACCGCCAACAAAAATAAAAACGGCGCGTTAGCATTTAAGATAGCCATTTTATTTTTTCGGGCACGTGACCTGAAGCTGGCAAACGCTGAGGTTTCTCTCGCGGTGCATAAGGGCAAGGGGGCGAAGCATCTACGAACTGCAGCAATGCGCTTACATACATAACGCAGCCTAAGGGGAATTAAGTGGCTTTTTGAGAATTCGGAGTTGTTCCAGAATTCGAATACATGAAGGTTCTAGGTAAAGCATGCCAAGTTGTTTTGCGGTAGCAACCGTTTCCACATGGGAAATGTAGCACTACCGTACATGACGTCATCATTAATTGCAACCCTTGCCCGTCGCTGTGCACGGCAGAGAAGCCTGACCGCTGATACGGTTTTATTCGGCGATTGCGTCGCCATTTCAAATGCTAACACAAAAAAGTGGCAGGGTGTTAAAGTAGTTAAACCGATTAGACATGCGAAAGCATGTGTTTAGCCTGGTTGGCTCATGGTTTTGCTTTGCTGGGTCGTCGGCACGCCTGGTGAAAAATTGGTTTTTGGGGAATAAAATGGCGCAGTATCTGTCGCACATCTCGGTGGATGCAAGAACCGCGCCATTAGGGAAGGGATAAATGAGGGCGTGAAAGAAGAAAGAGGTGCCGTAGGGGAGGGCTCCGGAATAATTTATACCACCTGGGGATCTTCAACGTGCACTGACATCGCATAGCACCCGGGCGCCTTTGCGTTCCGCCTCCATCGAAACATGCCACGTTATTAGACACGGGTTAAGTTCTGATCGAGATTAAGCTGATCTGATCTGTTCGCTTCGCAGATCTAAGTTGATGAAGACGACGATGTGCAATGCCCAGCATGTGTGTGTGTGTGTTGTAGTTTAATATGAGGCAAGATCGGCTGCGGGGATAGCATATATAGTGCTCCCGTGCAGTGAACAGCAAAGCTGATCTGTGCTCCGCTGCGGGTTTGAAGCCCAGTCGCGGCAATGTTTATTTATTTCTGCATCTTCAAGGTCATGGTTGGGTTTGACCACGTGAAGTAGTGCTTTCCCACTAAAAGACTTCATATGTTTTCCCTGCAAGATTCGCACATTCGACTTCTTTAAACTCGTTGAATTATATTACCTCTTCAGTTGGCCTTTAAAGAGCAGAAACACTGCAACAGTTAGCCGTCGTGGTGGCTTCCCCACAGAACTTTAGTGCAAAGGGGCGAATCATCCAAAAATTGCACTTTGATTACTTTTGTCATTGCCGTCGACGGACCGGATGCGTTACGAAACTCCTTCCAGGCTGCTTTTATGCCTGGAAGGACTTTAGGAACTCATCCGTTCCGTCGACGGCAATGACGAAAATAATCAGAATCTGTTTGCAATTTTTTGGATGCTCTGCGCTTTTGCACCAAAGTTCTGCGGGGAAGCCACCATGGCGGCTAACTGTCTCAGCGTTTATGCTCTTTAAAGGACAACTGAAGAGATTGTGTAATTAAGAGTTTAATGAAGTCGATTTACGAAATTCCTTCCAGGCTTAAAGTAGCCTGTGCATATTTGTGTGTATATTGCCTCTCCCTCCTATCCTCTTTTCCTGTCCCCTCACTTCTTTCATTTCATTTCTCCATTCTGCCTGCTATTCTTTATTTCCGCTGCCCTAGATCAGGTGCTTCAGTATCATGGCAGATGCCGGGGCTGGCAAAAATCTTTTCCTTCCTTTTTATTATTACTTTAATAAACCACTTACTACTATTAGTAGTAGTAGTAGTAGTAATAGTACTACTACTGGTTAAAGCAGCATGAGTGCGTACTGAATTCTGTGAGCACGAGGAAAGGATCTGTTCAGATTTGTGCTAACATGTGCTAATCAACATTTTTAGGAAGTGAAATTGTGAATAAATGCCATTAATTTTACCTCATTCAGCAGTTAACATTTCTCAGAATTAGGTGGTTTCGATCACACGCTTTGCTGGAAAACAGGTTTCTTCCGCAATTCTCGTAGAAACGTATCGGCTACTGCACGTGCTATGGACGGGGTACTTGTTAGTGTGCACCATGCAAGAGCAGCGATACGTATACAAAGGAAAGCTGTACAGCTTTCACAGAGACATTGTAGTTCAAGAACTCTTCGTCATAGTCGGGGGCTCTGCTTCAGTAAACACTAAGCAGTTATCACTCCCCGATTACAAATCTACACAACCCTTGGAAAATTGTAAACATTGCACTGAAACGTATATGCTACTGTGAGTCAACTGAAGACAGTTTGATGGGTTACAGAGTTTCCTAGAAATAGAT
Organism: Amblyomma americanum; assembly: GCA_030143305.2. NCBI lineage: Eukaryota > Metazoa > Arthropoda > Arachnida > Ixodida > Ixodidae > Amblyomma > Amblyomma americanum. Next base: position 334,496 of record JARKHS020017332.1, read on the forward strand.
TCAGTCTAACGCGACAGCGTTAAGGAGCTCGTGTCGCTGTAAAACAAGGTGTCGGTGTCGTCGTTGACTGTGAGCGAAAAGAAGCAGCCAGAGAAATCTCCAGAGCAGCCTCCTAAGAGGTAGGTGGGCTGCGTATCACGTGAACTGCCAACCGGGTTGACAAACCGCATCTTGGCAGGTGGCAGTTAATGATTGGTCACCGGAGGTTGCTGGGAAAAGCAACCTGGGTCGCACAAGTCCCACTGGTGGCAGCAGCTGTCACTGTCTGGCAGTGGCTCATCACGCTTAACCGCTGCACCAGTATGCCAGGAGTAATAGGACTCCAACCAGGGATCAATGAACGTTAATTGTAAAGGCGTTAGTTATCACACCATACTCTAAGGTGTCGGTTAAGTGCCCCCTCAAGATTTTTCTACCTGCAGCTTAGCACCCGGTGCGGGGATTTTGCTATAAAACAAGGGGCTTACTCCAACATGACTCGGCAGTCGCTGCAGGCCTGAACGCCATACTGGAACAGTGCGTGGAAAGATCAAAAAGTTGCCTAAAATATTTCGGGTCCCACAGAAGCACTAATATATTTTGCATGCAGACCACTTACCGGGGTTCTGAGCTAACCAGGATTATTAGCAGGAAAGCAGAGAGGGGTAGGGGGGGGGGGAGAACTCTGGAAACTGTTAATGTGGGTTCGGTTTTGAGGAAATCAAACTGCGCACTAGGTAGTAACTGCCTACCAGCATCCACACATGAGCGATCATATGGCACAGCACTCTGTTAATTACCTACTGTTAATCGCTGCCCATATTGCTCACCAGAACTGGTGTAATGTCGTTTACTGTCGGCCAGTTGTGAATAAAGCGACGCAGTTAGGCAACGAAAACAAGTCACTTTATTTCAAAGTTAAACAAAACAAGTCACTTCAATGTCACTGCACCCAAAAATGAAAAAGAAAAAAGGGTGGTCGCACTCTGCCCTGTTGCTGAAGACCTGAAACAAACAAAACGCGCAAGCACAAGAGTCATCCCACTGATTCAAACTGCCAGCTTGCTTCTGTAAGGGAGCTGTGCTGTCAGCTTGCATGCTGACAGCACAGCTCCCTTACAGAAGTTTCTTTAGACAGTCCATATATCTATAGACTCTCCATAGACAAAAACTAGAGAACAGTCTGTAGGCAACACAAAACCGACAGTCTACAGACAATCTATAGATTAATGGCCATACACTTTTAGTAGACTTGTCTATAGTCAGTCTATGTACTACAAATTTGCAAAACAAAATATCAATAGGAAGGCAGTACAGTCTATAAGAAGTCTACAGACTGTCTATAGACCATTTTTGTAAGGGAAGCTTCCTGCGCCGGGAGCATCGCACACTAAAGCGTTAACAAAATATTAGGGCGAACACAAAAATAACAAGACATGCACACGAAGGCTGCACACGACTACATCGAAAGACACTCTCCTCATTTGTACATGATCAAATTTGTCGAGGAAAGATTTTGCATGTTCAAATAATCGCGGATTTTATGCAGTCATCGGTAAGAAAAATTAAAGGGGACACAAGGTCCGCCTTAAGAGTATGACGCGATAGCGTAACCCTCAACGTCACCTAGGTGGCTCACCTGCCTCCTACAGGTTGCTGGCTGGAGAAAACCTACCATAGCCATGCCCGTGACTTATCGTTCATGGCGCGATGCCAACCACGCAAATACCAGATCTGGAGAGCGGGGCCTTTTTACGCTATCGCGCTAATATGCACGACCTTTCGCGAAGAGCAAGAGGCAGGCCCTTACCTCTTCCACGAGATAGTTTCATGCTTGTATGATGCGTCCGCACACCAAGCAGTGTAGCAGGGCATACTCTAGTGAACGTGATGCTAGACATTGCAAAACGGATGAAGCCCATACACGTGGCATGACTCGCTGAAATTTACCATGAATTCAAGGGGTGAAAAGACATTTATACATTACTTAGGCCAGGTATTTCAAAAACAAAATCAGAGTAACGCTGAATTGAAAGGGCGTTAAATGTGTTTCTTAGGAATTCATGAAATGAAGGTGGGAACAACATGCTTCTTTGAAGATAATTTCACGAATTTTAAGTCGAAATTTTGGCCTAATTTTTAAAAAAATATGAAAACTTGAAAAATTAGGTCCTCGCGAAATTTAGTTGACTATCTTTATATGATTATAAAAACCAAATTCATATCGTGACCGTTACGTGACGTCCATTGTGAATTGATAAACTGAAAGTTTAACTGAGGACAGAAACTGCAGGAAAGATTTCGTTAAACTAGGTGTTAACCAGAAAAAACTCAGCCCTGGCATAAGTCTCAAAATCAGTTTTCTAGCTAATAAAAGTTTCTTGATCTGTTGGTTACAACCAACGGCGAGTTGCTAGCGAAGGGCAAGAGAAGGTGCCCTGCGGAGTGAAGAATATTTCCCACTAAGCCGCAACAGCACATGATGTGCATAGGAAGTTATTTGTCAGCTGGCCGAGGAGATACAATGTACGGCGCTCAGTTCGAACCATCTGCGCTATTGCACTGCCCCAGGTACTTCCTTTTGCTTCGTCGTTTGGTGCAATAAAACTAAGCAGCATACAGCTACGTGGCCGTCGTTTTGGAAAAGGACGAAGCTAAAGTAATTGCGGCCACGGTATAAGAGCGTAGACTGTTTCAAAATGGCCGCCGTAGGGATTGCTACGCCTCTCCAAAGAGACGTCACTTTTGTTCGATATTTCGCCGATACATCGCATAATTACATTACGTACGAGCTTTGATAGCATTAACTCTGGGCAACAAGCTTGTCCATGTCTTAGGTGCGGCGTTTTCATGTTTTGTTTGCCAAGGAGACTCAAGTTCCTTAACGGCACTGCCTAGCGCAACTTTTTGCTAATAAGCCCTCGTGTCGAGACGTTAGTTCTTATGCACATGCCTACATTGCTCCCACAACTGACCCGCCGTGACGGCACAATGGCTATGGGAAAACTTCCGTGAGCAATGCAGAGGCAGTGCACGGTAAGGAACCCTCAGGTGTTCCAAGATTAATGCGGAGCCCTCCACAACAATACCTCTCATAGCCCATGAGCCGCTTTGGTATGTTAAACGCATTCACCACGACATACCTAGGTATGGCGCGGTGACGTCACGACAGCTCAGTGAACTCTTGTGCATCGCTCACCCGGCAGCGGTCCTCCTCAGACGAAGTACATGGCACCCTGGAGGGACTCTAGCACCTTGACGGCCTCGACGTACTGTCTGGTGGTGAGCGAGTCGGCGCTGCCCTCGGAAGAGTCGCTGCTCGAGCTAGACACGTCTACCTTGCTCGCCACGTGGTTCTTGGCCCGGTACGCGGCCAGGTGCGCGTAGTAGACTGGAGCCGGGATGCTCACGCTCCGCGCGCAGCGGGCGTACGTATGGCAGAGGTAGTAGCTAAGCTTCTCCAGCTCGTCCGCCGTAAAGTTTGAGTCGTCCCACACGACGTAGTAGTGCGATGGCTTGCTCGTGCCCTGCACCAGACGCCACGGAGACGGTTAAACACGCGGCACCGCAGGAATTGTGGACGACAGACCTCGCGTCACATTCCCGCCAAGGCTTGCGCAGTCTTAACTAGGGAACCAAGAGGAAGAAATGGGCTTGGGCAGGGTATGTAATGCGAAGGGAAGACAACCGATGGTCCTTAAGGGTAACGGAGTGGATTCCAAGAAAAGGGAGGCGTAGCACGAGGTGGCAGGAAGTTTATGTGGGCGGATGAGATTTAAGAAGTTGACGGGGATATGGTGGCCGGAGCTGGCAAAGGACAGGGTTCATAGGAGACGCCTTTATGTGCAGAGGCATAGTCAGGCTGATTATACTACTGATGATGATGATGAACTGAGTGCCTCCAAAATTTGTTAGTTTTCTCTTGGTCCCCTTTTTAAAGCACATTACGCTTTGCGGGAGCACTTTACTGGCTGTTACACAATGAAACATCAAACATGGCGCATGCGCAGTTGCTATCTGGGCCCTAAGCTAACAGTCATCCTGTCCTCTTTAGTGCGTAAGAAGATCCTAGACTCCCTGTCACTGCATCCATAGTGCTGCACTGACAAGATGTGAGCACGTTGAGTTTGTTTCTGCGTCATTGGGGAGTTTCAGCGACCCTGTGATCTTCTACGGCTATTTGTACCGACTACTGAGACTGCCCCACACAGCATTCTATTACTGCGCACCTGAATGCCGAAGTGGCTGCAGAGGTAGAAGTCGAAGTCGAGAGGGTGCGTGACCACGGAGTCTACGATGGTGCCGGGCGGCACGTTGCGGCACTTGCCAACCCCGTCCCGGTCGCTGGCGGGCATGAAACGCGTGTGGTGACGCTTCTGGACCACGATGAAGGTCAGCGCCGGCTCGTACGTCTCGTTCGGGGAAAGCTCCTTACACGCCAGTCGGATGGCGCTCACCTGGAAACAAGATCAGGGCCCAGCTGTAGTCCTGAACTGGTCGGCTAATTTGTTAAAACACAGTTTCTTGAGTTGGACAAAAGGGGTGGACAGGACGACACCAAGGCGTACAGAAATGCTAAGAAACGTCGTCTTCGCGCCATGTTAGGAGAAACTTATGGCGCTGTGAGTAAATTAGTATCGTATTTTGAAAACTGGTAGAATCCAAATTAATTTGAAAGCGTTTCTGATCGGGCTAGCAGACAACTCGTGACAGCTAAAAATGCAACTCTGTGCAAGACAGGTGCGATGAACACCAGCGCTGTGGTGTCCAGCGCTGTGGCGTGTTGCATTTCTTTAAGATCCGCCAGTTACAGCAGTTGATTATGTTCGTAGTTGAATCCACGAGACAATATGCTGCTGCCTCTTCCAATTATAAACAACCCACAAAAAGATGTGGGGACATAACTTATTGCGTTGGAAACTTACCTCGCGGTTGCGAACCTCCATGAACTGCCCTTCGCTCACTCCGTCCCGGTAGAAGATGATGCGCTCCGGCTTGTGCTTGGTAGCACGGTAAAAGGCCTTCAGCATGTCTTTCATCATGTCCTTAAGGTCCTTGATGATCTCCAGGCGCGAGGTGGCGGCGGAGTCCTCCATCTGGACGCGAATGGAGGCATGGAACTTGTACGGGATGGCGTCCAAGCTACCAACGCACGCCGCGATGGACGGCCTCAGCTTGTCCCCGGGCGCCGGGTGAGTCACGTCCGCGCCGATGATGATCACCGGCTTCAAGAAGATGTCCGGCTTCTCCTGGGCCAGAAGGCTGTTGTTGGTACCGCCCAGCTTGGCGTTAATCTTCTGGCAAAGGTTGGTGATGAGCGCGGCGTTGCACTTCTTGATCACGTTGTTGTCCATCACGCACTGGGTGCGCAGCCCGATCTCGGTCTCGGCTACCTGTTTGATCTCGGCGTAGTTGGTGTTCTTGGCGAGCACGATGATGACCATCTCGAGGTTGGTCGTCTTTCGCTGCTCCTCGAGCAGGATGTTCCGCATGGGCTTGCGGTTCGCGTCTGTCGTGGTCACGTCCAGCGGCTGCTCGATGCGCATGCCCAGTTCCTGGCCCACCCGAATGAGCATCTTGACGAAGTTGTCGAGGCTGTCTCGCTGCGCGAACCGGCTCAGGTTGAGCAGCGTCCAACGGGCCAGCGTGGCCGGCTTGTAGAAGTGACGACCCCGCAGTTCCCAAGTGCCGTCGCGGGGCTTGCCGACGGAGTTGTTCTCGAAGACCAGCGACGGCGGGTCCAGCACCCGGCCCATGAGTTGCGTCGGCTCGGTGTTGATCTTGATGCCGAACTCGAGCAGACACTGGTCGCTGCTCGTGACCAGGTCCCGCACCGACTGGCGGATCTCGTTGAAACGCTTGGCCGGGGGCTGGGCCGTGCGCTTGATCATCTCGGACGTCTGGCTCTCGTCCAGTTTCTTCTTGCAGTGCTGCCCTGCGACGATCTCGCAGACCTCCAGCGGGAGGTAGACCGGGTGGGTCTCGCTGCCGGTCTGGATGCAGGGCAGGTTCGGGTACGAGAGGCGGCGGTAGCGGTTCTGGAAGTAGTCGGCCACCGAGCAACTGGTGCCGTCTTCCATGTTGAAAAAGAGCTTCTTTGCTGGTTCCTTGGTGACGCGAACCACCTTGTACTTGCGCTGGTAGGGAAGGTGGGTGACCTTGACGCGCAAACCCTTGAGCTCCTTGTTTAGACGAATGTTCTGGAAGTCACGCAGATCCCTGAAGTCTCCGGCCGACATCTCGCGCCGGCCCTCATTGAACAGCTTGCACATGAAGCTGGTCACCGGCAGAGGCTCGTAGAAGGCGGTGGCCGACATGTCGACGTTGAGCATGGGCTTCCACTGAGCGGGCCGCACGCTCGTGTAGTAGCCGAACCAGACTTCGCGGCCACCTCCGAGGGTGTTGTTGTCGTTCGGGAGCGGCGGCTTGAAGAAGGACCGCCCGACGGGCACGAGTTTGAGCGACGGTCCGTGCCGCAGCACGATGTCCACGGCTTGGAGGACCTCCTGGGGAACCTGGCTGACACGGTTCTCGAAGACTGCGTGCAGCGTGTCCAGATTCACGGTGGCCGCGTACTGGATTTTGACGATGAACTTTTGAATCCGCTTGTCCTCCTCGAGGTCGACCGTGAAGGTGCGCTCACGGAACTTGAGCTCACGGCGCGTGTACAGATTCTTGCGGCCGTCGAAGGCGGGCATGCAGCCGTTCAGGTCGACCCGGTACTTCTTTACGAGCAGCTCGATGACCAGGCGGTTGATCTTGGTGCTGATGCAGCGGTACTTCCGCTTCTCGGGAATTTTGGCCTCCTTGCGCGTCTCGGAGCAGATCTCCACATCGTAGTGGAAAACGTTTCCGGAAGGAATGTCAACGCTGAAGTGGTTGGCGGTCAACTGGATCGGCCGGCCCAGTTTTCCTTGCGAGGGTCGGCGCGGGAAATGGGACGGCAGGGTCCGCTCGATTTCCTGCAGACCACGCCGGGGCACTCCGCGGCTAAGGTTAAAATTCCCACAGCGCACAACTAGTGTTCGGCATTCTTGGACAAAAATTTTAAATATTGGAAAATGGTAAGGTATTGCTGTGGAGATATTGGAGGTAATGATCATAGTGCGAATGTTTTTTTTTAGTTTACTAGCTGGCATTAAGCAGTTAAGACTGCCATATTAAAAGAATGGGGAACGCTTTTGACGATGGCAAAAACGTTAATAAAAAATGCAAGCCTGCCGACGGGAGATTTGCAGATCTTTTGCCCAGAATAGTCGGGTAGTCAGTTGAATTACGCACTGATTCCGCGCGTGAATTACGCCATGCCCTCTGCGTTAGCTTCCTAAATGTAAATTCCTCCATCGACATGAGTCAAGATATACTGAATTGCGCGTCACGCTGTTGATATCGAGAAGTCAAAATGATCTCGGCAAAGTAAGGCGAGAAACAAAAGTGAATGGAATGCATTGTCACGTCTCTATGCTGCGGATGAGAACTCGTGATTTTGTTTCGGTGAGACACTTTTTCGCCTGTGGATTACTAGCATGAAATCTGCTCCTGTGAGCTCTTAATCGACCGCAGTAGTCTTTCTTATCTTTTGCTTGTTAAGTACGGCGAGTTTCGAGACAAACGCGAAAAATTTTAATTTTGTAGATTCCTGTGGGGCGAAGTGACACCTGTAGGCAACCTGAAGTTTGCAGCGTCAGTCGCAGCGCTGTAACACAGGCCAGCAAGAGGACCAAGCATTGTTCGAGGGAGTGAAGACTCCAAATTTTTGGCAATGTAAACAAAAACTTCAATATGAACTTTATTTTGTCGTTTTAATTAATTGAAACTCCTACACTGAAATGTTGCAGAAGTCAGGATGGCAGTAAATGAACAAAGAGCTATAATTAGTTTTTGTATGGTTCATAAGAACTGGTGCTCACTTGTGACATCACGACAGTCTTTTGACTTCTGAAAGCGAAACTGAAACTGCACGGAAAAATAAATTCATTTATAAATTAGGCGCTGAGCGTTCCAGAGTACCTGAGCAAGCAATGCAAACACGCGTCTGTGATCATTCTTAATGTGGTATCGAATCCCCTTAACGAAGTGAAAATAAAACCTACGAAGAAAAGTGTTGATAATTCGTTTTTTGAGGAAATGAACTGGCGCAGAAGACGCGCCTCTCCTATGTCGCGTAAAGATGGGTGGCGCAAAAGGGGCATTCACTTGAAAGAACCCGGGACTGCACTTGTCCCGTCTTCTTTCGTGTGAATGTCGCTTCTGTGCTACCCATCTTTGCGCTACGATGAACACCCTTGCTGAATCACATAGGTAGGTGGACACCGGAACCGAACCGTAACGGAAGGGAGGAAGGTGGGAGTGAAAGAAGAAAGAGGTACCGTACAGTGGAGGTCTCCGCAATAATTTCCACCATTAATTTCTGTCTGTCTGTTGTTGCCAGGAAGAAAGAAAAGGAAAGTGCACAGGCCTGCTCACTGGCTCAAGCCGAGCCACAATCGCTACCACGTGCAGATAGTAGGAGAGTTGAAAGATGGGATAGAAAGACAGGATAGTAAAGACGCGCTAAAGACTAGGTCGATGCCGGAGGTAGTGCAATACCAGGCCAACCGGTGGCGGGAGTGAAGCAACCTTCAAAGTCTCCGCCACATTTACAAAAATAAGTTGGACCCGTAACAGATACTTTACGGGGTCCGGACGGATGCCGCTCACCTCTTATACTGCCCATACTTTCGACATCGGGCCCTCCCATTGGTCGGACGCCATCCCGTGCTTTTCACGCGCCTTCTCCTTTCCCCTTCCCACGCGGTGCCAAAAAACGCGAGTGGCGTATGGAAGCACCGACGTCGTACGTAGCACGATCATTCCGGAGACTGCTCAGGTTCAGCATCACGTAGGGGGAGCCACAGTCGACAAGGGAAAAGGAGCAGCGAAGCAGGAGAGAAGAGATTGCGCGCTATACCTTTGTCCGTTGAGGGACGTTAGTGGAGTTCCCATCTCGTGACATTCCTGACGCCTAGTCATAAAATGTATAATGGCAAAATCATCGAAAAGAGGCCCTCACGTGAAAACGCTGCGGTTGCTCTTGGCAGCGTTTCGCTTGCTGCGCAGCGTAACGCCTGCACTTGAAATTTTCCTGAGACGCGCCTTGGAAGCCATATATGGAACCTGATAGCACCTCGGTACGGTAAGGTGCATGCACGGTCACTAAAAACGCCACCAACCAAGCCATGGCTTGCAGTCTGGCAACTATCGAGAGCCGGGCAACGTGCCCCGCCACTGCACACGCGCTGATTGGTGACTACGTGGCAGGCAGGCGCTCTGTTGACGGGAACGTGGCGCCACCTGGCGCCCTCAGGGTGAACTGCTCATGCGCGGTAGCGGTACGACTAACTACCGACATGCTACGACGGCTTTAGCGCCCACACCCTAGGCTGCAGACACGTCCGTGGGGGCACGCGGAAGCAGCAGCAGCCGCCACTCACCCGAATCTTGAGCTCGTCATTCTGCGACTTGGTCTGGCCGACGCCGTTGCAGGCCCGCACGGGCGCGGCCGTCGGCGAACCTTCGGTGGGCGCCGCACTGTGTGCTCCGTTGCTGTTGGCGGTGCCCCCGCCGCTGGTGATGACGTCATTGCGGGAGTGAAGCTGGGGCGGGTGCGCTGTGACCATCCGCTGCTGCATGGCATTCACGAACGAACTGTGGGGGGCGCCGTTCAAAGTGGGCGGCGATTGGGCCACCTGAGAGCATCTGGTGGATCCTCCTGGACCAAAGGCAAGGAGTTAGCATCACCAATATCGAAAAAGCTTACCGCTGGGTGACCAGTTTTTCCAACATGGCATGACCAAACAGCTCCGAGTACTAACGGGTGTTTCACTATTGCGCACCTGAAAGAATCGGCCATGTATATGTTAAGCCGCTGAAGACATAACCCCGCCTTCTGTAGAGCACCCGCTTCGAAGAAGGGACGTGGTGGGCACGACTCCTGCTCCCGGCCGGTTACCCACCGGTTTCCTCAAAATGGGCACAAGCTATGCCCCGGCCTGGTGCTCGGCTTGCTATTGGGTTCCATGGGTTGACAATGGAGCGCAAGCCTTCAAATCCCGTCATTGGGCTTGAAGAGGTACACCGGAAATAAGATCTCTCATTCGGTCAAAGCGCACTTGGGCTTCAGCTGAAAATTTTTTTCGGAAAATCAAAAATCGTGCAAGGCGAGGCAAGGTTGTTGAAGCTGGTTAAGCTAATCCATGAGGTAAGCCATCGAAACAAGTATGCATTTCAGATAAAAGTAACAGGGGCCTAATCGGAAGCAGCGGGCGACATGCCGCGTAGTTTTTAATGTATGGCAAGAAGACTAGTCGACAAGGCCATTGTGAACCTAACCACTCAGGAGTTGGAGACGCGCCAGAGGGGAAAAAAATATGCGTTAGCACCATCCAACGCGTCGGAATGACTACTTCCCGCCTATATTGGAGCGCGAAAAACAAGAGTGGTTACTCCCTTTACACCCATTGTAGCGGCCTCGCACAGGAGCAGCGGCAAAGGCGCGATTTTAAATGAAACAATGCACGGCAAACCTGGCCGCTTCACTGCAACATAGCACAAGAATCGCGCGCCTCTAGGCGAGATGCAATCTCGTGCGCGTCGCGAGACAGGCAAGTTGCAATAACCTACGAGTTAGGCCTAGCGCGTTCCTGCAAGCAGACCTAAAAAATAGTGGCAAAAAACCACCTGCAATTTTCATGTCCGCTGAAGAAATCTCGCGGATGAACGTCAAGCATCGCGATAACCGATGACGAAATCAGCTGCGGTCAAAAGCGAATCGCCACTCAAGCTAAAAGCAGCATCGCGCGCGGGACATCGCGATTTCGGCGTGCTGTACCAAAAGGAGAGGGCGGCGCGGGGACAGCCTACGGTCGTGACGTCATTCCAAGCCATCTAGTCAGACGGGGTTGCCCGAAAGGCAGGGATTCGGATGGCGTCCCATGGCCTCCACGATAGGTTCCGGAGGCGCTGTACAGTCTATCACGGAGGCCACTGCGGGCCATGGAAAGCGCTCCGCGATAGGCTCCGGTGCCGGGTGCGCTCTATCACGCATGCCACGGCGGCCCATGGAAAGCGCTCACCTCTTCCACGGCCTCGCGGCCGCGCCAGCGGGACGGTCTGCATGGCGGACACAGTGACCGCCCGGCCGATGAACGAGCTCCTTCTGGAGCGAGCTGGGGGAACGTGCCTCGCGCCTAGCCTCCGGCCCGGATGGGTGCGGCCCCCGGGCCGGGCCAATGGGGGAGCGAGGCATTGTTGAACCCGCGCTGTGACGTCACAGACGAGGGAAATGGGCGGGGCCGGGCGAGCGAGCGCAGTCATGCCATCGGCACGTGGTATGCGCTTCTTCGCCGTCGTCTTTGCGGAGCTATAATTTGGTCAAGAAGCTGGACTGGAGCGGTTAGCGCCCAGACCGTGGTTAACAGCCCTTCCAAACGACGTGGCCGCCGCGATCACGTGCGGCTTCGCACCTTCGCTTATGGCGTCACGGCCGGTGGACAAGAGAAAGGACTTCCTAGACTGCACTTAAAAGCTTATAACCAAGGGGAATAAGCGAGTTTAACTTGTAAGTTTGTCCTTTTGGGATTCTATGAGAACATGGTCCCTGAGGCACTGTTCTACAGTCTCGCAGCCTACACTTATGCGCAGTTTGTACCATAAGTAACTATGTCATGGGTGGGACAAAATTTAGGGGTGTCCCGGGCAAATTTGGAGGTCGCCATCGTGTTTGGCGTGGTCAGTTATGGCTAGACATTGATTCTGATTCAATTCTTCAAGGTCAAATTTCGAGAGTGAGTGGGCCAAATTTTAGGGTTGGCCCGGGCCAGATTTGGAGGTCGCCATTGTGTTCGGCGTGGTCAATTATGGCTAGACGTTTATTTTGGTCCGATTCTACCGAGGACAAATTTCGGGGGTGGATGGCCCGAATTTTAAGGGTGGCCCGTGCAAAATTTGGAGGCCGCCATCGTGTTCGGTGCGGTCAGTTATGGCTAGGAGCCGCCGCGGTTGCTGAGCGGTTATGGCGCTTGGCTGCTGACCCGAAAGACGCGGGTTCGATCCCTGTCGCGGCGGTCGAATTTCGATGGAGGAGAAATTCTACAAACCCGTGTACTGTGCGATGTCAATGCACGTAAAAGAACCACAGTGAGTCGAAATTTCCGGAGCCCTTCACTACGGCGTCTCTCCTAGTCTGAGTCGCTTTGGGACGTTTAAACCCCCAGAAACCAAACCAAACCAGTTATGGCTAGACACCGATTTTGGTCCAATTCTGCCAAGGTGAAATTTCGAGGGGGAATAATAATAATAATAATAATAATAATAATAATAATAATAATAATAATAATAATAATAATAATAATAATTGGTTTTTGGGGAAAGGAAATCGCGCATTATCTGTCACATATATCGTTGGACACCTGAACCGCGCCGTAAGGAAAGGGATAAAGGAGGGAGTGAAAGAAGAAAGGAAAAAAAGAGGTGCCGTAGTGGAAGGATCCGGAATAATTTCGAACACCAGGGTACCTTTAACCTGCATTTACATCGCACAGCACACGGGCGCCTTAGTGTTTTGCCTCCATAAACGCAGCTGCCGCGGTCGGGTTCGAACCCGGGAACTCTGGACCAATGGCCGAGCGCGCTAACCACTGAGCCACCGCGGCGGGGTTCGGGGGTGCGTGGGCCAAATTTTAAGGGTAGCCTGAGACCAAGGTCAAAGACCATGCCACAATGGTGGAGCAGGGTGGTCATAGTGAACATTCTAGACATAGTACACGTTTTGTAGCTTACAGCAGCGCTATTGCTATGGTAGGCATCACAAGGTTATTTCAGTCATAATAATACAATGAATCGAGTTTTGCATCGAGTATAGCTTTCGCTTAAGTAGGAACAGTATGTCTTGACAAGCGTACCAGTGACAAGTCAGGTCCGCGGTCATGTGCCCAGCACAACACAGAAGCACAAAAAAAAAATCTAACTGCTGCAGGGCCCGCAGCTCGCATGTTGCGCTGTGTACATGAAATAGAACCATGAAATTGCTGCTGACTCGTCTTCCCTGTAATAGGACTATAGTCTAAGAGACGCGGAAAGTCACGAAATTTTGAAGTACTAAACTAAATATGCTGCCATGAAACCAACAGAAGCAATACACAGCACAGTGCAAATAAGCTTCAACCATGTAGACAGGACCTGAAGTGAAGGAACCTGACTGAGTGGTGTGAGCATGTCTGGACAGAGGCAAGGGCGAGGCTAGATTTGAATCTAATGATCAATCGAACACACATGGGTTAAATAATTCCCCACAAGTGAAAGCAACCATTTTAAAAAAAAAGATAACCGAAACGATTAGCAATTAATAGCCGACGAAAGAACGAGGTGACTCGCGGCACAAGTTCTTACTCACCAAAATCACTACAGGGTGAATCAAACACGCGAGTAAACATTTTCATAGTGAGTAGGGACAAATAACAGACAACAATATAAGTGAAATTCCCTCGAGAAACAGTAGGCCACATCAGAGATATCGCGTACTAACGAAGCATAGGCAAATTCGCTCTGTTCACCTCCATAGCGTGAACAGCAGTAACCCAGCACCGTAAGATCGCACGACACGAATAAATGCAAAGTGTGCCGCGTCTTACTCACTGCAGTAGCAATTTACCCATGAAAGTCAGCTTAAGTAAATCTCAATAACGATACCGTCAGCGCTTCTACTCACTGGGAAAAAAATTCCTTTCAATAACTGCAACTATAAGCGGTCGATCCCGGACCAGCGTCGGGACCTTCCTGTGGAAAGCCACAGCTGTGCTTGGTCCGGGGCGCGAAAGCAAAGGCTCAAGCCACGAGCGGCTGTGCCACCGGTGAAACTCCCCAGTGTCGCCACGTCAGCAGACGACGTTAAAAGACTATCAAAGATAACGGCATACAGACCGCGAAAACATCAAAACAGCCGTGACGCGGAACTACCACAACATATGCGCTGCACAGTTTAGCTCGCCGCACTAATGAGTCAGAAAACCCGCCCAAACGAGCGGTCAAGTTCACTGACTCGCCGCAGCGACTAAGTGAAAATGAGGTAACAAAGTACGCAATTTATTCTCAACCTCTCACCTCCGTGATTAGTGGCCTTGAAAAAGCACGAGCCTTATGTAGTGCGAGGATTACCTGAGTCGCTTTGGGACTTTAAACCCTCATAAACCAAACCGCTCTGTTCTAGGGCACGCCCCCACATTTTGAACACATTACCATGTTCTTAACCTGCTCCTCGGATTACCTACCGTGGCGAGTTAAAGGGAAAAAACGCCCCGGAAATAAAAAAAATAACGGAAGCTACTTACTGCGGACTCGGATTACGTCGACTGTCGACATCCTGTCGTCTCCGAGTTTATGAGCGAAGAGCGCCTAATCCTTTTGCGGCGACGCTGCCTGGCCCACGACCAGCACAGGTGGCACCGTGCTCTACGAAGAGACGTTGATGTCAGGCACGCGCAGCCGCTGCCTCAGTCGTCGATACCAGGAGCCGGGATGGACTGGGAGCCAGGCGCTGACCTGAACGTCTTAGCCCTGCAGAGTTCGAACGGCCACCTGCGCGAGATGGAACAAGTTCGAACGAGTCGGAAGCTATACCCGCTGTCAAACGAACCTCTCTGCAGCTGAGCGAGGACAGAATGATTACGTCGCAATGACTGCTTGTCCCGTCCGCTACTGGTGGCGTGGCGCCGCGTTCTCGTGACCTACTTGTGTCGCAACGCCACTGGCTCATACCACCGGGGCAGAAACACCTCCTTTCACCGCGTTCTGCCACTGCCACGTAGACACAGAAGAGTGCGTGTGTTCTTGTGTGCATGTGCGTGTGCGCGCATATGCGTGTGTGCACTGTTGCATGCGTCTGTGTGTGTGTACACCACTTCCTAAACCGCATTTCAATACCCGTCCATCAATTGCGACCAATCTTCAAAACTAACGTAATGTGGCGCCGCCTATGCGCAAATAGAATGACTTATCGCTTTTCAGACAGAATTGACCAGCGTAGAATAGTTTATATTAAAGCCCGTGGTGGCAGGAAAATCCGCAAATCTTGACATTGCTACTGCGTTTCTTGAACCCTAAAAGCGTGGCATCTGTGGGAAATATCTCGCATGATTAACTGAGTTGTTGCAAACGGTCGCATACATAGCCGCCCATTATCAAATCAGAGGCCCCGCGTCTATATTTCCAAAACGGTTGACGCGAATTTGCGACGCACTCGATCGCGCGTCTCAAAGGCAGAGCTAAAAACATTTGGAGGACGCTTAAGCTTCGTCTTTAAGAGTGAGACGTGACAGCGAGATGCAGCATTGCCAAAGGGTGCACGGATCGCCATCGTTACACAATTTGAGGAAAGGACGCCTTTCTCACATATCTCGGTGGACACCCGAACCGGGCCGTAAGGGAAGGAAAGTGAAATGAAAATTGGTTTTAAGGAAAAGAAATGACACCTGTCTCGCTATACACGCTGGACACCCGTACCGCGCCGTAAGGAAACTAAATTCCCTTCTCTTACGGTGCGGTTCAGGTGTCCACCAAGATGCGCATTTTTCGCTCATGGCCAACGCCGCCGACGCCGACACCGGCTTTTCTGCAACACGAGCTCCTTAACGCTGTGGCGTTGAACCTCGTAGGGCTTCTGGTGGTTATGCGCTGGCTGCTGAGCGACGAGGGATCAAGTACCGGCGTCCCGGCTGCGGCGGCCGGTTTCTGATGCAGGCGAATGCAGACGGTGCCGTGTGCTGTGCGATAAGTGCACGTTTAAAACATGGAGGATAATAATTGGTTTTTTGGGGGAAAGGAAATGGCGCAGTATCTGTCTCATATATCGTTGGACACCTGAACCGCGCCGTAAGGGAAGGATAAAGGAGGGAGTGAAAGGAGAAAAAAAACATGGAGGATGGAAATGCTTTAAAGAACAGCTGGTGGTCGAATAATCCGGAGTCCTCCACTGCGTCGCTTCTTACACACACTTTGTATCTCTTTCTGCGCCTTTTGTGAACAGATTTTTTTCGCAGTAGCCATAGGTGGAGAAGTCGGGAAAGATGGGCGCCCGCAGTCGGTATTACCGCCTGAAGCACGCGAACGCAGGGCCAGCCACCGCACGACTGAAACGATAAGTTCCACTGCGATTCTGGACGTATATTTTGACTATGTGTTTGTGCGCATGGAAAGGGGGAGGGGGCGTTAGAGCTGACTGTGACTGATCTTTTAGTGTCAAGCTATCTACACTGTCCGCTGCTTGCTTCTTCTTCTTCTTCTCCTTATTAAGCATGGCACAAAAGCGAAAATCGCCGCTTGCTCCTCTTGAACGTCTTCTATTTCTTCTTCATCAAAGTGTGCCCCATACCCTCATGGGGCGTTGGCCAAGGTGTAGTGGCATAAACAAGGAAATTTCCATAGGGGATCACGACAAAACTTTAGCACCAATAATAATAATAATAATAATAATAATAATAATAATTTTTTTGTGGAAAGGAAATGGCGCAGGGGACATGTGGATTATGAGGGACGCCGTATAGTGGAGGGTTCTGGATTCATTCAGACCACTTGGGGTTCTCTAACGTGCCCTGGCATCGCACCGTAATACTACCGTGGAGGGCGGGATTGAACTCCGACCTTCGGATCATCAGCGTAACTCCAAAGGCACTGAGCCACATCCGTGGGTCTCTACTCATTTAGGTAACGTGCCTATACGAATATGACACGTATAGAAGTGCTGCGGCTACGGAAGTTGAGAGCAGCTTATTGTGTTACTCAGGACAACTTCAGTTCTGTATTCGTCAATAAGTCGTTGCCAAACTAAAAACGAAGTTGAAAACTCGTGCTTTCTTCTTTAATTTAAGCCAAAAAGCGAATTTGCGCAATAACAAAATTAATCAACTTCACGCTTTCCACCTGTTCACATTTATGCCCGACGAAAACCCACATCTTCACCGGCGTTACCCCATTAAAAAGTAAGATGGTGCACCTACAAATATTACCGCACTTCTAAAAAAATCGCCTCGGTTTGCACGAAAACATTCATTCCTTTATTGAATCAGACAAATACATAGAATACGGTTGTGAAGACGACGATTACTAGAAGTTGCATGGCTACCAAGGAGGAACACATTTCCTTGTGGCAAGAACGCACGAAATGCAGAAACGGTTCTGTACCCGCCTCGGTGGCTCAGTGGTTAGGGCGCTCGACTACTGATCTGGAGTTCCCGGGTTCGAACCCGACCGCGGCGGCTGCGTTTTTGTGGAGGAAAAACGCTAAGGCGCCCGTGTGCTGTGCGATGTCAGTGCACGTTAAAGATCCCTAGGTGGTCGAAATTATTCCGGAGCCCTCCACTACGGTACCTCTTTATTCCTTTCTTCTTTCACTCCATCCTTTATCCCTTCCCTTACGGCGCGGTTCAGGTGTCCAACGATATATGAGACAGATACTGCGCTATTTCCTTTCCCCAAAAACCAATTATTATTATTATTATTTTCAGTTTTGTCTTTCTTTTTTCCCTCCATCCTTTATTCCTTCGTTTACGGCGCGGTTGGCGTGTCCACCGAGATATGTGAGACGGTTACTGTGCCATTTCCTTTCCTCAAAAACCAAACACAAAAAGTCAGCCGACGGCGTTCATAGAGTTCATTGGCATAGACTACTTTGCAAAGTTTGCAAAGGCCGTTCATTTTCACGAAAGGAAAGGCGCACAACCGGCTCCGTGGGCCAGTGGAGGCCTCAACCTCACTTTCATGTACGTGGCGTTGATGTCCAACTGCAAAAATCTGCTTTGATTTCGTTGCGCACACAGGATAGGCAGCGCGCCCTCCCTGCCACCCTGGGAGGTGGTATGCAGTTAATGGTTGATGGCGAGCGATTGATCGCCAGATGAACGCTGCGGCCTAGCTACAGCTGCAGTGCCGCATGCAAGCCACAACGCTGTCAGCGCTGATGCATTCAGGCCACATCTCTCTCACCACCGCACATGCATCAAAGTCACGAATGAGGCGCCTGCATATCCAGGGAGCCAGTTTTGTGCCCTCGCTTTCCTCACAGCCATCTCCGTCTAGAACATTTTCAACGCCAACGCCAATGAACCCAGTGAATGCCGGCATATTTCGCTTTGTATATCCTGGATTAGCTGAGCTAATCCACATTATTTTTTAAGCCAGTCTCGCTTAAATCGTGATTGTACTGCGAATGGCAATGGCCAAAAATGGCCAAATTAACAGTTGTTCACGGCTTGTCAGCACTATTATCAGGGCTAAAGTGAAGACCATCCCGTGGCGACCCTAGTTGCGACATTCGCGTGTGCATCTAATCGTTCTCCTCTTCAGGCTCTGTTAATTTTGCTGCTATCACAACAAAGATGATTCAAGGCAGCGGGTGGGCGTAACTCTCCCGGTGGCGCTCGTCCGCGGAAGCGTTTCGCCACTTCACAAACTCGCACGAGCTGCCGTTGCCGATTGCTCCAAACCACGACCGCAGTGAGCTATCAACTCAACAGGTGCCGCCACTGTTGCTTCACCCGCATTCTGCATCCGCCTGTCAATGCACGTTAAGGATCCCCACGTGGTCAAAATTATTCCGGAGTCCGCCACTACGGCACCTCTTTCTTCCTTTCTTTTTTTCACTGCCTCCTTTATCCCTTTCCTTACGGCGCTGTTCAGGTGTTCAACGATATATGAGACCCATTTTCGTCGCCATTTTCTTTCCCCAAAAAACCAATTATTATTATTATTATTATTCTCGCCTCCTGTCGACCTCCACACCGTTCTTCTTCGTCCGTACCTCCCGTATTTGTTCACCCCAGCGCGTATCCAGCGTTCAACCGCCGCTGACAGTGACGGCGATACAACGTTCATCCTTGCCGCCTTGCCACCGCTGCCCTGCTTCTACATCTTTCTCAACTCAGACCAATGGACGCACTGCTCCTGTCTCCTCTTGCCTCTACTCTTACCGCCCTCTGCCACGCAGTCAGTCTTCCGCAGACTTCCACGTGTCGTCCACAGTGGCAACAACACTGGTGTCGGCGTCCAAACACGCTCTCTGGCCGGGTGTCCCTGATTGTCCCTAGATCCCTGCAAGAATTGGTCGAAGATACATCGACTGAACGGGCGGCACCAAGAAAGCTGTCGCGAGAAGAAGAGAAAATACCTTTTTTTTTCCCAGCCACATTGACGTCCCGAGTGGTAGCCTTCTCTGCAAGCCTTCTTGTTCAGTCGGACATAAAATTGCGTTGTCCAAACATTGTCAGTGCTGAAGACTTGGGAACACCATTCTACCAGGAATCACCTACCCAGATGCGACAGAACAGTCAGACTTGAAGCCGCCGCTTTCGCTAGCAGCCAACGAACCCTCAGTGAAACTGCGTGCCCTTGAACGCCAGCATCCTGGTCGCGGCGCCGTCACACTGTCACCTGGTGGGGTGGTGCAGTGATTAACACGTAAGACCTCCGTCATGCCCTCAACGACCAACCACCACGATCAGTTTTTTTCACTTTGTTTCTGCGCGCCGTTTGACGGTAGACCAATCCAAAGAAAAAAAAACTGTCTTCTGTGACTTTGAGTTCCACAAGGTTCAACATAGTTCTTTTCATTACTTTCACGTGTACACTTGGTAGCCTATTTCTTTGTGTGGTTTTACCGTGGGGTCAAAGGAGGGTCCAGAAAACTTGGACGACTCTTAAACTACCCTTAAGGGTAGAAAGCGGTGGCATTATAGATCCCTCCCGTGCAAGTGCCCTTCCTCTTTCATAGATTCATAGATCGTGGAGAGTCCTCATACCACTATACTGGTGCAGTGGTACAGCGGTTGAGCGATGCACCACTGCCCTGCAGGTGGCTCTTTCCAATAGTGCCACCTATGGAGCTTGTGAGAGCCAGGTGGCTCTTTCCGAGCTGCCGCAAGGTTCATTTTTGCACATTGTTCTTCCGGCGGCTGTCTCTCCGCCAATGAGCTGATGCGCTGTGCACCGGTGGGCAGGTAGCAGTTGCATTGAATTTGATTTAATTTCCTTGCCACTTGCCACGAAGGGCATGTTGCTGCCTACCCAAAATGGCAGACGGACCAAGGTTAGCCGTGCTCATGCCGTGCCTTTTATATTTAGGGCCTTCATCATCACTGATCCTCTTCCAAAATCGTATCAGCACAGGCGTTCACCTACACTTCGCCATCTATGCCCAACTGGTGATAAAGGAACTCCCTTTGAAGTTCGCCTGTAATTTATCTGCATGTTATGTGTAAAGGAGGCGTGTTTCGTGTTTACCTTCATTCTAGTTTTTAGAATGAAAAAAAAAATGCTGTATATTGTGAACCAGCTGCTCATTTTACAATTTGTATGTGTTGCCCTGTGGTGAAGTGTTGTAGTCAAGTCTATTAAAAGTGAAAAGGTAAAAAGGTTGCTTCATATTCTGGAAGGCAGCAAAGCTGATGTATTCTTATTGTCAGTCTTTCCCAGCCTTTTAGTTCACTCAACATTCAGTTCTTATGCCAAGCCCAAAATTCGACAAGTCTCACTCACACATAAGGTGCCCTGTAATGGACCATCACCCTTAACCAGTCATTCACCTGACTGCATTTACTCAGCGAGTCAGCTGACCTTCCATCAGTTTCAAATAGTTAGTAAAGCTTTGTAGGGGGCTAGTTGGTAGTGCATGCTGAGACTGGGGAGCGCTACAATCAAGTCAAAGGGACAACACCACATAGGAACACCACGAGACAAGAGCGCTCTCGTCTCGTGGTTTTTCTATCTGGTGTTGTCCCTTTGTCTTGAATTTAGCGCTCCCCAGTCTAAACTTACTAAATTCCTTCCAGGCATAAAAGCAGTCTGGAAGGAATTTCGTAACGCATCCGGTCCGTAGACGGCAATGACGAAAATAATCAAAATCTGTTGCAATTATTTTGGATGCTTTGCTCCATTGCACCAAAGTTTTGCGGAGAAGATTGTGTAATAAGCGTGTTTAATGAAGTCGATTTACGAAATTTCTTCGACTTAAAGCAGCCTGTACATATTTGTGTGTATATTGTCTCTCCCTCCTATCCTCTTCCTGTCCTCTCACCTCTCATTTCATTTCTACATTCTGCCTGCTATCCTTTATTTCCGCTGCCCCATCTCAAGTGCTTCAGTATCGATGGCAGATGCCGGGGCTGGCAAGAATCTTTTCCTTTTTTATTATTACTTTAATAACCCACTTACTATTACTACTAGTTTAAGCAGCATGAGCGTGTACTGAATTCTGCGAGCACGAAGAAATCTGTTCAGATTTGTGCCAACATGTGCTAATCAACATTTTAAGGAAATGAAATTGTGAATAAATGCCATTAATTTTACCTCATTCAGCACTTACATTTCTCAGAATTAGGTGGTTTGGATCGCACGTTTTGCCGGATAACATGTTTCTTCCGCAATTCTCCTAGAAAAATATCCGCTCCTGCACATGCTATGGAGGGGGTACTTGTTAGTGTGCATCCATGCAAGAGCAGCGATACGTATACAAAGGAAAGCTGTGCAGCTTTCCCAGAAACTTGGTAGTTGAACTCTGTCAGGGTCGGGGGCTCTGCTTGACTAAGTTCTAAGGAGTTATTACTCCCTCATTACAAATCTACACAACCCTTTGAAAATTGTAAACATTGCACTGAAACATATGCTACTGTGAGTCAACTGAAGACAGTTTGATGGAAAGCAGGGGGGGGGGGGGGAACTCTGGGAACGGTGTTAATGTAGTTTTTGAGGAAAGCAAACTGAGCTCTGTCAAGGTAGTAACTGCCTACCAGCATCCACACCAGCGATCGTATGACACAGTACTCGGTTAATTACCTACTGTTAATCCCCGCCCATATTGCTCACCAGAACTGGAGTAATTTCGTTTACTGTCGGCCAGTTGTGAACAAAGCAACGCAGTTAGGCAACAAGAACAAGTCACTTTATTTCAAAGTTAAACAAAACAAGTCACCTTCAATGTCACTGCACCCAAAAAAGAAAAAGAAAAAAAGGGTGTTCGCACTCTGCCCTGCTGCTGAAGACCTGAAACAAACAAAATGCGCAAGCACAAGCGTCATGCCACTGATTCAAACTGCCAGCTTGCTTCTTTAAGGGAGCTGTGCTGTCAGCTTGCATGCTGACAGCACAGCTCCCTTGCAGAAGTTTCTTTAGACAGTCCATATATCTATAGACTCTCCACAGACAAAAACTAGAGAACAGTCTATAGGCAACACAGAACCTATAGACAGTCTACAGACAATCTATAGAATAATGGCCACACACTTTCATTAGACTTGTCTGTGGACAGTCTATGTACTATAAGTTGGCAAAACGAAATATCAATAGGAAGGCAGTATAGTCTCTAAGAAGTCTGTAGACTGTCTATAGACCATATTTGTAAGGAAAGCTTCCCGCACCGGGAGCATCGCACACTAAAACGTAAACAAAATATTAGGGCGAACGCACGAATAACATAAGACATGCACACGAAGGCTGCACACAACTAGATCGAAAGACATTCTCCTCATTTGTACATGATGAAATTTGTCAGGGAAAGATTTTGCATGTTCAAATAATCGCGGATTTTATGCAGTCATTGGTAAGAAAAATTAAAGAGGACACAAGGTCCGCCTTAAGGGTATGACGCGATAGCGTAACCCTCAACGTCACCTAGGTGGCTCACCTGCATCCTACAGGTTGCTGGCTGGAGAAAACCTACCATAGCCATGCCCGTGACTTATCTGTCATGGCGCCGATGCGAACCACGCAAATACCAGATCTGGAGAGCGGGGCCTTTTTACGCTATCGCGTTAATATGCGCGACCTTTCGCGAAGAGCAAGAGGCAGGCCCTTACCTCTTCCACGAGGTAGTTTCATGCTTGTATGATGCGCCTGCACACCAAGCAGTGTAGCAGGGCATACTCTAGTGAACGTGATGCTAGACATTGCAAAACGGATGAAGCCCATCCACGTGGCATGACTCGCTGAAATTTACCATGAATTCAAGGGGCGAAGAGACATTCATACATTACTTAGGCCAGGTATTTCGAAAACAAAATCAGAGTAACGCTGAATTGAAACGGCGTTAAATCTGTTTCTTAGGAATTCATGAAATGAAGGTAGGAACAACGTTTTGGACTAATTTTTAAAAAAGATGAAAACATGAAAAATTATGTCCTCGCGAAATTTAGTTGACTATCCTTAAATGACAATAAACCAAATTCATGTCGTGACCGTTATGTGACGTTCATTGTGAATTTAATAACTGAAAGTTTATCTCAGGACAAACTGTAGGAAAGATTTCGTTAAACTACCTGTTAACCAGAAAAAAACTCAGCCGTGGCATAAATCTAATAATTGGTTTTGGGGGAAAGGAAATGGCGCAGTATCTGTCTCATATATCGTTGGACACCTGAACCGCGCCGTAAGGGAAGGGATAAAGGAGGGAGTGAAAGCAGAAAGGAAGGAAGAGGTGCCGTAGTGGAGGGCTCCGGAATAACTTCGACCACCTGGGGATCTTTAACGTGCACTGACATCGCACAGCACACGGGCGCCTTAGCGTTTTTCCTCCATAAAAACGCAGCCGCCGCGGTCGGGTTCGAACACGGGAACTCCGGATCAGTAGTCGAGCGCCCTAACCACTGAGCCACCGCGGCGGGGGTGGCATAAATCTCAAAATCAGTTTTCTAGCAATTAAAAATTTCTTGTTACAATCTGGTGGTTACAACCAACGGTGAGTTGCTAGCGAAGAGAAACAGCGCATGATGTGCCTAGGAAGTTCAGTGACAGCTGGCCGAGGCGTTACAACCTACGGCGCTCAGTTCAAACCATCTGCGCTATTGCGCTGCCCCAGGTACTTTCTTTTGCTTCGTCGTTTGGTGCAATAAAACTAAGCAGAAACCAGCTACGTGGCCGTCGTTTTGGAAAAGGACGAAGCTAAAGTAATTGCTGCCACGGTATAAGAGCGTATACTGTTTCAAAATGGCCGCCGTAGGGATTGCTACGCCTCTCCAAAGAGACGTGACCTTTGTTCGAAATTTCGCCGATACATCGCATAATTACATTACGTACGAGCTTTGATAGCATTAACTCTGGGCAACAAGCTTGTCCATGTCTTAGGTCCGGCGTTTTCATGTTTTGTTTGCCAAGGAGACTCAAGTTCCTTAATTAACGGCACTGCCTAGCGCAACTTTTTGCTAATAAGCCCTCGTGTCGAGAAGTTGGTTCATATGCACATAGCCTACATTGCTCCCACAACTCACCCGCCGTGACGGCACAATGGCTGTGGGAAGACTTCCGTGAGCCATGCAGAGGCAATGCACGCTAAGGAACCCTCAGGTGTTCCAAGACTAATGCGGAGCCCTCCACAACAATACCACTCATAACCCACG
Source organism: Amblyomma americanum (assembly GCA_030143305.2). NCBI lineage: Eukaryota > Metazoa > Arthropoda > Arachnida > Ixodida > Ixodidae > Amblyomma > Amblyomma americanum. The sequence continues at coordinate 358,888 of JARKHS020017332.1, forward strand.
AGCTGCTTTGGTACGTTAAACGCATTCACCACGACATACTTAGGTATGGCGCGGTGACGTCACGACAGCTCAGTGAACTCGTGCATCGCTCACCAGGCAGCGGTCCTCCTCAGACGAAGTACATGGCACCCTGGAGGGAGTCGAGCACCTTGACGGCCTCCACGTACTGTCTGGTGGTGAGCGAGTCGGCGCTGCCCTCCGAAGAGTCGCTGCTCGAGCTAGACACGTCTACCTTGCTCGCCACGTGGTTCTTGGCCCGGTACGCGGCCAGGTGCGCGTAGTAGACTGGAGCCGGGATGCTCACGCTCCGCGCGCAGCGGGCGTACGTATGGCAGAGGTAGTAGCTAAGCTTCTCCAGCTCGTCCGCTGTAAAGTTCGAGTCGTCCCACACGACGTAGTAGTGCGACGGCTTGCTCGTGCCCTGCACCACAGACGCCACGGAGACGGTTAAACAGGCGGCACCGGAGGAATGATGTCCTAGTTGTAGACGACAGACCTCGCGTCACATCCCCGCCAAGACTTGCGCAGTCTTAACTAGGGAACCAAGAGGAAGAAATGGGCTTGGGCAGGGTATGTAATGCGAAGGGAAGACAACCGATGGTCCTTAAGGGTAACGGAGTGGATTCCAATTAAAGGGAGGCGTAGCAAGGGGTGGCAGGAAGTTTATGTGGGCGGATGAGATTTAAGAAGTTGACGGGAATATGGTGGCCGGAGCTGGCAAAGGACAGGGTTCATAGGAGACGCCTTTATGCGCAGAGGCATAGTCAGGCTGATTATACTACTGATGATGATGATGAACTGAGTGCCTCCAAAATTTGTTAGTTTTCTCTTGGTCCCCTTTTTAAAGCACATTACGCTTTGCGGGAGCACTTTACTGGCTGTTACACAATGAAACATCAAACTTGGCGCATGCGCAGTTGCTATCTGGGCCCTAAGCTAACAGTCATCCTGTCCTCTATAGTGTGTAAGAAGCTCCTAGACTCCCTGTCACTGCATCCATAGTGCTGCACTGACAAGATGTGAGCACGTTGAGTTCGTTTCTGCGTCATTGGGGAGTTTCAGCGACCCTGTGATCTTCTACGGCCATTAGTACCGACTACTGAGACTGCCCCACACGGCATTGTATTACTGCGCACCTGAATGCCGAAGTGGCTGCAGAGGTAGAAGTCGAAGTCGAGAGGGTGCGTGACCACGGAGTCTACGATGGTGCCGGGCGGCACGTTGCGGCACTTGCCAACCCCGTCCCGGTCGCTGGCGGGCATGAAACGCGTGTGGTGACGCTTCTGGACCACGATGAAGGTCAGCGCCGGCTCGTACGTCTCGTTCGGGGAAAGCTCCTTACACGCCAGTCGGATGGCGCTCACCTGGAAACAAGATCAGGGCCCAGCTGTAGTCCTGAACTGGTCGGCTAATTTGTTAAAACACAGTTTTTTGAGTTGGACAAAAAGGGTGGACAGGACGACACCAAGGCGTGCAGAAATGCTAAGAAACGTCGTCTTCGCGCCAAGTTAGGAGAAACTTATGGCGCTGTGAGTAAATTAGTATCGTATTTAGAAAACTGGTAGAATCCAAATTAATTTGAAAGCGTTTCTGATCGGGCTAGCAGAGAACTCATGACAGCTAAAAATGCAACTCTGTGCAAGACAGGTGCAATGAACACCAGCGCTGTGGTGTCCAGCGCTGTGGCGTGTTGCATTTCTTTAAGATCCGCCAGTTACAGCAGCAGATTATGTTCGTAGTTGAATCCACGAGACAATATGCTGCTGCCTCTTCCAATTATAAACAACCCACAAAAAGATGTGGGGACATAACTTATTGCGTTGGAAACTTACCTCGCGGTTGCGAACCTCCATGAACTGCCCTTCGCTCACTCCGTCCCGGTAGAAGATGATGCGCTCCGGCTTGTGCTTGGTAGCACGGTAAAAGGCCTTCAGCATGTCTTTCATCATGTCCTTAAGGTCCTTGATGATCTCCAGGCGAGAAGTGGCGGCGGAGTCCTCCATCTGGACGCGAATGGAGGCATGGAACTTGTACGGGATGGCGTCCAAGCTGCCAACGCACGCCGCGATGGACGGCCTCAGCTTGTCCCCGGGCGCCGGGTGAGTCACGTCCGCGCCGATGATGATCACCGGCTTCAAGAAGATGTCCGGCTTCTCCTGGGCCAGAAGGCTGTTGTTGGTACCGCCCAGCTTGGCGTTGATCTTCTGGCATAGGTTGGTGATGAGCGCGGCGTTGCACTTCTTGATCACGTTGTTGTCCATCACGCACTGGGTGCGCAGCCCGACCTCGGTCTCGGCTACCTGTTTGATCTCGGCGTAGTTGGTGTTCTTGGCGAGCACGATGATGACCATCTCGAGGTTGGTCGTCTTTCGCTGCTCCTCGAGCAGGATGTTCCGCATGGGCTTGCGGTTCGCGTCTGTCGTGGTCACGTCCAGCGGCTGCTCGATGCGCATGCCCAGTTCCTGGCCGACCCGAATGAGCATCTTGACGAAGTTGTCGAGGCTGTCTCGCTGCGCGAACCGGCTCAGGTTGAGCAGCGTCCAGCGGGCCAGCGTGGCCGGCTTGTAGAAGTGACGGCCCCGCAGTTCCCAGGTGCCGTCGCGGGGCTTGCCGACGGAGTTGTTCTCGAAGACCAGCGACGGCGGGTCGAGCACCCGGCCCTTGAGTTGCGTCGGCTCGGTGTTGATCTTGATGCCGAACTCGAGCAGACACTGGTCGCTGCTCCTGACCAGGTCCCGCACCGACTGGCGGATCTCGTTGAAACGCTTGGCCGGGGGCTGGGCCGTGCGCTTGATCATCTCGGACGTCTGGCTCTCGTCCAGTTTCTTCTTGCAGTGCTGCCCTGCGACGATCTCGCAGACCTCCAGCGGGAGGTAGACCGGGTGGGTCTCGCTGCCGGTCTGGATGCAGGGCAGGTTCGGGTACGAGAGGCGGCGGTAGCGGTTCTGGAAGTAGTCGGCCACCGAGCAACTGGTGCCGTCTTCCATGTTGAAAAAGAGCTTCTTTGCTGGTTCCTTGGTGACGCGAACCACCTTGTACTTGCGCTGGTAGGGAAGGTGGGTGACCTTGACGCGCAAACCCTTGAGCTCCTTGTTGAGACGGACGTTCTGGAGGTCCCGCAGTTCTCTGAAGTCTCCTGCCGACATCTCGCGCCGGCCCTCATTGAACAGCTTGCACATGAAGCTGGTCACCGGCAGAGGCTCGTAGAAGGCGGTGGCCGACATGTCGACGTTGAGCATGGGCTTCCACTGAGCGGGCCGCACGCTCGTGTAGTAGCCGAACCAGACTTCGCGGCCACCTCCGAGGGTGTTGTTCTCGTTCGAAAGCGGCGGCTTGAAGAAGGACCGCCCGACGGGCACGAGTTTGATCGACGGTCCGTGCCGCAACACGATGTCCACGGCTTGGAGGACCTCCTGGGGAACCTGGCTGACACGGTTCTCGAAGACTGCGTGCAGCGTGTCCAGATTCACGGTGGCCGCGTACTGGATTTTGACGATGAACTTCTGAATCCGCTTGTCCTCCTCGAAGTCGACCGTGAAGGTGCGCTCACGGAACTTGAGCTCACGGCGCGTGTACAGATTTTTGCGGCCGTCGAAGGCGGGCATGCAACCGTCCAGGTCGACCCGGTACTTCTTTACGAGCAGCTCGATGACCAGGCGGTTGATCTTGGTGCTGATGCAGCGGTACTTGCGCTTCTCGGGAATTTTGGCCTCCTTGCGCGTCTCGGAGCAGATCTCCACGTCGTAGTGGAAAACGTTTCCGGAAGGAATGTCAACGCTGAAGTGGTTGGCGGTCAACTGGATTGGCCGACCCAGTTTGCCTTGCGAGGGCCGGCGCGGGAAATGCGACGGCAGGGTGCGCTCGATTTCCTGCAGACCACGCCGGGACAGTCCGCGGCTAAGGTTTAAACTCCCACAGCGCACAACTAGCGTTCAGCATTCTTGGACAAAAATTTTGAATACTGAATATTGGAAAATGGTAAGGTATTGCTGCAGAAATATTGGAGGTAATGGTCATAGTCCGAATGTCTTTTTTTTTACTAGCTGGCATCAAGCAGTTAAGACTTCCATAGAAATAGAATGGGGAACACTTTTGACGGTGGCAAAAACATTAATAAAAAATGCAAGCCTGCCGGCGGGAGATTTGCAGATCTTTTGTGCAGAATTGTCGGGTAGGCAGTTGAATTACGCACAAATTCCGCGCGTCAACTACGCAATGGCCTCTGCGTTAGCTGTCTAAATGTAATCTCTTCCATACATTGGTTAATCGACATAAGTCAAGACATACTGAGTTGCGCGTCACGCTGTTGATATGGAGAGGTAAATGATCGCGGCAAAGTAAGGAGAGAAATCAAAGTGGATGGAATGCATTGGTCAGATTGTCACGTCTCTACACTGCGGATGATAACTGGTGATTTTGTTTCGATGAGACTCACTTTTTCGCCTGTCGACTACTAGCACGTACGGAACCTGCTCCCGTGAGCTCTTAATCGACCGCAGTACTCTTTCTTATCTTTTTCTTGTAAAGTGCCGCGAATTTCGAGACAAACGCGAAAAATTCAAATTTCATTGATTCCTGTGGGGCGAAGTGACAGCTGTGGGCAACCTAAAGTTTTCAGCGTCAGTCGCAGCGCTGTAACACAGGCCAGCGAGAGGACCAAGCATTGTTCGAGGGAGTGAAGACTCCAAATTATTGGCAATGTAAACAAAAACTTCAATATGAACTCTATTTTCTCGTTTTAAGTAATTGAAACTCTTACACTGAAATGTTGCAGAAGTCGGGATGGCAGCAAATGAACAAAGAGCTATATATTAGTTTTTGTATGCTTCATAAGATCTGGTGCTCACTTGTGACATCACGACAGTCTTTCGACTTCTGAAAGCGAAACTGAAAGTGCACGGCAGAATAAATTCATTTATAAATTAGGCGCTGATCGTTCCAGAGTACCTGAGCAAGCAATGCAAAGACGCGTCTGTGATCATTCCTAATGTGGTATCTGAATCCCCTTAACGAAGTGAAAATAAAACCTACGGAGAAAAGTGTTGATAATTCGTTTTTTGAGGAAATGAACTGGCGCAGTAGACGCGTCTCTGCTATGTCGCGTAAAGATGGGTTGCGCAAAAGGGGCATTCACTTGAAAGAACCCGGGACTGCACTTGTCCCGTCTTCTTTCGTGTGAATGTCGCTTCTGCGCTACCCATCTTTGCGCTACGATGAACACCCTTGCTGAATCACATATGTAGGTGGACACCGAACCGTAACGGAAGGGAGGAAGGTGGGAGTGAAAGAGGAAAGAGGTACCGTACAGTGGAGGTCTCCGTAATAATTTCCACCATTAATTTCTGTCTGTCTGTTGTTGCCAGGAAGAAAGAAAAGGAAAGTGCACACGCCTGCTCACTGGCTCAAGCCGAGCCACAATCGCTACCACGTGCACATAGGAGGAGAGTTGAAAGATGGGATAGAAAGACAGGATAGTAAAGACGCGCTAAAGACTAGGTCGATGCCGGAGGTAGTGCAATACCAGGCCAACCGGTGGCGGGAGTGAAGCAACCTTCAAAGTCTCCGCCACATTTCCAAAAATAAGTTGGACCCGTGACAGATACTCTACGGGGTCCGGACGGATGCCACTCACCTCTTATACTGCCCATACTTTCGACATCAGGCCCTCCCATTGGTCGGACGCCATCCCGTGCTTTTCACGCGCCTTCTTTCCCCTTCCCACGCGGTGCCAAAAAACGCGAGTGGCGTATGGAAGCACCGACGTCGTACGTAGCACGACCATTCCGGACACTGCTCAGGTTCAGCATCACGTAGGGGGAGCCACAGTCGACAAGGGAAAAGGAGCAGCGAAGCAGGAGAGAAGAGATTGCGCGCTACCTTTGTCCGCTGAGGGACGTTAGTGGAATTCGCATCACGAGACATTTCTTACGTCTAGTCATAAAATGTAAAATGGAAGGAATCACGGAAAAGAGGCCCTCACGTGAAAACGCAGCGGTTGCTCCTAGCGAAGTTTCACTTTCGCTTGCTGCGCAGCGTAACGCCTGCACTTGAAATTTTCCTGAGACGCGCCTTGGTCGCCATATATGGAACCTGATAGCACCTCGGTACGGTACGGTGCATGCACGGTCACTGAAAACGCCGCCAACAATGCCATAGCTTGCAGTCTGACAACTATCAAGAGCCAAACTATCGAGTGCCGAGCAACGTGCCCCGCCACTGCGCACGCGCTGACGCTGATTGGTCCCTACGTGGCAGGCAGGCGCGCTGTTGACGCTGTAGAGGTGTCCGTGGTGGCACACAGAAGCAGCAGCAGCCGCCACTCACCCGAATCTTGAGCTCGTCATTCTGCGACTTGGTCTGGCCGACGCCGTTGCAGGCCCGCACGGGCGCGGCCGTCGGCGAACCTTCGGTGGGCGCCGCACTGTGAGCCCCGTTGCTGTTGGCGGTGCCCCCGCCGCTGGTGATGACGTCATTGCGGGAGCGAAGCTGGGGCGGGTGCGCTGTGACCATCCGCTGCTGCATGGCATTCACGAACGAACTGTGGGGGGCGCCATTCAAAGTGGGCGGCGATTGGGCCACCTGGGAGCATCTGGTGGATCCTCCTGGACCAAAGGCAAGGAGTTAGCATCACCGATATTGAAAAAGCTTACCGATGGGTGACCAGTTTTTCCAACGTGGCATGACCAAACAGCTCCGAGCACTAACGGGTGTTTCACTATTGCGCACCTGAAAGAATCGGCCATGTATATGTTAAGCCGCTGAAGACATAACCCCGCCTTCTGTAGAGCACCCGCCTCGAAGTAGGGACGTGGTGGGCACGACTCCTGTTCCCGGCCGGTTACCCGCCGGTTTCCTCAAAATGGGCAGAAGCTAAGCCCCGGCCTGCTGCTCGGCTTGCTATAGGGTTCCATGGCTTGACAATGGAGCGCAAGCCTTCAAATCCCGTCGTTGGGCTTGAAGAGGCACACCGGAAATAAGATCTCTCATTCGGTCAAAGCGCACTTGGGCTTCAGCTGAAAATTTTTTTCAGAAAATCAAATAAAAATCGTGCAAAGGCGAGGGAAGGTTGTTGAAGCTGGTTAAGCTAATTCATGAGGTAAGCCTATCGAACAAAGTATGCCTTTCAGATAAAAGTAGCAGGGGCCTAATCGGAAGCAGCAGGCGACATGCCGCGTAGTTGTTAATGTATGGCAAGAAGACTAGTCGACAAGGCCATTGTGATGCTAACCACTAAAGATTTGGAGACGCACCGGAGGAAAAATATGTAACTTCATCCAACGCGTCGGAATGACTACTTCCCGCCTATATACGAGCGCAAAAAACGATACTGGTTACTCCCTTTACACTTATTGTTGCGGCCTCGCACAGGAGCAGCGTCAAAGGCGCAAATTTAAATGGAACAGTGCACGGCAAACCTAGCCGCTTCACTGCAACCAAAAACAAGAATCCCGCGCATCTAGGCAAGATGCAATCTCGTACGCGTCGCGAGACGGGCCAGTTGCACTAACCTACGCGTTAGGCCTGCGCGTTCCTGCAAGCAGACCAAAAAAATAGGGCAAAAAAACGCCACCTCAAATTTTCATGTCCACTGAAGAAATCTCGCGCAAGAACGTCAAGCATCGCCATAACCGATGACAATATCAGCTTCGGTTAAAAGCGAATCTCCACTCAAGCCAAAAGCAGCATCGCGCGTGGGACATCGCGATTTCGCCGTGCTATACCAAACGCTGAGGGCGGCGCGGGGACAGCCTACGGTCGTGACGTCATTCAAAGCCATCTAATCAGACGGGGTTGCCCGAAAGGCAGCGATTCGGATGGCGTCCCATGGCCTCCGCGATAGGCTCCGGAGGCGCTGTACGCTCTCACGGAGGCCACTGCGGGCCATGGAAAGCGCTCCGCGATAGGCTCCGGTGCCGGGTGCGCTCTATCACGGACGCCACGGCGGCCCATGGAAAGCGTTCCGCGATAGGCTCCAATGCCGGGCGCGCTCTATCACGGACGCCACGGCGGCCCATGGAAAGCGCTCTGCGATAGGCTCCGGTGCGGGCGCGCTCTATCACGAACGCCACGGCGGCCCATGGAAAGCGCTCTGCGATAGGCTCCGGTGCCGGGCGCGCTCTATCACGGACGCCACGGCGGCCCATGGAAAGCGCTCCGCTATAGGCTCCGGTGCCGGGCGTGCTCTATCACGGACGCCACGGCGGCCCATGGAAAGCGCTCACCTCTTCCACGGCCTCGCGGCCGCGCTAGCGGGACGGTCTGCATGGCGGACACAGCGACCGCACGGCCGATGAACGAGCTCCTTCTGAAGCGAGCTGGGGGAACGTGCCTCGCGCCTAGCCTCCGGCCCGGATGGGTGCGGCCCGCGGGCCGGGCCAATGGGGGAGCGAGGCATTGTTGAACCCGCGCTGTGACGTCACAGACAAGGGAAATGGGCGGGGCCGGGCGAGCGAACGCAGTCATGCCATCGGCACGTGGTATGCGCTTCTTCGCCGTCGTCTTTGCGGAGCTATAATTTGGTCAAGAAGCTGGACTGGAGCGGTTAGCGCCCAGACCGCGGTTAACAGCCCTTCCAAACGACGTGGCCGCCGCGATCACGTGCGGCTTCGCACCTTCGCTTATGGCGTCACGGCCGGTGGACAAGAGAAAGGACTTCCTTGGCTGCACTTAAAAGCTTATAACCAAGGGGAATAAGCGAGTTTAACTTGTAAGTTTGTCCTTTAGGGATTCTATGAGAGAATGGTCCCTGAGGCACCGTTCTACAGCCTGGTAGCTTACATGTATCCACAGTTTCTACCATAAGTAACTATGCCATGGGTGGGGCAAAATTTAGGGGTGGCCCGGGCAAATTTGGAGGTCGCCGTCGTGTTCAGCGTGGTCAGTTATGGATAGACATAGATTTTGGTCCAAATTTGTTAAGGTCAAATTTTGGGGTTGATGACCCAAGTTTTAGGGTTGGCCCGGGCCAAATTTGGAGGTCGCCATCATGCTTGGCGCGGTCAGTTATGGCCAGGAGCCGCCGCGGTGGCTCAGTGGTTATGGCGCTTGGCTGCTGACCCGAAAGACGCCGGTTCGATCCCGGTTGCATTTCGATGGAGGCGAAATTCTAGAGGCCCGTGTGCTGTGCGATGTCAGTGCACGTAAAAGAACCACAGTGGGTCGAAATTTCCGGAGCCCTTCACTACGGCGTCTCTCATAGTCTGAGTCGCTTTGGGATGTTGAACCCCCATAAATAAAACCAAACCAGTTATGGCTAGACACCGATTTTGTTCCAATTCTGCCACGGTGAAATTTCGAGGGTGAATAATAATAATAATAATAATAATAATAATAATAATAATAATAATAATAATAATAATAATAATAATAATAATAATAATAATAATAATAATAATAATAATAATAGGTGTTTGGGGAAAGGAAATGGCGCATTATCTGTGACATATATCGTTGGACACCTGAACCGCGCCGTAAGGGAAGGAATAAAGGAGGGAGTGAAAGAAGAAAGGGAGAAAGAGGGGCCGTAGTGGAGGGCTCCGGAATAATTTCGACCACCTGGGGATTTTTAACGTGCACTGACATCACACAGCACACGGGCGCCTTAGCGTCTTGCCTCCATAAACGCAGCCGTTGCGATCGGGTTCGAACCCTGGAACTCTGGATCAATGGCCGAGCGCGCTAACCACTGAGCCACCGCGGCGGGGTTCGGGGGTGGGTGGGCCAAATTTTAAGGGTGGCCTGAGACCAAGGTCAAAGACCATGCCACCATGGTGGACCAGGGGGTGATGGTGAACCTAGTAGACATTGTTCACGTCTTGTAGCTTACATGCAGTAGGACTATATCTATGGTAGGCATCACAAGGTTATTTCAGTCATAATAATAATAACAAAGAATCGAGTTTTGCATTGAGTAGAGCTTTCGCTTAAAAAGGCACAGTATCTCCTGACAGGCGTACCAGTGACAAGTCCGCGGGCATGTGCCTACCACAACACACACGCACAAAAAAAATCTAACAGCTGCAGGGCCCACAGCTCGCATGTTGGGCTGCGTACATGAAATAGAACCATGAAATTGCCGCAGACTCGTCTTCCCTGTAATAGGGCTATAGTCTAAGAGACGCGAAAAGTCATGAAATTTTGAAGTACTAAACTAAATATGCTGCCATGAAACCATCAAAAGCAATACACAGCACAGTGCAAATAGGCTTCCACCAAATAGGCAGGACCTGAAGTGAAAGAACCTGTCTGAGTGGCGTGAGCATGTGTGGAGAGCGGCAAGGGATAGGCTAGATTAGAAGCTAATGATTAATCGAACACACATGTGTTAAATAATTCCCCACAAGTGAAAGCAAACAAATTAAGAAAAAGATAACCGAAACGATTAGCAATTAATAGCCCATTCATCGACGAAAGAACGAGGTGACTCGCGGCACAAGTTCGTGCTCACCAAAATCACTACAGGGTGAATCAAACACGCGAGTAAACATTTTCAGAGTGAGTAGAGACAAATAAGAGAGAACAATATGAGTGAAATACCCTCGAGAAACAGTTGGCCACATCAGAGATTGCGCGTACTAACGAAGCATAGGCAAATTCGCTCTGTTCACCTCCATAGCGTGAACAGCAGTAACCCAGCACCGTATGTTCGCACGACACGAATAAATGCAAAGTGTGCCGCGTCTTACTCACTGCAGTAGCAATTTCCCCATGAAAGTCAGCTTAAGTAAATCTCAATAACGATACCGTCAGCGCTTCTACTCACTGGGAAAAAAATTCCTTTCAATAACTGCAACTGTAAGCGGTCGATCCCGGACCAGCGTCGGGACCTTCCTCTGGAAAGCCACAGCTGTGCTTGTTCCGGGGCGCGAAAGCAAAGGCTCAAGCCACGAGCGGCTGTGCCACCGGTGAAACACCCCAGTGTCGCCACGTCAGCAGACGACGTTCAAAGACTATCAAACATAACGCCATACACACCGCGAAAACGTCAAAACAGCCGTGACGCGGAGCTAGCACAACATGTGCGATGCACAGTTTAGCTCGCCGCACTAATGGGTCGGAAAACCCGGCCAAAGGAGCGGTCAAGTTGAATGACTCGCTGCAGCGACTAAGTGAAAATGAGGTAGCAAAGTACGCAATTTATTCTCAACCTCTCACCTCCGTGATTCCTGGCTTTGAAAAAGCACGAGCATTATGTAATGCGAGGATTACCTGAGTCGCTTTGGGACTTTACCATGTTCTTAAACTGCTCCTCGGATTACCTACCATGGCGAGCTAAAAGGAAAAAAAACGCCCCGGAAATGAAAAAAGTAACGGAGGCTACTTACTGCGGACTCGAATTACGTCGACTTTCGACATCCTGTCGTTTCCGAGGTTATGAGCGAAGAGCGCCTAATCCTTTTGCGGCGACGCTGCCTTGCCCACGACCAGCACAGGTGGCACCGTGCTCTACGAAGAGACGTTGATGTCAGGCGCGCGGAGCCGCTGCCTCAGTCGTCGATACCAGGAGCCGGGATGGACTGGGAGCCAGGCGCTGACCTGACCGTCTTAGCCCTGCAGAGTTCGAACGGCCACCTGCGCGAGATGGAACAAGTTCGAACGAGTCGGAAGCTATGGCCGCTGTCAAACGAACCTCTCTGCATCTGAGCGAGGACAGAATGACTACGTCGTAAGGACTGCTTGTCCCGTCCGCTACTGGTGGCGTGGCGCCGCGTTCTCGTGACCTACTTGTGTCGCAACGCCACTGGCTCAAACCACCGGGGCAGAGACACCTCCTTTCACCGCGTTCTGCCACTGCCACGTAGACACAGAAGAGTGCGTGCGTTGTTGTGTGCATGTGCGTGTGCGTGCATATGCGCGTGTGCACTGTTGCATGCGTCTGTGTGTGTGTACACCACTTCCTAAACCACATTTCAAAACCCGTCCATCAATGGCGACCAATCTTCAAAACTAACGTAAAGTGGCGCCCCCTATGCGCAAATAAAATAATAATAATAATTGGTTTTGGGGGAAAGGAAATGGCGCAGTATCTGTCTCATATATCATCTTCCATGGAAACTTCTTTGTTTATTCATTTACACCTTGGCCAATCCCCCCGCGTGGGTATGTGCCATATACCTGGGGTGAAGAAGAAGAAGAAGAAGAAGAAGAAGAAGAAGAAGAAAAAGAAGAAGAAGAAGAAGAAGAAGAAGAAGAAGGAGGAGGAGAAGAAGAAGAAGAAGAAGAAGAAGAAGAAGAAAAGGAAGAAGAAGAAGAAGAAGAAGAAGAAGAAGAAGAAGAAGAAGAAGAAGAAGAAGAAGAAGAAGAAGGCTCCGGAATAATTGAGTGCCATATTACTTGAGGAGAAGAAGAAGAAGAAGAATAATTTCGACCACCTGGGGATCTTTAACGTGCACTAACGTCGCACAGCACACGGGGGCCTGAGCGTTTTTATTCCATAAAAACGCAGCCGCCGCGGGCGGGTTCGAACCCGCGACGGCTGCGTTTTTATGGACGAAAAACGCTCATCGCTTTTCAGACAAAACGGACCAGCGTAGAATAGTTTATTTTAAACCCCGTGGTGGCACAAAAATCCGCAAATCTTGACATTGCTACTGCGTTTCTTGAACCCTAAAAACGTGGCATCTGTGGGAAATATCTCGCATGATTAACTGAGTTGTGGCGAACGTTCGCATACATAGCCGCCCATTTTCATATCAGAGGCCCCGCGTCTATATTTCCAAAACGGTTGACACGAATTTGCGACGCACTCGATCGCGCGTCTCAAAGGCAGAGATAAAAACGTTTGGAGGACGCTCAAGCTTCGTCTTTAAGAGTGGGACGTGACAGCGTGTTGCAGCGCTGCCAAGGGGTGCACGGAACGCCATCGCCCGTTCGGCGTGACGCGCGGACCGTTAGGCAGTTTGAGGAAAAGACGCCTTTCTCACATATCTCGGTGGACACCCGAACCGGGCCGTCAGAGAAGGAAAGTGAAATGAAAATTGGTTTTAAGGAAAAGAAATGACACTTGTCTCGCTATACACGCTGGACACCCGTACCGCGCCGTAAGGAAACAAAATTCCCGTCTCTTACGGTGCGGTTCAGGTGTCCACCGAGATGCGCATTTTTCGCTCATGGCCAACGCCGCCGACACCGGCTTTTCTGCGACACGAGCTCCTTAACGCTGTGGCGTTGAACCTCGTAGGGCTTCTGGCGGTTATGCGCTGGGCTGCTGAGCGACGAGGGATCAAGTACCGGCGTCCCGGCTGCGGCGGCCGGTTTCTGATGCAGGCGATGCAGACGGTGCCGTGTGCTGTGCGATAAGTGCACGTTTAAAACATGGAGGATGGAAATGCTTTTAAAGAACCGCTGGTGGTCGAATAATCCGGAGTCCTCCACTGCGTCGCTTCTAATACACACACTCTACGCCTTTTGTCCTCTACGGACTCTGTGCCTTTTGTGAAGTTTTTTTTGCAGTAGCCATAGGTGGATAAGTCGGGAAAAGATGGGCGCCCGCCGTCAGTATTACCGTCTGAAGCACGCGAACGCAGGGACAGCTTCCTCCCTCCCACAATTGAAAAAAAAATAGATCCCACTGCGATTCTGGACGTATATTTTGACTATGTGTTTGTGTGCATGGAAAGGGGGAGGGGGCGTTAGAGCTGATTGTGAGTGACCTTTTACAGTTTCAAGCTATCTACACTTCTTCTTCTCCTTCTTCTACTTAGTAAGCATGAAACATACCCACGCAAGGTTATTGGCCAAGGTTCAGTAGATAATCCCAATGAGGTATTTAGACAGGGAATAATAGGCGTGAGAAGACTAAAGGAATATAAAAATTGGAACAGTCAAATGAATTAAAAAATATGAATTACCAGGAATAGAATCGAGCATTTTTGGACATGCGACAAAATTTTGTATACATCTAACAAGGTAATCGATCAGGTGCACTTATGTAATCATGAATATAGCCGCAAACACTGCTTAACGGGAACCCCTTTGCGCTCGCACCGAATGAAAGATAACTCGAAGGGACAGTGGGAGTCCTAACCTCTAAAGAGGGACCTCAATATAGTTTTCTCTGAATTGCGAACCGCCGGCAAAAGAGGAGAAAATGATCTATTGTTTAAACACTGTCTTATTTTCTACACTGTCCGCTTCTTCTTCTTGTTCTTCTTTTTCTTCTTCTTGTCCTTCTTCTTGTTGTTCTTCTTCTTCTTCTTGGTAAGCATGGCACAAAAGCGAAAATATCCGCTTGCTTTTCTTGAACGCCTTCTTCTATTTCTTCCTCAAAACGTGGCACATACCCACATAGGGGGATTGGCCAAGGTGTAGTGGCATAAACAAGGAAATTTCCATAGGGGATTACGACAAAGCTTTAGCACCAATAATAATAATAATAATAATAATAATAATAATAATAATAATAATAATAATAATAATAATAATAATTAGTTTTTGGGGAAAGGAAATGGTGCAGTATCTGTCTCATATATCGTTGGAAATCTGAACCGCGCCGTAAGGGAAGGAATAAAGGAGGGAGTAAAAGAAGAAAGGAAGAAATAGGTACCGTAGTGAAGGGCTGCGGTATGATTTCCGCCACCTGGGGATCTTTAACATGCGCTGACATCGCCCAGCCCACGGACGCCTTTTATGCGTTGCATATTGCAATCACTCAGTTCAGCCCTTGGGCGCGGCCGGGCAGCCACCAAACCACGTGACATGACGTCACGACAGCCGGAGAAAAAGCTGGGCCCCAACTCGCGCGGTCGCGCGCGGCCGCAGCCACCACCTGACTCCCGCTCCTCCCGTTAGGGGCGCTGCGCTATGATTGACGTCACGGCATATGTATAAAAGAGCTGCGCTCCTTCGCCGGGACAGTCTTATACCCCTGTCACACGGGCATTTCGAGGGCCCTCGAACCGATAGTCTATCGACTCAAAGGCGATCGAGCGCTGCCACACGGGCAGTTTCAATGGCGATCGAGTCAATAGCCTATCGAGTCAACGGAGCAGCACGGAACTTCATCGAGATATGCAACGCATTCTTGGCTTAACCAAGCTAAGCCTGGCCATTTTTTTTGCGTTTCGCCTCCATCGAAACGCGGCCGCCGCGGTGGGGTTCGATTTTACGCAAGAGCTAGGCGGCTGTGTGCTGCATGATGTCAGCACACATTAAAGATCATTAAAGATGTCAGTGCACGATAAACATCCCCAGGCGGTCGAAATCATTCCCGGGCCCTTCAAGACGTCATCTCTTTCCCTCTTCTTTCGCTCCAACCTTCCTCCCCTCACTGTGTGGTTGATGTCCACCAAAAGGGGAAGACAGTTACTGCGCCATTTACTCAAAGGCAGTTAATCCATTCTTTTGGTGATCGAAATTATTCCGGAGCCTTCCACTACAGCACCTTTTTCTTCCTTTCTTTCACTCCCTTTTATCTCTCCCTTACAGCGCGGTTCAGGTGTCCGCGATATGTGAGAAAGATATACTGCGCCATTTCCTTTCCTCAAAAACCAATTTTCAGTTTTTTTAGTTTTACCCGCAGCGGTGGCTCAGCGGGTAGGGCGCTTGGCTACTGATCCAGAGTTCCCGGGTTCGAACCCGACCGCGGCGGCTGCGTTACGATGGAGGCGAAACGATAAGGCGCCCGTGTGCTTTGCGATGTCAGTGCACGTTAAAGATCCGCAGGTGGTCGAAATTATTCCGGAGCCCTCCACTACGGCACCTCTTTTTATGCGAAGCATAATAGGGACACTACTTAGCTCAACCATAGCCCAGCCTGGCGCGGCCGCGACCACCAAGGCTAACTCCCGCTCCTCCCGCTAGGGGCGCTGCAGCCGAGGACTCAGCACCACCGTGACACCGTCGGAGGCGGACGCTTTTTTTCGGAGCTCCAGCGACTACGTCTGAAGCTAAGTGCCTTTTGGTTTTTGCGCTTGTACATGCTTTCGGGCAGTAGTTTTAAACCGAGTTAAGGGTAGAAAGGCTAGCGGAAGTGTGTGTGCCGAAGGTTTTTGCGTAGAAATTTTGGAAGGCTTTTACCTTGCGTATTGCTGAAAGTTCTTGGTGTAGGATTTTTGGCGGGCGTTTACGTTGCGTAGTGCCGAAGGTTTTTGTGTAGGAATTTTGGTGGGCTTTTACGTTGTGTAGTGCCGAAGGTTTTTTGTGTAGGAATTTTGGCGGGCTTTTACGTTGCGCAGTGCCGAAGGTTTTTGTGCAGGATTTTTAGCGGGCTCTTACGTTGACTAGTGCCGAAGGTTTCTTCTGTAGGAATTTTGGCGGGCTTTTACGTTGCGTAGTGCCGAAGTTTTGTGCAGGAGTTTTAGCGGGCTCTCACGTTGACTAGTGCCGAAGGTTTCTTCTCTAGGAATTTTGGCGGGCTTTTACGTTGCGTAGTGCCGAAGTTTTGTGTAATATTCTTGGCGGGTTTTTACGCATAGGAATTTTGGCGGGCTTTCACAAGGCGTAGTCGGCCGGACGATGGGTCGGCAAGCTAGGAAAGTTAAGGAGGACAAGGACGGGGAGTTAGTACAGTGCCAGGAGTGCGACCGTTGGTGTTACTTAGATGAGACAGGGTTCGGGAGCTTAGCCGAGGCGGGTGAGGCTAGCTTCGTGTGTAAGATGTGCAAGCGGTTTGGGGACGCCGTTCATGCGTTAAAAGGGGAATGGGAAGCTGGGTTTAATGCACTTAATGCGGACCGGCAGGTCGAACGAGAGGATCGGATTAAGCTGGAAGCTCAGGTCGCCGATTTGATTAAAAAGGAGGAGAATAATGCCGCCCTGTTGAAGCGAATGGTGGGCGAGATTAAAGAAGAGCGGGAAAAGCGGACCCAGCTAGAAAAACAGGTTGAAGCGCTCAGGTCGCGGCCGGCTGGGCACCCCAGTTCGGAGAAGTGTCAGGTGGAGGACGAGGCTCGTCGATCGTACAGTGCTGTAGTGCAGCGAGCATTGAGTGAGAAAAATGAGAACGAAATGAAAAAGGTTAAAGCGGGCATGGAAACTCGCGACAATAGCGTACAGCGGCAGGAGAGTCAGCTAGAGCGATCCGGAGGCCAACAGATGGAATTAGGAAGCGAACGTTTGGGGCACAGGAGAGTTCTGGTGGTCGGGGACTCGAATGTAGCGAGGGTTGAGGGAGGCGTTCTGACGGCAGTGAAGGCAGACAGGCGGGTGCAGGTGGAGGCTCAGTCGGGAAAGTGCATGGTGGATGCAATGGCCAGAGCCCGGGAGGTGGTGGTGGGTAGCATGGATGGCGAACACCTTGTGGTCATCCATGCTGGTCTCAATGATGTACTGCAGGGGAGGAGCCAGAATCTTGAGACGCAGTTGGAGGTGGGGATGCGTAGGCTTAGAGAGGCCTCTGAGAGTGTGCATGTGACCATATGCACAATCCCAGAGGTCCAGAGGCAGGCTCGCGAAACGGAAAGGAGGGTCGTGGAGACTAATCGGGTAATTAGGCTATTGAGTCGACGACTAAGATACGAGGTGATGGAGGTCAACAGGGAAGTGTACGAGGTTAGGCCCCACCCTTTTGCACAGGATGGCATCCACTACGGTGGTGCCACTGGCAAGAAGGTGGGTAGTAGGATAGGTCGCCAGGCAACAGCTTTTTTGGGGGGACCCAGAGCTCTGAAGGAACCAGTGTAGAGAAGGAAGAATTAAGATCAAACGGACAATGGAACCATAGGGGAAGAAAGAGACGCAAGCGCCAGGGCCAAGTTAATTCAGATATAGGTTTCATTAACATGCAAGGTGGCAGGAATAGACTGAAATGGGAGGAAATAGAAGAACAGTTAAGACAGGAGGAATTAATGGTATATGGTTTAGCGGAAACACATCTTAGAGACATGGAGCAACCACCCTGTAACCCAGACTACGCATGGGAATATTGCAATAGAACAGAGGGCAGCAGAAAGGGAGGTGGAATTGGGGCATTCATTCATAAAAGTATGAATTTTCAAAGGGTTAGACTGGGATGCAGGGAACATTTATGGCTAAAAGGAACAGTGGCAGGCAAGCAAACACTCCTTGGCTTTGTATACCTGTGGACAGGGGTTAATGCCAAAGAGGAAAACAGGAAAATGTTAGAATGTATTGCAAGCGACATTGATGAGCTAGGAGGAAAGGGCGAGATAATTATATTAGGCGACATGAATGCACACATAGAAGACCTGGATGGGTACACGGATTCGACAGGAAGCATGCTGCAGGACATGTGTGACAGGCATGATTTAGTTGTATGCAACAGCACCGAGAAGTGTGAAGGGCTCATAACATGGGAGGCGGGGAGTCTGCACTCGACGATAGATTATGCACTAATGTCACAGAGGATGTATAACAGATTAGGGGTAATGAGCATAGATGAAGATGGTTCCAGAAGTCTAGGTAGTGACCACAAGCGTATCAAGTTGAGCTTCAGAAGAAAAAGCAATGTAGGACTGAATCAAGATAAACAATCAGGGGGAAATTTTTACTCAGAAAAGCAATTGGAAGTAGCAGCCAAACAAATCGAGAAAGTAATTTTTGAGGATAGTGAAACAGAATGGACTTATACCAAATTAACTCGATTACTGGAGCTAGAGCTAGCTAAGGTGGGAGTAAAGCTAAAAGGGAAAAGATGCAAACCCAAGAGTTGGTGGGATGAGGAGGTCAAGAGGGCAATAGAAAAGCGCAAGGAAGCATCCAGGGAACACAGATATTCCAAGAAGAGGGGGGAACCAAAACCCGAAGTAGACAGAAAATGGGATACCTTCATAAAGTGTAGAAGGGACGCATCCTATTTGATTAATGAGAAAATTAGAAGAAAGGGTGCCCAATGGATGTCAAAAGTAAATAAAAAGGATAGAAAAGCAGCCCAAAAATTCTGGAAACATCTAAATGCAATGAGTAATAAAACTAGGCTAGAACAAAGGTTTATTGTTACAGATGAGGGTATTCGACTAGAAGGGGATGAAGCAATAAAACACATAGGAACAAGGATGACGGAAAAATTTTCAGCAAAGCACGTGGTACATAATTTATCGAAGGAGGATAGACCGGTTACAGCAATAGCTTCACTTGAGCAAGGAGAGTGGGAAAGGGCAGAGAAGAAGGTTCCTAGTGGCACATCAACAGGACCAGATGGTATCCCGATTATGTTGATAAAGAAGTTAGGACCAAAATCCAAGCAAACATTAATACAGGTAGTGAACAAAACGATAGTGGATGAGAAAGTCCCCGATGAATGGCGATTAAGTAGAATGAACATGATATATAAGGGAAAGGGGGACAAAGCAGACGTAAGTAACTATCGCCCCATAACAGTGACGTCTGTGGTTTACAGGGTGGTGATGCAAATTATAAAGGATAGACTGCAGGCTTGGGTGGAGAACGAGGGGGTGCTAGGGGAACTACAGAATGGGTTCCGGAAACAAAGGAGGTTGGAGGACAATCTATTTTCATTGACACAGTGTATAGAAATTGCGGAAAAGGAACATAGGCCCTTATTGCTAGCATTTCTGGATATTAGGGGAGCCTATGACAACGTTACTCAGGAGCATTTGTGGGACATATTGGGCACATTGGATGTGGAAAATGGAGTAATTAATCTTTTAAAAGATATATATAGAGGTAACAGAGTGCTCATAAAATGGGAAAAAAATGTATCAGGGCCTGTAGAGATACAGCGGGGGCTTAGACAAGGATGTCCTCTGTCCCCTTTGTTGTTCATGTTGTACCTGCAAGGTTTGGAGGCCAAGCTAGAGGGGAGCGGACTAGGTTTCAACCTATCTTTTTTCAAGCAAGGGGAATTGATTAAACAGACATTACCGGGACTAATATATGCGGACGATATAGTGATAATGGCTGACAACAAGGAAGACCTGCAGAAGTTGTTAGACATATGCAGTACAGAGGGAGATAGATTAGGCTTCAAGTATAGTAAGGAAAAATCTGCAGTCATGACATTTAATGAAGAGGGCGGCGAGCATAGAATACAGGAGTTCGTGCTAAAGGTAGTGAATGAGTACAAGTATCTTGGGGTGTGGATAAATAACAGTGTTGAGTATCTGACAGAGCATGAAAAATATGTAATGAATAAAGCTAGTAGGAATGCAGCTGTCATGAAAAATAGGGCACTGTGGAATTACAATAGGTATGAGGTGGTAAGAGGGATCTGGAAAGGGGTGATGGTCCCTAGCCTGACCTTCGGGAATGCGGTCCTGTGTATGAGGCCAGATGTTCAAGCAAGGCTGGAAATTAGGCAACGGGGAGTAGGGAGGTTAGCTTTGGGAGCACATGGCAATACACCAAATCAGGGGGTACAGGGTGATATGGGATGGGCGTCTTTCGAGAGCAGAGAGGCTAGCAGTAAGATAGCATTTGAGGAACGATTGAGAAGGATGGAGGAAAAGCGGTGGGCTAGGAAAGTTTTCAGATACCTGTATATAAAGAATGTTGACACGAAATGGAGAAAGCGAACTAGAAAATTGACAAGCAAATATCTGGACAGCAGTAAGGGGGCAAATCAGCAATTATCGGTTAAGAAAAAGGTTAAAGGAACAGAGAGAGCTTTGTGGAAAACAGGGATGCTGACGAAATTGGCACTAGAAACATACCGGACCTTTAAACAGGAAATTGTCAAAGAAAATATCTATGATAATTGTAGGGGAAGTTCTTTGTTGTTTGAGGCCAGGACTGGAGTTTTGCGGACTAAGACGTATAGAGTCAGGTACCAGGAGATAGACACTTTGTGCATTGCGTGCGGAGAGGAGGAGGAAACGGCTGAACACTTGATACTTTTCTGTAAAGGGCTTCACCCTACAGTGGAAGGCAGCGGGGCTGACTTACCCAAGGCATTGGGGTTTAGGGATAGTGAAGGGAAAGTGGATTTTAAGAGGTTAGAAGTAACCAAGCGAAGGTTATCTGATTGGTGGCTAAAAGCAAGACAGGAGTAAAATTTCACAAGACATGGCTAGGTGGCTTGAGCCACCGCCCGATGTAAAGGGTTCAGCCGTATCCATCCATCCATCCATCCATGGTCTGACTTCACGCCAGCTGTGGAGAAACGGGGCTCAACTCGCGCGGTCGCCGCGCGGCCGCGACCACCAAGGCTAACTCCCGCTCCTCCCGCTAGGGAGCGATTGTCGTCGCGGCATTGTATAAAAGAGCCCCGCTCCTCACGCCGAGACAGTCATACAGCTTTACCAAGCATAAACCAAGTGTATCCAAGCATTACCAAGTATAACCAAGTGTCACCAGGTTATGCACTTTCACAAATCTATTATGCTTCGCATCCTAGGCTTAACCTTAGCTAAAAGCCAGGCCATTTTTCCTTTCTTCTTTCACTCCCTGCGTTGTGCTCTACCGTATGTGCAGCGCTCCACAGTTGAGACTGTACTTCACAAACCGCTTCAACGCTACCGCCTAGTGTTCGTTGGCGGCCGACATTTTCCGCTGCCTCGCGGGACTTTTTTCGAAATCTGAGGCGCAAACCACCCACTGGAGAGCGCTGTTTGCGCACTTTAGACAAGTGTGATAGCGCGATACAAAATATCGTTATATAGAAGGATAAAGGTAGCGAAGGTCATTTTCGTATCCAGGGAAACGACACCTACACATGGCTTGTATGGGTGACATGATGCAATTCACGATGCAGGCTGGAGTAGGTGAGGATAAGCAGTTTATAGAAAAGCGCAGGTTCTCGCTATGCTCCTGCATGCTTTGTCAGCGTGGCGGCTGCTCTGACGTCATTCATTCGGTGATGGAACTTATGAGGTACCACGTTCACGTACAAATCTCTATGGCACGAAACAGGGATGCTACAAAGAAGTGTATTGTTTAGTAGTCTAAGCACCCAGTCATGAACTGAATGGTGCGTAATGTACTCTCCAGTGTGATCAAACTGTCAAGCCTTGCTTCCACCCACGAGGGAAAACCAACTTTTCTGAAGTTTCCGAGTTAGGAAAAAGTTGGTAGGCCCCTGCACATCCCACAAAGACGACAGCGGCAAAATTGTAGTCTAGGAGAGAGCTATTGGCAAAGCAAACAATGCAAGGACGCAGCTGGAGAAAAGTCATAGATGTATACAGCAAATAGAGATTACACCTTTGTCTAAATGAACCACCCAGTGGCCACATAAATAGGAGGTTGGCGCTTGGCAAACAATAATGAGTTGAGTGTTGTATAAAGACCAGGGCTAAGAAAATGAACTTCGGGAAATATATTTTCCCCCTCATACTGCTGTCCTACATTTCGATATTGCCCTTGCTACCTGATACGTTGTTATTAAACATAGTTCGAAACTAGCACATTATCAGTTCATACGTCGTGACGTCCAGCACGTCACACATTTTCGATATTTTCCAGTGGATGATAGCCCTAACCACACGACTACTGTCCTTGAAACCATTGTATGCAATCAACACACGTCGGTAATTGACCGTAGCATAACTGTGCGCAACCGTTGTGTACCAATTATAAAGTGTGGAAATAAAATTCGGCAGCGACAGTTTAGATCCGTGGCGGTTAGCATCGTGGACGGCGGCTCAGACGAACAGGCACTGCGGGGTGGCGCCACCGGCGGGCGGCAAGTCGCAGCCGAAGGCGCTGCCGAATCCAGAGCCGTTCATAGCCAGGTTGCACATGGATCGCGGCGTCGCCTGCTCGTCGTCGCAGAAGTGGCTGCAGTAGCTGACGTAGAAAGTCTGCACGCCGTTCATGCCCTGCAGGGACTTGAGCCGCAGCGGTGACGTGTCGGTGAGGGCGGCTCTCTGCATGGCGGCCAACGCCACGTCCAGGGCGAACAGATCGGCTACAGCACGACGCTCGTGCGGGTCCCGAGCGGTTGTCAGGCGGCACTCGAGGTCCTGTGGACAGTGGTTGTCCCAAGCGCGGAGCAAAGAAATTGACGTCAACACGGGTGTAGTTGTATGCACCTACATATAGAACGCTGAAAACAGCGAAACCCCTGATACACCCAACCCACCATAACTCTAAGTGCCCGTGGTGTGGTGCCTGCCCAAACCTTTTCCAAGTATCATGGGGTTGCACAGCCAAGCCACCAAACCTACCACACACATACGAACAGTGGGAGGCGGCGCTGTGCACTGAGGCCTGAGCGACCAGCAACAGATCGTATTCCAGGTCCGCGAAGCAGCCAAATCCAGCGGTGCCATAGACTAAGGGAGCCGACCAAACTGCTCGTCTCTCCCCCACCCCATTCTCTTGCATGCAATAAAGATTTTCCTCCTCTCCTACGTGGTAAGCCTTTGCGTACTGACAATTGCAAGCCCCTACACAAATGTCTAGGCAATCCACAAACAGTTGTGAACTGTTTTGAAACTCTTATATGGCACCACCGAAACTCGTGGAAAACACATCGGCTATGAGGCGTACGTGTTAGAACTGCGGGACGAGTTTCAGGTGAGGTTTGCCAGAGCAGAATTGTGCAGAAAAAAAATTTGGAGGAGAAACTTAAGCTCCGTCTTAAGCGTATGACGCGATAGCTTAGTGGGTTAATTTCTATGTATGCACGAGACCATTCTCTACCTTACATTCATAGGCCCCTGGAAGTCCTCGTACCCTTCCTGGAGCAATGGTGCAGCGGTTAAGCGACACGCCAGTGTCCTGCGATAACAGGGCCTTGTGGACCCAGGTTGTTCTTCCAGGGTGACCAATTTAACTGCATGGGGGCCAGGTTCTGATGACGCCGCAAGGTCATGTGACCTAAGTTTCCAACCTGCCTCCTGACAAGGGTTCCATCATCATCAGCAGCAGCAGCAGCAGCAGCCTGACTACACCTACTGGAGGGCAAAGGTCTCGCCCATGTCTCTCCAATCAACCCTGTCCTTTGCCAGCTGCGCCCACCGTATGCCCGCAAACTTCTTAATCTCATCCTCCCAGCTAACTTTCTGCCGCCCCTGTTACGCTTGCCTTCGACACAAACGAAGTTGTTTCGTTCGAACAGATTTTCTTTGCTAACAATGTCCGCTGTGTAGCTGACATTGCTAGCTAGCTGTAGTTGTGGACTGAATGCTGATTTGAGTGAGACGGGCATCGCACGAGAGAAATTGGTGCGACGTCGCTTCTTCTCATTATGCACAACCCTCATACTCATGCTCAGCCATTAGCTTCTTTGCCCTGGTTGATTTTATCCAAGGGCGATAGGGCCTCTTTGCACCCCAAGTAGGGGGTATTTTAGCACTTTTTATTAAAATTATCGTCAAAGCAACTGTCACTGCTTTCCTTTACGTGTTTTCTATGCAGTTCCCCCGTAAATTCACCAGCCGTACTAATTTTCCGCATCAAATGCAATTGTATGTTGTTTTCTTGTCACCGGAACCGCAAGGCTTCGGGAGTACAAAAGTAAGGTCTTTGTCAAAAATATACAGCCCAAAGGGTTTCATTCTGGGCTGTGCTGTGTCGCTCGTTGTGCATCGCCAGCGTTCCAAATCACAAGAAAGGGAGATGAACTCTCGTTATCGCCTCCTGTGAATCTTTGGACTTGAAGCCGTGCTACAGGACCGCACTACATGACATAGAAGCTGACCCCTTGGGCTGCATATTTTTGGCAAAGGCTGTACGTGGTGCAAGCTATAGTCTTAAAGTATATACACTGAGGATATAGATGTTTGTCTGTATCGGTATAGACAACCGCGTTATAATCGCAGAGGGACCATTCTCGCTGAAAATAAAGCTTTTATACACTATAAAATACGAAAAAAAAACTAATTACGGTTGCCGCCTCCACCTGGCGATTTCGCAACTAAAACGCGTGCGTCGACGTTTGTTTTTCGGCTCGGATCACAGAGGCTACGCAACTCTGCCATTAACTTGAAAACGGTGGTCCTGTTCCTTATTCCCTTCTGCGCCGTATTCAGAATCCCTTACAGTTACGAGCAGCCTATAGCCCAAACCAAAACATTGCTTGAAAACATACTACTTTGTACGTTACACAAGTTATAGGCATGAGCCATTTTTGCAAACTATCCTCCCAGAACTCCATATTCAAAGTCATCCTTATCCAGCGAGCACTGATGGGACGCGTACCCTGGTGACAAGCACCGGCTAGGCTTTGATACGAACACGGCCGGTCTGAATGCGTTGGCGGCGACAGGAAATACGGTGATGAACGGAGAGACGACAGTCTCGCAACTTCGCGCGCCTTACACCCACAGATGAGTTCTGTTGCCACCAGGAGAGCGGTCGACCGGCGTAGTCCAGCGTGCGTCCCCGATCGTCCATGACTCGCACCAGCTGGCGGGCCAGCTGGAAGCCCAGTCCAGCGTATGTCATGGCCTGCGACCCGCGACGCCAGTACGAGTGCGGGAACATGGCGGCCAGACCGAGGCGCATCAGGTTCAGCGAGTACAGATAGGACACGCGACTGTGCCGCCACCGGTACCTGGACGTGGCCGTTGCGACCGAATAAAGTTTGCCGCGCAGGTTTCTGCCTTTTTAATGCGAAAGCATTAGATGGCTCATCGACACGAAAACCCGGAGTCGCCCAAAAAATGCTGGCGTTACACATGTCCAACATTGTTGGGCAAAAACATTAAATATTGGAAAATTGTAAGGTACTCTTATGGAGATATTGTAGGTGATGTTCCGATGTGCAGCAAAAAAATGTTTTAAAGTTTTTCCATCGCTTTTCCATAGAAAACCAACGTGAACGCTTTTTGACGACAGCTAAAACGTTATTACCAAAAAAAAAATCCAAGCCTGTCGACGGGAGATCTGCAGATGTATTGACTGTTATAGTGAAATCTTACAATATATGAAAATAGTGCGTTCATGAACTCCTTCCCGTTCAAGAATGCTTTTGCCCAGAATTGTTGCATATGACGAAATGCTGACCAGTAATAGTCGAGCGCTATAGTAGGACACAGCTTAAAAAAAGCTGCAGTTGGTAACACTGAGCCACAGTCCTCAGCGTCCTGTGTTACTTCGATGGTAATTAAAACAGTAAACGAAGTAAGCAAAGACATGTTTGACTATATTAAATAATCCATGTATTAAAATTCTAGGCCTTATAATTTTTCCCTTATGATCAGCTTCTTTTTTAGGCAACAAGAAAAGTTACCTGGTTCGCGAGTACTTTGTCCTGGAGAAATTCTGCACGGGGGTCCTGAATGTGGGCGGAGCTTCACCGCAGACTTAAATTGTAACGGACTACAGTACTCACAACAGCACCAACAAGAAACGAGCTGAATAGAATAAGAATAGGCTTGAAATAGAATGAGAATGGAATCGGAATAAAACCGGAAGAGAATCACACTGCTTGCGATTTAATGTGACTGCGTTAGATGGCTGATCGACACAGATATAGTCCGGACTGTTGCTCGCTAACAGTGGCGGCGTTTCTCCCCTCGCGTCTGGTCGATAACGGTGTGGCGTTATCAAACGCGGGGGGAAAATACGAAATGTTAGCGAGTAACAGTCCGTACTAGTACTTACAACTGCACCAATTACAAATGCAGAATGGCGGCCGCCGCGGTGGCTGAGTGGTTATGGCGCTCGGCTGCCGGCCCGAAAGACGCGGGTTTGATCCCGGCGGCGGCGGTCAAATTTCGATCGAGGCGAAATTCTAGAGGCCCGTGTACTGTGCGATGTCAGTGCACGTTAAAGAACCCCAGGTGGTCGAAATTTCCGGAGCCCTTCACTACGGCGTCTATCATAGCCTGAGTTGCTTTGGGACGCTAGACCCCTATAAACCTAAACCTACAAATGCAGAATAACTCATTTAGAATAGAATTTTCCATCAGCGCATCAAGGTCAATTACTAACACCAACTATATTGCATAATCTATTGCGACATAGTCTGAACCATTAAATCTACAGCAAATCTGCAGAAAATTTTCAAAACAAAGCAAATCGGCTCATTTCGTTACCCTTTAAAAGATAATTCGTGTCAATATTTTTTTAGGTACTATGTATTGCATTCCCAAATGTTTTCTTTACTACTGATTTCTAATGTTTGTTTAATATCGCAATGCTAAATCCAAGAGAAAGCAAGCGTAGCGGCAGAAAGTTAGGTGAGTGGATGAGATTAAGAAGTTTGCGGGGATACGGTGGCCACAGTTGGCAAATGACAGGGTTAACCGGAGAGACATGGGAGAGGCCCTTGCCCTGCAGTGGCCGTAGTCATGCTGATGATGATGATGTTGATGATGACGAATCTAACCAGCGTAGGCTGTATAACGTGCTGCGACATGATTTCAAACCGTATTTTTGCTAATAATTTTCCACCCCCTGTGTGGCACTCACTGTCTCAATTCTGTGTTCATATGCTTGCTGCCTCTGGGCCATCTATTTATTCTTTTTTTCCTTGCGGTTTGTGTAAAGGCGACGGGCTCTCTCTACCTATTATTTAGCTTCAAGCCCGTGGCCTGTTCCGAGCATATAAGTGATCAACATAACCAACTTTAAATATCAATAACAATTTAAGGAAGAGCATGCGCTGCCAACACGCTTACAAAAATGGTCTGTAGATAGTCTATAAACTTCTTATAGACTCTATTGCCTTCCTATAGATATTTAATTTTGTCTATTCATAGTCTATAGACTGTCTACAGACAAAAGTCAACTAAAAGTGTATAAATTTTTAGATTGTGTATCGACTGCCTATAGGATTAGTATTGCCTACAGACCTTTCTCTAGCAATTGTCCATAGGCAGTCTATGGGCATTGTAGACAGACGTCTACAATGTCTGTAGACTGCCCTTACAAAAAAAGAAATTTTTGTAAGGGCAGCTTTGAAACCCTGATTTTCGCCCTCGAGCACCGTGTCTAAAGGACACCACATACACTGCAAGGCATGCCACTTAACTCGCAGTAAATTTTAGTAGAGCCGCACGAATAGCACTTTTCCGAAACTGGATCGAGTACGAGTAGGATAGCTTTGCTTACTTACTAAAACACGAATAGTGTAGTTAGAAACCGAGTCGAACACGATTCAACGAAGGAAAGAACCGAACCCTACACGAATCGAATATTGACGTGATTATTCGCTACTTGGGCGAATATGAGTACAAAAGGAATATTCATGCGAAACTGTAGGGGTAGATAAGCATTGCTCAAGTCTTGGAGTTATTGTTGCTCTGCGGCGTCGGAGTGGGCCCTGTAGTTTAAACAGTCTTTGAAGGAAACTACGGCATGTCCTATACTAACGACGCGGCAGTTATTTGAAAACTATTCGAAATTCGAATCGTTCCGAATAGTTTTGAATATTCCTTATTTGATTCGTTCAGTGAATCGAATAGAAATCATTGTACTGAAACAAATTGTGTATATGTGTATGAGGATGTAGTGCGTAGATATGTCGTGCAGTGTAACTCAGATAATGACTGGTGATTGCTAGTCGGTAAAGTGATCGGTAATTGTGATTATAATCGATGACCGTGATCGGTAATGTGATTGTGGAGCGATTGGGAAATCGAGAAGCGAAGTAAGGAGACGGGACCTCTCATCAAAACGCGGCAAGAGAGGACCCAAAAGATATCAAGAAGAACATAACTTTTGCTGATTGGATTTTTTACAAACTGTTCATTCGTTTTGGGAGAACCGTCAGGGTGAAATTAGGCATCCTTAGCATACCGTGTTACCGTTACCGTTACCGGAGTACCGGTATCCCTCACGGATTCCGCACACAGCCAGTGAGCCCGCGCTGATTGGTCCTGATTCGGTAGGCGCGCGTGCAGCTGCCTGGTACCTGGCGCCATCTGGCGCCTTCGAGGCGATCTACGCATTCGCACTGGCTCTGGGCGGGCTCTCGGTACTTCGGTAACGGTAACGCTAACACGGTACATGGTATGCTACGGATGTCTATTTTTTCGCAGAAGCCCCGTACCTGGCCAACATGAGGCTTTCGTGGTATCGGTTGCTGAGCGCCGCCTTGAGCGCCTTGCGCGAGTTCAGCCAAGCGGCAAAGAAGGACTCGCTGTCCAGCGGGAAATCGCTGTACAGAAGGTCGAAAACCTGCGCAGATGAACACGAAATGCTCATAGCAGTCGGTAGATGGCGCACCGGTAGCGGCGGTAACATTTGAAAGGCGGATGTGGGCGACATTCTACCCATGTCCTCGTAATGGTCGCGTTTGAGTCGACCTCAGTTCTGGGAATTCCACTGCAGAGCCTTACGACAAAATACACAAGTGGAGTTCGAGTTCGGGTTTAATTACTGCGCTGCATTTCAGCGGCCTCAACTGAGCCTGAAAACTGCTGGCGCTTGGTGGTGTGCACTTGAAAAACTGCTTTCGTACGTTTCAGCCACAGGTCCATTTTGGCCATTATTACCATCATCATCTGCTGCGTGAAGGCCATTGGAGGAATTCCCATACCAATGCTCCTGTACTATCTCTAGCGCTTCCCACTCTTACCCGATACCCGTGAATTCACTAGATTTACCACTGCATCTTGTCAAACGTACAAATGGGCAAGGACATAGGCAGGAATCTCTCGTCGGGTTCGGGAGAGGTGGAGTACGAGAGGTGTATATCCTGCACTAAAAACACGAATACGCCTATATAGGTGTAAAAAAAGAGTAAACTGTCATTTAGCGCACTCCATTTTATAAGAGGAAGTGCGCTAGATGACAGCTTACTCTTTTTTTACTCCTTTATGTTTAGAGTGTTGGACCGTGTGGGTTATAGGATGACGGAAGGCTGTAATAGAGCGCACAAGATAGAGGACACTAACAAGAACGAACAGGACAAGAACGGATCGAATAACACGAGAGCTCCTGTTCATCCACACCTTTCTTAGTGTCCCGTTTTACTGTGCGCTCTATTATACGAGTAAAGACGCATCAGTTAAGTTTATGCAGGTCCCGGAATTTTTTAATACGTGTCTTCGATTCCGGTCGCTCCATGGCCAGCGAAAATGCAGCTTCTTGCGGTGTTCTGCAGTCGACATTACCGTCCAGCTTCATTCTACCGTCTGCTACGTCTGTGACGTTACATTATTCCGTGCGTCCTCGAAAAACCCTAACGCGCTCCAAGAACACGAATTCATCCGCAGCCTGTCAAAAAATTGGCAGTGGCTTAGCTCGGCTATGCCAGGATATACGTAGCGAAAGCTAAGGCATAGCTTGGTTAATTTTGATTGCAAGTCCAGGTTAGTCTGGTTAGTTGTCACGTGGTTCATCACGCGGTTGGTCACGTGACAAGTCACGTGGTTGGTCACGCGGTGCTGCGACCATGGTGGGAGCACCGCGAAACTGAGAGTTCGTGGCCAATGTAGCTTTCGCTACATAGCCGGTACCTCGAGGTGCAGAAAGGGCTCATCCGGCCACAGGCGCAAACTCCTGTGTGCCGTCAACTTGGTCATCGCCTCCGCCTTTGTGCCGTCGGAGATGACGCTCGAAGCGCGCAGCAGGCCAGCGATCGTCTGGGTCGTTTGGTTGAGCACGGCCTCCACCCGCTCCCGCTCCTCGACCGGAAACGCGTCATGAAAGAGCGGTGCCGACTGCGGAAGTTGAAACAGCAACCAGTTATGGCCTAGCTGCACTCCGCGTTGCCTTCGGAAAGCGTCCGGAAAAGGAGTGCAGCGCAGAAGCGGTATACATAATGCAAGATGTCAACGCAAAAGCGTTAAGGGTCCCGTTCAGCGGAAAGTCCGGCGTCGGCGTTGTGACGAGAAAATTCGGATTGGTCGAGAGGCCCGTGACGTCACAACCGCATGGCCTTGCGCGGTTAATTCAAACACCAACAGCGATCCCGCAGCACAACTGTGATGAAGTCACTGCTCAATTCCTAATTGGTCTGACATGGTCGTGACGTCCTTACACAACCATTACGTTGTTTCCTCTGCAGAAGAAAAAGCAATTGCGCCGAAACGAAAAATGGTCGGGCCGAGACTCGAAACGATGTCCCTTAGGTCGTGAGCCGGGTGCGCTAAACCTCGACCAGTGAGGAACGTTTGTCAAGCTTGGTGAAAAGGAGGCCTTGTGTCTTGTGGTAAAAAAAGAAGCAAAAACTAAAAATAAATAAATGAAATAAAGGACAGCGTTCGTGTCTGCACAGTAATATGCAAAGAGGACCCAGGGCCGCCGAAGGAATGACAACGCTATCGAGCTATAACCTTCAGGCGGAGCTTATGTGCCCGTTGAATTTTTACACCACGAGTGGGTATATAGCCAGCAGTTAAAAAATTAGCGCTGGCAAATGTCGCTCCACAACAGAAGTACGCAAGGAGAGACGCTGCCGCGAAAATATACAAAAAAGCAAACGCGCCACATTTAAGGACGATCACTGAACTATGACAGCTAGGCTAGTTGGAGGTGTTCATTAAAGCTAAAAAAAAATGCCCACGGACCGAGGGAAAGCAGCTCCCTTCAGGGACGCCGGCGTTACTGATGTCAACACTCCCTTTGTTCATGTGTTTTTTGCAGTGGAAACATGTCTGATAGTGTTTAGAGCGGTATCCTTCAGCGCTCCTCAATTCCTACACTAAAGCAGTGAGAAAATGTCATTTAAATGAGGTGCCAATTGTTACTCACTGCTTGGCCAAAAGAAGTATGAGGAAGGTCGAGTTGTAGTATAGATAAGCATGAGAGCTAAATAGGAACATCTCAGAAACCTCATATTTACTGATGGAAATTTGCTGCTCCGTAACTCAGAGGATGAACTAGAGCAGAAAATTGTGTGGCGTATGCCCAAACAGGACAGAAACAAAGGCACACCCAAAAAATAATACGAAACTATGATGACTGGTCAGGTGAAGGAATAATAATTTTCGCTATGAAGTAGAGTGCTGTAAGTAGTCAGGGAGTTCATCTAGAGCTAGTGTTGGTGGCAGATCCGGAC
Organism: Amblyomma americanum; assembly: GCA_030143305.2. Lineage (NCBI taxonomy): Eukaryota > Metazoa > Arthropoda > Arachnida > Ixodida > Ixodidae > Amblyomma > Amblyomma americanum. The sequence goes on from JARKHS020017332.1 coordinate 390,644, forward strand.
CTTAAGACCAAACAGCAAGAGTATGGGCTTGGAGGTAATTTGAAATCTACTCCAAGATACGAAGAGCAGTCTCCACATATCCATTAAGCGGAGATATAAACTCATGTCTCCTTCCAGTAAAAGATTGGAATCATTCGTAAATTACAAAAGATAAAAATTCTATTTTAATGTCAATATCGTGTTGATCCTCGGGTGAAAGGAAATTAAAAAAGAGAACAGAGCCATCGTTTTCCAGTCATTTTGTCGAAGAGAAGAAAAAACTTGGATGCCTTCTTAACCACATTCTTAAAGAACAAAATAAGAGAGCACTACTGTTCTTGCGATTTTCCTGCCAAAACCATGGTTGTAACCGGTTCCATTGTTTTTACATAGAATGCATGAGTGATCACCTTCTGGAATGTTTTAGTACCTTCCAATAGATTATCGTATAAGATTATGCTAATTCGACCCGCCATTCCACCGACGAGATTCCTGTACCTGGTGGTGGTGGTGAGAACATTTATTAATCATAGAGAGAGGTGTTGGGGGCCGTGACCTGAGGAGTACTTGGCGGCAGCGGGTCTCCCACAACACAGTCCATCCTCATATACCGCTTAAGCATAGGGCCCGCATCATCGCTCACGCCTCGACCTCATTAGACCGGCCAACCGTATCTCATTCATCTAACCACCCTTCTCCTTCAGACACCATTATTACATACGCCCTTTATGCCCGGAGGCAATAATACTGCTTAATAAGTCGTTAATTTAACCGCCACCTGCCATGATTGGTAGTCTGCTGACAGAGCAGATTTTTATGACATCACAAGGTCACGTGACCTAGGTGGCTCACAACGGCGACAACACCGACAACGCCAGAGTTTTCGCAGAATGGAAGCATTAACGCTATCGCGTTAAAATGTGTATTCCGAGTCTAATTTTCCATTGCCCGCTACCACACCCCGTACCTGGGCGATACCGTAGGACTCGTGCACGGTCAAGAAGCACAAGATGTGAGCAGTGAGGTCGTGGGCAGCCATCGCGTCACTCTTGGTTCCCACGGCGAAAACGTCCAGGTTGGAGTTAATGGTCCACGCATACGTGTAGGCCAACGTCCAGCCGACGACATCGAGGAGCCTGGCAGGAGGTAAGGCGCTCAAAACGCCCGCCAGCTTAACCAGCCTCTGCTTGTGGACCACGAGCACCATAGTGTCCGGGGTCTGGAACGACGGGCCACCAGCGCCGATGTGCTTGCTCAGAAGCGCCGCCCACTCGTCGCTGCTTATGTTGCCCAGGGCGCCTCTGCTGTTCTGGAAGATAAAGGACGCAGGCAGCAGAGCATCGTGCTCGTCTGGGACTTCGCCCGACAACACGGCAACCCTGACACTCGTCTCATCTGAGCGCAGCTGATGGACGGCTGTCTTCGCAAACTTGACAGTACCTACAAAAGACGAAAAGGAAATTGAAATCACTGCGGCGATCCGCATTGGAGAAATGCGATTGAATTGCGTTGCTTCTGTGTATAGACATGTAGTGAAGTCAGCGGATGTGACGTCATGGAATTTTCTAGAACGCGTTTTTTTTTCCAAGCCAGTACGAGTTCCATGACGTAATCGGGTGACGTCCAGGTGTTATGTCGACGTCAGTGGCTGTTGTGACGTCCTGATGTTATGTCGACGTCCGTGGCTATTGTGACGTCTAAGAGTAGTTTTCATGTTTAATTATTTAACTAATTATAACTCATCAACCAAATTTCTTCCCCAGCAAGATCTCATCACGCACTATCTAACACAATCAAACTTGTGCACATTTAGTCACAGAACGACATAATCGTACGGACAAATTTTGCGGACACGAAACACGGGACGTAGCCTAGTAATGCTTTCGCATTAAAAAAAATGTCACAGAATATCAATGCGATTTACGCGGAGGAGTATGCGTTATCCTTAGAGCCTTAGTGATCCAGCTGACGGTGGCCGGTGGCATGATACAGTCCATCAATCGCAGTGCGCCATGCCGTACCCCCTTGCCCCTCTTCACACCCCACAACTCCGCTTGGTGACCGCGGTCCCTCTCTTCGTCCCGCCTCCTATCGCCGTTCCCTCTCTCAACTTCGCCACCTCTTCCTCGAGGCTTCACACATCGGACGCCAACGCCGGACAATTTTTCCGCTAATGGAGGTTCTAATGCTAACGCACTGAAACTGCTCCAACAGTCTGCGCTACTAAGCAATCGTGGCCAGCCGGAGCAAGCACGCTGATCTTCGGGGGCGGATTCAAAGAAAATGGGTGTAAGGGGGGGGGGGGGGGGGGGGTATGACAGCAAAGAGAGCGGGAGGGCGTCCGACGAGTTACCTGAGTCAGAATTTTCCGCGCGCAAAAAGCTCTGACCTCCTCTTTTCGACGAAGAATTTGCCGGGAACTACTGAGGAAATGGGATGCCCTCCACCTATAGGGTTATTTGCCCGTAAATTCACTCCTGCCTCAGAATAATGACTGTTCTGTTGTCGCATAATTTTGGATAAGTCGCCTACTTGGAGTATGCCTGATCAAGTTTAAGGAGTGCTGGTTTCCTAAAGACATATCATTATCACAATTCGGGTTATGTGCTGGTTTTATGTCAGCAGCAGCGCTACCCAATGCTTTTATCGCTTTAAAATGAGCGCTGATCTGTCATTTATATCAAAGAAAATGCATGTGCGGTATTTGCGGCACACCGCAGAAAGGCTTTTGAAAGCCTTTTAATTAAGGTAGACCGTCGTCATCATCTAGAGCCGCTTACATCGTCATTAGCCGGGTGAAGTATACACTGGAAGATTAAGTCTTCTTACATCAATGTGGAATTATTCTTATCTTTCGCAACCCGCGGCCAAGCTATTTGAAAAAAAAACTTTCTAGTGTCATTCTCAAACTCTCTGCCCTGCCACACTCTCAATTCTGAACCGCAGTTCCGGATTTCGATGCATGGACCGCATTGGGAGTTTCGCTACTTGTTTTATCAGACAGGTCTTTTGCGCCCTGAGTTGCGGCCACCGTTTGTCAACGTGAGCCTGCTCGTATGGGAGGACCTGCCTCTCACATAAACCATGCCTCTCACATTCCTCACACAACTTCTCCGTACCTCCTGCGATGAAGGACGCCACTAACCACACCGCCTCGGCATAGCTTTCGGCGTTCAGTTCTGAGAGCTGTTCCATGCGGTAAAGCGGCAGATGCGAGGGCTCGCCAAATGCGACTACGGGTTTGCCGTCCGGTCCGTAGACCGCCAGGCGTACGTCGAACCAGAGCGCAACACGCCAATTGATGGCCAGGTCCAGCAGGATGTCCAGCACTTTCAACAGCTACGAGAAAAAAAGACAGGATGTAAGGTGACGGTCACTCTTGAAGCTGTTCGTGCAGTCTCACGCCCGATGGTGTGCATGTTTCAACCGCAATCATGCCTTGGCGCCACTCAGCGGGCCGTTCAGCGAAAGCAGGCTTTGTGCAACGTCAGCATCACTGCCAAAAATTTGACCTAGAGTGCGTGCAGCTATGCCTGTCACGTAAGCACTTTGTGTCTTAGAATGCAACTATATGCAACTATAGAAAAGGCCTCGCGACGATGTCATGTCTACAACCTGAGGCATCTAGCAGTTTTAAATGGGCAAGCCCGTTCCTGCAAGCGGTTATTCTCAGTGGTGATACACAACCAGTGGTCGGAAATCCGTTAATCAGCCTCAAGCACACTTGCTTCGCTTCAGGGACTAAAAGTGGTTGCGGGCACACGGTTGCCTTTGCGCGGGTGGTTCATTAAATACTTGCAAGTAGGGGATTTTTGGCTTGTTTTCCAGTGGTGGAAAGATTTCGTAAGAAGCTCTTCGCACTTTCTTCTGCGCAGAAAAACCTACCCGGTAAGCTCAAAAATGCCATGCAGGCTCTCATAGTCGGACTGATATTTGCTGTGGGACATATTTTACCTCATGCAGGAAAGACAGCGACAGGAAGGACAGCGAAATGTTACCAATACTTTGCAAACATTTTCTTTTTTTTTTCGGAGAAGCGACACTACAATCGACTGGCATAATCCTCGAACGTTCATCTATGAGGCAGGACACTCGGTACACACCGTTGGTGGTCTCACGAGCGATGCCGGCCAGGGCAGTCCACGCTCCCTCATGAAGTTCACCAAAGGCCCGGCGGATTGGTTCGTACGCTTAGCTTCGCACGCATCTAGCGCCTTGAGTGCCTTGAAGGCGGCCGTCGACGTGTAGTTCGAGGAAAGCACGGAGGCCGGGTTTCCCAATGCCAGCAGCAGTTCGAGGCCCTGTCGGCGGGCAGCCCTCACGGGTTGAGGACCTTCCGCAGTGGCCGAGGCACCGCGGTGATCACCGCCGCAAACGTAGGTGTGGAAGTCTGCGTCGCGTATTGCTGACGTAAGCCGCAGACTGGTCACCCACACTCTGATAATGATCATTTAACTTCAGGGACGCAACAACAGCTTGCTCGAAGATCGCCACGGCTAATCTCACAGTTCTTCACGAGGTGTGGTCCTACGCTCACTTTCCCTGCCACTCCACCCCATAGGATCAAAGCACCGGGCCTGGCGAGAGCTTTGCAACGACCCATTGCATAACTAGTGGGTACGCGGCAGCCCCCTCAACGTATAGGCTGAGTTCAGTCAATGCATGACTCTTTCAAAGCGGCACATCCTATTTCTATAGTTTCAGAGTAACGAGGAACGCTGACCGTGAGGAAACACAGAAATGCACCGAATGTCGGTTGCCATCGACCATCAGGTCCTTGTTTACTTGGTCTGCCCTCGGTGAGAGTAAGTCTCAATGATAACTTGTAGGACGGTTATGAAAGTGCCGAAAAACGCCATAATCAATGCATTTTGACAAGTTGTTGATTAAGTGGACAAACTTCTGAGGGAACAAACAAAGTCTTCAACGAAAGTGCGCTAAAACTGAAATAAATTTGCTTTGAAATGTTCAAATATGTAAAGATCGCGGTGGTCATCCCTTACAAGAATGGTCTATAGACAGTCTATATACTTCTTATAGGCTCTATTGCCTTCCTGTAGATATTTCATTTTGTCTATACATAGCCTATAGGACAAATGTGTACTAAAAGTGTATGGCCTTAAATGTATAGACTGTCTAGAGACTGTCTATAGGATTTGCATTGCCTATAGACTGCTCTCTAGGGTTTGTTATAGAGAGTCTATATACTTTATGGACAGAAATCTATGGACAGTCATAGTTCCGTATTAACAGCGCAACGGCTGCACATAAGAAGGGGATGACACAACAGCGCTGTTGTGTCCTCTCTTACAAAAATGGTCTATAGGCAGTCTATATACTTCTTATAGGATCTGTTGCCTTCCTGTAGATATTTATTTTTGTCTAAACATGGTCTATAGGACAAAAGTGCACTAAAAGTGTATGGCTATATATCTTCAGATTTTCTATATACTGTCTATAGGATTTATATTGCCTATAGACTGCTCTCTAGGGTTTGTTATAGAGAGTCTATATACTTTATGGACAGAAATCGATGGACAGTCATAGTTCCGTATTAACAGCGCAACGGCGGCACAAAAGAAGGGGAGGACACAACAGCGCTATTGTGTCATCCCTTACAAAAATGGTCCATAGGCAGTCTATATACTTCTTATGGGCTCTGTTGCCTTCCTGTAGATATTTCTTTTTGTCTATACATAGTCTATAGGACAAAAGTGTACTAAAAGTGTATGGCCATAAATCTATAGACTGTCTATAGACTGTCTATAGGATTTGCATTGCCTATAGACTGCTCTCTAGGTTTTGTTATAGAGTCTATTTACTTTATGGACAGAAATCTATGGACAGTCATAGTCCCAAATTAACAGCGCAACGGCGGCACAAAAGAAGGGGAGGACACAACAGCGCTGTTGTGTCCTCCCTTTCTTCTGTGCCGTCGTTGCGCTATTAAAGGGACACTGAGGAGAAATTGAAGTTGGCCTGTATCGATAGAATAGCAGCTCCTGATCACAAAAACGCCACTCTTCCTGAAAACAAAGCTCTTGTAATGTAGAAAATAGCAAGAACCAAAATACAGGTATCGCCGCCACAGGCCAATCTCGCAAGTACAAGCGTGATGACTTCCTAGTACAAGAGGCGCCACCATGGAGGAATTTTCCTTACTTCATGGATGTCACGAATCTCTGAGGCTTGCAAAGGAAGGTTGCGCACCACACCGCTACCTCACCAGAAATCACGGAGTCTACGTTTACGTCGCGTTTCACGTCCCTCCGTTCTGTGTCGTCATAAGAGTTCTCCGTGTCGTCATAAGAGTTCTCGAGTTTGAATCGGAGCGGCGGGAAAAAATTTTTCAACCTCGAATTTAAATTTCTTTCGCATCTTTCGCTCCCGGACAAGCATCAACAAAGCCATGAAATGCCGAACTATCAGATATTGCTAACAAAAAAATTTTGATAGGGTTCTCCTCAGTGTCCCTTCAATATGGAAGTGCGTAACCAACTCGCCAAAATATTGTATTGTGGGACAGTCTATAGACCATCTAAAGAAAGATTTGTAAGGGACGGTAGTACGTATTCGCACTCACCCTTGCAAGGATCCGCGGCGGTGTTGAGCCGCGCCAAGAGTCGACGCGCGTGCACCACGCAATCTTGGGTGTCGCACACTGCGCGATCCGTCACCATGGAGGTGCGGATGCCGGCAACTGCTAGCGCGAGCACGGCCACGAGGGCAGCGATGACCAGTGAGGCCAGCAGCACGCCGGCGAACTTAGCACACGGAAGGCTCGACTTCTCCAGACTAAGGGCCGTCGATGGCGGAGACGCGTGACGCCGCCGAGGCGCCGTGTGCCCCATCTCGTCCTGCATGTTTTTAGGATTCCGAAAAACCGGTTAGCCTCGGCGCTGTGCCCCGCCGCGGTGGCTCAGTGGTTAGGGCGCTCGACTACTGATCCGGAGTTCCCGGGTTCGAACCCGACCGCGGCGGCTGCGTTTTTATGGAGGAAAAAACGCTAAGGCGCCCGTGTGCTGTGCGATGTCAGTGCACGTTCAAAATCTCCAGGTGGTCGAAATTATTCCGGAGCCCTCCACTACGGTCCCTCTTTCTCCCTTTCTTCTTTCACTCCCTCCTTTATCCCTTCCCTTACGGCGCGGTTCATGTGTCCAACGATCTATGAGACAGGTACTGCGCCATTTCCTTTTCCCCAAAACCAATTATTATTATTATTATTATTATTATTATTATTATTATTATTATTATTATTATTATTATTATTATTATTATACTCGGCGCTGTGGCCCAGCAAATTTTGCCTACACCGCGCCAAAATACATGCGCTTGCGAGAAGCTTGCCGGCAAAGCAATCTATCCACTGCACGCAACTCGTCGAAATAGCCAAAATTTGTTGGGCTACAGCGCCGAGGGTAACCGCGTTTTCGAAAGTAAAAAAACTGATATGAATATGACTTACGGTGGTCTACATGCCTCTCAATAATTAAGTTGCCTAACAGTAATGGTTAAGAAGTTAACTGCTCAATATTAGTTAACCGTCCTATTTGTTAGCACATCATCATCATCATCATCAGCCTGACTACACCCACTGCAGGGCGAAGGCCTCTCCCATGTCTGGAAGGCGGCTCTGCTCGGCTGCCAGGAACTATCCGCCCAAAAGGCACTGTTTCTTCGGTCCTGCGCAGCGGTCAGGACCAACGGGGTCCCGGAATGAGGGACTCCGCCTTGTATTGTAAGGGGCGAGACCCACTAGGGGCCTCTCTCCGATCACCTCCTTGTGTATATAGATAAATAAATGCTTTTCACCACCACCGCCACCGCCAATGTCTCTCCAATTAACCCTGTCCTTTGCCATATATATGTGTTAATAGGACACAGCAGATTTTCACGGACTTTTGCTACTTCTCGGCAGCACATATTTCCCTGTTTGTAGAACTCATTTAGATCCTAGTCCTACTCCAAGCGGGAGTGTTAACCATGTGAGCACTGCTTAAATGGTTACAGGATACATCATAATCATCATCATCCTCATCATCACCATCATCAGCCTGACTACGCCCACTGCAGGGCAAATGCCTCTCCCAAGTCTCTCCAATTAACCCCGTCCTGTGCCAGCTGCGTCCACCCTACACTTGCTAACTTCTTAATCTCATCCGCCCACCTAACCTTCTGTCACCACCTGCTATGCTTGCCTTCTCTTGGAATCCACTTTTACCCTTAAAGACCAGCGATTAACCTGCCTTCGCATTACGTGCCCTGCCCAAGCCAATTTCTTCCTCTTGATTTCGACTAGGATGTTATTAACTAGTAGGTAGCACGCCTTAGCGGTATTCTGATTTACTACGTCACTGACAATGCTATGCAGAAAAAAGCGCTCTTATAACTCAAAAAGCTTCTTTCTAAAAACTGTGTGCACTCTTAGGTGAAACAACCTGTATAATCATTAAACACCATATTCAGCAAACTGTGAGGCAGTCTGCACAGAGGTCGCACTCACAGACTCCTGGAAGTCGTAATGGCTCAGCGACGCCCCGGAGGACTGCTCCATCAACGCCAAGCGCACCGCTAGCGCCTGTCGCTTGGCCCGCGGTCCGTTGGCCGTCGCTGGCGCCTCCAGGTCCTCCGGCGACTGAATGCAGCGGGTTTCATGCGGAGAAGGGTACAACAGGGCCGAGTGCTTCGCCTGGTCCGAGCCCCCTGCATCAGGCGCGAGCAGCAGGCGAAGCACGCGATTTTAAGTGCAGCACTTTTAAAATAATTGCTAGTGGCTTAACTTGGCTAAGCTTGGAATGGAGCGAAAAGCAAGGACGCTTGCTAAGCGTCTGAAGCTCGTCCATGGCAGCTTCGCTACACGCTCGCGGCAGCCGTTCTATATCTATGACGTGGTCTATGTCTATGACATGGTCTTACGACACCGCCATCACATGTCATCACGTGGCCTCACATCACGCCATCGGATGCTCTTAAGGTCAAAGGTCAACCCAAAGGTCCGCCAATGTCAAAGGTCAACTAAAGATCATGAGTGAAGGTCAGAGGTCAAGGATTCGACACCATAACTATACCACATACACAGCTAAAATGGTTGGGCTGAAGGTCGTTCAAGGCCATTCTCAGGCCTACGCGACGACTGCTTTACCTAGCGTAGTGAAGCTTTTCGCTTGAAAATTTGGTTAAAACAGGCTCTTTATATTGTTGGGACGCGCTCTAAACTATGCGGTTCCGCCCACCGTAACTCAGCCGTTGTACGCCAGGTGGCGGCACTGCGTGGTTTCGGCTGGACCGGTGGTCTGCAGCGGCGCTCGGCAGCTGGTCCATGGAAGCTAACAGCTTTTGGGCAACAGTCTTCTGGGGCCGGTCTCTCCGGTCCGAGTGGTCCAGCTGCCCGGGCGGAATTCTGTTTCCGGAAGCAATTACGGAGTGGTGTTCGGTAGCAGAGGCTGACATTCGGTGAGAGGGAACGTCCTGGTCGCTGGAGGTCGTCCATGTCTTGCACAAAAGTGGGAGACTGCAGCATAACACACTGCTCATCGCCGATGAGTAAGCCCTCGCGGACCCAAGCACTAAGCAACGAAGAGCAGTTTCGGTACACGCTATTTGCATAACTTCAAGTTTGGTACCTATCGAGATGTCTTCATAACATCGTACATACAGTACACAAGTTTTGTGAAATGTGTGTTGGTGAGGCAGACTCGCTTAGCTCCGGATATGCTACCAACCCTGAGAAAGAGTTTTCAGGACACGTGAAATGGTCTTCATTCGCACAAAAGCGGAAATTGGCGAAGCCAGCGGAAGATCACTCTTTTGAAGTGATCTGGGTAACATATCTTCTGCGCATTCACCATCATATGTATGTTTTACTGAAAATACGCAAACCGCGCTGTGCACATGTGAACGCAACTGTCGCCTTTATCTGCATGATCCAGGGCTGTCATGTTCTGAAAAGTGGCATGGTCTATCCTTCCTCCTCGACGTGTTCACGGACACGAAGCAGCAGCAATAGACACCTTTAGCATACCCTGTACCGTGTTACCGTTACCGGTACCGGAGTACAAGGAGCCCGCGTGCAATGAGCATGCGCAAATCGCTTTGATGGCACCAGATGGCGCGAGGTACCCAGCAGCTGAGCGCGCACCTGCAGCATCCGGACCAATCAGCCTGTGTTCACCGGCGGCAGTGGGCTGGCTCCGTGTACTCCGCTAACGGCAACGGTAACACGGTATGCTAAAGGTGTGTAGTTTTGTCAGCGGCGCTAGCTCCAGGCATGCACGAGTACAACTGAAGCCATGCGCTCCGCTAACTACACACTTTAGACGCATTAAGGGACACTTGGACTCGAGCAAGTGAATCACTTAATGTCTAGAATGCGTTGTAAAGATAACTGACCTTCTGTCCGAACGGGGTCTTGCACTGGCGCTCACTCGAGTCCGAGTGAAGGATGCTGGCCACACCATCCGGCACCTCCGATGTCTTTCGGCTTCTGAAAGCAGTGAGTGTGTCTTTGGAGCAAAGTTGTTTATTACTCGCATATAGCTATTTAATTTAAAAAACAATGCCATAATAGCAACAAATTAAGAACGCTAGACCTTCAAGAATTTGGTAAACTGGGACAGTTATGACGCGGCAAAGCATGTACGTACTGAAAGGAGGTAGAAGCAGTGATGATGTTTGTTTCTTTCGACAATTTCAAGCTCATTGCAAATATTTCTCTTTTAAAACACGCCACCTTGGACGCTCAAACGCTTTGTGCCAAACTTACCCCATCATTTTCCGGTCAAGTTGCCCTCAGACACTCTATAGGCCTAGATAACGACACGTCCTGCGAAATATCGCTCGAAAACGACCAAACTGACCGACGCAGTCACCTATGACGAAGAATCGACAAGTATGCCAGTGCCGCACGGCTCGCAAGAAGGCAATGTCGACCTCCGACCACCGATAGCAGCCGTTCTAGTTCGTATGATCCTGCTAGCCGAAACCACATAGCAATATCTCCATTGCCCAGTGCTGGGCTTGGTAGACTGCAGTTGCGACCCGCTGTGCCCATCAACACCTACTGAACTAGAGACCTGCACACTTGGCACTGCTCCAGCGCGCACCTTCTAGTTCATGCCTTTTGCCGCTAGAGAAGAGCAGCTACGGGCGGCGTGGCGCTACAATTAACCTGTTGAGCTAGATGGCGTCGGTTATTTTACTTCAAGGATGTAATAGTTCTGTCATTTGTCTACGTTTTGAGTATTCGTCATTCGTCCATTGCCTTGGCAAAGAAGTCGGAAAGTCTCACGCATGCATGCGCGCAAACAAAATATTCACCGCTAGGATGTCACGAAATGTCATGTTTGCATCGTTAATTACTAGGTCTCAAAATAATAAGACAGGACAAATGCACAGGAAGGCAGTGAGAGGATAGAAATCATTTGTGAATAGCAAACGATGATGATGATCATGAGAAACAAACAGGTCAACCGAGCGCCCTCAACGGCCAAAACGTTCACTAAAGTTGGCGCATGCAGTCCCATAGGACCCCGCCAAGTGCGCAGGTCTCTAGTTCAGTAGGTATTGGTGCCCATGGTGTCAGCGATATGAAGAAGGTGATTTGCGATGATGGAGTGGCGATGTCTTTGAGTTTTTTTGTCAGGAGTTGGAAGATGTCGTAGTTATCGTGGAGGGAGGAGTGGGATAACTGTACTATGTGGACATGCTAAACACGCCGTCAGAACAGGGCTAAAGGGAAAGAAAAATTCGGGAATAAGAGAGATGAAGATGTGCCCGTACAGGACGCACCTTTTCCTACGAAGTGCACAGTGCTACGGTGGCGGCGCAAACTCCGCAAAAAAACAAGGGCATACCTGACACGCTGTATCTCTAGAAACCGAATATTCAGTGTTCAATAGTCTAAGCCAAATCACACCACGAAATATCCTGAGTTGGGAAGGCTGAGTCACAATTGGTGTCGCTAGACGCCTAGCGTTAGTGTCTGGGGAGAAACTATTACCTCTCGAGGTAAGATGGTCGTTCGGTTGCGGCACGTTCGCCGGCCGTCGGATTCAGAACTGTTACGGCGTAGCGAGATGTCGACGCGTCTATCATCCTATACACAGGCGGCCGATGACCTGCGGGCGAACAACACCAAATTATGAATCAATCGTTGCCTACGTAAGCACGACGTCCATTCACTTGGGTGGAGACACTCCGAACTACAGTTGTCTCCTGACAAAAGAGTTATTTGTCCTGCATTTATCAAAGACAACGATACAACTCTTGAAGGCCCGGTGTCTCGCAGGACCTGCAGAGGTCGCATCAGTTTATCGGGACTTTTGTTAAATAACCAGGATTCTAAGGGCACTTTAGCATGACAAAGGTAATCAGGATATGATCAGCACAAGGACAATAAGGATATCAGCAGCATTTACAGACACGGCTACAACGATAAAGGACACTACGCTGCCCATGTCTTCTTCCCAACTAGCCCTCCAATACATTTCTCAAGACACAACTTCGTAAGGGCCGCCGCGGTGGCTCAGTGGTTGTGGCACTCGGCTGCTGACCCGAAAAAATGCGGGTTCGTTCCAAGCCGGAGCGGTCGAATTTCGATGCAGGCGAAATTCTAGAGGCCCGTGTACTGTGCGATGTCAGTGCACGTTAAAGAACCCCAGGTGGTCGAAGTTTCCGGAGCCCTTCACTACGGCGTCCGTATAGCGTGTGTCGATTTGGGATGTTAAACCCCTGTAAACCACAAAGCAAAGAACTTCCTAAGGTCATTCTGTAGTGACCTAAGATTTTACGCAGACGGGGATCTCTTAAATGTTAACGCTGTAGTGAGTAAGGGGGAGTGGCTTCTGGCTACTCCTTTTCTACAAAGAGGTAACATGCAGAAACTGCTACTAGTTGGTCAGTGCTTGGGCAATGACCTGTCACAGCATCCAATCACGCAACAGTCGAGGTGCCGGCCTATACACCGAATCGTTTCTACGTTTTATTTGCACTCTGAACATCGCGGCGTATTGACAGCCGTAGTGTTTAGCCTACGCAGTACTGCTCACTTTTGGGGAGACAATGTGTAGAATTTATTTATACAGTAAATAAGATAATTAGTAAAGAATAGGCAATTGTTTTGGTTTCGCGAATATAAGTAAATTTAAATAAAGAAATTGTGATACGTCTAGGGGAGTAATAAGAGCAATTTTTGCACAATAATTTCACACTGTAAAGAAAGCAATCGAGACGTCTGATTTCATTCGTGCCAGTACAGGACGAAGGTTATTTCTTGAAAAGCAGCACTTATTGCTGTCAGGGCAGTTCTGGTATGAGCCGCAGATTTGCGTTCTAACAATTCGGTTATAATTTGTTGGAGAAAGGGACAATACTGAAGGCAGATTTTGGCAGGCCAGATCTCACTTGCTGCATTTGTCGAGTGTATATTCCAGAGGACTTTTTCACATTATTACCGGGAATTTCACCGGGGTTTTCTTAGCAATGCGAGGCTTATTTTTATCACATCACCTATTTTCTGCGGATTTTCATAGAGAAGACTGAAGGCTCAACAGAAGTGCAGAAATTTAGAGGCACGAAAAAAAACCAATTTTATTGCGGCCAGTATTGCACTGAAGTCGAAAAATAACACAGTACGAAATTAGGCATGCACAGCTACATATTACATCGATCGCGAAAGACTGCATAAGTCACAATATTTTCACATCAGCCGCTAAGAGTCAGAGGTCAGTTGGTCTAGAGGATAAAAACGCAGCTTCTATGAAGAAAGGCTGCTGGTGAGAAATGTGCGCAAACGTTGATCAGCAGCCCCTCTCCATAGATATTTTTTGTTTCCAGTTTGCAGTTTGACGGTTATCATTAAGACATTCACCCTCTCCCGTCAAAATAGGAACATGCATAAAATTCTGAAACGCCGATAATACATGAATTCGTACATGAATTCACACGCTAGCTTCAGATATACAATGCAGATTAAAGCTCAAAACAAAGTGCTTACAGAAAAGCAAGTGTATAATTATCAATATGTGATAAGTCGTGGCTAGATAATGTCCATCATAGTTTTGCTTTCCATTCTCAGGGACCATTCGAAACTAAGTCAACAGCCCAAAATGGCGGCCGCCTCACTGAGGTGCTTGTACAGTTGCGCAGCCCGGGATGCGGAACAGCCATCCTCTGCAGGAAAACGGCGCTGCGGCACCGTCCGAAGTGGAACCTGTGGCGGAGGTGATGACGTCATGTCCGGTGTGACGATATCGACGGTTGGATGTGGGTCGATGGACACTCTCTTGCGCTTGGCAAGCGGCAGCGCGCTCTCATCAGCGGGCAAGGCAGTGAACAGCGCTTTGGCCACTGAAGCCGGAGGACCTCCATCGCTCCGCAGCTGTGAAGACGTTTAATTAATTACTGTTTGCACGCATCGAAGCAGCAACAAAAAGGTAGCAGTCCGACAGGCTGCAGCTGCATCTGCCCGGTGGGGAATGCATTTCGTTCAGGCAGAATCACGGACAAACGCTATTGTTCGACCTATTGCACGGCACATGCCCCTAGCGCCCCTTACGGCTGCGTCGTGAACGAACGTGTGAGGAAAGATGGACAGAAGGAGGAGAAAGCAAGTGTGCCGCCACGAAGCGGCTGTAACTTGCATCACGCTGTGTCGAGAGCATTGTTCTTGGCGAGCTGACTGAGATTACGATGATAAATAATATTAATGATGATGGTGGATGGTATGATCATGACTTATGAGCGATTGTCTGAAGGAGCTCAATACGTACATCTACGTCACCACCACTTCATCACAACTGCAATAGTAATAGACTTGCAATTACCTCGTTAGATAGTTATTAACTGTAACTCTACTCATAAAAAACGACTACTTTATAAGCGCATCTTTTGTCATTGATGACCTAGGTTTAAAGTGCAGACACCTTTTGAGATTGCTAAAGCTTCTCGCTCAAAAACAGCCGAACCTCTTCGAGCAAAATTAGCTGTGGTTTAACTACTCCTGAACTTGGTTAAAAAGCGAAAGCTGTGGTGTACCGGGCAACTAGACGCGGCTTGGCGTCTGTAACGTTGAGTGCGTTCAGCACACTGTATAGGCAGCGCGTCCACCCTGCCACCCTGGCAGATGGCAGTTAAATTAATGGTTGATCGCGAGAGGTAGGTCACCTAAAGAGCGCTGCGGCCTATAATTCCGTCCAGACTGACGTCACAACTGCAGTTTCCATCGCGCGACATCATGCGATTGTCACGGGACTATTTTACCGACTTCTACCGGCGAATCGAAAGGTCAAAGGTCAAGTGGTGCGGCACCATGGTGGACTACATATGGTAAGGCCTACAGCCACACTTGACCTCTGGCTCACTTGAAGGCCAACCGGCAACGCACGGAGAAATCGGCTTTATACCTAGCGTAGTGAAGCTTTCGCTTCAATGTGGTGTGTGAACACGCCTACCTGCTTTGCGGCTTCCAGTGTCTCCTGATGTATGGACTGCTGGCTGTCCTTGGGATTGTCCTGGTCGACGGGAAGCCTCCGACGCTGTTCATGAGCCCCGTATGCAGAGCCAGCGCCTGGTAATGGATTGGGTTTGAGTATGCCTCTGCCATGAGCGGGGCCCTTCCGGGCCGTCTTGAGGGCTGCATGGTCCCGGCCGACCGGCGCGTCGCGTCTCTGCGGGCTTCGCGACTCAGGTCCAATGGGGGCTTCGTCTTTGGCCATCTCAGTCAGGTCTTGCGAGGACTCCGAGACTGATGACAGAGTACTCGCTGCCACGGGTGACCGTCGGCTGGCGTTGTTCATGTTGTTCGCCTGCTTGGTCTTGTGCTGAGGAGAGCAGTTCAGTCTGTCATAAGTCGAAGTCTTTTCTCGATGACGCAGTAAAATAAATGTTACGCTTCCACCGAAGTCACGTTAGCCACGACTGCGAACGAGCACAATAGCAAAAATCTGCTGCGGTTTAACTACTCCTGAACTTGGTTAAAGAGCGAAAGCTGTGGTGTATCGGGCAAGTAGACGCGGCTAGGCGTCTGTAACGTTGATTGCGTTCCGCACACTGGATAGGCAGCGTGCCCACCCTGCCACCCTGGCAGATGGCAGTTAAATTAAAGGTTGATCGTGAGAGGTTGCTCACCCGGTGAACGCTACACGTGCGCTCCTCGCCGCACTATTCCATGGCATCTGTCAAGCGCACGGCTCCGGCTTATATTCCCCCAGACTGACGTCACAACGGCAGTTTCCATCTCACGACATCACGCGATATTCATGCGACTATTCTACCACCCTCTACCGACGAATCGAAAGGTCAGAGGTCAAAGTTCAAAGTCAAAGGCCAAATGGTGCGACGCCATGGTGGACCACATATGGTAAGGCCTATAGCCACACTTGACCTCTGGCTCACTTGATGGTCAACCGGCAACGCACGGCGAAATTGACTTTACCCAGCGTAGTGGAGCTTTCGCTTCAAAAAGCTGTACAGTGTTTGTCAAAAGTATACAGACCAAGGTGCCTGCTTCTGAGCCCTGCAGTGCGGCTCCTCTTGCATACTCAGGGACCCTAATCTCACGAAGGCGGGGGGAACTTAAGTCCTCAACCCTCCAAAGCTTAGGACTGTCAAATGTGCTTAACAGCCCGGCTACACGGCTCAGAAGCAAACCCCTTGAGCTGTATATTATTGACAAAGACTGTGCATTCTTGCAATATAATTGTTGAAACCTGCTCCAGTCTGCACTGTATAAGAGACGCGAGTCGATCACCATGACGCCTGCGACGTCATGTACAAGCTTTCTGTTCGCGGGCTGTTATTGTGGTGAGCGGCAGGGCCGACAGATGGCGCCACATGCGCGAGCAGCCGAACCGCCCAAGGGACTGAGATGGCGTCGTAGTCCTGCTTCTGAGCGTTCGTAAGTCTCAAAGAAGCCAAGACGTGTTCAGCTGCTGCACTGGTTTGAGCCACCAGTCTCTTCGGGGGTGAGGGGACTCAATGGCCGACACCGATACGCAGAAGGCGTGCGTCCCGGTAGCTGCGATGAAATAAACCCAGTTATGTCTAAGCCCACCTTGTCCTTACTGCCCGGACACGACAGTTACCACTGGTTGTGAGCCACTCTCAGCTGCGAACGGCCACTTAGATGCGGCACAAGTTATCAGAAAGGAAAGCTATTAGAAGAGGCAATCCAATACTTGTCTGAGTTGTGCGCGAGCAGCGGCACTCACTCACCGATATGTGTCCCTCCGACTGCGGACTAAATTGCACCGCTGGCCCCGCTGCGACGTCAACGCAAGGTTGTCTTCGGATACTGCTCGGCCTCTCGAGCGGGATCCGCGCAGACAACGATACTCGAAGCTATGCCGCACCAGAAATCACAAGCAGCGCAAGCTGGGCATCTTCTTCTTTAACCTTGACGATTGGTCGTCTTCTTTGTCGGCCAGTAAAACCTATGCGCATTTTTTGACGTCTGGGAAAGTTATTTTCTCATTATCTCAAGTGTAAATGCCCCAATGTTCACAGAAGAGATTTGCAGTTAGGCAACTTCGCGCCCAGAAATGATTACTTCTTTGATTAACTAGTTTCTGGGCACGGATGATAACAGCGCATGGGGGCTCCAGGGAAACAAAACATGCAAACAAAGAAGCGTCATGCTAAACGAGATAAATAATTGGTGCTAATATAGCGCTTGTAATGTAAGAAAACATAAATAAAAATACCTTTAGGTATTCAAATCTTTTCCCGTCCATTTCCGTGCAATATGCAGGAAATGTTAGACAGAGGCACGGGTACTGCATTTAAAAAAAAAAACATTATGGTCAGTATGAATAGTTAGGCCAAATGCGAATTAGGTGCGCTAACAGTTCGGTTTTACCTTCGGTTCCTGTGTTCTGATACAGTGTTCACGGATGGCAGTTGTTTGGATAGCGATAATGGGTTAATGTCCATACATGCGGAATTGGTCCGTCTCAACATTCTTAGACCCCTGCGAGGGTTCCTACCACTCCTGGCGCAGTGGTGCGGCGGTCAAGAGATTCGCCACTGCCCTTCTTTGGCAGGTGCTGCCATGAGTGGGACTTGGGTGGGTTGCTCTTCCCGAGAAGACTCTCACAATTAGATGGGCTGCCACCTGACACATATATAACTGGGCATGTGGTCCACCATCTGGTGGGCAGGTGAGCAGCCTGACACAAAATCGTGCTCAGACAAACACAGGTAAAGAGACAAACACACAACGGCCAAATGCGGGGAATGGCTACTACAAGTGCTTGCTAATTAAAAATTCGAAAAACTGAAAAACCCTGCATTAAATGTAGAACCACTGCAGAAAGCCTTGGTCACGAGGTATGGAAATGAGCCATTTTCCAGCTTTTCACTGCGTTTCAAGTTTTCAGTTACCTGTTCTGTCGCGTTAAGATATCCTACATTAACAGTGGCTGAAGCAATCCTGGGCACGTGACGTAACACGTTAGGGGAGTGAACGACAAAGACGAACGGCTCAGCGCTATTGTCCGCCACAGGACGTCGGCAGAAACAAGGGCCCAGGCTGATGCAGTGCCGCTAAGGAGATGGCCCAGCTTCGAGTTCGGCCACAGATACCGTGACTGCCCCGCTGGGCCAACGGCCCCGCGGACAGACATGGCAGTCGTCGTCCTCGGAAGACGCAACAAAGGTATTTAAGGGGACTAGGAGCTTAGCAGCTACTTTAAAAATGAAGGGGACACTTAAGTTGCGCCTTAAGGTTATGACACGGTAGTGTTAATGGGTCCCGTCCACTGCATGGGGTCCTCTGCGTATCATTTCGAAGACAAGGACACTGTTCTTTCTTTCACAATCCTATATAACGCTTAACCTACCCGTAGGAGCAGAGTGCGATAGCAATGGAGATCCCTCCCACGCGTGTACACCTTCTATGACGCCTTGGTTCTTCTGCTTATATGCACACATATGCGGATTTGGTTATTCTCTGCTTTACATTTGGAGATCACTAGAGGGGAGTACTCCTACCACTTCTGACACACTGGTGCAGCGGTTAAGCGGTGCACTACTGTTACGTACGGCAGAGCATAGCCACGGATGGGGCTTGTGAGACCCAGCTGTTGTTCGTTGCGAGCAACCTCTCACGTCCAGTGATTAACTGAACTTCCACCTGCCATGGTGGGCAGGTTGTGGTGACGTCAGAAGGTCACGTGAGCTAGGTGGTAGGTGGGCCACCTGCTTTTCTAGAGGTTGCCGCTGAACAGGAGATTTAACGCTACCGCGTTAAAACTTGACACCCGCAAAGAGAGGGGACAGCGGAGAGGATAGACGAATCAATGCTGTGCGTGTCCTCTCTCTCCCATATTTTGTGACGCTGCGATCCCAACCGTTGCAGCACTACCGATCTCGCAATAGGATCACTCACGAAAAGAAAACAGGGCAAGGGGGTGAGGCCCATTTAGGTCGGCGTACCTAATTATTCATAAACCTTCATCATGACAGTTATGTGTATTACTGTGCAGGATGCTGGTACGCAACAGCCAATCTAGTGCAAAGATTTTTTTTGGTGGCTAACATTCACGACGGATCGTACCACGCAGCAACCGACTAGAAAGGGAGGAAATATGCTCACTTACACTGAGTATTACCAACACACGGCACCTGACTCTTCGCCCAGCAGGGCCCTAGCGTGTGAGACAAGATGCGATGATAAAATGACGAGGTGTCAAATCTCCGAAGTGGACGTCTCTCTTTCACGATACTGTGTAGTTGCATGGTTGATCGCGTCAACTTTGAAGAATGCACAACGGGGGTGACTGTTACCCCATCTTACAGCGCATAGGCTTTTTCTTTTGTGCTTCTGGATTTGAGGTGAAGTACAGCAAATATGTCCTGTAATATCTGAGCATTTCGAGGTCGACGAAAAGATTTAATACTTCTGATCGCTCGCAATGATCTCACTTTATTTTTGGGCGCAGGCACACCGAAGGCCCGCCGGGCGACCTACTGACATCTAACTGGCAGACCTCCTGAGCTTCTGATTCGATCAAGGGATGAAGAAAGGCAGCCCGGACCAGAAGTCGAACCGCTCGTCGGAAAGCTCGCTGGCGGACAGCCGCGTTAGCTCCAAGGAGCACTCCAGGAGCTCCAAGAGGAGGCACGCGTCTAGGGCCAAAGGCGCCGCTCGCCACACCCACCTGCCTGTCACATTAGAAGAACCTGACGTAGCCTCGGGGCAGGCAACCCCCGCAGGACAACCGTTGCAGCCGACGGCCGAAGAGCATGACCTGTCAGATCAGGTAGGTGCGGACAGGGACATTGCAGGGAGTCACTCAGGGTGTTGTGCGGTCATCTGTTTCTTCCGTCCTGTTGCACCTTCAGTGCGCGTTTCTTGACGAAAGTATCCACCGGTCAATCCTCTTGAAAGAAGAAAACAAGTATACCGACTTCATATTCACCAAGCAATATATATATGCCGTAAAATACCGGGCAACCGCTCATGCTCGAATACGCGCACGCACCCGTTTCTGTTGTGGCCTTGAATTTTCCTAAAAAAAGAAATAAACGCCCATGCGATTATTGTCCCAGGTCCAGGACAAGTTTAAGCACACGGCAAAGACACAAGCCCACATTGTTTAACGCGGCAATGAGATCATTCAGAGTATACGCCGAAACTTTAATCACGCGGTATTCCGTGTTTAGTAATGAACTGTTTCAATCCTTGCTCTAGTTTCTGTGTTTACGCCGTACCGACCACCCACCCACCTCTCTCTGCGGTGGCCGCCATCCTGAATTTAG
The DNA here is from genome assembly GCA_030143305.2 of Amblyomma americanum. Lineage (NCBI taxonomy): Eukaryota > Metazoa > Arthropoda > Arachnida > Ixodida > Ixodidae > Amblyomma > Amblyomma americanum. Next base: position 411,380 of record JARKHS020017332.1, read on the forward strand.
TGATCGGTCGTCGGTCCAAGCAAGGGCCGATCCGCCAAGTACCAGTTCTCAATTTTTCACGCTTGGACTTAACAAGGGCACATCCCCGAATATTTCGCAATTATCTTCAAATTTTAGGCGGGTGCTTGCTCGGTTTTTTGGGCATTTATTTCTTCAAAGTATACTAAATATCCCTGCATGGGCACAAAGGAGAGAGTAAAGAATAATCAAGGTAACTCTGGCATGAAAACATTAACGTGTGTGGTCTTCGTTTGTTTTGGGTCATTTAACTCCTCGAAGTTAAACACACGGCCGCTGTTGTGTAAAGCTCCGGACTAATAACGACCACCTTTCTTCAGCATGCGCAGACATTGCATCGCTCGCGGACGTCTTGTTTCGAACCTCCATCGAAGTATGGACTCCGTATAGCCAGGGTTCGATCCAGAGACCTTTAGACACAGCAGTCCGCCAAAATTACTGAGCCATTGCGGCGGTTAATGTGAAGGTAGAAGAGCAAGCACTCAGTGATTTGAAAAGGGCAACAAAAAATACATATCAGACCATCCTGATTAATGCAAATTAGGGTTGGATGGTGAGAGGTCGTTTAATTAAATGGATTCGATGCTGGTTGTTAAATTTGATGAGGGCGCGACTTCAATCTTCAATTGCAGGAGAAAAAACGGGATTATATTAATTCAACGAAAATTTTGTATTTTCGAATGGAGAGGTACAACGCCACTGTGAGGGAAGAAAAGGAACGCCAGCTTGCTCTTCGTTCACAATCAACGCATTTATCCAGTCATTGCGCAGGATTAATTATTTCCCATCAGGACGTCCCGTGAGACGCGTTCTGAGCACCTTACGAAATGAGCTTGAAGGTAATTTAAAAGGTTTAAGCACCCCTTTACGACCAACTTGCGCCCACCTATACCCTCCAGAAATGCTCTGCTGCGCTTATGAAACCTCGGCTTGGATTAAAAGCACTCACTACAGTAAAAGCATCAAAGTAATCATCCACGGTAAATACAACTGATCTCGCAGAATTGTCACATCAGATATCCGACTGCCCTGTAACTTTACAGCGACAGCTGTTAGGCGGCCCGTCCCTGGCTTGCGCGTCGTCGTCGTCCGCCGTCGTCACCGTCGGCGTAACCGGCGGGCGCGTTAATTACACCCGCCCACCGGGTGGATATTAGTGCGAAAGCTACACTGGCCACGAACTCACAGTTTCGCCGTGCTCGCAGTCCCACCGTGGTCGCACCGCGCCACGTGACCGGTCACGTGACTGATCGCGTGACCAACCACGTGACGAACTACGTGACAACAACTAACCTGACTAACCTGGACTTGCAATCAGTATTAACCAAGGCTAACCGAGCTACGCTACGTATATGCTGCGTGCCGGTACGTATATGCAACGTATATGCGTATGCTACGTGCTTTCGCTACGTATATCCCGGCATAGCCGAGCTAAGCCACTGCCAATTTTTATTAACGCACCCACCGGTCTTTAACGCACTCACCTTATATCACGGTCAGCCTGGGTCGCCTAAGGGTGGCTCTGTTTGCAATAGTGGCCGGCCAGTGCAGGGGTGCATCACTTGACCACTACACCAGCTATCGCTGAATCTCGCGTTACATAGTCTCAAGAGCCCTGCGTGTTTTTTTTTTCGTATATTCCACAGGCCAGACGGGATTTCGTCATACCCTCGACTTCCCTTACACACTAAAACGGGAACGCGGAAAGAAGGGAAGAAACGACGCAGTAAAAAAACGCTGTTGCGCTTGAACGGCCATGGTCGGGCAATGTACCCGCGCAGGTGGATGCCGCAGGGACTCCAGTGGACTCTACGGAGGCGGTGAAGGACGCCGACGAGCCGTACCCGGACCCCCGTGAGCCGCTTCCCGGACGAGCCGCTATCGACAGGCGCGTGTCCATGGGGGAAGTGATCCGCACCAAGCATCCGGTGCGCCGTCTGTCCGTTGACAACTCGACTCCGATCAAGAAAGCGTGAGTGCAATGAATCCCATACACAGCGCGTGCGTCGAGCGCCGACAGCTTGTTCTCGTAGACACGTCCCCTTATTTTCGACAGAAATGTATTTTGGGGGCTTTAGCACACATTGCCCCATCATGAACTAATCACGCGCGCAACCTGTACACATTTCTTATTGTGTAAATGGTTTGTGTATGTTACATCTCCCCGTATCCTCTCTTCCTGTCCCCTCACCTCTTTCATTTCATTTCTCCATTCGGCCTGCTATCCTTTATTTCCGCTGCTTCGGTATCAATGGCAGATGGCGGGGGTAGCAAAAATCTTATCCTTCCTTTTTATTATTATTTTAATTAACCACTACTACTTACTTTACACTAAACTTTTGCGAGCCCAGCCATCTGTCCCCACTGCAAAGCTTACCTGGATATTAATTTTACCAACTGCAGAATTTTCCGTAGGGTTCGCTAGCCCCCCCCCCCCCCCCTCACTGATTCCGCCACTGTCTGTCTGGCTCCAGCGAACAGCTGCCTGCTTGACCTTGAAGCAACCTATGGGGTCATCATAGGTGGCAGGTGGGCCGCTTAAGTCACGTGACCTCGTAACGTCATTAAATCTGCCAATCGGATTGTGAGCAAACTGCCCAACGCAGCAGGTGTCAGCTCAATTGATGATTGGTCGCAAGAGGTTTCTCGGGAAGAGAAACCTGTGTCACAAAGCCCCACCGGTGGCAGCACCTGCCATCGCAGGGCAGTGGTGCATCGCTTAACCTCTGCACCACTGCGCCAGGAAGGGTATGAGGACTTCCAGGTATCAAGGAATGTAAAGTCGAGAATGACTGATTCCGCATATATGGACATTTACCCATTAAGGCTGTCGCGTAATACTCTTAAGGTGGTACTCACGTGGCCCCTCAATATTTCCAAGTAGTCACTTTCACAACTGTTATGGTCTACTAGCTCTGCTGAATACCAATGCTGGAGCGAGCTGACCTAGAAAACAGTATCGAACACCCATATTTTTAGAAGCGTATAGCTTGTTTCCATCTAGCATCGAAATCGCGCTTATTGTATGCGCTCTGCTCAAACAGTTGAGCTATTGGCGGCGTTTTATTCCTCTTAACTGTTTGTGCGTTCTTTTCCACTTCTTTTGATTCTTGCAGTGGCCGTTTGTGAACTACAGCGATGGCGTCATCGGGGTTCCTGTTCCTGAACAAAGAACAGTAATGACGAACTCGAGAAAAATAAAAAAACAGATTTGCCGCAATTCAATTCAGTTTAGACACCCATCAGTGATTACATAAATGAGCCTCAGCTCATTTTTAAGTAGTAAAACTTGATAACAGCTTGATGTGTACGTGGTTAGTGGACATACTGCTGAAGGGACAGCACCGAATCAATACTGCAACGGTCATGTTGTCATCTCGTTTAAAACCGTGCCTGCGCTGTTTTATTTTTTAAAAAGAAGAACGCGTGCGTTGGGACCTAGCGAGAAGCCCTGTGCCGGCTTCGTATATTGTTTTGTACATGTTGAGGATGTTGCTGTGTCGCATCTTTTCGGACAGCTAGTTTATCGCACAAAAAATGATCATCACGTAGTGATGTCCCTGACGTGCTGCTAATGAAACAACGGCTATCTTCATCTAGATGTAGAGCGGAGACAAGGCGAGCTTTTTAAAGCAGGAATCAGTACGGCCTCCTGTATTTATAAGCATATACGCCGAGTCATCATCAGCCTGACTACGCCTACTGCGGGACAAAGGCCTCTCCCATGTCTCTCCAAATAACCCTGTCCTTTTCCAGCTGCGCCCACCGTACGCCGAATACATCAGCACATACTGCGTGCACCACGTGCAAGGACTGTTGATAGGATAGCTGAAGTGAGCTTAGGTGAGCTTTTAAAAGGTGATCTTGAACGAAGAGGAAATTAAGCAGCAGAGGGAAGACTTCTATAATTCGCGGCAACATTTTTGCATGCGCAGTCCAAAGCTTAGCTTGGTCGAAATCCGGGTCCAAGCTCACTTGTATAGAAATAAAGATAATCCTCGTTCTTATAAGCGTATGCTATACGCGACCACGAATTCCATGCACTGAGCGCGTGTTTTCAAGAGAACTCGTTCAGAGCATTGTAGCAGTAAAGTGTCACCTTCAAACGATCGATGCAGAACGCTTTCGGGCGGTCCGTGCTTTGCAGTCTGAGGAGCCAACTGGACAGGCTTTGCTCGATGAGCGTGTGATTCGTCCGAATAATCGAATAGTAGAATATCTGATTCGGTATTCGAATTGCCCAATGTCCGCATACCTCTAATTACTGTACATGCTGACTTGGTGCCTCTGAAAAAGAAAAGAAAACACAGCATTGGCTAAAATTCTTATTATCCTTGATTACGACCGTCGATGCCGGCATAAGGAAAATTACAGTGGCGAGTACCTTGCCTGCCACCGCAGATAGTTCCACTTTACTATGAGTTAAGCTTCGATACGATGGAGTCCAAAGATCGGTTAAGTCACTACGTCGAAATAGTTGTTGCATTGGATCTATAGCAAAATCCACTAAGCTAAGTTTGAACCTAAATTCTATTTCGTTAAGCACCTCCGCGGCGGCTCAGTGGTTATGGCGCTCGGCTATACTGACCCGAAAGACGCGGGTTCGATCCCGGCCGCGGCGGTCCAATTTCGGTGGAGGCGAAATTCTAGAGGCCCGTGTACTGTGCGATGTCAGTGCTTGTTAAAGAACCCCAGGTGGACGAAATTTCTGGAGCCTTTCACTGCGACATCCCTCACAGCCTGAGTCGCTTTGGGACGAACCCCCCATAAACTAAATCAAACTATTTTGTTCCGTATACTGTCTGCCAAGATGAAATCCATTTCGTTATCAAGGCTTTTTAAGAGTAGTGAACATTGCTGTTGCTCGTAGCATACAGGCGCTCAGGGCATTAGCATATCATTGTGAGGTGTGAAGATACGTGGATTCTGCTCCTAATAAATAGACGGCCGCTATACCTTCCACAGCAGCAGCGCATCTGTTTATGCAGAGAAAAAGCGCGTATACGTCCGTATTCTACGCATGCGCAAAGCATGCGGGTCGTTGAACGCATTAAATCTGTTCGCTCCACCTGGTACCGTGTGGCATCTGTGTACGCGTGCAGGTGTAGTGCAAATACATAATCGCCCGCCATTGATAAAGCGATTGGAACGAAATAGCAATTAGCGCGTCGCAGACGCGCGCGTGCTGGAGCGAGGAAGGCGGAGGCGCATGACAGAATGAAAAATAAAAATAAAGGCGGTGCTGCGATTGCGCTTTGTTGCGGGCTGCAGAATAGCGCGGCAGATTCAACACAAGCGCTGGTTCTCAACACGGTGGCTAAAACGTGCTTCAGCTGTTTTACAGCTGAACGAGCTGCAACACCGCTTTGCTGCCAAGGGTGCCAATGTTTTCAGAAGGAACAGTAGGAGTAATATAAGTCAATGAGAAACTCTCGGAGGTTCCTTTTAAACGTCAAGCACGTGCGAACCTTGCTTTGCCGTGAAAACATTGCACCCTGAAGAAGATTCTGAAATAACCGAGTGTTAAGACGCTTTATCAAGCTTCATGAAGTGGTCTCACAGGATGACGAAACTTTGTTAAACGCGAGCAGCTGGGAACGCGGCTAACAGCGGGCTCGTCGGCGGAATATCGCTTCAGACTGACTGACTGACTCCTCTTGTCTGTCGTTGTATCCAAGGAAGAGAGGCTCCAAGAAATTTCCACCAAGACAAGCGAGAGGCTTACAGTCGAAGTGTGATCCGGAACTTGGACGCTAAAGGCAAGATTAATCGGTCATCTACCGGCTAAAAAAAAAAAAGAAAAGCTAGAGGCTTGCAAGTTGCAAAGCGCATGCGCGAGATCAAAGTACTCTTGGGTGCAGAGATACCGTATACGCTGTCAACAAGTTCAGCTGGAAACCACTTCAATCATGAGCGGCCACAGCACCTCGACCACCGCCACGAAAGTACCCGAGGCCCTCGTCCGAACCGTGGAGGACGTTGAACGAATGGGGTTGGCCAGGCTGGAGCCTGTGCCGCGCGTGTACTTCACGATGGGCGAGGACCGGGAGCAGACGGCGTCGGAGAACAAGCTCGCCTTCACGAGGTTACTACCACGTTTGCCCTTCTCACATTCGACTCACTCGTATTTGATGTGGGGTGCGCTCTGAAAGGCTTAGCGGAAATGTGTTATGAACTTGTCCTATGGCAATCGACACTGATAAGCTGCAGTAAGCAGAACTCTCCATATTTCGCCCTCGTAGCTTAAACGTCTTGGATTTACAGCGTTGACAAGCGTGCGTAGTACAGGTGCGGGGGAGCATAAAATGAAAAAGGGGCTGGGAAAAAGCCTTGGTCCGCTAACCAAAGTTACTACTAGAGGACTTGTCTGGAAGGAGAGGAGTCCTCCTGACGAAAAGTTGATTAGCAGCCTGAGGCTTCAGCCCGCCGCGGTGGCTCAGTGGTTAGGGCGCTCGACTACTGATTCGGAGTTCTTGGGTTCGAACCCGACCGCGGCGGCTGCGTTTTTATGGAGGAAAAACGCTAAGGCGCCCGTGTGCTGTGCGATGTCAGTGAGTTAAAGATCCCCAGGTGGTCGAAATTATTCCGGAGCCCTCCACTACAGCACCTCTCTCTTCCTTTCTTTTTTCACTCCCTCCTTAATCCTTCCCTTACGGCGCGGTTCAGGTGTCCAACGATATATGAGACAGATACTGCGCCATTTCCTTTCCCCCCAGAACCAATTATTATTATTATTAGCCTGAGGCTTCCGTTCCACCGCATGTTTAGTTTGTTCCATGAAGAATTATATCCTCCCTGCCTCTCCCTGCTACATTCGTAGGGCAGCATCTTGAAACTTATTTTTGAGGCTCATTATTTCACTCTACCCGTTGTGGCGGCAATGTGTCAATGGCGGTCGGCTGCTGAGCTCAAAGAATAACGTAACGGTTGGAGTTTCCACTTCTTAGGACGATGATGACATTTAATTAATATAACGCTTTTAATTGTGCACATTCACGCAGGCTGCGTCTTCTGCCTCGACTGCTGAGAGGCGTTGCTGGTCGTAGCCTGGAGACCACGGTTCTGGGCGAGCCCATCACGATGCCGGTGGGAATATCTCCGGCGCCCTTTCACCGGATGGCCCACCCCGATGGTGAACTTGCTACGGCCAGAGGTAGCGCAGCCACGCATGCGCACTCGTTGTTCTGTTCAGATGTTGCTCTGGTCACGCTGGTGGCGTCTTGGACTAGGCGTTAAAGCAGTGCTCCGTATACAGCGTGAAATTCCGCGTGGTTTCAACTCCCTTTTCATACATCGAAGGTCACATGCTCTATACCATTCGATAAAAGCAGGCGAACAAGATGACATTGTTCTAGACAAGTTGGTTCTTTGCTCGAGAGAGTCAGAAGAGGACTGGGGCACAAGGGAATGTACTCGGCGTCACAGCCTTCATCGTTAAGTTCGCTGTCTTCCACTGGTCTCCGATTATACCTACCCTGCACCAGCCCTGGCTACCTCATCTCATTAAATATCCTAATCACTTCTCCCCACTGGACTCTGTCGTCCTAGACATGTTTTCATTTTTTTGACGCTCACTCTGTTACTCTTAGGCTTCATTAGTTATCTCTTCTCTACTAAATGTGTCCCGGCTGAGTCAGTTTGCTTCCCTGGAATGGTTAGCGCAAAAAAAAATAAACAAACAGACCGTAGAACATTGCGGACGCAACACACCGCTACTAATGACTCGCTAACCGTTCCAGCTAAGCATGCATCACCTAACCGGCAAGAATGTTCTAGCAGTCTCTTTCCGCTGACATCAGGTCCTCCTATCAGAGGAGGACGTCAGTTTCTCAATATGCATATTAGTATGATTAACTCAAATGTCCTCATACCAAGCTGTACCTTGTACATATGTTACAAGTACTTTGTACATATGTTACACATACCGCTGGTGCGATCGCGTATGAACCCAATAAACCATCATATCTGCTGTATGGAACGCTGTGAGAAAATTTAATACGATGATGCGTAGTACGCGACATTTGGCCGCACCTCTACATGGGTTCTGCATTTTTGCATGCACGGGTCAGCTGTGGAAGCCGCCGGTACTGTGATGATTCTAAGTATGTTCAGCACCACTTCCCTGGAAGACGTCCGGGACGCCGCACCCAAAGCTCTGCTACTGGTTCCAGGTTAGTAAAGCACTCGAGGTAATGTGATACGTGGGTGATGATTGAAATCATGTGTAACATAGATAGAGCTGGTGGGGGCGCTCAGGATGAGACAGTAATTAAACGGAAGAAGGACACTCAAGTCCTGCAGAGAAACTATACTTAACCCCGAATTGCAGAAAAAAAAAGCTTTTTCTACATTATTAGAACTTTTCGCTGCCAATAGTTCGCTGTTTGTCATATTTTCTGCAAATTAAATCGACCACATAGGGAGGCATCGCTAACAGTGAGGACACATTAGCGTGTTGTTATTTTTGGTGTCTCCAGTTAATAATATTTCAAAATGCGTTTAAGAGCGTTCGATAGAGCGCCTGTCCTTGCACTGTGCTCATGTTGTGCTCTTGAGCGCCTCCGCAGTTGTCCGAAAGGATAGTACACACACATAAATGCACAAGAATCGCCAACGTTATGATAAAAGAAGATAACTACGATCTCCGAAAAAAATAGTATAAACGAACGCATCCAAATGAGAGGCGTGTGGGGCTTTTTCCCCGACGCTGGCAGAGTTGTAGCCTGACTCCGTATTGTCTTTATTGAGATTCCGTTGTTTTTGTCTCGGAAGGAAAATTAATCACACGTATCGAGCACTATTTTGCGGAACTTCCCCCGGATGCTATTTCTCGGTAAGGATATTGGAAGGAGAGAACTGAAGAGGCGTTAAGTGACCAAAACCCGGTATCAAATCAAATAAAAGGATTGGTTATGGGAATTAGTCTGATGCTAAGGGCTCTCTGTATAAGCTATGAACAGTCGTGAGCATTGTGAGAGCTAAGAAACTTGTTGCGCAATATTGCGAATTTTCTCGTTAGTTCTACGGCAAGAGGAAAGCTAGTTAGCGAACAGAAAAAACTGTGTTTGTCACGCATAATTGTTAAATAACAAATTAATGAATGCTGAAATTTTGTTCCCTCTCATACTGATCGCGACTGTACCGCGACTTCAGGACATCTACCCACCGACGCGGTTCGGGTTTGTAAAGGAGCGTTTGCCCTTCTATACCGCCTGCAGGTTTTCATACACCCGAATAGGTCGGCTACACAGAAGCTGGTGCTTCGAGCGCAGAACGCTGGTTACCGGGCCTTGGTCTGCACGGTCGATGCTCCCGTGGGCGGCACCAAATCCGGTACATTCGGGGAGTTTCTGAAGGAGTACTCCGACAAACTCAGGTACAGCATTCCTGAACATTCTCAACATGAGGGACTGCAATATGAATTCGGAGAATGAAAGTGTCGCTCTTGTTAACGAGTATTTACAGATGACTTTCTGATGAGCGATTTGTAGGCGCTCTAAAGAAAATTAGGGAGCGCTACCATTTCTCGTCGCGCGTACAGCTTTCCAACACGCCAGATTTTCAGCAAAGCTTGTGAGACCGCGTAGCTCCAAGCGTTTGCAGGGACACTAGTTCATTATAGACGACGGCTAAAAATGGCCTAGCTGGGTACAGTGCCGCGGTCGTAAAGTATTACGGCGTTTAGCCTTACCGGTCTTCTCCTGTGTTCTTTGTTGTGAAAAGCACTGGCAGGGCGACCACTTTACAAGGGAAGCTAATGCGCAAAATATTAGGCCCGTGCAATGAGCAAGACTACGCATTTGAAAATGAAGTACAGCCGAGGATATGGAAGCAAATTTCACATATCGACTACCGATGCCAGTCTTGCCCCTGCTGGAGTCCATCTCTTCTCACAATGTAAAGACTAACGCCGTTACTGTAACTGGAACGGTAAGAATAGAGCATGTATGTAATTTAAATTTGCACTGAGAGGCTTTTGAAACCTACTAAAATGATTTGGGCTTCAGCTGTACTCTTCGTTATTGGTTACTAAATAGTGTTGCTCTGCACCGTTTCATCACCCGTCGTTTAGCATGCAGTCTAGCATTGCATTGTGGCGTAGTAATGGGTGCATATTTTAGGGCATTTATTCTTCCAAGATAAGACAAGCGTAGCAGGGGGCGACAAAAAGTTAGGTGGGGTATACAGTAGGCGCAACTGGCAATAGACAGGTTTAATTGGAGAGACATGGGGGGGGGGGGGGGGAGCTTTGCACTGCAGTAAGCGTAGTCAGGCTGATGACGATGATGATAATGATGATCAGTTGTCGGATAGAACCCGGTTTCACCCGTTTCTTGCATCCAGAGGAGGTTTCTGAAAAATCTAGTTCAACCCGATTTCGACCCGAAAATGCCCCTTCTAGAGAAAATGGTTTGTCAGTGCATAAATCTGAATATACTACACGGAAACGAGCGGTTAGATTGTGCTTATTGTACATACAACGCTGTTTTCAGATCATTGTTATTTTAGAACTTATCTTAAAGCTTTATATTGTTATCCATGACTAGACTAATAGGAAGAAATAATAATAATAATAATAATAATAATAATAATAATAATAATAATAATAATAATAATAATAATAATAATAATAATAATTGGTTTTTGGTGGAATGGAAATGGCGCAGTATCTGTCTCATATATCGTTGGACACCTGAACCGCGCCGTAAGGGAAGGGATAAAGGAGGGAGTGAAAGAAGATAGAAGAAATGCTTGAAAAGTACGTTTCAGACGGGAGAGAGAAGAACAAAGGTAGTGCCCTGGGGTGTTACTAACAGCAATGTATGAGCACTATCAACGCTTACGACGTCCTGCTCCATTGCTGTGAGATGGAGTCAAGGAGAAAGATAGGAGGCAACTGGTTTTCCAATGTTTCTGTGCGTTGAAAACAGCCGCTTTGCTGCTGAATTATAGTTTTTGAAGGGCACATACAAAGCCTGAGGGGAGGTCAAGCACCGCCGCGAAGGTGCGGCAATTGAGTAATAACTGCAATAAATGAGGAAAAAAATTCAGGGACACCTAATTCCAGTATGTTTGGCAGTGCAGTAGTATCGGCAGCGGTTGATGTCTTTGCCGGAAGCGAAGTCACTTTCGGTCTGGTAACATGGCTTTCTTCCGGTCATTGGGCGAGTTTTATGACAGACGATATACTTTCGGCTCCATGAAGATTATAATTTCATCGCATCAACAAGAAATACTTGATTTGGTGAGCAGCTTCTTAGCGAGTCAAGACACATGGTAACTGCCATCTCTATATATATTTTAAGAAAAGTATGCAGAAAAAAGAGACCAGTGCATCTACCGCACAAAAATGACTTCTAATAGTGAATAATTTTGGTGGAAAATATAAACAAAAAATTCACCAAAATATGAAAGTATTTTGTTAAATAACCCGATTTGTACCACTTTTGAACTCGATGTATAGCGTCTAATTTTTACCTCCCCGAATTTAGAAAAAAAATAAAACTTTGAAACAGAGCGCCCTAGGTATAATTTCCTTTTGTGTACACCACCCCCATTTCCGATAAGGGCGGCCAACTTTAGCGACAATGAGGTCCAGTCAGGAAGCAAGTCTCTGGCCCAACAGTTTCTGGATCCGGGAATGACCTGGGAGGACATTGCTTGGCTCAAGAGCATCTCGACTGTGCCCATCGTAGTGAAAGGAGTCGTGACCGGTATGCATGCAGCAGCCGTGGGCTGTTTTCTCAGCGTTCAATTATTATTTAGGAAACGGCGCTGTGTCAATGAAGGGATTTACCAAATGACACGGATAGCCAGTCATAACCCTGACAATCGATTTTGCTGATAGCAGTCGTTTGAAGTGGTTTCCTGTACAATGCTGAGCAGAACCGCGGAGGTTAACGAAAAGGGTTCAGTTCAAGTTAAGGACAACGCAGCGAGTCATGGATAGAAAGACGATAGGCGTAACGTTAAGAGACAGGAAGCGGGTAGAGTGGGTGAGGGGACAAACGCGGGTCAGTGACGTCCTAGTCGAAACCGAGAGGAAGAAATGGGCTTGGGCAGGGCACGTAATGCGAAGGCAAGATAACCACGGGTCCTTAAGGGTAACGGAGTGGGTTCCAAGAGAAGGCAAGTGTAGCAGGTGGCGGCAGAAAGTTTGGTGTGTGGATGAGATTAAGAAGTTTGCAGGCATAGGGTGGGCGCAGTTGGCAAAGGACAGGGTTAATTGGAGAGACATGGGAGAGGCCTTTGCCCTGCAGTGGGTATAGTCAGGCTGATGATGATGATGATAAGCAGTGACCGGTTAGTGTGAACATGGCACTTAATGCGTGCACCATTGCAGGCTTGCTCAGAAGCTATTTTTCACATGGGCGACCGTTCACGTGACACTCGCTTAATACGACCTAAAAGACGCCACGAATGCTATGCTCGCACAGTTAGGCTCGTGTGACTGCTGCTGCCGTTTGAAGGTAGAAGACACAGACAGCCTGCTCAGGTTTCAATTCTACAATGCAGTGTGAGGGTCAAAGCAAGCTCTCTTTAATTCACCTTGGATACTTTTATTGCATTTAGGATGCAAAACATCACTTGTCGGAATCCTTGGTTATTCTTATTGTATAAGCATGCATAAAAGTAGTTCCGTCATAAGGTAATAAGTACAGTCTTGGTTAAAAGTCTTAAGGCCAAATGCTTTTCGTCTTCAGCCGCATAACAGAGCCATTACGGCACTATTAAGGACCGAGGGACCTTGAAATGATAGCAGAAGGTTTCTTCTTACGGTAGAGAAGCTTCCTGCTTGACTTATGCTTTGAAGGATCCTCTACACGAAGCACTCTAGGGACATTCATTTAAGGACAGGTGAGCGCTGTGGCCTGATGACTTTTGACGGGGGTGTACTAGCTACCCAAGAGATTTGCATGCGTCTGGTACCTTCGAGACTCCGCCGCGGTTGTTAAGTGGTCATGGCCTCTCGGCTGCTGACCCGAAAGACGTCCCTGCTGAAAAATGTATATAGGTTTGAACGGGTCAGCAAATAGGATTATGGCACATTTGGTTTGGCTTTATAGAATGGACGTCCCAAAGCGGCTCAGTCTATGAGGGACGCCGTAGTGGAGGACTCCGGATAATTTGGACCACCTGGGGTTCTTAACGGGCACTAACAATGCACTCTTAAAGGAATTTTAACATTTTTCCTCCATCAAAGTGATACAGTAGTGGGCGGGATCAAACCCACGACTTGCATGCACTGTGTGATGTAAGTGCACGGTAACTAACCACGGGTAATGGTAGTTATACGGAGCCCTCCACTAAGGAGTCACTCAAAGGCTGAATCGCTTGGGAAGCTTCAGCCTATAATGTTAAACGAAATGTGCCATAATCCTATTTGTCTCTTATTCAAACCTGTACACATTTTTTCAATAGGGGTGGGTTCGATCCAGGCCGCGGCGGTCGAATTTCGATGGAGGCGAAATTCTAGAGGCCCGTGTACTGTGCGATGTCAGTGCACGTTAAGAGAACCCCACGTGGTCGAGATTTCCGGAGCCGTCCACTACGGCGTCCCTCATAGCCTGAGTCGCTTTGGCACGTTAAACACCCATAAACTACAAACCAAGCCGTATCTTCGAGAGGCTCCTTTTCTTTCTGTAAACGCCAGCATATTTCTTGTGCTGTACTTGGTCTCTAACACTCTCTCTTATTTGGCAGCGGAGGCAGCTATCCAAGCCGTCGAGCACGGGGCGTCTGCCATCCTCGTGTCCAATCATGGCGGCCGGCAGCTGGATGGCGTCCCAGCTACAGTGAGTTACGACACTCGACAACTCGCCGACATTCCTCGTAGTTCGCGAGAGAGGGCAGTCAAATCGTGACATCTTGACAAGGCTTCTGTGCCCAAGGACATGCGTTCTATCAGATTATCCCTGGATGAAAAAACTCCACCTCGATTTGTTCACTGAGTCAACGTTTATCTTGGTTTCGCGATGCAAAATCACTTCTGTCGCGAATTTTTATGTTATTGTGTTCGTTTTTGGGATTTATGAAGTGTTCTTATCTGATGTGCTGGCAATAATACGAAGCACGTTTTTGCTTCAGGTAATCGGCTGCGTTTTTATGGAGGCAAAACGCTAAGGCGCCCGTGTTCTGTGCGATGTCAGCGCACGTTAAAGATCCCCAGGTGGTCGAAATTATTCCGGAACCCTCCACTACGGCACCTCTTTCTTCTTTCACTCTCTCCTTTATCCCTTCCCTTACGGTGCGGTTGAGGTGTCCAACGATATATGAGGCAGATAATGCGCCATTTCTATTCTCCAAAAGCAATTATTATTATTTTTAATAATAATAATAATAATAATAATAATAATAATAATAATAATAATAATAATAATAATAATAATATAATCAGGCAATCGCTGAAAAGTGCTGTGGCAAAAGGTTTGCGCGCGCTTAGCTCGTGCTAGCGGCATGAAACAGGGCTCCGATATTTATCCAGTGGAGTGATTCGGTTGTGGGCTTGGACCCAGATGATGCCATTTTGAGAAACGGAGGTGTCAATGAAGTATTCGTTGATGATTTGTGATGTTGATATGAGGGTCGCGCATGCCTGTTTGATGCATGTCATGCCTGAGAAATCATGCCCAGATAAAAGATTGTTTTTTTCATGTTTTGGTCCTTCCTGAATGAATTTAGAATCGCACCTCTCAAGTGACTGTGTGATGTAGAGACGCATTTAAAACCCTACGCGCCACATTTTTGCGGCAACACTGTGCTTCCGCACTGCGTAACTCAACCGCATAGCAATTAAAAGATTCAATGTATTTTAAACATGCAACGTCGCATAGCTATGAAGATGGGTAATCTGTTATACCACTGAAGAAAAAAGACGATGTAAATTTCCACAAATATTATGTGCTCTATTAGAATACGCATGCTTCTGTGGGAGCTGCCGGAAGTAGCGATTCGGAAAGGCATGGATATCTGTTACAGGCCGGAAGTGCAGTTCGCGGGAACCCACTTCAGGGGCACTTGCCCCTCGTGTTCCGCGGGTAGTCCTGTAATCTTTTTACCTTGACCACATGTGGCACCTAATTTATGGTGTCGCTGTGCACGCGTGGCCAGACTTACGTGGGGCAAGCTTCTGCGCTCGCATGTTTCTAGGGATTTGCTTAAATAAAATCGAACGGTTTCCCGCCTTTATGCGCGCTAACATCAGCATTTGCCAGCATATATATTAAAGTACCCCTGATTTTCGCTACGGTAAAAAGATAGAAGACCTGGGTTTTTGAAGCATGCTCCTTATTATTATGGCCCCGACTGTACATTCGTTACTAACGCATGCTAACATGACTGGCCAGGATTGCCTTTCCCACATGCCTTCTTATCGCTACGTACGGCGTTCATAACTTCCGCTCTGTGCGTTGCCTTACACAGATCGACGTGCTGCCGGACATTGTTCGTGCCGCGGGCCATCGATGCGAGGTGTACCTGGACGGTGGCATCCGCCTGGGCACTGACGTCATCAAGGCACTGGCGCTAGGGGCCCGAGCGGTGTTCATTGGAAGGCCCGCCATCTTTGGTTTGGCTTACGATGTCAGTGCTGCCGTTTTAACTGTCTAGCATGTCTACGAGCTAACTAATAATAATAATTCGTTTTTGTGGCAAGGAAATGGTGCAGTGTCTGTCTCGTATATCGTTGAACACCTGAACTGCGCCGTAAGGGAAGGGATAAAGGAGGGAGTGAAAGAGGAAAGGAAGAAGAGGTGCCGTAGTGGAGGGCTCCGGAATAATTTCGACCACCTGGGGATTTTTAACGTGCACTGACATCGCACAGCACTCAGGCGCCTTGGCGTTTCTCCTCCATAAAAACGCAGCCGCCGCGGTCGGGTTCGAACCTTGGAACTCCGGATCAGTAGTCGAGCGCCCTAACCACTGAGCCACCGCGGCGGGTGTACGAGCTAACTAAAAGTTGATAACGTTGGGGGGGGGGGGGGGGGTGAGCAATAGTGTTAAGTGGTATTCATGAGGGTGCTGCTGCGGGCTAGTTAGTGTAACATTGAGATTCACGGTCCATTTTTCGCCACCCATCTTGTTCTTCTCAGTTTTCACTGTTTTCATGGTCACTCTGCCTACAGTCTCATACTACCACCGCCGTTTGTTGAAATTTTACCGATTTTATGAATTGTATAATTTTAAAAGTGCACAACAGCTGTATCTTACCGGTACTCACCTACGGGGCAGAAACGTGGGGGCTAACGAAAAGAGTTCAGCATAAGTTAAGAACAACACAGCGAGCCATGGAAAGAAAAATGATAGGTCTAACGTTAAGAGACCGGAAGCGGGCAGAGTGGGTGAGGGAACAAACGCGGGTTAAAGGCATCCTAGTCGAAATCAAGAGGTAGAAATGGGCTTGGGTAGTGCATGTAATGCGAAGGCAAGATAGCCGCTGGTCCTCAAGGGTAACGGAGTGGATTCCAAGAGAAGGCAAGCGTAGCAGGGGACGGCAGAGGGTTAGGAGGGCGGATGAGATTAAGAAGTTTGCAGGCAAAGGGTGGATGACGCTGGCGAAAGAGAGGGTTAATTGGAGAGACATGGGAGAGGCCTTTTCTCTACAGAGGGTGTAATACGGCTGATGATGATGATTTTATCGCTGTTATTCGGCTCTTTACACCGCCTCTGACGTTGACTGATGCGCTGGTAACTCGCCTCAAGACTACTTATTGTGCGCACATCTTCGAATAAACTTCACTTGTTCGTCAGCGTGTCTCCGCTTCGTCCTTTGTTTGCACTGTTCCCCTTTTTAGTCCTGAAATAGTGCTTCCGAGTTTATCATTTTGTAGGGCCGCGAACTGAACAACACATCTATTTTGGGTCAGAGCAGCTTACTTTTTATATTTCTCATATGCGTCGCTGTGCACAAGTGCTTGCAAATAAAATCAGACTAATCGCTTTAGTTCCTCTGAAAATTGATAAAGACAGAGTAACTCTTTAAACTTTTGTGTCCACCGCGTCTTGCGTACAGGGCCTCGCCGGGGTGTCCAAAGTGCTCGAGATACTAAGGTCGGAAGTGGACCGTGCCATGGCTTTGATGGGTGAGAAGTCTGCGTGTTATCTCTGTTTCTTTTACAATGTGCATGAGATGAATCAGATATATATCTGCGATTTCTTGGGGCCGGCGGTGTCGCTGTAGCTCATCGGTGCGAGCATTAGTGATGGTGGTTTGGTTTGGTTTATGGGGGTTTAACGTCCCAAAGCAACTCAGGCTATGAGAGACGCCGTAGTAGAGGACTCCGGAAATTTCGATCACTTGGGGTTCTTTAACGTGCACTGACATCGCCCAGTACACGGGCCTCTAGAATTTCGCCTCCATCGACATTAGTGATGAAAACAGCGCTAAGCACTGATGTTGGCCTCAATGAAAAACCACTCACTTAAAGAGCCGAGTTTCGCAGAACAGCGGATATTAATAGAAAATTAAGTAAACGCACACATATATAATTATATAATAATGTATTCATTAACTTGCAAAGGAAATAAAATTATGGATCGATCGTAGCTGAGACCCCTGTAAATGCGACACAAACCTCGATAAGTTCTGTGGTGATGTCGCTAGAGGCGAATAACCGGGCTAATTAGAGATGCAGGCAAGGGTCCTTTGTCCTGCAGTAGGCGTGGGGAGGCTGATGATAGGGGTAATGATGATGATGATACCGATTCCGCTTAATTAACACGTATACTCTGCCAGTGATAGCTGTGTAAGGAATCCCTGGGTGGCGGCAACGCGCGCTGGAATAATTGCGGTGGTAATCGAAAGATATAGAGCACGCGAAAGGTAATAATAATAATAATTGGTTTTGGGGGGAAAGGAAATGGCGCAGTACCTGTCTCATATATCGTTGGACACCTGAACCGCGCCGTAAGGAAAGGAATAAAGGAGTGAGGGAAAGGAAGAAAGGAAGAAAGAGCTGCCGTAGTGGAGGGCTCCGGAATAATTTAGACCACCTGGGGATCCTTAACGTGCACTGACATCGCACAGCACACAGGCGCCTTAGCGTTTTGCCTCCATAAAAACGCAGCCGCCGCGGTCGGCTTCGAACCCGGGAACTCCGGATCATTAGCCGAGCGCTCTAACCACTGAGCCACCGCGGCGGATGAGCACGCGAAACGGCAAATCCGAATTAAATATAAGCTATAGAAAAGTGGTCTAATTGTTCTACTGTGTGTTAGTGCGGTGCGGTTGCAAAATGACATGAGGTGTGATAAACTATTTCTTGAGGGGGTTCCTTATTCTAATGAAATAAATCAGGATTATGACACAGGCATTGCCACCTGTATTTAAGAGAAAGAGAAAAATCTGGATTATAAAATGAGTTTCGAAGGGGTTCAAATTGCCTCTGAGATGCAGATGGACGGGTGAAAGGGAAAGGAAAAGAAAAGGACACTGAAGCTTGGATACCACGGGAGAGGTGTGGCGATACGGGCGTGTTTGTACACGGTTTCGCGAATAAAAAATGGCGCGAAAAAAATCGGACGATGGGAGGGCGCGCCGGCGTTTTTGTGTTCTTTTCAACGGTCTGTTTACTCCCGCCATTTTTCGCATACCACTAAAAAAAAATTGGTGGTGGTTTAGCTCTGGTTAAACCTGGAGTGACGCGATAGCTACAGTTGGCCGTGTGGAACTTGGTCGCGTGACCAACCACGTGACGAACCACGTGATCAGCCACGGTGCCGCGCCGCCGGCAGCTGCTCCGCACCACGTGACCAACTACGTGACAGCGTGGCGGCGACTGCCACGCTGAAGGCTAGAAATGCTACCGTAATATAGCTATCGCTACAAAATATCATACCTAGCAAGTGATCGGCAGGTTGAGAAGCTTCCCGCTTCTTCTTTATTTTATTTTAGGCTGCCGAACAATCAGCGAACTTCACGCCGGAATGGTGGTTCGCCAGGAACGCTTCGCCAGGCTCTGAGGCTCAACGCACTACCATCACGTGACCTTGAAGCACACGCACTTCAAGAAGGAAGCCAGTGTCGTGTTCATTCGTGGAACCAGCATGCGAATTATGTGGTGTCGCAGTGTCATACGTGGAAAACGCACCTCAACATTAAGAAGTGTTATTACGTGCAATTCACACGAAATCAACAGCCTTTTTCGTCTCAGTATCGTGTTACTGGAACTTCTTTAAACATGTTGAGAATCTGAAACATTTAGGCCTACATTTCCAGTTCGGCTGTTCATGAAACTAACATATCAAGAGATAATCGGTTGATAATCGGTTTGTGGAGAACTTTTGCCACTTTCTAAGCGAGGCTTCTTTGCACTCCTTCATATAACTTTCTCTCCCTTTCTCATTATGCCTAATGGCCAACATTTCGAATAATAAAAAACTAACATATAGACTAGCTAATCAAAACAAAGCCTTATGCTGTATTAAATTTCTTCAAACGAAACTTCAATTGTGCTCCACTGACACTCGAATAAACGCTCTACCTTACAAATATATGCCCTATTCTCAGAATATGCATGTTCAAACTGGGACCCACATACACAACCAAATCAGCGAACAAGAATGCATTCATAATCACGCTGCACGTTTCGTGACTAACAATAATAATTTGGGCTACAGCACAATCAACATTAAAACTCAGCTTTGCTGTCAACCCCCTCACGAAATGAGGGAATTTCTGAAATTAAATTTTTTTTCATAGGGTATTTAATGGCGACACTGGAATAGACAAAAGTATTTACTAGAAGGAGGCACATTATATTTGTCTCTGAACCGATCTCAGGAATAAAGTTCGAGAGATTACTTGCTGCACAAATGATTTCGCTCTTTCGTTATTCTCGTTTACAATAAATGTGTGGAATCGATTGATGTGTTTTTTCTCTGAGTTTTATTGTTTTTATTCGTTATATAATTCTTGGGTGAAAATCAATTTGGTCCTTGTATGTATAGATGACACATTGTGTTTGCAACCCCCTCCCATAATGTCCCATGTCTGATGTAGACGTATGCATAAAAATAAATGGCACGAATAACACAACCACATGCTTGATCACGCACCCGAATAAAGTCGCTACCTGTTAAGAAGAATTTAGCGGTCGTTGTTGTATCGCAACCCGTAGCCCTTTCACTCTGACACAGCTCCCGTGTCGATGGCTGTCCGCATGTCGACGCCGGCAATCACTGACGAGGACTGAATAACAACCATATCATCCCCTTCACTACGGCACCTCTTTCTTCCTTTCTTCTTTCACTCCCTCCTTTATCCCTTCCCTTACGGCGCGGTTCAGGTGTCCAACGATATTTGAGACAGATACTGCGCCATTTCCTTTCCCCAAAATCTAATCATTAATTAATTATTTGTATATATAACGTGCACTGACTTCGCAAAGCACACGGGGGCCTTAGGTTTCGCCTCCATGAAAACGCAGCCGCCGCGGTCGGGCTCGAACCCGGGAACTCCGGATCAGTAGCCGAGCACTCTAACCACTGAGCCACCGCGGCGGGTATTCTGGAGAGCAGGAGAAAGATTTTACGCATTTTTCTGCCGCTGGCGTCACCCGGCGCTGTACCCCTCAACTCCTTGTCCATCTCACTCCGGCGACTTTACGCTGAAGCAGCAATCCATTGAGTCAAGGCGATTCGTCCAATGGGGACGCAAATCAAGAACAGGAAAAACAAATAAGAGGGTGTGAGAGTGGTTCTTGAAGGCTTTCCTTTCGGAAACGGTAAAGCAGCGCGATCACCTCGTTTTCTCGCAAGGAATAGACGCGGTTCGTAATGAGCGAAATAGCAGCAATGAATTTTCGCTGGGGCAGATCTAGAAAAATAATCCTCGTAGTGCGAAAATTTACGCTTCAGTAAAACGAGCTTTTCGGCAAGTTGGTTGCTCATCTTGGGCATAACTGCGGCGCGAAAAAACAACTACGTAGCAAAGAAACCACTCAAAACATGACGGACAAACGCTGAACTGTGAGTGCAGCGTTTGTCTGTGTCTTGAATGTTTTCTTCTTCCATACGTGGTTGTTTTTTTTTTTCGTGCTGCAGCTATGTCAAAGGCAGTGCTAAAAATGTTGCAATAAACTAGGGTCGAGAATCAAAACAGTGATCGCAACATAGAACAGTGGAAAGAGCGTAGGCAGACACAGGTGTGCGACTTGAAGAGCTATGGAGGCCAACACGTGGGAATCAGACCCGCAGAAGTTCTCTGTAAGCGTCGGGGCCTGTACTGCGGCAGCCGACGCATCCTTCTCCACACGGTCCGGCGGTGCTAGGCCATTCCTGCAATATACTTCCCTACCAGGTCCAGGCCTTGTGGAAAAAGCACAGACACTGGCCAGGAATGCGTGGTGGACCGTGCTGAATGCGTGGCCACCAACTATGAGGCCCCGGACTAAGGGCTCCACTCACGGGCTCAGCTACATATCAAACTATTCAATAAACTTTATTTCTACTGCTACTCGAATGTGCAGTCATGAACAGAAGTTTTCGGGATGCAGATTCGTGGAAAAAAAAATTAATTTCCGCGTTGCCCTGCTAGCCATTCAGACGGTATTCTTATACCGGATGGAACACGCATGCCTCCTCAGGCTTTTATGGTTTTTATTGACCTGTTGTGTCTAACTGCTGCGCAATAAATTTTTTTCCTCGAATCTGCATCCCGCAAACTTTTCTCTATGACTGTACTTGAATAGGTGGCGTCGCAATTCGCAAGACACTCTCCAGGGTAGTGCAAACTGCGCGAAGGTTTTCCGGTACAGTGGAAGGAAGCGTGGCAAATAAAAAAAAATGAATGCTTGTGACCATGAGCACACAGTGAGGCCAGATCTCGTGTGTCTATTTTCTGGCGGTCCTTCTCCTGTCTCTGTGACTTTGGCGTGCGGAATTATTGCAAGTTTTAACAAGGCTACTGTACTAAACTGTATGTCAGCTGAGATTTGTTACTTTAGTTATTTTTAAATACTTCAACCACCAAGCGGTGATTTGTAATAATTATAAATTCGCGGCTGTATGGTTGTTACCGAACACATGTTTGATATATCACCAGTAGTACACCTTTGCCGGTAGGCGGAGTGCCACAGGTAATGTAATTGTAATTGTAATTGGTTTTTGGGGAAAGGAAATGGCGCAGTATCTGTCTCATATATCGTTGGACACCTGAACCGCGCCTTAAGGAAAGGGTAAAGGAAGGAGTGAAAGAAGAAAGAGGTGCCGTAGTGGAGGGCTCCGGAATAATTTCGACCATCTGGGGATCTTTAACGTGCACTGACATCGCACAGCACACGGGCGCCTTAGCGTTTTGCCTCCATCGTAACGCAGCCGCCGCGGTCGGGTTCGAACCCGGGAACTCCGGATCAGTAGCCGAGCGCCCTAACCACTGAGCCACCGCGGCGGGTCCTCAAACCAAGCTCCTCCATTGTTTAGGGGTAGCGCTCGGCTCTCAAGCCAACGATTGTCAATTATTACATTTTAATCGACGATGACCCCCTTCCGCGACGAAGGCCTGGCGAGTCGGTAGGATTTTCTGTGTGATTCTGTGGTTGAGGAGAGCGAATTCACAGGTTTTAGCGAATGCAAATGACCATCGAGCGTGTTTTTGATAGCAGTGACCTGAAATCGACCCCGCGGTGGCTCAGTTGTTATGGCGCTCGGCTGCTGACCCCGAAAGGCGCGGGTTCGATCCCGGCCGCGGCGGCCGAATTTCGATGGAGGCGAAATTCTAGAGGCCCGTGTACTGTGCGATGTCCGTGCGCGTTAAAGAACCGCAGGTGGTTGAAATTTCCGGAGCCCTTCACTACGTAGGCGTCCCTCATAGCTAGAGTCGCTTTGGGACGTTAAACTCCGACAAACCAAAATCGACTGTTGCTTACATCGCAAGACGCGCTTAGAATGAACGGGAGGCTCTGGTGGCCTGCGGCTAACAAATACTGTGTTTTAGTTAATGCGAATGGTCACCGAACATACCTCTGGATAAAGTGATTTAGCATCACCTATTGGTATCGAAAGAGAAAACAGGGACAATTAGCGAGAAGCGCCGGCCCTACGCGATGTCACCACCCGGCGACTCACAGCGACACCTAATTATTTAATGTATTGTTAATTCGAATGCATTCGAAACTCTCGATGCGTTTACCGGAAGTAGCATCGAGTGCGGTCTGGTCCCGTCACTTCTCTTCAGCCAGTAGGAATTATCAGGTCTAATGACGTTACTTTTCTCAAGGCAGTCAGCGAATTTTAGGATCTACGACACATTTTTTTTTCCGGCTGATGCTTCTGACACTGTTGCATTAACATATTATTTTCAGAACGGCGTCTCATTTTACTCTGTACACTGTTTCATTTTCCCCCAGGATTGGGTAAAAAGAGACTTTGAACTTTGTAATATAATTAATTTTTACTGTGTTCTTCTTTAACTACCGATTTCTTTTTTGTTATCTGACGTGCCAGATCGGCGGCAAATAATTCAGTAATATTTGTTTTGCTGATATATGTCAATAATAAAAACAAGCGACGATTTTTTAGTTTGTGTCATGTTTCGCCCCATTGTCCCTTACTTATTAATGCTCATTAATTCTCCACGATACACGACACTGAGCATCTTCTGTTTTTCTAAGCCGTCATTAACAAAGCGCCTCCACGGGTTAAACATTTCTCCTATTTATGCACGCAGTGCAACATATAAACAATTTTTCGTAAGAATAATTGAAATCTTCAACCTTTTTCTCAGCGAAGTTCATCCACTTCCATTTCCGCATTTTCTGGATGCGATCAAGATTTTCCAATGCTAGGACATTGTGAAGCCCGTATTGTATGCACTTTTAAGTGTATTTAAAGCTGTTCTCAAAGACCATTCATTTCGCAGCCGCTGCGGGACCGCAGTACGTGCATATAAATAAATAAAATTTATTAGCGACGAACATCAAACGTACAAAAAGTGTCGATGTTGAAAGCTGCACACACCAGCCTGGGTGTTACTGCTGCGTGTCATGTATTAAGGTTCATTGAACCACATGTGGTTGCCTGCAGCCGGCACCACCTGACAACCTGCGCAACCAGCTTGCTCCACGACGGCCATTGCCACCGCGCAGCAGTTTTTCGTGGCCGAAGTCACGAACGTGAGACCAGTTCGTGCAAAGTTCGTGCATGTTGCCAGGTTTTGTTTTGGGCTTTTCATGTTGTTGCATCTGTTAGCGCTTGTTACGCACGCATCAGTGCTTACGAATAGGCTTATGAGAACGAACTTTACGTACAGTTTTGTACGAAGAAAAGAAAAATTTGTGGGTGTAATGAACTGGCCCGAGGCCGTGAGATTTAAATATAAAACCCCGACAGCTCCCCGCACCACACTCACTGCTGCCAGGGCTTCGGTGAACATCGGTCGTGCCGGTCTTTAGCCACTACCTGGTATGAACGCTGCCGCAAATTTCTGTTTTTTTCTTGTACTTTGTGCTGAACGGGGGTTTTAGATGAACACAGGGCTACAATGGAGCAAAGAAATAAGTGCGACTGTGGACTTAATGCTCGAATAAGAAGTTCGGCTGTTTCCATTCCCGCAGTGTGCCAATTGTCTTGATTCGCTGCCCCTTGTCGACGTGTCGTGCCTTAGATAAAGCGTTTAAAAGTGTTTATTGACCGTTGAGCCAACTAGTTTCGTCCCCGTTACTATATTGAATTGATTTTTTTACTCTAGACACCTGCGGTTATCAATGTAAAAGATTTCTCTGCACACATGTTATGTGCGTAATTTCTCTCACTGAGCTCGCTTAGTGCCCTCACATAATGACAAGGTCATGCGGTTGACGTGAGTTTTGCTAAAAAGTTTACGTATTTCTTTTACAGCTTCTTCAATCACTGACGCCGAAATGAAGCTCTCCATTTTCATCGTCTTAGCTGCGCTGATCTGCGTGTGTAAGTGCTATTTTTTCCCACTCAAACCCAGTGACTTGAACAGGGCGATCATATATGCTAAACGGAATGTACTAGTTTGTACCGTAAGGAATGAAACATTCACATCACAACTCCTGGCACCGGTTAATTGTGCTCCTATATACAGCCGTACTCGTAACACAGAAGCAGGGAATTCAGAGGTTGCAAGTTAGATAAATGTGCTGTGAAAACGAAGTAATCGCTCGTTTTTGCTTTCACGCAACATAGGACAACTGTGAAAGCTCATTAACATGAACAAAGTCAGCGACGGCAAAGAAATGCCGGTACAACGACTTCGTTGGGTGTCGAGTTGTATATAACGGGCGGGTGACAGAAGGATTTTTGAAAGGAATACAGTGAGTTGTCAGTTATTTTGGATTTGTTACACATTTATATTAAAATATTTACTTTATTTGGAGATGCCCAACTAATGCCGATGGCCTAGTGCAGTTGTGGATGTGGGGATGAGTACAAAAGAGTACAAATGAGCAGACGAAGACAAGAAGAGACTAATAAATGACTAAGAAATTAGCTGTCAACAAGTGCCGATGCCTTACTAGCTCTGCAAACCTCCCTTGAAAGCGTCGTAGCCAAGATGCAATATATCAAGTTAGGATGACATCGTAGAGCTGCAAAGAGTCATCAGTCACCCAATGAGGCTCAGGTTGCACGGAGAGGCGTCGAACACATGCGTTGGTCGCATAGCGCGTCCAGGCACGTGGCCCTTAACCATCGATTCTAGAAGCGCACAGTGTAACGTGCCCGTGTATGCATTTATAAAGGAAAACGAGGACCAACGAGTGTCGTCTTGTTGTTTGATACACCGAATTTGGCGACAAGCTCACTTTTTTTTTCAGCGGGAAGTTATGTATAAACGCAATTTTTTCGCATATCTTAAGACTGCACCATAAAAATAAGTATATCCGCAGATCCCCGCTTGGGCAGCACTTTAATCGTCCCGGGAAGCAGGCAATCGGTTCCGATGAGTCAGGACGTTTACGACGAACTCCTTTTGCACGTTTTCGAGGAGCAGTGAATAGCAGCGCATAACTGTGTGACTAACGAGTGTGTCTCTTCTCTTTCAGGTCACGGCTACCGCATGCACTGGAGTGAGTTCGACGTCACTTTCGTTTTTTAATTGGTTTTTTGGAGGCGAAGGAAATGGCGCAGTATCTGTCTCATATATCGTTGGACACCTGAACCGCGCCGTAAGGAAAGGGATAAAGGAGGGAGTGAAAGAAGAAAGGAAGAAGAGGTGCCGTAGTGGAGGGCTCCGGAATAATTTCGACCACCTGGGGATCTTTAACGTGCACTGACATCGCACAGCACACGGGCGCCTTAGCGTTTTTCCTCCATAAAAACGCAGCCGCCGCGGTCGGGTTCGAGCCCGGGAACTCCGGATCAGTAGTCGAGCGCCCTAACCACTGAGCCACCGCGGCGGGTCTCTCTTTTTTTTTTTTGCAAAGCCGTACTTTCTGAGCATTTATATTTATAATGCGTCGGCTCGGTCCGCCGATTAAGATTTAAATGCGATAGCAATGCGTCGCTTGTTTTTCGCTTCATAAACATACGCACAAAGAAAATTTACCCATTTAGGGGTGAAACAAATTTTTTGACTGAATATATAGGCCAGAGCCTTTAGACTCCAAATGCGAATCCTATGGTAATGTACTTTATATTGTTCAGAATTTATATCCGTCAGCAGCCTTGCAACGTATTGTATACGTCAGTTTTGTGCAGCAGTGTGCACCTATAAATGAGAACTGAAATCACAGTGTAGGCGACGATTTTGAGCTAAAGTACTAGTTTCGATCGAGTCTGCAAGTTTATGCGGCCCAGGTTGGCCGCAAAGTTTTCCTCATGACCCTGGCAGCTACGGAGAGGTCTCGCTTTACTTGGAGCCCGACGTTCTACTCGAGTGCTTCACACAAGGGTGATGCAATTTGCTCAGCCTTGTAGTGATCTAAGTACAAATGTACAGCCATAAACTTTTTCGATTTCGCATGTTCTCGAAGACGATTGTTAACTCGCCTGCTCGGAATGCCAGCCTTCGATCGCACAAAGCTCGCAGGCGGCAGTGGGAGCAATGTACTCGAGAAATCTTTGAGACATATA
Organism: Amblyomma americanum; assembly: GCA_030143305.2. Taxonomy (NCBI): domain Eukaryota; kingdom Metazoa; phylum Arthropoda; class Arachnida; order Ixodida; family Ixodidae; genus Amblyomma; species Amblyomma americanum. The sequence continues at coordinate 438,434 of JARKHS020017332.1, forward strand.
TGATTGTCAAGAGAGGCAGCGGATGCATTCGAAACGCTTCCTTATGTCTTCTTGGTAACTCCCACCGCGAAAAGGAGCAAGTCTTCTTTGTTGTGTTGAAGACCTACGTGCTGCCTTGTATTTTTGTCATTTCGCGACCGTACAGATTTCCGCTCGTCGAAATTTAAGCCTAATTAGATATCGAGCGATCATGATGTTCATTCTTTTCTCCGTACTTTTACTCGGTCTGTTACCTGCTTGAAGAACAATTTCCAGCAAATACCCGCTCCATCACCGACTTACCTATTTATCGGCCGTGGTCTATTCGCATAGACATTAAGTTTACATACTTAAGAGCTTTTGGCCGTCATATATACAAGCTTAAGCATACATGGTCCTTACTACCACTTCTTTCTTCTTTTTTGTGTACTTTTAAAAGCTTACTAAACTGTCCCTCTGATACCCTCTTTCTTGATACCTTTGAGACAAGCTCAAAACAGGCGTGAACTGTTACAAAGTACTTGCACTGAGTCGCTTGAGCATGGCCTAGCGTCTAACTACCTATTAATCCTATTTAATCTGTTCATCCTGGAAATAACTTACTCTTTATACCAGGTCCGCACACCCACCGCCCACACCAGGGCTCAGAGCAACATGGAAAGGCCGACGTGCAAGGTAAGCCCCGTTGCACTGCTGGCGAGACTACATGTTTCCATCAAATTGTCACGGAAAAACACCTGATTATTTAACGTCGCTCTTTTGCGCAACCTGCCCCGCTATACGCTACCTACTAAAAACTTATACATTGGGGTGGATCGCTAGCAAGGTTTATTCACAGGTGGTGCTGTAGAGCGTTTGTTACTACACATGTAGAGTGTTTGTTACTCGTCCATTATTTGAGTTACTCACAGAAATTTTGCTGCCTGCCAGCAGGCTTTTTTCCCCTTTTTTCGTTGTGGACAAAGCACTGTGCGATTGTATCCCCACTCCTGCTTTGGCCACCAAAAGGTGGCTGGCAGTATTGAATACATAAAATAAATAAATAAACCATGCATGACTTTTATAGCTATAACCGTCCCATGCACCCCTAAATATCTGAAAGTCTTTTGCACACCTTGAGACTCTAACAGCGGGACTCTAACAGCTTCGCGATGCCGTTTCGCGTACAGACCGCAACCCTGAGCACCCTCCCGGTTTTGGTTCCGAAGAAGACCACCAGGGCGAACACGGTGAGTGTTGAGACACAGCGACTAGCGCTAATAATTTGTGCGTCCTTTAACCTGGCCTAAGCTTGCTGATGGTGGTGCATTGAGGAGAGGGAGAGAGAGAACGGAAAAAAGTTAGTTAAACATTCTAGGTCTGGTGTGGAATTAAGTTCGCGGCTTGAAGGTAAATCTGGACTAATACGGAAAAAAAGCTTCGACGTATACTACTCAAGAAACATCGATCAGACGCATATTACAACATAAGGAACAACACATGCCCGCTAAATACTTGAAAACCTGCTTCCCCGTCTGCAAAGTGCCCTTTATTTCAATAATATTATTCTGGCTGCCCAATCATAAAAGAAATTCAGTACTTTACTCCGTTCAGCTCATAAAACAAATTTACCCTATCATTTTGTTGGTTGCTGCAAGCCAAGCATTGTTTCTTCCACGGTGCATATATCTTATATTGTTTAGAACCATGTCTTGCAATTCGTAAGTGTGACCCACTGCTTCACCACCAAAGCTAGCGGCCCGGTTCAAAAGGCCGAGCCAGCGGTTCAAGAGGCAGGTTCTATTATGGAGACTCCGGTACCATGTATATTAATTGTTTTGATCACAAATTTGTAATAATTATAAACTCGCGGCTGTATGGTGGTTGCCGAACACATTGTTGATATATCACCAGTAGTACAGCCGTGCCGGTAGGCGGAGTGCCACAGGTGGATAGACCCATTTGTGTATTGTCAGGTTGTGCGGTTTAGCGTGAGCGTTTACGTAGAAGGCTGCAGGAGAGACCGCAGGGCAGAGAAATAGTTTCCTAGTCAGGAACGGCCGCTTGCAAATTTTTTTAGAAAGTCTATAGACTGCCCATACACTTCTGTCTATAAAGTCTGTAGACTCTTTATAGACAAACCGTAGAGAACAGTCTATAGGCAATACAAATCCTGTAGACAGTCTATGGACAATCTATAGATTTATGGCCATATACTTTTAGTAGACTTTTGTCAATAGACAGTCTACAGACAACGTATGGACAAAAAGAAATATCTATAGAAAGGCAGTAGAGTTTATACGAAGTCTATAGACCATTTTTATAAGGGGTGTCTTAGCCAGGAGTGAAGTCTATGCCTTTTGCGATTGAAACGCATAGCTCACCCTTGAGGCTAAACTTTTCCAGCCTTAGGAAAGGGTTGGTCATAAACGTGTCGTGAGCAAGGGCATCGCTTATTAGTTCCCCCTGTGCCCTGGTGACCACAGTCCGATTCCAGATATGCTTGCAGATGGGGGCGCAGCTGCAGGTAGTTCTCTAGTTTTTTATTGATGTGTTCCGGGAGCGTATTGGTGTATTTGAATGATTTTTCGCATCGGCTTCATCGATGAGCGGTAGCCGTAGACAGCGTACAGAACCCAGCGCCATAATCTCAGCAGCAGGACGCCTGAAGCCAGCGACAACTACCGGTTCGCGGGTGCTGAGATGTAGTTGAAATGTACAGGCGCGGTCATAAGTAAACGGCAGCACGCGATTTCATTCTAACTGCAAACACGCCTTCCCTATAGGGACAGAAGAAACATTGTTGCAGTAGAGTGGTGAGCTGGGCGAGTCGGTACATGATTGCAGAACGAAAACCAGCGCAAAAGACGGAAAGACAGAACAGCGTCGTCGCAGGACGACACGGACGAACACAGAACGACCAGCGTCGTCCTGTGTTCCTGTTCTGTGTCTCCGTCTTTTGCTCTGGTTTTCTTTCTGCAAACATTGTATGTCCATGAGAAAGCGCACTGACGACCCCTACCAGTATGCACACTGCATTGCTGTCAATTTCAATTAGTCAACGCATGAAAAATTTTGAGGCTAATGGCGTGCTCCGTTTACTTTTCTCCGCGCCGTAAGTCTAGTCTTCTCTGCATCATTTCCGCTGACGGTTCAGCTGCAATCGCTTTATGGTGCTGTTCTGTACAGGCCGCTATGGCAGCCACCGACGACACCACCGTTTCCAGCAGCACCACCAAGAACAAGGTGAGTACAAACATGCAGTGGTTAGCGGAAGTATGGTTCGGTTTATGGTTTATGGGGGTTTCACGTCCCAAAGCGACTCAGGCTATGAGGGACGCCGTAGTGAAAGGCTCCGGAAATTTCGACCACCTGGGGTTCTTTAACGTGCACTGACATCGCACAGCACACGCGCATCTAGCATTTCATCTTCACAGAAATACAGCTACTGCGGCCGGGATCGAGCCCGCGTCCTTTGGGTCACCAGATGAGAGCCATAACCACTGAGCCATACCAGCGGCTGGTTAGCGCAAGCAATATGCCTCTGTATGGCTCAGGCACTCCCAGATGCTAAAGTATTCATGTTGGTGTGCGCCCTCTTCAAGGTCTTCATAAAATTTTAGGACCTGAATGTCCATCAAGTGCTATAGCATTGCAGGTAAGGTACTGTAAAGTGACCTACCAACATTGTCCAAAGCCTTATTCAAAGGGGTACACTGTGCCTTTATTTCAACTTCACGGTTTTCTTAAAATGCACCGCAAACTCAATGCAAAGCACTAAAGCATTCATATTTCTTCTTCACTTGAGCGCGGCCTTGTCTGGGAGGCTTTAAAATCAGGAACCTGCGCTGAGTAGTAGAATATCCTGAATTATCAAGTCGCTCTTGGGAGCGTTAAAGCAAAGCTTTGCACGGCAGTGGTGTAATGTTTACTGCACGCTTTTGTACTCACAGCACAACCCTAACTGCTTAATGTTGCCCTCTCATGCAGGCCACATTCTTGAGCACCCTCTCGGCAACCATGTAAAGCAGGGACACCAGGCAGAGCAGGGTGAGTCAAAGTGCGCTGTGTCACCGCCCCGTCATGCAGCATTGGGGCAATAAACATCAGATACCAGATCGCATATAAGTCCAGAAGTCTTACAAGCACCCCAGTTCGCCTAAAAACATACAAAACACATGAGCTGACTTCATTTGTTCATTCTATAACACCGCTGCATCCCACTGCTTGACATAAGAGACACATTGCCATATGTGAGTAAAACTGTCATAAAGCTCATGTAATGTTTATCACTCTACATACGTACTATCCAGGACTCCAGTGCGCCCAGCACATACTCTCCGTGAGGACCATGAACGTACAATTTCAATCTGTCGTCGGTTTAGGTATTCATGTGCGACACTGAAGAATGCCTTCCAATTCAAGCCAATCAGCGAATTCAGCTTCGGACAACACATTCACTTCCCGGTGAAGCTTCTAATGCTGTCGCAATAAAACGTATTTTACGCAGCCATAGTTTGCTGCGAAAATAGCCAATGGCGCAGATCCCCACATTTTCCTTTCTGGGCCTTTTGTAGCAAATGAAACCACCGTTTTTATTGAAGACATTTTGTAGTTGAAACGTGGAGGAGGAGGAGGAGGAGGAGGAGGAGGAGGAGGAGGAGGAGGAGGAGGAGGAGGAGGAAAGGCACGGAGGTTAACCAGACGAATAGCCGGTTTGCTATCCTGCACGGGGGGAAAGGGGTGAGGGGAGAAAAAGATGAAGGATTCCACTTGAAACGAAATAATCAACGAGTATAGGCGAACTTACACATATTTTCAGTCTTCCTTTAAATAATTCTATGATATATTGTACTTTTAAGCGTAAATGGACCCGCCGCGGTGGCTCAGTGGTTATGGCGCTCGACTACTGATCCGGAGTTCCCGGGTTCGAACCCGACCGCGGCGGCTGCGTTTTTATGAAGGAAAAACGCTAATGCGCCCGTGTGCTGTGCGATGTCAGTGCACGTTAAAGATCGCCAGGTGGTCGAAATTATTCCGGAGCCCTCCACTACGGCACCTAATTCTTCCTTTCTTCTTTCACTCCCTCTCTTATCCCTTCCCTTACGGCGCGGTTCAGGTGTCCAACGATATATGAGACAGGTACTGCGCCATTTCCTTTCCCCAAAAAACCAATTATTATTATTAAGCGTAAATGGTCGGACTACGACCGGCGTTCGTGTGAACACTTTCATTTCGACATGAGTTATTTTTGTGGCGTGAAATCCATAACCAGGTTACGCATAGAAACATCCTGAATTTTAAGCGTAACCAGTGTGCAACCACGACAGCCAGGGTGCAGAACTTCCGCTCCGCAAGAGAACATGTGTGTCGCTCCTTTGGGTTCCCGGGGGTACGTGCAAAAGAAGCAGCGCGCTTAACTGAGCCCGTTTGCAGCTATAGTGCACAATCCTAATCGGCTGACGATTCCGTGCCACGCAGGCCGCAACCATGAGCACCCAGACAGTGAGAGTTTCCAACAAGACCACGAAGGAGAACTCGGTAAGTACTCTACAATAACCGGACGATAAGTGTATGTAAACTGCACATCAGTAACTCTGACATTTCAGCAAACTAATGGATTCACGTCAAAGCGTTACGTGCCTGCATGCCATGTCACATCTTTAACATATTGTTACGCTCCGTTCTGCTCTAAGGGCGGCATGGCGTCATATACTAAAAAGTGGCATAAAGGTTTGGTTTGATTTGGTTTATGAGGGCTTAACGTCCCAAAAAGCGGCACAAAGGTTTGGTTTGGTTTGGATTATGAGGGCTTAACGTCCCAAAGCGACTCAGGCTATGAGGGACGCCGTAGTGAAGGGCTCCGGAATTTCTACCACCTGGGGTTCTTTAACGTGCACTGGCATCGCACAGTACTGGCATAAAGGTTCATGGTACATCGTTTAATGCATAAGCTAAAGACTGCACTAAAGCAAGCTGCACAACAGCTGTGAACTGTGATTAGTACGACCCTTAAATGGCAGCGCAACCTTAGTCCCTTGATGTTTTCGTCTCATCCAGGGCGCTACGTCCACACTAGCCGCTTCCACCACAAGCTTTCCCAACAAGGCCAGCACGGAGTACAGGGTGAGTCTATCCCTTAAAAATTGTCTATAGAAAGTCTATAGACTATAGACTTCTATAGTCTATAGACTTCTTACTGACTATTGCCATCCTACCAATATTTTTGTCTCCTCATAGTCTAGGGACTCTCTATAAAATAGGGCTTGTATTGCCTATAGACTGTTCTCTAGGGTTCGTCTATAGATACTTTAGACTTATAGACAGAAATCTATAGACACTATAGACTATCTAAATAAGTTTTTGCAAGGGTAAGGACGCAGTACTGAATTACTGGAGGCACATGAACCAGAAAATACTCTAGCTTGATTGATTAAAGTAGGTCGTTTCATCAACGAGGGCGTATGGCCCGAGCACTGCCACAGCGGCTGAAGCGGATGCGTATTTGACCACAACCTAATATACTACAAAGCATGCCGCTCGGGAGTTCTGAAATTTTCTGAAGTTTTCACCGTGTCGTGAAAAAGGGCACCCACTTGTGACGTCACTCAGAGGGCTCTTTCATCCCAGCCTTTGCACTACAGCCCTTCGACGCGTGAAACAGAAATGGCGAATGTCCTTAATTAAAAGCTTAGAATAGAGAACTAACCTAGGCGGAGTGTGGCACGTTGGTATTGAAGGAGACTTAATCGGTTGCTTCTGCTACTGCATGTATCTAGCTCAAATAACGCAAGCAGGGCAACGTCTGTTGGTACAGTAGTGGAGCACGTAAAGGATGCGCAAAGGAGGTCGATGAGGATATCTGTGGTGGCATAGACAGAACACAGTGCGTGTAATGGCATTTCAGGGATGTTTTGAGGCACACCCATCGCTGTATATTTTTAACAATCCCATCGACTGTGTGTTTTGATTTCTGTTTTTCTTTTGTTTCCATAGGGAGGCAGTCTGACGTCCACAGCGTTGAACGTGGACCCGTCGCTGAGCCGAAATTAGGCTGAACTGACTAGCTGACCCGCCCGCCTTCAACACCGGAGTTCATGATGTGGGAAAACAACATAAATGTACAGCCTTCTGCTCGCATGAAATAAAAACTAAACACTCGATATGTCAAGTATCTTTTCCTATCGCCTTTATGCCGCAAGACCTGACCACTTGCAAAAGCTGAGTATGAATGAACACTGCATGCACAAGACACCTGCAGGCAGCTACAATGTGAAACAGAACACATTACTAGAATTCAGCCATAGATTACTCAATAATTATTAGACACGACCGCGCGTTTAACTTTTTCCTATATATTTTGCCTCCACCAAATTAACACATCCAAATTATGACAAGGTGTTTTGAACTTCAATCCACATATAACCACAAAAATTTGTTCTTTAATCAAACTTCTCTGCTCCCTCTTATATTGCAGCTGCCTCTATGATGCGCAGCTCCACTGCTTGGGGCACTCGTCTCACGGGACCCCACGATGGTTCCACATAGTACGAAAGGCGCCAGACCTCCAATACCACTGCTACTCCTTGAAGTACTGCAGTAGTACAGTAATCTTGCCCATGTCATGTCCGCCAACTTGCCAAAGAGGAAAAAATGGCGGTGGTTTAGCTCTGGTTAAACCTGAGGTGACGCGATAGCTACAGCTGGCCGAGTGGAACTTGGTCACGTGACCAATCACGCGACGAACCAAGTGGTCAGCCACAGCGCCGCGCCGCCGGCAGCTGCTCCGCACCACGTGACCAACCACGTGACAGCTTGGCGGCGCCACCACGCTGAAGGCTCGAAATGCTATCGTAATGTAGCTATCGCTACAAAACGCTCCTCCATCGCTGTATTTGCCTTCATGTCATGTCCGTGTCTTTTTGTCCCATTGTATATAAATCGCAATGAGCAGCCAAATAGCGCAAGAAACAGCACCGTCGTACTGAGTAGTTCGTAGATCTGTGTCGCAGTCATTCCTGTTCGCGGCGTCTCGTGATGCTCCTGAATCGACGGCACAAAAAAAAAAGTCCAGGATATCTAACTGAACTTCCATTGAGCACGTGACTACAGGTCTACCTCTAGTGCATGACATATTGGCAATACCCGTCTGCATGGAAACCAATGCAAGCACAGTACACAGTAATAATAAATACCGCGGTTGTGGTTACGTGTGTAAGTTCATTTTGTTTCCTCCCGGTCTTCTTTTGAGCTTACTGTGGCCGCCGAATGTATTCAGTGTTATTTTTTATTTTTTATTTATTTGTATTTTTTATTTACTTAAAGCGCCCTTGCGGGCATTAGTGTAGGGGGAAAGAAAAAAACACAATATGAGTGCACAGATGATATAATAAAAATTCAGCTGCAAATTGAAAGGCATGAAACAAACAGTGAAAAAGTTAGCATTCGACTAGCCTTCAATTATGTTATGTATATGAGCATTCCATGGCAAATTGGCAGAGATTACAACCCCCAAGTATTTGTATTCTCTCGCAGCCTACAGGCAGGTTCCATCCATGACATAATTGGTAAGCATTGGTTGTTTTTTAGTTGTAAACCTTATGAGATTGCATTTGGATGAATTAAGCAGCAACTTGCTCGTGCTAGCTTCATATGAAAATATACTGACAATCGTGACAATCTCGCCCCCTTGTCCAAACTGGATTGCTATATTTAGCGACTCCCCTCGAATTTATTATTTCTGCTTGCCTCAACCGGCCTCGAAGCATCATTAAGGCTCAACTTGATTGTAGACGTGGAATGGAGTCGCGTAAAAAACCAAAGGACTGTTAAAGTCTTGTTAAAATCTCGCCATAGGTACGCATTATGAAGCCAAGGTCTTAATAGCACAATCTCGAGCGATATAACGCAAAACGGTGAGAAGGTCTAGAAGGTGGATCTAAGACCCAAATCAGCCGTTGTCGTTCATGTTTTCGTACGGAATTGGTGACCTGACGAGGGATAGTGGACAGGAGGTATGATACGGTGGTGTCTTTTTACATCCATGTTTTGCCAGGATGATTCGGACATGGGCTGCACGTCATGGCAGACAGCTGCACTGTATCATCACGTGGGGCCTTTGCATAGGGAGTACGTGCCACTGGAAATGTCTTATTGTGGGAAGAATTGACTCAATAAACACCAACACAGCTTTCTGTACGGCACTAAATAGGCATTTGTAGCAACCGCGGTTTCCTGGTCTCTGTGCTCTAGCGTGGTGTTCTCACCCTCATCTCAACTGTAGCGAGCCGCTTGCCAACACCGAGGCCTACGATCCGATAACTGTCATCATTCAAACTCTGCACAGCTGCACAAGCTCACACATTTACTTGAGCTTGCAAGGGCTAGAGATAGAAATGAGATGCCAAGCAACAAGATTTCCATGATGCAGCCCACATTCAAAGCGCGTTGCTAATCCACTCCACTACAGCCCCACTGCGTAGAGCTGCAGTTAATGGCGTTATGGTTCACAGTGATAAACCAGACAGGCGAAATAAAGAGCTTCAAATGCCGACTAAAGAGTTGGGGTACCACCACACCTCCTGGAACTCCAGCTTGAACCCATCTCCTTACTTCTGCAAGTCTTTACCTTAACTCCAACCATGGGGCTAACACTCAGTTTGGTAAGTAAATGCTTACAACACCCAACATCTGAATTGCGTACTGGTAGCGTATCCACCCAACTAATAATAATAATAATAATAATAATAATAATAATAATAATAATAATAATAATAATAATAATAATTGGTTTTTGAGGAAAGGAAACGGTTCAGTATCTGTCTCATACCTCGTTGGACGCCTGAACCGCGCCGTAAAAGGAAGGGATAAGGGAGGGAGTGAAAGAAGAAAGGAAGAGAGAGGTGCCGTAGTGGAGGGCTCCGGAATAATTTAGACCACCTGGGGATCTTTAACGTGCACTGACATCGCACAGCACACGGGCGCCTTAGCGTTTTTCCTCCATAAAAACGTAGCCGCCACGGTCGGGTTCCAACCCGGGAACTCCGGATCAGTAGTCGAGCGCCCTAACCACTGAGCTATCCACCCAACAACGCGGCCAATTATGCAGTGGCCCCATGTGAAAGAGTACACTTTTGAAGACATGGAGCTGAGCACTGCAGTGCGCACTTAGATGTCGCCGTCAAGTGCGGATGCAAGAAGTGAGTGAATATCAGCGTGCAGGTCCCGGAGAGTAGTTCTGCATAGGACCATCTGCACAGTCGATCAAGGGCTCCAACGTCTACACCGCACCGCAATCGCAGCCGTGGCACAATCGACAGTAAGGCTGCAACTGTCTACCGCTAAGTTCTCTGTGCATCTAGATTGTAGGGGCACAGACACCACAGTCCGGACAGTAAGCGTTCTGTGAAACGCTGAACGCTATTCTCACTGTTCAGCGAGTTTACCAGACGGAAGAAATGTTTGGACACGTCAGGAATTCTTGCATATTAGGGCTTGGCTGTTGGATAATGAAAATGAAAGCAGCGCACTGAAGAACAAGGTACAATGAAAAGGGACGAACTGGAGAAGGAACTTGATGGCACCTACTGCAGTGAAGAAACGGTACAGGCACTGTAGTGAGGTGAGTGCACGTGCACAAGCGCTTTTAAGAGACTGCCTAGCGACTGATTTTTGCGTCCGCTTACACAATGGTTGAATCAGTTCGGCCATGCGGCCCTTCATTTTAACACACTTTAGTACACCACGTCGGCATCCATTACTTTGCGGTCGTATCCCCGCAGTTTTAAGAGCATGATTTTCTACTCAAATATATTCTGTAGCACTAAGGCACTTGCAGCGTGAACGCTGCAGATGCAAGATATATGCGCTCTAAGAGATGTCAGAGATGCGGTGGTAGTGGTTTTTTTATTAAAATAATAGTAAAAAGGAAGGAAAAGGTTTTTCCTAGCCTCGGCATCTGCCATCGATACTGAAGCACGTTAGCTGGGGCAGCGGAAAAAAGGATAGTAGGCAGAATGGAGAAATGAAATGAAAGAGGTGAGAAGACAGGAAGAGAGGACAGGGGGAGAGGTAATATACACAAACTATTTACACAATAAGAAATGTTCGAGCACCAAATGAGAACGTATATGATTGAATCATACTAGAATAGAAATGAGCAGAATAAAAAACGGACAAAAAAAAAATATTGCCCACAGCGGCGCACACAGAAGGGCACTCGTTTGAAACTTCCAACTCCCCTTCCAATGTCCTTAAATAGGAACCCACTCAGAGATAGCACTAAGCATGTCGCACGCATTTGCTTTGTCAACAATACAAGGCCACTTTCGCAGGCCGCCTGAGCTGTCTCGGAGGTGATCTCGGGCACTTCTGAGAGCACCCAGACTTTGCACAGCGGAGAACACTGTCCTAGGAGAGATATTAGTAGAACAGAACTAGAACTACTGCAAGAAATACTAGAAACGATAAGAGATTACGGTAGAGTCAGTCGCGAAGTGATTTGCGCGTCTGCCAAGCAATGGCCGCTTCCAATAATTCCATGATCATCAACTGCAGAATGACTGAATCCACTGCGGAACAATGTCCCCTCCCATACCTCTCCAGTTCACTTGGTTCTATGTCAGCTGCAGCCGCATTGTCCCTGCACACTTCCTAATCTATTCTACCAGCCTGATTCATTGCCTCGCCCTCCGGCGTACGCCTTCTCTTGAAATCCTCTTTGTTACCTAGCGGTTTTCTCCTAATCGCATCCCCTGCCCATGCCCATTGCTTCTCCTTCATTTCAGCTAGGGTATCATTAACTCGAAACTAATCCCTGAGCCCCTCTCCTCTCTTCTTGGCTCTTAACGTTACACCTATCATTTTCCGTTTCATATCTGGCTACGCTGTACCTCACATAAGTTGAACCCCTTTCGTCAGCTTCCAACTCCCTGCCGTTCAGGTGAGTACTAGAAGGGTACAGCTATTAGAAACTTTTTCGTTAAAGGATACTGGCAAGTGCCCCTTGATTATGTAGTAGCCCAAACCTGGGAGCGTAGCCGCCGCCGCGGTGACTTAGTCATTATGGCGCTCGGCTGCTGTCCGGAAAGACGCGGGTTCGATCCCGGCCGCGGCGGTCGAATTTCGATGGAGGCGAAATTCTGGAGGCCCGTATACTGTGCGATGCCAGTGCACGTTACAGAACCCAAGGTGGTCAAAATTTCCGGAGCCCTTCACTACAGCGTCCCTCATAGCCTGAGTCGCTTTGGGACGTTAAACCCTCATAAACCATAAACCTGGTTCACTACCTGATTTCATAACTACAGCCACAAGTTTGCAATTGATTTTAGGCGTAGGAAAGTTGTATCCTTATTACGGGAATCGGAGAACGCTCCTGCATGTGCAGCGCATACGCTCAATTCGCAAATCTGACAGCTAATTTTGTATGCTTATTAGAAAGTTGCAACATGCTGCGCTTAATAGACGCAGACAGAGCAAAAAAAATGGCAAAAACAACACCATTGTCTCGTCGTTTCCGTCCTTTCCTGCCTAATAATAATTGGTTTTTGGGGAAAGGAAATGGCGCAGTATCTGTCTCATATATCGTTGGACACCTGAACCACGCCGTAAGGGAAGGGATAAAGGACGGAGTGAAAGAAGAAAGGAAGAAAGAGGTGCCGTAGTGGAGGGCTCCGGAATAATTTCGACCCCCTGGGGATCTTTAACGTGCACTGACATCGCAAAGCACACGGGCGCCTTGGCATTTTTCCTCCATAAAAACGCAGCCGCCGCGGTCGGGTTCGAACCCGGGAACTCCGGATCAGTAGTCGAGCGCCCTAACCACTGAACCTTTCCTGCCTCTCACTTCGTCTTTTAAGTGCAAACGTATTTCAAAGATGATGATCTAACTCGCCCCAGAAAAAGTTCTACTAAATTTAAAGCTGTAGAAGACTCGTCGCTTCTGAGAGAGGACATGTCCAACATTCTCGGACAAAAATGTCGAATATAGAAAAATTATAAGATACTGTTACGGAAATATGAAAGGTAATGGTTCATTCTTCCTAAATGTAGCAAAACCATTGTTTTAAAGTGTTTCCATCACTCGCATCGAACAGTTTAGGATGCCATAGAAAACCAAAGGGGAACACTTTTGACGATAGGAAAAGCGCTACTTTGCAAAACAAATCTACGACTGCCGCCGGTTGGTCGGCGGATATATTGACTGCTATACTGAAATCCTACAGTATACCAAAAAAAAATTGCCGTCATCAACTGTTTCCCGCTCAAAAATGCTTTTGTCCAGAATTGTGTGATATGAAATGGTCGGCAGATAGCATACTTGCGCATAACTTAACGAGCTTCTTAGTGCCGAGTCTGCGCTGCTCTTAAAGGCTCAATTCCAGAGTTTACATTTTAAGACAGAGCCCCTGCCAACGTGGCGGCTCCTTGACGCAAACGGCGCTTGCTTCAGTATCTATTCGGAATGATCACAACACTGTTTGTTACGGAAGCGGCAAAGAATGGTAAGCGAAGATTTCGCTTCGATTGCATTGCAGAGTTAAATTGATTAGACATCACACATTTTACGGTTGCATCCCGATTTCGCTTATTGGTAACCCGCCGCGGTGGCTCAGTGGTTAAGGTGTTGGACTACTGATCCGGAGTTCCCGGGTTCGAACCCGACCACGGCGGCAGCGTCTTTATGGAGGCAAAGCGCTAAGGCGCCCGTGTGCTGTGCGATGTCAGTGCACGTTAAAGATCCCCAGGTGGTCGAAATTATTCCGGAGCCCTCCACTACGGCACCTCTTTCTTCCTTCACTCCCTTCTATTGTCCCCTCCCTTAAAGCGCGGTTCAGGTGTCCGCCGATATATGAGACAGATACTGCGCCATTTCCTTTCCCCAAAAACCAATTATTATTATTAGCCTAGCAAGAATACATAGTTGTATAGAGATAGAAATGTTGCTTTTTTTCTGGACACATTGAACAAACACTAGCACCGCACGAAGAATAGCAACAACGTAACAGAGACCCTGACACAATTTCACTCATCAAATCAACTATTATTTTGATCTATTTATAAATACTGCGGCCTGAAAGTAACAATCATGGCAGATGGGTATACACATATTTCCAGAATAACACAAAAAGAAGAAACAGAAATACAGCAAACAAGGAGTAAACACAACAAAATTACCATACCATACTACAACAGTACTCAAACATCAGAGAACGACACCGCAGTGGTGTCGTCCCGCACAAGCGTATAATTGAATATGTTTAAGCAGTTGAGTGAACCAATGAAAATGACCAACTGCATCGAAATGAGTTGCGTACTGTTACCTATTATTGGTCACTTTTTCTTCATAGAAGCCAGCAAAAGTACAAGTAAAATGAGATTGGCCGAACTGAGCGGTTTTCATCTCCCTTTGTTCGGTGCTTCCAGCCCCTACTCTAATTAAAGCGTTGTTTTCTCCTCCTTATTTAGGCCTCTTACTGTAATACACTGCATTAGCAGCAAAGACACGCAAAAGCTACACTGGAGTTTGTTGCCTCCAGTCACGTGACAAAATCTAAGGTCATGAACCAAGAACTGGTGGTGTGGCCGCCACGTGCGCCACCTGCCTTTGAGTACAGCTTTCGCGAACAGTGCCGGGTTCACGAAAGGTTAATTCGCAGGCAGATGGCACAAGAGGCCATTGCCAGCGCAGTGGCGACGGGCCATTAGCGACTGATCATCACGTTTCGCAGGTGCGTCGTATATATAAACAGTAAAAGGTGTTAAATAAACTGCTTTCCCGGTTAGAAAGGAGCGTTTAGCTCATTTTCCTTTTTTTTTATTGGCTTTAAGCCCGGTAAAGCGTTTCCGGTCCGGGCTTCTCGTCTCTTTCATTTATGTTTTTTTTTGTATTTTTCTGAGAGGACCAATAAAAGGGTAAAAGGGTTAGAAACGCGCAATCTGTTTATTGCAGGTTAACAACCTCGTTGAACGCTGCGTCCCTATATAAAGCGCGCCTCGCACGATTCCGCAGTCAAAGCTCTCGCAGAACTGTTTGTGCAGTTGCATCCGGGCATCTTTTTGGTGAGTGGATTTCTTCTCTGCCGCTTCCTTCAAGCGAACTATCGAAAACCGCTCTCTGTCTGTCTCAGTGGGCCAGAGGGTCGATATCGAATGTAAACTCACTCGGTGATTGTCTGTGCAACCCCACGCGCTCTAACTGATAACTGTGCGCGAAGTGTGAAGCTGTGCGGCCCCTTCTCCACAGGAATATTACTTGCCATTTTAAGAACCGCTATACTGAAGGCCGTGGTCTTCTCTTCAACTTCTTCTCTATCAAGCATAACAAAAGATAATTTTTTTAACTACAACCCCGCGATTTTAGAAAATGAAGCATATTTCAACGCTTATGGTAGCGTCTGTAATAACTCTCCAAAGAGATGCGCTGAATTCGAAACATTAACAAGTTAGATAGTGGCCCATGATGATCCATCTGTAGCGCTTCGAACATTCCGTGTCACACGTGATCAGAACCAATCGCAACAGTAAACAATGTTTTTTTATATTTATTTGTTTGACTTCAGGCGCCAGTCGACCTTATACACCGTAATATGGTTCGTGCAAAAGCAAAAATAAATTTGTCGTGGCATATAACTTTATGACAGGATTTCAAAACATTTGCTTCTGGGATGCCGCTTCTGTTTATTTTTAAAGTATTTTCTCTAAGTAAAAGAGGCAATGTATAGGTGTAAATTATTTTTCAATTCGATCGTATCTAGGTGGTCGTCATGCAGTTTGCTGCTTCTGCGTAAATAAATTTCCTGATTGGTCATTTCCATGGTATCTGAATCCCGTACCCCCAGTTGATCAATTGGAGAGCACTGCGAAATTTAAAATACCCAAAAAATTTCTTGATTCGTCGACAGAGGTCACCTGACCTTGTAACGTCATCACAACCTGCCAATCAGATTGTGAGAAAACTGCCAGCCGTTGCTGAATTCAACGCAGTTGCCACCTGTCCATCGTAGCGCTGCGCTTGAACGGAGGCTCAGGAATAACAACATGGGTCTCACAAGCTGCACCGATGGCTGTGTTTGAAACGACCACCTGTCGGGGAAGTGGCGCATCGTTTAACTGCTACATCACTGTGCCATTAGGATTATGAGGGATCTCAACAGCACCACGTGACCGCCAGTGAACCAATCATACGGCACCGCCACAGTTGAAACTGTGAGGGTTGGCCAACTTCAAAATTTGGAAGATGTCCACACCACCCCCCCCCCCCCAAAAAAAAAAGAAAATTCCTATGGACCTCTAAAATTTCGAAAGTTGGCCCTACCCAGAAAACGAATAAAGGTGGATTAGTGGGTCCGATTAGTATAATACCAAATGATAATCCGATGGAACCTACTGGAACATTCTACAAGATGATGACTCAAGCATGCCACACAAGGGCAATGCACCGGTTCGAAACGGAGTTTTGGCGGGAAAATCGCAGCAACAGTAGACACTGCCCCGCCGCGGTGGCTCAGTGGTTAGGGCGCTCGACTACTGCTCCGGAGTTCCCGGGCTCGGACCCGACCGCGGCGGCTGCGTTTTTATGGAGGAAAAACTCTAAGGTGCCCGTGTGCTGTGCGATGTCAGTGCACGTTAAAGATCCCCAGGTGGTCGAAATTATTCCGGAGCCCTCCACTACGGCACCTCTCTCTTCCTTTCTTCTTTCACTCCTCCTTTACCCTTCCCTTACGGCGCGGTTCAGGTGTCCAACGATATATGAGACAGATACTGCGCAGTTTCCTTTCCCCCAAAAAACCAATTATTATTAGACACTCATTATAGACACCACAACAGGCAGTCTAAATGTTATCGCTTCTTTTTTCTTTATCCCTATGTTTTTGGCTAGGATGGTAATTCTAATTTCTGTTCATGCCTTCTCTTTACAGAAATCCGTAGGACAGCTTGCGTGGTGCCACGATGAAGTTGTGCGTTGTCATTTTTTTCGCCGGGCTCCTGGTCGTCTGTAAGTCAACCGTGCCACACAACTCGTAACAGTGACGTGCTTTCTATGCACAAGACGGGTTTTATGTTCGATACTGAAATAAATATTCATATCCAACATTCTCAGGCAGAAATTTTGAAAATCGAAAAATTGTAAGATACTGCTATGGAAATATTGAAGGAAATGGCCCATTCTTCTGGTATGCAGCAAAATGATTCTCATAAAGTGTTTCCATCGATTGCATCGAACGGTTAAGACTGCCATAGAAAACCAATGAGAAACACTTTTGACGACAGCATAAATGTTAACAGAAAAAAAAATGGCAAGACTGCCGTCAGGTGACCTGCGGATACATTGATTGTTGTAGTGAAATCTTACAGTATATGAAAAATTGCGTTCATAAACGGTGTCCCGCTCAAAAATGCTTTTGCCCACAAATGTTGGGTATGTAATACAAGTAGAGCAGCCCCTGAACTTCTAGCTACACTTACGCAGTACTAATGTGGCGTAATACTAAAATTTTGGGCAGTGTTAACCCTTACAAGGTTTTCTGGAAAAGCAGCGCTGAACAGACGAGGACAGAGACGAGGCGACAAGGACGGGCGCTGAACTGACAACAAATTTTATTGAAGGGATTCACACTTATAAACGTAGTGTAGCTACCGTTCGCGCATGCTCAGAAAAGTCAGCTCTTTTGGTGAAATTGCGATAGAGGCTGTGCTGACGCAGCCCTCTCCCAGGCTATATATCTGATTTGATTCTGCTATTTCTCTAGTCATACGTACACTGCTCTTTCTGATTATGGAGGTGTCATCGAGTGCAGGAGTACAATCTAGGCAAGTGATACAGTGACTTGCGAGGAAGCCTTCAAAATCTTTTCCCTCGCGTGCATTTTTCACGTTCAAGGCATGCTCTCTTAACCTCTCGTTCACGTTCACGCATTAACCCTTACAAAAATGGTCTATAGTCAGTCTATAGACTTAATATAGACTATATTTTCTTCCTATATATATTTCTTTTTGTATATACGTAGTCTATAGACAAAAGTCTAGTAAAGTGTATGGCCATAAATCTATAGATTTTGTATAGACTGTGAGATTTGTATTGCCTATAGACTATTCTCTAGGGCTTGCCTATAAAGAATCTATAGACCTTATAGACAGAAGTCTGTGGACAGTCTATAGACTGTCCAGCAAATTTTTGTAGGGGTTTATTCTATGTAGTTGCACGTACACAGGCATATTAATAATGTGCAAACAACGTAGAAGTGAAACTTTAAAATGTGGCACAGTGCATACACTACGGGATATTTAGTAACAAAAAGAGCCTCCCAGAACGCCGCTCATCTTTGTCAATCTGAGACTCAAGAGCTAGGCCATGCAAGAAATCACGGACGTCGAAAAAATTCGCCTCCTATTGGTTTATGGCGCGTCAGGGGTAATAATCACGAGAAGCTCTTGTCAAGGAAATCGACGTTGCCTTCAATGCCACGCGCAAGGTGCGTGTTGCATCCAATGTGGCACCCTTCACAACATTAGGGGCGTTGATGACGTCATGCAAAATCAAAACATTATTACTGTCAAGAAATTTGAAAAGATCTTGCCTGCCAGCGTTGCATGTTTTTATTTGATTTGAACAACATGAAACATCTGAACACGGATGATGGCAGTAGCCGAGACACATTAGAGAAGATGAACGTCGAAAACAATAAAACTGATAAAAAACTGAGAAAGAAACAGCCGTAACTGACAAGGCCCTATTCTGATTTTTTTTCCAGGTCACGGTTGGGATAAACCCAAACAAGGTAGGTGCACGAATCATATTCAAAGTTAATATTTTACTTGTTTTGTATACTTATAAACTTATTACTTACGTCGTGCATTGTGTTAAACCTTCACGTGCATTCAGTCAGCTTCCTTACTAGACTCAGGGTGGGGGGGGGGGGGGGGGGGGGTTACCTGCTAGCTCCATCCTCCAGGTCGCCATTAATGTGATCATGAGACAGTTACTGTGCCATTTCCTTTCCTCAAAAACCAATTTTCATTTTCAGTTCAACTCTATGCTGTTGTGTAAGCATAATTATTGGGTAATTACGCATACTAATAACAGTATCAAGCATGTGGCCGCTATTCGACACGCTAATGGCCGTGGACATGAATTCTGCGCATCTTCAAGCAAAGTTCACATCAATCCTACAAAAAACATTAGTGCTTACTAGCTTACGAGATGACTACGATTTCTAATCCCCACCATTCCTATTTTCTAGGGAAGACTACTGGTGCCACTAAATGGGGTAAGTATATGAAGCTAAAAAAAAAACGCTAAGGCGCCCGTGTGCTGTGCGATGTCAGTGCACGTTAAAGATCCCCAGGTGGTCGAAATTATTCCGGAGCCCTTCACTAGGGCACCTCTCTCTTCCTTTCTTCTTTCACCCCCTCGCTTACCCCTTCTCTTTACGGCGCGGTTCAGGTGTCCAACGATATATGAGACAGATACTGCGCCATTTCCTTTCCCCAAAAGCCAATTATTATTATTATTATTATTATCATTACATGGAGCTAACTTTCGGCACCGCACGGTAAGACTATCATTGCTGACCAACCGCCCATGCAACAAGCTGTTTTTTGACAGCAGTGCAGTAAAATTTTATTTGCATTACATACGTACGAAGTCTTTAGTAGCACCCATTGCCGTCTAGCTCGTGACATTCGGAAGCTAATCCTAGAAGTTATAAAATCTTATCGCGCGCAAACCCGCGTGTTGGCACTTGTATTAAACCCGCCAAGGTTCCGCTCAACATCACATTCATTCAGGGTTTCAAAAGGAGACGCGATTCCATGCGATCCTCGAGGATATATCAATGATGAAACTGGCACTAGTATTCAGAACACGTATCCATCTTGCAATCCTGGTTTGGTTTAAGGGGGTTTAACATCCCAAAGCGACTAAGGCTATGAGAGACGCCGTATTGAAGGGCTCCGGAAACTTCGACCACCTGGGGTTCTTTAACGTGCACTGACATCGCACAGCACACGGGGCTCTAGCATTTCGCCTCCATCGAAATTCGACCGCCGCGGATCTTGCAATGCGAGCAAGGATTCAATTCCCAATGACACGTTAACGACCGTGGTCTAAAAATACAGAAATGACGGCAGCTATGCACTTAGATAAGTGCGTCACCTTGGACAAAATTTCCCACTCTTTAGATACACTACGGCTCTCGCATGTTTCGGTATATCTCGACTACGGACGAGAATTTTGTTCAGGCCAGCGGTATGCAATGTGCGCGCGGCAAATAAGAAATCACCCGTATTCACGGTCCCCGCTATAGTTCCCCCAGCCCAATCATGCTCCAAATTCACGACCATCCTATAGAGGAAAAATCATTCATCCGAGTGATTGGCCTCTGGGGGTGGCAAGCCCACCCACATTATTGCTACTCTACGAACGCCCGTACGCCGCCCGCATGGTACGACGTGTCGGTGGTGATCGCAAGGGTATGCTCGAGGACGACACAACCCGCCTCGTCCCGACCGTGGCCATGCGTCGAATCCGATATGGTCTTTCATACCGCAATGTTGATCGCGCCTCCAAGAGTAGCATAAGTTGCCCTTATCCGTACCCTCTTTAAAACAGCTCTGGGCCTCTCCTTGCGTGCATCTACCAATAGACTCCTTGCTCTAGGGATTCACTACACGTTTTCGGAAATCCAAGATGCTGTTCTAAACTGCCATCAGGCTCGTCTCCTCAGCACCTCGGCGGGTAAGGGCCATTCTTTCAAGAATAGGCGACCCGCAAACCACCGATACACATGTCCTGACCGGAATTCTCTCCGCCACTACCCGCTCCCGCCTTCAAATAGACCCTCTCCATCGTCACATGAACCACTAGTCACAGGCCCACTACCGTCAGGCGCGTCTTCGCAGCCTCCGTAGGTAGCACGGCCAAGACATCACGGCCATGTATGTGAATGTGGTTTCGTATGCACAGCCCCATAGATAGGCCTGCGCCGCTGTCAATCAAGCCAACACCCCCTATCTTGAAGCGTCCTTCGCGGCACCGTACCCGACGACCATAGAAGTTATCGCTATAGCCATTACCATCAAAATGGGCGCCATCCAACACACGGACCCCCACATATTTAGACCCACAAGCCGCCTGTAGAGCCTATACGACTGGACGTGTCCAGCGCACGCCACGCCGCGTATTGGCCAGCTATCTACAACATGATCATGTCATCACATGGGTCTCAGGACATGCAGGTGTCGATGACATTATTAGGGCTTATGCCCTATCTCGAGGTTATACCCACCTAGCGGGCCAAAATGACTCCAACCTCTACCCCCTCTCAACCCATCTTTCAACCCGCCTTGAGACCCTCCACTTAAATAGGCGTCTGTGCCCCCCGCCACATTAACAACTTTCCCGGCGGACTCTTACCGGACGCATCCAAACACTGACTTTGCGCAATCTCCACCACCTACACCGCATTCACCCAACACTACAGGCAAATACACGTTACTGGGGTGGTGATATTCCCATATTCACACTCATTACATGGACCTGCACAGCTAAACTGAACCACTTAAATCCGCCCAACGCGGCACTGAAGCAGTGGGAGGTGACGCTGGCCAGCGGCGCCCTGGAAGACCAGGAGGCGCTAGTCGCCATCCCCAAAGCGTCGGCGGAAGCTACTGGAGTCCTGGACTAAGGACCCCGCCACAATCCGCTCCGGTCTCCTTTCAAATATTAAATGTTCATTCTCTCTTTCTGTCCACCACAAAATGAGCCTTTTAACTAAGTATTCAAATCTGTGCGAACAATTTGAGGCTGCTAAAGGAAGAGATAAACGTATTTTCTTCGATCATATATCCGCTTGTTGTCGAGGTATGTCACCGCACATCACATTTTTTCATCAATACACGCTTTACCATCGGAACCGGTTACTCCCTTCCCGACCATATCTTTGGCGATGGCTCTATTTTAGGTAGGCCACGGTACCATCTGAACTCCTTGATGTACAGAGAAGTGATTGAATCACTACCTCTTGGGAGTTTCACAAACCATGGAGACCAATCACACGTACGGTTGTCGGGATAGTACTTGTTTAGTATTCATCCGATTCGCGTCTCCCTACGATCGAAATGCAATGTGCAAGCTTTTTTTCTTCTTTAGTGCCAAGTATCATCTCCGCTTTTGTGTGTCATTCAGCTGTTGTTGCCTTCCAAGATATGTTGATCTAGTACTAGCTCTCAAAAGAGGTGTACCACCTCCCGCAGAAATGAATGGCAAAACTTTTTTTTTGTTCTCTTGCTCACTAGCCGTGCTGCGGTTGATGGCTAGGCTGAGCAAAGTGGCTTGGGGATCTTTATCTTAGGTTAAGAGGGTCGACGAGAGGACGGTAAAGAGACACAAACCAACAGTAACAGAAACCAGTGATTATAAAACAGAAGAAAAAACAACCATATGCCTCCCGCGAGATCCGAACCCACGACCTCCGCCAACTGAACCGCAGTGACGGCTCTCGAATCTTCTGCTTCCGGACGTATTTATAAGCCATATAAGCGGAACTTGCAAGTATTCACCAGCGCCATCCTTATCCATAGCGGTGGAGGTAGTACGTCCCGTATTACCGCGAGTGCCACATAGAAACGTGATCGAAAGACAAGGGCGGAAGCTGCGCGAGAACCCTCTTATGCAACCGGCATCAAGGCTGCCATGATCGAGGTCCTCGTTAGCGACTCAGTAGACAAGGGAAGGAAAAAGAGGGGCTCGTTATGACATACATGACGGAAGCCAACATTCACCGAAACCAAGGAGCGTAGGCGATGTGTGTTTTTTTAAACTAATTTGCTGTCTTCATCAATGGGAGCTTAATAGGGTAATTATTTTTTAAAAGAATTGATTTCAAAGCAGAAAAAAAACTGCCATATGCCAACGGTGTGGTCCGAACCAACGAAGCCATGACACGTTAATAGAGCTTTCCTCAGCACTGTGCCATAGCACGATATCGTCCCCTGCCTTAAAGATATACATTGTTATATTTTCAATTTCCTCATTGAAGGTCGCGGTCTGACTGATGATCCTGTCCAAAGTGAGCAATGGTACCTTCCAGATGTGTGTTCAGTACCATATATTGTTCATCACTGTCTTATGTTAATAAGGCTTTCATCAGCACTGTGTAATAGCCCATAACATCAACTTACTCAATCATAAACATTTTCTACCATCAATGGCTTCTTTCCAGGCCGCGGTGTAGATGATGCCATTACAGTTCAAGGATAGTACCTTCCGGATGAATGTTCTATAGCACCTAAGCTTTATCTCTGTCTTATATTAATCGCGCTTTCCTCAACACTGTGCCATAGCCCGATACCATCCTCTGTCATGAAGATAAATAATTTATACCATCAATACCTTCTTTCACGGTCGCGGTGCAGTTGGTGACCGCGTTAAAGGTGAGGAATAGTGCCATCCGGATGCATGTCCAACACGAGATTTGCTTTAATCATGTCTTATGTTAATAGGGCTTTCCTCAGGACTGTAGCAATGTGCCATAGCCCTATAGTATTCCATTCGTTGATGATAAACATTTTGTACCTTCAATAGCTATTTTTAAAAATTGTGGCGCAGCTGATGACATTGTTAAAGATCAAGAATAGCGCCTTCGGGATGCATGTTCTATGGCACCTATGCTTTACCTCTGTCTTATCTTAATAGCGCTTTCCTCAACACTGTCTCATAGGCCGATACCATGCTTTGTCTTGAAGATAAATATTTTACGCCACTAATACCTTCTTTCCAGGTCGTGGTACAGTTGCTGACAGCGTTGAAGGTGAGGAATAGTGCCTCCCGGATGCAATATGTTCAATACTATATACCGTTTATTTCTGTCTTATCTTAATAGCGCTTTCCTCAACACTGTGTCATGGCCCGATAACATCCTCTGTCTGGAAGATAAATATTTTACGCCATCAATACCTTCTTTCCAGGTCGCGGTGCAGTTGGTGACCGCGTTAAATGTGAGGAATAGAGCCATCCGGATGCATGTTCAACACGAGATATGGTTTAATTCTGTCTTATGTTAATAGGGGTTTCGTCAGGACTTTAGCACTTTGTCATAGCCTTATATCATACCCTTTCTTGAAGATAAGAATTTTATACCATCAATAGCTTTTTCAGGTCACGGTGTAGTTGTCTATCCCATTAAAATTGAACAGTGCCTTCCGGATACCATATATGTTCAATACCATGTAAGCTTTATCACTGTCTTACCTTAATAGCGCTTTCCTCAACACTGCGCCATACGCCGATACCATCCTTTGTCTTGAAGATAAATATTTTACGCCACTAATACGTTTTTCCAGGTCGTGGTACAGCTGATGACCACGTTAAAGGTGAGGAATAGTGTCATCCGGATACCCGTTCATTACGAGATTTGGTTTATCAATGTCGTATGCTAATAGGGATTTCCTCAACACTGTGCCATGGCCCGATAACATCCTCTGTCTGGAAGATAAATATTTTACGCCATCAATACCTTCTTTCCAGGTCGCGGTGCAGTTGGTGACCGCGTTAAATGTGAGGAATAGAGCCATCCGGATGCATGTTCAACACGAGATATGGTTTAATTCTGTCTTATGTTAATAGGGGTTTCGTCAGGACTTTAGCACTTTGTCATAGCCTTATATCATACCCTTTCTTGAAGATAAGAATTTTATACCATCAATAGCTTTTTCAGGTCACGGTGTAGTTGTCTATCCCATTAAAATTGAACAGTGCCTTCCGGATACCATATATGTTCAATACCATGTAAGCTTTATCACTGTCTTACCTTAATAGCGCTTTCCTCAACACTGCGCCATACGCCGATACCATCCTTTGTCTTGAAGATAAATATTTTACGCCACTAATACGTTTTTCCAGGTCGTGGTACAGCTGATGACCACGTTAAAGGTGAGGAATAGTGTCATCCGGATACCCGTTCATTACGAGATTTGGTTTATCAATGTCGTATGATAATAGGGATTTCCTCAACACTGTGCCATGGCCCGATAACATCCTCTGTCTGGAAGATAAATATTTTACGCCATCAATACCTTCTTTCCAGGTCGCGGTGCAGTTGGTGACCGCGTTAAATGTGAGGAATAGAGCCATCCGGATGCATGTTCAACACGAGATATGGTTTAATTCTGTCTTATGTTAATAGGGGTTTCGTCAGGACTTTAGCACTTTGTCATAGCCTTATATCATACCCTTTCTTGAAGATAAGAATTTTATACCATCAATAGCTTTTTCAGGTCACGGCGTAGTTGTCTATCCCATTAAAATTGAACAGTGCCTTCCGGATACCATATATGTTCAATACCATGTAAGCTTTATCACTGTCTCACCTTAATAGCGCTTTCCTCAACACTGCGCCATACGCCGATACCATCCTTTGTCTTGAAGATAAATATTTTACGCCACTAATACGTTTTTCCAGGTCGTGGTACAGCTGATGACCACGTTAAAGGTGAGGAATAGTGTCATCCGGATACCCGTTCATTACGAGATTTGGTTTATCAATGTCGTATGCTAATAGGGATTTCCTCAACACTGTGCCATGGCCCGATAACATCCTCTGTCTGGAAGATAAATATTTTACGCCATCAATACCTTCTTTCCAGGTCGCGGTGCAGTTGGTGACCGCGTTAAATGTGAGGAATAGAGCCATCCGGATGCATGTTCAACACGAGATATGGTTTAATTCTGTCTTATGTTAATAGGGGTTTCGTCAGGACTTTAGCACTTTGTCATAGCCTTATATCATACCCTTTCTTGAAGATAAGAATTTTATACCATCAATAGCTTTTTCAGGTCACGGTGTAGTTGTCTATCCCATTAAAATTGAACAGTGCCTTCCGGATACCATATATGTTCAATACCATGTAAGCTTTATCACTGTCTTACCTTAATAGCGCTTTCCTCAACACTGCGCCATACGCCGATACCATCCTTTGTCTTGAAGATAAATATTTTACGCCACTAATACGTTTTTTCCAGGTCGTGGTACAGCTGATGACCACGTTAAAGGTGAGGAATAGTGTCATCCGGATACCCGTTCATTACGAGATTTGGTTTATCAATGTCGTATGCTAATAGGGATTTCCTCAGGACTATATAGCACTGTGTCACAGCCCTACTTCGCCAATTTGTTGATGGTAAGCAATTTATACCATCAATGGGTTCTTTCCAGGCCGCGCTGTAGACAATGACCCCGTTAAAATTGAATAGTGTCTTGTGGATGCATGTTCATTAGCATATAGGCTTTATCTCCGTCTTGCCTTAACAGTGCTTTCGTCAGCACTGTCTCATAGCCTGATATCATCCCCTGTTTTGTATGCATTTTATACCACCAATATTTAGTTTCCAGTTGCGGCAGTCTGGCTGTTGACTCTGTTTAAGGTGACAGTGTCCCGTAAATACATATTCCCTGAAATATACACTTCAATTTTGACCTAGATCAAAATTGTTTTCTTTGATGAAATTCACTTGTATTTAACAATTTAGGAGCTGTGAATCTCAGCGCTCTCTCTTCTAAATCTCAGCGATTAACTCGTACGTTTTTTTTTTCATATTATTACGAACCTGTTTTCAAATCGTATTGTGGCTGATGATACCGTTAAGGGTAAGAAATGTTGCCTATCTAGTTGAGAAAAGTTAGATTACTTTTCATCTTAAAAGCCAAGAAACGTGTCTCGCCCGTAGTCTTCAGCATCCTGTAGGATCCAACTCAATGTAACTGTCCTAGCTCACTGTTTTTGTCACTGCTCATTTTTCCTACCATTACTCTGTGGCTTCCAGATCGCATTGTGGCTGGTGACCCCGATAGAGGTGAGTGTCGTAGCGGCTCATGGTACGGAATTTTCTTTTAGGAAAAGTCGTGGCGTAATTTTCTTTTTATGTGTGATTTCCATGTCGTACCTTGAGCTTTAAAAAATTGCCCAAGAAAGCTTCCTTTAAGAATATCCTTGTGCTTTAGCCTTGAACTATCTTCATTGTTGTCAGAAGCAGCAGCCGCTGGTCTTCTACTTCTCACATTACGTGCCCTCTCCACGCCAATATCCTCTTTTTTCCTTTCACGTAAGGTATCATTGCTGATAGTTTGTTCCCTAAACCACTTTGCTCTATTCCTGTCTCTTAACTTTTTCCTGACATTTTAAAGCGCTAGCGTTAGCGAACATTCGGCGAAGACCAGTAGGTCGCGACAAAATTCCTCATTGGTCGACGACGATGTGATGTCACAACTACATGACCTAGCGCGGGTAATTCACACACCTCACTGACGAACACAAAAGTACAACAGTGACTGGTTAGATCGTCATTTTTGAAATAGACAGACGAACTTTCCCCCTCCGCACAAAAGCCTGGCTAAAAGCAAGAGGTTACGTGGCGTCGTCTACAGACGAGATCGATACGCACCCCATCACTCCTCGCGCACATTTATCCTGATCAATACAACCCGAATTGTAAACGCTACGGCCAACGAGCCTACTACGATCACATCCTATGGGATTGCAAAATAGAGCCACCTACGTGTGACCTGGTAACCGATCCTTCTCTCGAGCGGTAGCAGACCGTGCTGGCTAGCTCTCACGCCAGAACCCAAGTTCTGGCGGTGGAGTGGGCTGACAAAGTCGTCGAGGGCTATGTACTCTTGACCACTTAACGTGACCTAATAGCACCAAGCTCTTTTTGACGAGTAAAATGTTTTACAATCAGGTACAACAGTGATGACATTCGCTGCCGGAAAACTTATTGGTTTACAGCGTCTTGACGTCATTCTACTGCCATTACGTAGTGCCTCTGAAGAAACAAAAGCGATTCCACCGAAAAGAAAAACGGTCAAGCCTGAACTAGAACCGCTGGGCCTTGGGAAGTGAGCCTGGTGCGCTACGCCGTTACCATTGAGGAACATTCGTTCACTACGACAGTTTAGGAGCCTTTTGCGACCACCTCCTACGGCATAGTTACTAACGCTATTGCATTACACTCTTAAGGCTACTAGGAGTCCCCCCATTTTTTTTCTTTAAATATTCTGTTGCGCTGTCCACAAGTGCATTAAATAGATATAGCTGGAACTGTGAATGTTCCCGTAATAATGTCTAAAGTTTCGGAAGGTTCCTTGCATGTCACTAGCGCCTTACGACTGAGAATCATGGTTGTCTGCAATTTCAGTTCACTACCGTGCCCCACACCTTGCTGATCGGCTTGTTCGAGGTGAGGAAGAGAGTCTTCTTCAATAACTGTATCTTAGCCTGAACACACGTTCTGTATCAACGAAGTGATGTGGTTCAGGAATACACGAAAGTCACAAAAGGAAAAAAAAGCTACTTCATCGTTATGTTTGGTCCTCGTGTCATGTCCGGGTCTTTTTCTGATATATAATCGAGATTGTCGCCGTGAATAACCAAAGGGGCTAAGAAACATCTCCGTTGTATCACGTAGTTCTTATATCTATGCCGAGGGTGTTTTTCTTCTCGCCGCATTGCAATCGGTGTCACGAACAAAAAAAAATAGTACACGTTGCCTATGTCAGCTGCAGTTTAGCATGTGACAACAAGTATACCTCCAGATTATGGCGTCCGGACCACAACTATCTACCCAGAAGCCAAGACAAGCCCAGCACATAGAGTGATAAAAATTACCGCGGTTGTGGTTTTCTGTCTAAACTCTTATCTTTCCTTGCTGCTTCCTTTAAGCTTACTGTGGCCGCTGACCTATTCTCTGGTAGAGTATCAGCCTTCTCGTGATCACTTCATATGAACATAAATTTCGTAGCAATCTCGCCATGCTGTCCAAATATGAAGGCGGGATTAGCGGTTTCAATCAATCAATCAATCAATCAATCAATCAAAGGAAGCTTTATTTCATAATTCAAAAAAAAATTGTACAAAATATTTGGACCGATAGCCTACATGGCTAGTGTCCGGTCCAATACAAATCAAGTCATTTAGGCATTTAGGCAACCACATAAATATGTAAAGTGAGAAAAAAATGAAAACAGCGAATTAACACAGGAAAAGCATCCAGTGTCCGATCGCATGCAAAAACAAGGCATTTTGGCAAACGTACAAGGAAGGTATACACCGGCATTTTAAGAAACACAGCATGCTCAAAAGTTTCATTAAGCCTTAACGTTATCGTATACGTGGATTACAGTCGTTGAAAATATAACTTACCAGTTATGGTGTTGTTAAAACTCACCCTAGGCCCGCATTATGAAGTCAAGCTCTCTATAGCACAATTTTGACGACACAAGGTGAAATTGTCAGTCGGTCTAGAAGGTGTATGTAAGAACCAAACCAACCGTGCTCGTTTATGCTTCTGTACGGAAGTGTTGACCCTGTGACGGATACTGTATGTGAAGTATCATAAAGTGACGTCTTTTTGCATCCATGTTTTTTTGGCAGGCTGATTCAGACATGGGCTACACGTCGGTACAGATTCCCGCACAGCATAATCTATGTGGTCCTTTGCTTCGGATGTCTATTTCACTGAAAATTTCGGATTGGGGCAAGAATTGATTTGTGTCAATAAATACCTTCACTTCTTTCTGTACAGCACTAAGTAGGCTCATGCGGCACCATCGGTTTCCTGATCTCTGAGCGCTAACGTGTTGTTCTCACCTTCGCCTCTTCTGGAACAAGTGCTTGTCAACATTGCGGCCTGCGCTGTGTTAACTGTGAGCGCCTATGGCTCCTTTAGGTCAAGGAGGCTTAGGAAGTGCCGAGTCGGCCGTTGACAATGGTGTAAGACATTTGTAGTGTAGGCTTTGCGATGGTAGGGCACCTTACGCTACGAACTCTTTAGCGTGCTTTGGGGCGATAAAAAAACTGCCAAGTTGGGTTATCCTCCTTTCCAAATCTTGTGTAAACAAAAATACATTAACCACGAAAACCTTGCAAGCTGGCTGCAAAGAGTACATTTATTTTGTTCACACAAACCACAGTGTAAGGGACGCTAACACATAACTTGCAAGGTGATCGGTAATTATCGATTTCTTGACCTGGACATAATGCCTCGACTGGCATTCTCCCTTATTTTCCCGGTGGCCGCTGCTGTCTCTCAGCGAAAACGGAGAGACAAATAGTGAAGTACTGCTGCGAATTGATATTTCGTACAGGACGACACGTGAACTCTTCTTAACGCACCCACACAACGCCGTGTACGTTAGGAGGCCTATTACTCAACGAAGCCCCGTGTGATGGTTCTTTCCTGCACTGTGGTACGTTTCAAAGATAATGTACAGTGCTTAAATTCTTTTAACGCGTTCGCATTGCTTCCCTCATTTTCGCAAAATATGTCTTTCTGTTCTTGTACGACACCTCAAACACCCTCCTCACTCTAAACACAAATATGCCTATATGGAGTAAAAAGGGAGTAAGCTGCCCTCTAGCACCCTACTCCACCCTGCAAAAGTGCCACCCACCTTCAGCCCATAGGAAGCCTCCGCCTACTTCACCTACATGTCCCCATCCACTAACCCTTTACATCCATAAGCCACCACCAATCAACCCACCAACTCCTTACAGAAGGCTTCTACTCTCTACCCACCCACCTTTGCCCTCCACCCGCTCTCATCGTCCAGAAGCCGCCACCCTACAGAAGCTCCACCCACCACTACCCACCCACCTCCGGCCTCCGGAAGGCCCTGCTCCCCACCCATCCACCCACATTCCCCGCAGGAACCCCACGCAACTTTGAAACGAAAAAGCGACGGCAAAATTAAATCCCGTGATGCAACGGGAAGGCGATCTTTATAGAAACAATTACTGCTGCTAAATACCGCTAACGCAGATTATTCGCATCACATCGTATTATAGCCCTGTCATTTTTGTTACTGATTTTCTTCGCGAATTATTTGAATTATCTTGTTCAAGGAAAGACGCTCCCCAGTGGCTTAATGGTTACGGCGTTCGGCTCCTGAGCGCTAGGCAGCGAAAGCGGATCTCGGCCGCGGCAGCGGAAATACTTTTATAGAGACGAAATGCAAACACGCCCGTATGCTGCGCTGTGAGTGCGCGTTAAAGAATCTCGGGTAGTGGACACTGACCCCGAGCCATCCACTGTGACCTCTCTTATAGTCCATGTGCTGCTTTGGCACTGTATAGGCAGGTAGACTTCGTCACATCGTCAAATTATTTACATGATTAAATATTTATTCTCGGAATCTTTGTGGCAATACTGACATTTTTTCCAGCAGCAAAGGACGCGGTTATCGCCGAGAAAGTCGGATTATAAATATTTCCAACTCGTGACGTCATTATCGAAGAAAAACGATGGTTTGCCGCCGCGGTGGCTCAGTGGTTAGAGCGCTCGACTACTGATCCGGAGTTCCCGGGTTCGAACCCGACCGCGGCGGCTGCGTTTTTATGGAGGAAAAACGCTAAGGCGCCCGTGTGCTGTGCGATGTCAGTGCACGTTAAAGATCCCCAGGTGGTCGAAATTATTCCGGAGGCCTCCACTACGGCACCTCTTTTTATCCTTTCTTCTTTCACTCCCTCCTTTATCCCTTCCCTTACGGCGCGGTTCAGGTGTCCAACGATATATGAGACAGATACTGCGCCATTTCCTTTCCCCAAAAACCAATTATTATTATTTATTATTATTATTATTATTATTATTATTATTATTATTTTTTATTAAATTAATTATTATTATTATTATTATTATATTATGCCACCATTTTTAAGGGAATGGCGCTGTTGCGCAGCCTCCCGTGATCCGTGTAGAAAATTGGGGTGTCTAAGCATGCATTTCACTAACAAAATAGGCCAGTGGCGTAGATACCTGTGCTGTGTTCTTTGGTGTTGTGTAGTTTATAAAAATTCCGTTTTTGGTGAAAACGGCCTGTGTGTGATTAAAGCGCGGTATTCTATTGATACATTCCAACCTCTTCTGTTCTTAGTGTCCCTTTAGCCCCCCCCCCCCCCTTCCTTGTGCCGTGCCATACCAACCGTCAGTTTGCGCGATTCGGTCTTGTTCGTATGCACCTGCAAAGGAAGAAAGAGATTATTCGGCATCAATCGGCGCCAGTGATTGCTGATTCATTTTACAAACAAGCAGCAGCACTCACCCTGCGAAGCATCGTCCGCATCTGCGCGCCCTGGAAAAAAATACAGTATGTAAGTTGCACGGTGAACTGCGTCCACATACATGCACCCCCCCCCCCCACCCTTTCACATACCTCAGCAAAATGCACCGCAACTTCCGGTTCCGCCTCGCAGCTCGCCTGCCCTCACTCACAGCTGGGTAAGACGCGCTTTCACCCTATAAACATCTCATCATACGACATAATAAACCTACGCCTAAGTTCCGATGCATTGGTGCTGTTAAATATTATGCGCTCCGTTGTAATCAAGTAATTGAAAAACACTGGCTAAACTAGGCTATGACTGGTTATGACCTTCGGCGAGAGCGTTTCTTGTCTTAGCCCTGGTACTCTTGGAAGCCAAGGCAAGCCAAGCCAAGTAAGGACAAGTGCAACGACCATAAGTTAGGCGACGCTACAGAGCGTACCATCACTGATGGCCTACTCAGTAAAATAAAAAAAATCACCTTTGCCTTTTTCACTGCCAGCGCTGTGCGGGTGGTGGCCGTGGTAGCGATGAGGACCTGAAAGTGGGAGTAGTTTTTGTACAACCAAAATGCACAGCTGCGGATGGTCCGCGTCAGTTGGCTGGAGTAGCTGGCTGATGCGTGCGCATGCTACCGCATTAACTCACTACTGCCATTTTCCGGTACTGGCAATAAAAAGCACGCAGGTAGTGTTACCTAATAAACAAACATATTTGTCACAGACAGCAGCACTGACACTATATACCATCCATTCGATGGCCTTTATTTATTTGCTATGGTTAAAAAATTAGTGCAAAGTCTTCCGCACAAACGCAACCATTCCAGAAGCTGGCGAGAAAGAGGATGAACGATTGCCTAGAGAGATAACTGGTAATTTTCTTATCGTATTAGTCCGTTAGGTCTTTTAGCGTTGATAACCTGGCGTGCGGTCAGGATATATACTGCAATAATAACCTGTTCACCGTAAACGTACATCTCTATTTAGCTTTGCGCTAGCGCATTGTTTCTGCGTATTTGCAGCTTCATTTGAAAGCTACGCGGAAAATTGAAAGTTGGCCTTTGAGGAAAGGAATAGGCGCAGTAATTCTCTCACATTTCTGTGGACACCCGAACTGCGCCACCCGCCGAGGTGGCTCAGTAGTTAGGACGCTCGGCTACTCATCCGGAGTAGCCGGGTTCGAACCCGACCGCGGCGGCTGCGTTTTTATGGAGGCGAAACGCAAAGGCGCCCGTGTACTGTGCAATGTCAATGCACAAAGATCCTCAGGTGGCCGAAATTATTCCGGAGCCCTCGACTGCAGCACCTCTTCCTTTATTCTCTTAGTCTCTCCTTTATCCCTTCCTTTACGGCGCGGTTCAGGTGTCCACCGATATGAGAGACAGACAATGCGCCATTTCCTTTCCCCCAAAATCAATTTTCAATTCAACCACGGCCATATTGGATATTTGGGAAGTCAGAATGAATTGGAATTTATGGCGAAACGTTCTCACGCGTCGACTAGTGCGCAGTGCTCCCAGAAGCTTAGCGCGAACTTTCAGGTGCTTACAACGGGAGCGATGCAGTGAAGTACAGAAAAATAAATCTAACCCCAATCACCCATGTGGGGGCGGTGAGGGCCGTGGGGCCGATGATGGTGTCTACGTGGTCCACCTGAACGATAAAACGAGGCAGCACATTGTCAGTACGTTCGAGATTAAAATCTTTCACAACAAATTTCATTCGCTAAGTTTCCTCGCGGCTACTAAAGAAGGCTCGTTCTGTATATGTAGATGCTAATGCTCAGACCGCATGCCCGAGATTCTAGTAATAATAATAATCATAATAATAATTGGTTTTTGGGGAAAGGAAATGGCGCAGTATCTGTCTCATAGATCTTTGGACAACTGAACCGCGCCGTAAGGGAAGGGATAAAGGAGGGAGTGAAAGAAAGGAAGAATAGGTGCTGTAGTGGAAGGCTCCGGAATAATTTCGACCACCTGGGGTCTTAACGTGCACTGACATCGCACAGCACACGGGCGCCTTAGCGTTTTTCCTCATAAAAACGCAGCCGCCGCGGTCGGGTTCAAACCCGGGAACTCCGGATCAGTAGTCGAGTGCGCTAACCACTGAGCCACCGCGGCGGGGACCCGAGATTCTAGGAAAATGAATTTCTTCACCACACGAGTGCGTTGAAAACGTTTTACACCGTACGTATACAGAGATACCACTGCTGCTAGAATTTCCGCTATTCCTATATAATTGCTCTACAGAATGAAATCTGGTATTTGGAGATGTGGTTTAGATTACGTGCAGTTTGTCACAAGGATAGCGCAGAAAATGACGTGAAAAAGAGATAAAAGCCTACTTCATTATGCTCCTGCGCTAATGGTGCCTTGCTACTGAAGATTTAGCATGGCAACCAACGCGTGAATCGCTCGAAAACCGCGAAGAATATGATCGCTCAGGCGCCAGGTTTTTCTCATTGAATGCAGTTTGGGCAGTACATTGTATGTGGAGGAACTTGAGGTTGGATTCTAGCAGAACCGGTAATTACGGTCATTGAGCTGCAACTGGGAAGTCACAACGAGGATGGCATCTGCATTTAGTGCATCCTGGTTACGGCTTCGTCTGAGGGGCTACAAATTTTTCACGCAGCTGTCTTTCACTGAGCGCACCAGCCACACTCACCTTCAGCGGAATCGCCACAAGCGTCGCCTGAAACAGGAACACAAAAATCAACACGTGAATGGTAGGCACAGCCATGCTGCGGCTACTCCAGAACAATTAATTGCGGCGCCAATTTACATCCAGTGACGAAAAGTAGCGCTCAGTCAAACGGGACATAACGAAATGAACACCACACGTGCTAACTTCAAACTCGATTTCGATTTGTCCTCTTAGTCTTGTCCTGACTAATCGAGCGCTACTTTTCGTCATGATACACCAACTGGCGCAAACATCTACCCTTACATCCAGTGTCTCCTGTCCGCATTAGTTTTGCCTGAATTATCTAACGCTTATTTTTGCACCATCGGTGCCTACCCGGCCAGTACATTTGTCGGCAGTACACCCTGAACACAAATACACCTATACGGGTGTAAAAGAGAAGTAATCTGTCCTCAGTGCACTCCCATTTATAAAATGGAGTGCTCTAGACTTTAGCTTACTCCCTTTTTTACTCCTTTTTATTTAAACTGTAAAATACAACTTAAAAAACAGCTGTTCGCAACCATGACTCATGTGTAGCATGGTGCTCAATTACTCCGCTAACCAATTGCGGCTCTAAACGAAACGAATAATTTAATGTTTTAATGTAAGTCAAAGGCATCAAATTCTTGCGCTCTCATAGTTTCGTCGTGATTAGCTTTTTGTTTAGGTGGCAACAAAAGCTTTAACACGGAGGTGAAATTCTAGAGGCCCGTGTGCTGTGCGATGTCAGTGCACGTTAAAGAACGTCAAAGAACGTTAGAGCCTGAGTCGCTTTGGAACGTTAAAGCCCCATAAACCAAACCAACCAAAAGATTTAACAACGATCTAGTGAAGGAACGGTATGTGGCGCTCATGAATGTAGACGGAGCTTAACTGCAGGCTAAAGATGTGTCCTGCTTAAGCTGTTGTTTATTGACTCTTCTCACGAAGCGTCTACGCTTATTTGCCACAATGTACTCTATGCTATGAGAGGATGAGGATGTTATGAAGAAAAGGGGTGCAGTAACTGTTTGACTCTGCGTTGACTCCAGAGAGAGGGAACACCAGGCGCAAAAACTGGTGTCCGAGGTTCGACCGTACTTCTCCTATAGCATGTTCTCAAAAGGGGTTTTCTGGCGGGCTAGTTCGTGCTTCACGTTCATGATTAAACTGCGCGAAATAACGGAGACTGTGTACGTGTACGTGTGTACGTACGTACGTGTGTTTGTGTACGTGTTTACTTTCTCTGTCCCCGTCCTTTCGCACAGTTTAATCATGAACGATCATGTTTTCAGCGTGCTCATTAAGCAGAGGCTTAACCAATGGCTGTGCTTCACGGCCCAGAACAGCGGTTAGTGCTGGAGTCCCGCTCCCCTCAGATCTCCGAGGTCACCATGGTCATGGCATGAAAAATTTCATCGGCGTAAATGGAGGTGAGATAGGCCCCTCCGGTAGCTCAACTGGGTTCAAGAAATGCTACTTATACAAACGTTGCCCACAGGACGAAGCGTTGTCGTGAGTAGAAAATCAAATCAGGTGAATAATAGCCAGTCTACCCTTTTTCGCAATTCTAACAGGACGGCATGATGAAAGACAAGCTCTGTAAAAGGATTCAAGGACGTGGAAATATAAACCACAAACTTCTTAGCAGCGAATTCATAGTTAATAAGAACTGCGACAATGCCCCTTTTGAAAAGACATACCTCGAGGAATTTTCGGTTCCGTAAACAAACGAAATAATCAGAAGGTATCATTTTGTACATGAATAACTCTTTTCCACAAGAAAAAAAGAATAAGAATAAACGTCAGTGAGGCCGTTACGCTTACCGTGGGATTTTATAAGGTAGCCGTAGGCTGAAAAGTGAAATGTAGGCACGATTGAACGAATGCTCAAATACTTAACATCCGTTTGCACAATCAGAAGTAAAAAGCGGCATGATTTTTAACGATTGTGGGTACCCATCCATTGTAACTCATTCTCCTAGCTTTAATGCGTCAGCACTACATCAGCACTAAACCAAAATGACGTTCTGACCGACTCGCTGCGCCTCGCTGTCGTGAGTGCAAGGAGATTCTCGCCTGACCTCACTGTCGTAGGCGTAGCGGTAATCAATCGAAGCTTCACTTTAAGGTTAGTCTATTTTGTTGTTGGTAAGCTGGTTAGGGTCGATAGCGAATGTTTGATGATAAGCGGTGGCAAGTTGCAATCCACCTTCCTCTGCGGCTTTAATGGGAAGCACGTTAGGCCTAGTGACACCAAGCCAGCCGAGAGCATAGAGTTTCATACTATTAACTAGAGGGAAAGCTGGCGCCCGCCTATGGGAATTTGCATGGAGCTTCCTCGAGACCACCTGAGCCACTATGGCCGCTCTAAACATCATGGGGCGGAGAGCTACCGACTGCATAACCACAATTTTCCAAAAATTAATGTAAAAATAAACGTTGTTCGATAATCAAGAATGTCCTAACATTCTATATCCTGTCTATAAATTGCGACAAACGAGCAGAAAAGCATGTAAGTGTTATGTTTGCCCAAAATAAGCGGTGGCTTGCTGTCCTATTGGCCAAGTATTGCAGACAACAAAGACCAAAATTTCGTCCTTAAAAGGTGCACTTTTTTTAAAATGAAATATGTTTGCGAAAAAAATTTTGTCGCTTCAACACTTTAAGAGGTTTTCTTAATGACATTTAAAAAACAGAAACCATTCATTTGCGTCGTATGCTGCGGCGTTTTCGCTACTATGGCCTTTGCGCACTACGTTTGCGCCAAAGTCGTCTGCGCCGTGGACGGAATGGGACATCTCAGTAACGCCACTCTCAGTTCCTGAAAAAAACGGACTGTCCCGCACCAAGTAGCTCATCACCCCATGATACTTTGAGCGCCCATGGTGGCTCAGGTGCAGCGCGGCCAGCTTTCCCTCTAGTTAATAGTAAGAAACGCTATGGCCAAAAGCAACCAGTACAGTGGTGCACGACGAGCAGGTGGCTTGCACATGGCTGCAGGAAAGTGCATTGCTCACGGGTGTCCACCCTATTCTCTCATTTACATCATAAGCGATAATTGCTCAAACGTATTTTTTTTAGGTGCGTGCGAATAGCATTTTTCCGAAACCAAATCGAATATGAATCGGACATTTGTGCGATAACTCGGTACTTGCCCGAAAATTTGTATAAAATGATTATTTTTTCGAAACAGCGAAGCGCAAGTGACGGCGATATTAGCAATGGAGTCAGGGTTAGCTAAAGCTGGTTGAACCCTGAAGCGTCGCCCAATATTGAAGGCCATGTCTATGGGCAGTATGAATACCAGCCTATGACAAGAGTACGCATTGGCGTTGTACCATTCCCGTACAAACCGACCCACCGCAGCAGCAGCTGAGCGGCGTCACAGTGGACCCTGTTTTTTAAACAGTGCACTGTTCGACAGTGCCCTATTCGAATTTTGTCGGAGTTGTTTGAAAACTGTCCGAAAACTTGCGATCGAATTCGATTCGATTCGATGC
Organism: Amblyomma americanum; assembly: GCA_030143305.2. Taxonomy (NCBI): domain Eukaryota; kingdom Metazoa; phylum Arthropoda; class Arachnida; order Ixodida; family Ixodidae; genus Amblyomma; species Amblyomma americanum. The sequence continues at coordinate 476,661 of JARKHS020017332.1, forward strand.
GAAAAAAATTGAACATGCGCCATTTGATTTTTTTCATCCAGTCGAATTGTGTTGTGTTGGGCTGGGTTTAGTGGCGCATAAGCATCTAAGGCTATCACTCTTCAAGCTCAAACTATAAGAAAATTGTTTTCTGAAGAATTTTACAAAAATGTGAAAAAAACATTGGAGGTGTAGAGGGCGTAAAAAGTTCGCACCATTTAGTAATGACTGGGGAGAAAAAATTTAGAGCTGGCTAACGGTAAAAGATTTAAAGAGTGTCAAGTACCCTCAGCGATCATCCTTGGCTGGACAAGCATCCCGAAGCTCCCAACCAATGGAAGAGAGACCTCAGCCTTCTTCTCAGGAAAATCCAGTCGAATCATAATTTTCAACTGGCTATTCGAAAATTTCAAAACATTCGCAAGCTCCTAGTTTTTGTGCCTTTTGGTGGCAACTCAAGGCATATGCGAGGCACTGCTGCAAAATGGCATCACGGCGATGCCGGCGCGTCGAAGCGTTTGCTGGCTTAGTCTCTGAACTGCTTGCCATAAGTCGCTGCCAGCTGTCGCCTCCCTGTATTTCCTCACGGAACCTGCCGTGCTGTTGAAAGTCGTGCACGAACAGGTGTGGCCCTTACACGACTATGCACGGTAATGTCAAGTGCTTTATATGAACGAACTTTATATGGGGCGAACTGCACGGCCTTGTCGTTATAGAAAGGTGACTTACAGATGGCGACAAACGCTGCCAAGAACAGGAAAACGAGCAGCTTCATCTTGGAAACACCCAGCTGGGTCCAAAGCTGTGGACAAAAGGCAAGGTGGTGAATATGAAGCTCCACAACTGAGCTCCTCATCCGGCCGGACATCGCTCAGAGAGACCTCAGAGAACACTGGAGAACTGTCGAAGTGTACAGCTTTATAGTATGCTGAATCTATCATTTGTGGTTTAACGTGTCAGTGCATGTTAAAGATCCCCAGGTGGTCGAAATTATTCCGGAGCCCTCCACTACGGCACCTCTCTCTTCCTTTCTCCTTTCACTCCCTCCTTTATCCTTCCCTTACGGCGCGGTTCAGGTGTCCAACGATATATGAGACAGATACTGCGCCATTTCCTTCCCCCCCCCAAAAAAACAATTATTATTATTATTTGCAGCCAGTTTTCTATTATTAGTAACAAGCGAAAATGTTGTGAACGGATATTTCATTGAAATCATTCTTTTTTTATATAAAAACTGCGCTAAATGTGTAAAAATGTGTAACATCAATTAACGAACTTATTCTCTTTCCTTGGCTTTTAAACAAATAAAATAAATATCAAAATTCCGATCTCAAAATTTCCTCTTTTTTTCGTTCTCGTTTTTTGTGCACAATTCTCGCCCATTTTATACCTTTGCTTTTTATTGTATTAACAATGAATAATATTAATAATTGTTTTTTTTGGTAAAGGAAATGGCGCAGTATCTGTTTCATATATCGTTGGACACCTGAACCACGTCGTAAGGGAAAGAATAAAGGAGGGAGTGAAAGAAGAAAGGAATAAAGAGGTGTCGTAGTGGAGGGCTCCGGAATAATTTCGACCACCTGGGGATCTTTAACGTGCACTGATATCGCACAGCACACGGGCGCCTTGGCGTTTTTCCTCCATAAAGACGCAGCCGCCGCGGTCGGGTTCGAACCCGGCAGCTCCGGATCAGTAGTCGAGCGCCCTAACCACTCAGCCACCGCGGCGGGTATATTAACAACGAAAATTTTCATTTATATGCTGATCTGAAATTTTGCTTGGTTTGGTGTGGTTTATGGGGGTTTAACGTCCCAAAGTAACTCAGGCTATGAGAGACGCCGTAGTGGAGGGCTCCGGAATAATTTCGACCACCTGCCGTTCTTTAACGTGCACCGACATCGCACAGTACACGGGCCTTTCAACATTTCAACTCTATCGAAATGCGACCGTCATGGCCGGGATTGAAGTCGCGTCTCTCGAATCAGCAGCCGGGCGCCATAATCACTGAGCCACCGCGGCGGAGTGTTTGAAATTTGCACCCTAGATAGCTCATTTAGACATGGTTTGCTCTTTCTTCCTTATACAGTTACGCTGTTACACTAAAATCATGTTTGTTCCGTTTCTTTCCAGCCCCCGTGGAGTGTCATTCAATTCCGGAGAGATAAATATGACAGTGCTTCGTTATGGATATAATAACTGCGCTTTGAGATCACAAACGAAGAGGTATTTTAGCGCCACTTTACACACCTTAATAGCAATGAATAATAATAATAATAATAATTGGTTTTTGGGGAAAGGAAATGGCGCAGTATCTGTCTCATATATCTTTGGACACCTGAACCGCGCCGTAAGGGAATGGATAAAGGAGGGAGTGAAAGAAAGGAAGAATAGGTGCCGTAGTGGAGGGCTCCGGAATAATTTCGACCACCTGGGGATCTTTAACGTGCACTGACATCGCACATTATAATAGCAATGAACATTGGCATTTTTCAGCGGCGTTCAGAGCTGCTATCTATGAGGCCAAAGGTCGTAACCTAAAACGTCTGGGTAGCGGAAAATGGAATTAACGCAGCATACAAAACGCAGTAATCCGCGCTTCGCAGGAGGACCGAGTCAACAGTGCAGGAATAAATCAACAATCTTACAATTTATCTGTGATTATTGGTTACGTTTTCTTATAAAATTCATTATGGACGTGTTATTAACAAACGTTTTCTTAGCTTATTGCACTTATTAATTTCGTGATTAAGGTCTTTCGGCGAGCATTTATTTTGCTCCCCCAGTTTTAAAACCTTATTGGCGCACATAGCAACCGGACGTCCCCTATCTATTATTACCTTGGGATTTCCTCACGTAGTATTTGCTTCGAATGCTTCATATGCACCGCTTCAAGAAAAATTTAGAATAAATAGAATTAGGGAATCAAGAACAGTAAATAAGAGTGGGCAGTGCACATAATGCGAAGGCAAGATGGCCGGTGGTCTCCGTAGGATAACGGAGGGTGTTCTAAGAGAAGCCAAACTTAGCAGGGACTGGAAGAGAGTAAGATGAAATGGAGAAGTTTGCTAGGATACGGTGGCCGCAGCTGGCGCAGGACAGGGTAAAAGGACACATACGAGAGCGCCATTCGTCCTGAGATGGACGCGATGGCTCAGTGGTTACCCGCCGCGGTGGCTCAGTGGTTAGGGCGCTCGACTACTGATCCGGAGTTCCCGGGTTCGAACCCGACCGCGGCGGCTGCGTTTTTACGGAGGAAAAACGCTAAGGCGCCCGTGTGCTGTGCGATGTCAGTGCACGTTAAAGATCCCCAGGTGGTCGAAGTTATTCCGGAGCCCTCCACTACGGCACCTCCTTCCTCCTTTCTTCTTTCACTCCCTCCTTTATCCCTTCCCTTACGGCGCGGTTCAGGTGTCCAACGTTATATGCGACAGATACTGCGCCATTTCCTTTGCGCAAAAACCAATTATTATTACTATTATTTTCAGTTCTGTCTTTCTTTTTCCCTCCATCCTTTATCCCTTCCTTTACGGCGCGGTTCGGGTGTCCACCGAGATATGTGAGACGGTTACTGTGCCATTTCCTTTCCTCAAAAACCAAACACAACTAGTCAGCCGACGGCGTTCATTGAGTTCTTTTCCCCAAAAAGCCAATTATTATTATGAGATGGACGTCGTTAGGCTGATGATGACGAAATTTAACAGCACACATTTCTGTGGTGACCAAATAGCAAGTAAGTCTAAAAACCATTCTTACCAAGCCTTGGCTGAGCAGGGTTTAGAACGCTGAGCTCAGCACTCTGGACTTCGTTGCAGCGACTGACGTTAAATGATGTCATGCACGACTATTTTTATACGGCTTTGAGCCTCGGGCGAGGTCACCAAACTTTCAGGCTAGGTCGGGCGTCAAACCGGGAAGATAATTTTGCTCCCAATAACCCGACCGCGGCGGCTGCGTTTTTATGGAGGAAAAACGCTAAGGCGCCCGTGTGCTGTGCGATGTCAGTGCACGCTAAAGATCCCCAGGTGGTCGAAATTACTCCGGAGCCCTCCACTACGGCACCTAATTCTTCCTTTCTTCTTTCACTCCCTCTCTTATCCCTTCCCTTACGGCGCGGTTCAGGTGTCCAACAATATATGAGACAGATACTGCGCCATTTCCTTTCCCCAAAAAAAACATTTATTATTATTATTCCCAATATTCACGCTTCGCTTTTGTTGTAGCGAAACCATTGTGCATTAATGGGCATCCTATTAATGAGTCTGGTGGACTGGGTCAGTGACCTCTCAACTTCCTGATAGCACATGGAGAAGAAACAAAACTGAGCAACCAGTACTAACATACACGTGCCACACGCAAGTGGCAATTTAGGGCACAGCCTGCCACATTTCACGAATGAAAACAAGTACAAAAGTACAAAAGATGCGTTGACGTATAGTTGTAATCTATTAGTTACGAGCTAACTTCACTATCCAAAGAATGGAGGAATTTTCCAACACAATGTGATAGAAATTATTACTGTTATGAATACAAAATTCACTTGAAACTTATTAACGATATCTGCTATTCTCATCATAAAATCCTCTGAAACCAAGCTTACTTTTCAACCAGGAATTTCGAATCAGCCATAAAAAAATTGCAGCCTCCGTCTTAAAGCAGGTACCTTGTTCCGGCTCGCAATACCATAAAATTGAACTTTTATTGTGGATAAAGCAAAGACATACTGAAGACAAGGCTGCAAGAGCTTCAAGTGGCTAGATTGGCATCATCTGACAAGCAGATAGCAGAAAATTCTCCAACTATTATTGCAATAACCAATTTGGAATCATGAAGAAAGTCTATTTCACGTCACTGGAGCACCAAGAAAATATACATATTAATATTACGAGCCGTTAACCTTCTCGGATGGACTTAGACCCATGGAGTCAGTACCAAGAAATATTAGCGAGACGACTGGAAATTTTACGTTTTACTAACAAAAAACATCAGATTTTACTAAGAAAAACTCAATAGCGTTGTCTTCAGTGTATCTTTAAGGCATTCTGCAACACCCATTGGGATGTCACATATATCATTATCAGCATGGCTTTCAAGGAACTTAAAGGAAAAAGTGTTTTATAATATACATACATAACAGCCTCGCCATAATTCACAGCACATGAAAGTCATTTGCATATAAAGCATAATGTAACGGTCGTAATACTCAGCGGTGGGGAAGTCCACACAGAATAAATTGAACAGTCAGTACAGTCTTATCTCTGATAACACACACTGCTGCAAAAATGCTGGCTAAAACCTTTACATCTATACCTACCAAATATTTATAGTAGGGTATCATGATTAAAAGTATCAAACTATCTTGTAGTGTCAGTGAGAATGCCAAATGCATGCTCTTTGTTATTAAATATTTGTTAATAAATTAGCTCAAACACTCTACAACCGTGGAAGTTAATCTGTTTTTCCGATACCCATCCTGATACCCAGGACGTTCTTTTTATCTTGAAAGCCTGTAAAACGTGGAACTAATATAATTTCGCAAATTCTGTATTGAGTACTAAATTTTGTACTGGGTATTGATGGTGGCCGATAGTTATGAGTGTCATTTTTGTCCCGTACCTTGAAGTTAGGAGGGCTTTGAACTATATATATAAAGAAATAACTCAGCATAAATAGACGTGTCTTCTTGTCCTCTTGTTTTGCGTTTGCATGAAGCAGTGTAAATGGAACATAATAGTATCGTGTTCAAATAATGCCTACAACTAAGAACGGTTAAATAAGATTGCAGTTAGGACTTGGAACGAGCTACAGTCGGAAATATTTCAGTCGAATTCATTCAATACGGTGATAAATAAATAAGCCAGCGTTGAGCAAACATATCATGCTATGTTGTTGCTTGTTCTTTGCCGCCGCGCAGCTGTATGAAATGATTTCTATTTTCTGTTTTTATCTCGAGCTTATTGACATTAAATCCTTTTCCTTTTTCGACAGCGCTGATAAATGCCTATTTTTCTTGACTAGAAATGTTTCATATTTTGCTGTGCTTTATGCCTGACGACAATATTACTATTTTCGCCGCATAAATACTCTGTGCCTACATTTATGACCTCTAACATGTTTGCAAAATTCAGAAGTTTCTGATTTTGTTGCGGTGATTCGCACGGCTCGCGCGTTGGTTGCAACTGTTTCGAGACAAGTTGAAGCCTATGACACTTCACGGTCCTGTTATATGCGCTCGCGCTATCACAAAGTCCACACAAACCCCTCCTGTACCCTCTGCCACCACCCCAAAGCCACTCTCGATCATATCCTTTTTTATCTGCCCGGCGGATCCTCCTCCGCGGGGCCTGGAGCCCCTTACTACTTGGGAGGCTTGGGAGACCCTGCTGCGCTCCGAGGACGCGGCCAAGCAAGCCATCCCCGCAGGCGGCGCTGCCAGCTTCATGAGCCTGAGTACTGAGGAAAATTGATAAAACAGTCATTACCGGGACTGATATACGCCGATGATATAGTGCTAATGGCTGACAACAAGAAAGATTTACAGAAGTTGATAGACATATGTGGTACAGAGGGAGATAGATTAGCTTTCAAGTTTAGTAAGGAAAAATCTGCAGTCATGATATTTAACGATGAGGTCAGCGAGCATAGAATACAGGAGTTCACGCTAGAAGTAGTGGATGAGTACAAGTATCTTGGAGTGTGGATAAATAACGGTGCTGAGTATCTGACAGAGCATGAAAAATATGTAATGAATAAAGCTAGTAGGAATGCAGCTGTCATAAAAAATAGGGCACTGTGGAATTACAATAGGTATGAAGTGGTAAGAGAGATCTGGAAAGGGTGATGGTTCCTAGCCTGACTTTCGGTAACGCGGCGTAGGGAGGCTAGCTTTGGGAGCACATGGCAATAATACACCAAATCAGGGAGTACAGGGTGATATGGGATGGGCGTCGTTCGAGAGCAGAGAAGCTAGAAGTAAGTTAGCATTTGAGGAGCGATTGAGAAAGATGGAGGAAAAGCAGTGGGCTAGGAAAGTTTTCAGATACCTGTATATAAAGAATGTTGACACGAAATGGAGAAAGCGAACTAGAAAATTGACAAGCAAATATCTGGACAGCAGTAAGGGGGCAAGTCAGCAATTATCGGTTAAGAAAAAGGTTAAAGAAACAGAGAGAGCTCTCTGGAAAACAGGGATGCTGACGAAATCGGCACTGGGAACATACCGGACCTTTAAACAGGAAATCATCAATGAAAATATCTATGATAATTGTAGGGGAAGTTCTTTGTTGTTTGAGGCCAGGACTGGAGTTTTGCGGACTAAGACGTATAGAGTCAGGCACCAGGAGATAGACACTTTGTGCATTGCGTGTGGAGAAGAGGAGGAAACTGCTTAACACTTGATACTTTTCTGTAAAGGGCTTCACCCTGCATGGGAACGCAGCGGGGCTGATTTACCCAAGGCATTGGGGTTTAAGGACAGTGAAGGGAAAGTAGATTTTAAGCGGGTAGAAGTAACCAAGCGAAGGTTATCTGATTGGTGGCTAAAATCAAGAGAAGAGTAAAATTTCATGTCATGGCTAGGTGGCTTGAGCCACCGCCCGATTTAAAGGGTTCAGCCATATCCATCCATCCAGACTCCGGGACATGAACGTTTGAGTGCAGTGGGGCCGTGCGGGGACCCAAGGACCTGTGCGTCCTAAGCCCCCCTGTATGTAATAAAGTTTACACCACCACCACCCTGCCATGAGCATGTAACATGAATCCTGCGATTTGCATCAAATGTACATTGTGGAAAGAAAGAATAAGAGAAAAAAGAACTGGGAGGGTAGTTAAACTCTGCCTTAAGACTATGGCTCGATAGCGTTAATGGGTCCCTTCCCGAAGAGGGGTTCTCTTTGCATACCACTTCCCAAACACGAACACTGTTCTTTATATATTTTAATTACTCGATAACGTATACAGCTCGCTGGGTCGAAAAGCCGCTGGCGTAGTGACAGTCGGCACTGCGTGTTGGAAATAATTGAGGGCTGCGTAAAAAAATCGCGTCATGGTAATTTCTGTTTCTAGTGATTGACCATTGAATGCTGTTTAATAGGCGATGACTAGTTAATAGAATCGTACTAATTATTTTATTAATTAAAGAAATTAAAAATGAAAAGATTAAAAAAGAGGGTTCAAAGGTGTGAAAATGCTCAGGATGAAGAGCCAATTCTTGATGATGTTATTTAGGAAATTTTATAGTGTGTAATTGATCAAACAGTTAATTGAAACAATTGAAAAAATGAAAAGTGCGTTCAAAGATGCCAAACTGCCTAGGCTGGAAAACCAGCGTTTGCCGATGCTAGGCATCGGTGTATATCGTTGTCCTAGTAAAAGAATCTTGTAAAAAAAATAAACCTGAAGAGTCGCATCAGCATCAGGTGACGCACCAAATGGCGTACGCTATCGCGTCAACTCACCAGCGCGGCATAGGAGTCCTCCAACGTTTCTTTTTTATATATTATACTTTTTATATTACCAATTAATTACTTTCTTCATAATCTGAAGCTCTTTCCTCACCGAAACTGAGCTTCAGTGTGCTTTAGTAAAACCTTCTAGCGCATCAGAGACTGAAGAAGCGACAGTGTCGGACAGCCCTTCCTGGGTGCCTAGACCTGGCATTATGTCAAGGAGGAATTTTGGAATGCAGCCGGCAACACTGATATCATGCGAACAACGCTAAAAGTGTCGAAAAAGTTTTTTAAAACTCGCACACACATACGTAGCCGCCTTGCCGAAAAGAAGGCGACTTTTTGTTCATGGCAGCATTAAGAAGTCTGCAAATTTTTTAAAGTTTCTGCGGTGCATTAAGCCCTGCCCGGACATTGCCTTTCTCAATAACCTTTTTAAGAACTCGGGACAGCGCCACGGACCTAGCCCAGTGGTGGTCATATTGCTTTTCGTGATCAGGCTTTGAGCCCCGGGTGCCGGAAAAATCCTTGGGGAAACCTGCCTTTGTGAGTTGCGCTGTATTCAGTGGGGCGCTTTTAAAGACCTTGTGTGCACAGGAATTCTCTGGGGTCGAATGAAAACATATCTCGGTGACTCCTCTTTTTGTTACCTCTGACTCCTCTTTTTGTTACTTTGGAGCGGGCAGAAACATAATTCAAGATTTCTTCTTTGCTCCTTAGCTGGTGTAGGTATATCAAACGCGTAGATCGCGAAAGAAGAGGCGAATATCCAGTAACTGTCGGCTAGCTTCTTTAGCAAGGTCAGGAGTAAAATTAAGAATGCGTGCACAGGACTTACATATAGTTTGTCTGACTATAATTATTTTCGCATAATTCCGAAATGCTTTAACTCGAGAAGAAAGTAGCTGATATATATATATATAAATCTTCTAAAAAAAATTCGCTGCCCTAAGCACGCCTCAACGTGTCGTTCAAACTGGCAAGAACTCATTCAATCAAAATTCCCTCGAAAAAGAGTGTTAATGTCTGACATTCGTCTGCGTTTGTGCACACTGGCTGTTGTGTCTTCCTACCTCTGTAATTACGTCTACTCACCGGCTGGTCATCACAGTGTCTGCTTGCTCATTGGAAAGTTCAATAATCGTCTTCAGAACAAAGAATCAGCAAAACAACCTTTCGGATTGAGTAACGCAAAAAATAAGGGTACACTGCTGATGATGCAATATTGATCGTCGTCATCAGCAGCAGCCCAACTACATTCCCTGAAAATGTTCCGCCAATCAACCCCGTCCTGTGCCGTAGAGTTCTTCTAGGTAATATGCATCACATTTCACTAGACAAAAATGAATGAAATATTGAATTACAAGTGCAATCGTGTTTTTCCGTGTCTCTTGTGTACTGCATGCATCTGCCTTCCAAGATTTACATGTTTGATAACCATGTGCTATTTCCACACAGTTTTCTGTTACAACATATGCTGTCATAAATGACAGATCTGAGTGATATTTCTGTCCTTGTAACTCTTGATCAGCATCGATTACATGTTTTTTTCTTTTGTTATCACTGTGTTTGCATGCGCGTTTTTTTTTTACATGTATTATAGCCTGTCACTGCTCGAGGGGGTGGACGGCGCTTTTGTCAAGCTGCGTAACTTGCTGCTTTTTCTCCGCCGCCCTTTTTCACCCCCTGTACACTATGTCGCTTAATAAATGTTCTTTGATTGAAGGAGATTGATCTCATCCACCCACCTTCCCCTCCTTGCCTCCCCCTGCTACATTTGCCTTCACAAACAAGGCATCGATCTCGGCAAAGCTTACACGAATTTGATTAATAGATCAAATGCGCAGACACTGCTACGCGAAATCATGCTAAGCGATGTAGCAATCAACGAACCAGCACGTCCTTCGCCTTTCTTTTCGACTGCGAAAACTGGTACAACGTAAGAGATATATGGTCTATTTTCACCCGATGACCGCCATTAAGACACTCGGTGAATGGCAGCGTCGTTGCTGGGTAAAATGCCGGTTGTTTTCCTTGCTATCCATTCTATGTCTATTTGAGTTTTATAGAAAATCTCCTCGTAGATTTAAAGCGCGCTCTTCAAAGCTGCTTGTAGCAATTCTTGCGAATGTGTTGAAACAAGGACCACTCGGCAGTGACTAGCTGTTTGCTTTCCCAAGACTGAATTTGTATGCAGCAGTGGAGAATGGAGGACTTCGCTATTTTGAAATAGCTTTTGGTTCACGGTCTGTGTGGGTTTAACGTCCCAAAGCAACTCAGACTCTTAGGGACGTCGTAGTGAAGGGCTCCGGAAACTTCGACCACCTGGGGTACTTTAACATGCACTAGCACCCGGGCCTCTAAAATTTCGCCTCCATCGAAATTCGACCGCCGCGGCCGGGATCGAACCCGCGTCTTTCGTGTCAGCAGCCGAGCGCCATAACCCCTGAGCCACCTATTTTTAAAAAGTGTCAACATGTTGTGATCACTAGATAAGTGAAAGAGAAGCGCTGTCCAGGCCAAGGAACAGTTGTTTTCTTCCTTGCCGGAAATGTGTCAATTGTTCTTGTCAATATTTCAATTAATAATAATAATAATAATAATAATAATAATAATAATAATAATAATAATAATAATAATAATAATAATAATTGGTTTTTGGGGAAAGGAAATGGCGCAGTATCTGTCTCATATATCTTTGGACACCTGAACCGCGCCGTAAGGGAAGGGATATAGGAGGGAGTGAAAGAAGAAAGGAAGAATAGGTGCCGTAGTGGAGGGCTCCGGAATAATTTCGACCACCTGGGGATCTTTAACGTGCACTGACATCGCACAGCACACGGGCGCCTTAGCGTTTTTCCTCCATAAAAACGCTGCCGCCGCGGTCGGGTTCAAACCCGGGAACTCCGGATCAGTAATATTTCAATTTCAGTTTGAACATTGGCACAAACATGTCCTGGCCACTCGATTTCAGTTAATGCGTGTTACTTGGAATGCTGCTGGAAATCTTTACATTCCGTTGGACTCTAAGTCACGAGCGCTGAAAATCGGTTGTAAGATGTTGTAACGGGTAAACAAAAACGTCGGCTTAAGGACTGGGCATCGCTGGTTAACTATATCTCGTCAGAAATCGCGAAGTGAACCAAGTTAGCGAGTGAGGTCAGCTGTTTACCACTCATGCTCTGTCACGAGCTTCAGCATATTGAGGTTATTATTGGCGCTACAGAGGAACAAATCACGACAGAAAAATGCTCCTGTTGTGCAAAGTTCTGTTCAACTTCCGGGTCTTCACCCCTAGTAGGAATGAAAGTTCGATGACCTCAACGCACTCTCATAAAAGCAAAAAAGGTGGCTGAGAGGTGCGCATATATTTGCACATGGATGCGATGGTTTCGACTTTTTAGCTTGCTTGTCGCTTATTAGCTGCACTGAATAAGACGCATCACGTTCGATTCGAAGAATTGTTCTAGGGATAATTGATCGTCGGCAAAGGAAGCTTGATGTTTCTCTTAGCATAGAGAGTCCCTTAATTTTGCGATGTTTCAAGGGATAATAGTTCATCCAAGCGACCGGCAACATTACTCGCCAAATTGAAGGTTTTATTTTCTCAGAATGTTGGCTGCTGTCCGGGGATAACGCGTAGCTAGTTACGCTTGTGACTGCGTTAATTTCTTCTTTCGTCCTGGTGTCCATGCGCGGCGCCATTTGCAGGCTTCCCCGGCGGTCATTGCTGCCTCGGTCTAACTGATCGCACCATAAGCTATGTGAAGCTTGTTGCAGGTAGGCTTAAAGCGAGGACGAATAAATTATTTTTGGAGCCGAATGTCGATCTGCCCTGAACACCACCACAAGGAGATCCACGAAAAGACAAACTCTAGAAATATCGCATCCAGAAGGAGGCTATCTGGAGGCTGTCTACAGGAAAGTCATATTTTATGAGCGTTAGCTCTTACAAGTCGCATTCGAACGATTGTTGTCTGCCCGCGATATCAAGATGGCGGCCGATCATGTCAGCCCTCATCACGTGAGCGCGCGCGCGCGAAGTCGTCTGGCTGGCACGGCGGTTGGTTTACCCCCAATGCTGACGTTCCGATATATATGTACCGTTTGAGATGGTGCAGAGACTGGTGCCAGCGCCGTTGGTGACAAAATTTTGACTCGTCTGTTTGGCGCAGAGGCTTCTGAGTGTGAAAAACGAATCGGCACGATTCGACGCACAAATCTGTCAGTTGAGTTGAAGCCTGTTGTGCGTGAGGGATTAGTACAGTCGACCTTTGGTCCTCGAAACCGTAATAGGGGGCGACCTTCGGAGGGCCGTGGAGGTCGAAGCAAAGGTCGCAGATTGATGCGGCTAGTACCAAACGAATCGGATGCGGGTAGTACCAAACGAATCGTCGTTTCGCGATGTGCACGTTGGTATTCGAATTTGTCGAAAGCATAGGTGAAAGCGACTTAACTAACGCTCTTCGTTTCATGTCGCCATTCGCGAATCATTTTTATTTTTTTTTTATTTTCGCACTGTACGGTGCAGATTCAGCTGATATAAGCTGAGCGCGCATTCATCGAAATACATGGTCAAACGGGAATACACGCAGCCATTAGTACTGGACTTAGCGTTATGGCTGGGCACCCTACCGTACGGAATGCTCGAAGCGTTTTGTGGCTTAAAAAAAATGAAAGGGACGCGGCGAACAATTAAGCTGTGTACCATATATGTTGTTCTTAAATAAAAATGTATAAAACAAAAGACTGCGAGCAACAGAAAGTAAATTTATTTAGCTTGCCCAAAACCGTGGTCCTTTATGCGTTGAACCATGCTCCGCAAGGCCATCCGTGATTATAATGGCTTTTTATTAGCATAACTCGAAGCCTTGGGTGATGCCTTCGACTTTCCACGGGCACGCTGTTGTCTTTCTGCGAAAATACAAAAACAAACAAACAGTCCTGTAAAACTGCAACGCTCTGAGTACTGTCTCAGCATGAAGTGTGAACACTTTAGACTCAAAGCATTCTAACTTCTAAGAACAAAATGGTGTCACCGCGAAGGGCTGTCTTTGAGTAACCTGAACGAAACACCATATGATCGCATTGTGTCTGCACTGTGCAATGCTTGAAAGCTACGCAAACTGCTCCAATTTTTTACTGTTTTTGTTTAAGCACAAGTCTGCTGAACACTATACACAGGAAGTCCGCCATAACTGCGAAGCGAGCAACGTCTATACACTTCTCGAACTTTGAACAAGATTAAGAGTCTAGGCTTTCCCTTTTCATCGATCATGACGGCTCGGTTGGTACACGCACCTTCGACCTCAGCGCTGCGTTCTTGTTCGTATGAAGCTGCAAGGAAAAAAAACGGTTGGTTTTGATCAACCGTAGATGCAAGTGATTAAAGCTCCACTGTTTAGAGCAATCAGCAGCACTCACCCGGTAAGGCTTCTTCCACATCGGTGCGACCTGGAATGGAAGTAAATTAAACGTGTGTCCCCTATATAGAGCGGCAAAGAAGTTATAACAAGAATACTCTACCCACACTGTACTCCGTGCTTCTTCCCTCCCCCTTCCCTATTTAATGCCGAGTGCTAATTAAGATTGTAATAAATTAGGCGGATTACGAGTAAAATAGAAGCTTTACAACGCACCTGTTTATTTCTATTGTTGTATTTTTATAAAAAGCGTTTTTTGAATACAAACTTCTTTGACTAACAGCCATTCACGTACAATACTGATTGTAATATTATAGAGCGCTTTTCTGCAGCCAAACTCTAGCCGTGCCTTACCTAGAAATTAAGCACTTTATGCCAGGTGTTACACGGAAGATTTTAAGCAATTTTAAAAAAAAATAGGCTTTTGGGGCAAAAATATGGCTTTTGCGGCATAGTATTACCAGTGTTGACGGACACGGAAAAGTTAGTGAATTGTCCTAAGTAGTGAACTGGTTAACTAATTTCTGATAATTAACTTTTTAACTACTAGAGTTCAACACCTAGTTGCAATTAGAGATTTGTAGCTGGTCGTTAATCAGCCAGTTAAGTTTTGACAATTTAGAAAACGCTGTTATCCTCGATGCTGTAGCTCGACAAAATTTGCCTACATCGTGCCAAAATACATGCGCTTTCTAAAAGCATGCAGGCAAACCAACCTTCCCAGTACACGTAATTAGTCAAAAAAGCCAAATTTTGTCGAGCCACAGCGCCAAGGGTAAAGTGTTTTCTGAACTTTAAAAACTGATACGGCTATTACTAACGACCAGCTACAAATCTCTAATTACAACTAGGCGCTTAACTCTAATAGTTAAAAAGTTAATTATTAAAAAAGATTTGCGGTGGTTTAGCTGTGGTTAAACCTGGAGTGACGCGATAGCTACAGCTGGTCGAGTCGAACTTGGTCACGTGACCAACAACCACGTGATGAACCATGGTGCCGCGCTGCCGGCAGCTGCTCCGCACCATGTGGCCAACCACGTGACAGCGTGGCATCGACGCCACGCTGTGGCGGCGCCGCCACGCTGAAGGCTCGAAATGCTACCGCAATGTAGCTGTCGCTACAACAGTTAACCAGCTTACTACTTAAAACGACTCACCGATTTTCTGGTGTTCGCCAACACTGGTAGTACTACGCTGAAAAAGCCATATTTCTACCCCAAAAAGCCTATTTCTGAAAATTAGGGCACTCGACTACTGATCCGGAGTTCCCGGGTTCGAACCCGACCGCGGCGGCTGCGTTTTTATGGCGGAAAAACGCTAAGGCGCCCGTGTGCTGTGCGATGTCAGTGCATGTTAAAGATCTCCAGGTGGTCGAAATTATTCCGGAGCCCTCCACTACGGCACCCCTTTCTTCCCTTCTTATTTCACTCCCACCTTTATCCTTTCTCTTACGGCGCGGTTCAGGTGTCCAACGACATATGAGACAGCTACCGCGCAATTTCCTTTCCCCAAAAGCCAATTATTATTCTTATTAAAATTGCCTAAAGTCTTCCCTGTCACACCTGGGATATATCAGAATCAGAATCATGTTTATTTAACATGATGACGATGTTAGGTTATATATGTTATTATATAATGTGCGTGCGTGCGTGCGTGCGTGCGTGTGTGTGTGTGTGTGTGTGTGTGTGCGCGTGTGTGTGTGTGTGTGTGTGTGTGTGTGTGTGTGTGTGTGTGTGTGTGTGTGTGTGTGTGTGTGTGTGTGTGTGTGTGTGTGTGTGTGTGTGTGTGTGTGTGTGTGTGTGTGTGTGTGTGTGTGTGTGTGTGTGTGTGTGCGCGCGCGCGCCGCTGCTACGCTCTCGTATGAACCCAGGAAACCAACCCAGCTTTTCAGCGGGACGCGTGAGAAATTCTGAAACGCCGAAGCGTGCTTCGTGATATTTTGGCCACACCTGTAGATATCTGGCCAAACACTGGATTTCGGCTGCAGCGGTTCTGCTGTAACGCGCTTCAACGTAACTAGATGTACAATGCACTCTTACCCTTTCCGCGGCGGGGGCCGGATGGATGGCGGCTGGGGTATCCGTAGTCGCGCTTTGGACCTGCGAATGCGGAGAAGTCGGCTTGCGTACTGTACAGTGGTCGTCAAAAGTTCGCAGGCCGCTCTGACCGAGCCAGGAGCGGCTGCTCTCCGCTCTCGCGGCGCTGCTATCGCTAGCGCGGCTCGGCGCGCGCCGGCTGCGAGGGTATGCGCTGAGAGGGTGTGCATTCCCCTCCCTTTGACTCTCGTTGATAACAAAGCCTGAAAAATGGTGGTGCGCCGCTCGCCTTCACTGTTCGCTCTTCACATTCCGCTGCGGCGCTTCGCGTGGCATTGCAGAGGAGAGTTTTCCACCAAGTGACGCGCCATACTAGCTGCCATATTCGGTTAGACTGTGTGTGCTTCCCATACTTTTCAGCGTCCTGCCGTACGAAATAACGCGTTTACCCACACATGAGATGTGTTCCGGCTCTCTCAGCCATTTGCGTGATTTCCCACGTTGCATTTCGGCGTGGAGCCCTCATAAGTTCCGCGACACCCATCAAGAAACTTCTCCAATCCTGTTTGTGCCGATATATGCCATGTCGTGTTTAAAAAAAGCTTAACACGTAGCAAGTAATCTTTAAAATCGACCCGGCCAAGCCCGAATCGACGGTGTCAAATACGTTGGCGACCTCCAATTTGGCATTTCTTCTTTCACACCCTCCTTCATCCCTTCCCTTACAGCATGGTTCGGGTGTCCGCCGATATATGCGAAACAGATAGTGCGCCATTTCCCTTCCGAGAAACCAATTTACTCACCTCCAATTTGGCACGGTTCACTTCCCAAAATGTGGCCCGGGCCACCCCGAAAATTCACCTTTGCCAATTTTCACCGAAATCGATGTCCAAGCATAACTGAGTGCCCCAGACGTGAAGGTAACCTCGAAATTTGGCACGGGTCATTTCGAAAAAAGTGGTCCGGGCCAACCTCGAAATTGACCTCTGCCAAATTGCATAAAAATCGATGTCCAAGCATAACTGAGTGCCCCAGACGTGATGGTAACCTCGAAATTTGGCACGGGTCATTTCGAAAAAAGTGGTCCGGGCCAACCTCGAAATTGACCTCTGCCAAATTGCATAAAAATCGATGTCCAAGCATAACTTAGTGCGCCAGACGTGATGGTAACCTCGAAATTTGGCACGGGTCATTTCCAAAAAGGGATCCGGGCCAACTCCGAAATTTGGCCTTTGCCGATTTGCACCAAAATCGATGTCCAAGCAATACTGAGTGTGCCAGACGTGATGGTAACATCGAAATTTGGCACTGGTCATTTGTCAAAAAGTGGCCCGGGCCACCCCAAAGTTTGACCTTGCCAATTTTCACGAAAATCGACGTATACAGCTATAATTCACCTTGCGCGGCATGGTGGCGACCTCCAAATTCGGCACAAGCCATTTCAAAAATTTGGTCCGGGCCACTCCTACAATTCTGCCTCTGTCAATCCTCTGTCGATCGATTATAGATAGACGTCGGCTTTGGAACGGATTGACAGAGGTAGAATTGTGGGAGTGGCCCGGACCAAATTTTTGAAATGGCTTGTGCCGAATTTGGAGGTCGCCACCATGCCGCGCATGGTGAATTATAGTTGTATACGTCGATTTTCGTGAAAATTGGCAAGGTCAAACTTTGGGGTGGCCCGGGCCACTTTTTGACAAATGACCAGTGCCAAATTTCGATGTTACCATCACGTCTGGCACACTCAGTATTGCTTGGACATCGATTTTGGTGCAAATCGGCAAAGGCCAAATTTCGGAGTTGGCCCGGATCCCTTTTTGGAAATGACCCGTGCCAAATTTCGAGGTTACCATCACGTCTGGCGCACTCAGTTATGCTTGGACATCGATTTTTATGCAATTTGGCAGAGGTCAATTTCGAGGTTGGCCCGGACCACTTTTTTCGAAATGACCCGTGCCAAATTTCGAGGTTACCATCACGTCTGGGGCACTCAGTTATGCTTGGACATCGATTTCGGTGAAAATTGGCAAAGGTGAATTTTCGGGGTGGCCCGGGCCACTTTTTGGGAAGTGAACCGTGCCAAATTGGAGGTGAGTAAATTGGTTTCTAGGAAGGGAAATGGCACACTATCTGTTTCGCATATATCGGCGGACACCCGAACCATGCTGTAAGGGAAGGGATGAAGGAGGGTGTGAAAGAAGAAATGCCAAATTGGAGGTCGCCAACGTATTTGACACCGTCGATTCGGGCTTGGCCGGGTCGATTTTAAAGATTACTTGCTACGTGTTAAGCTTTTTTTAAACACGACATGGCATATAGCGGCACAAACAGGATTGGAGAAGTTTCTTGATGGGTGTCGCGGAACTTATGAGGGCTCCGCGCCGAAATGCAACGTGGGAAATCACGCAAATGGCTGAGAGAGCCGGAACACAGCTCATGTGTGGGTAAACGCGTTATTTCGTACGGCAGGACGCCGAAAAGTATGGGAAGCACACACAGTCTAACCGAATATGGCAGCTAGTATGGCGCGTCACTTGGTGGAAAACTCTCCTCTGCAATGCCACGCGAAGCGCCGCAGCGGAATGTGAAGAGCGAACAGTGAAGGCGAGCGGCGCACTACCATTTTTCAGGCTTTGTTATCAACGAGAGTCAAAGGGAGGGGAATGCACACCCTCTCAGCGCATACCCTCGCAGCCGGCGCGCGCCGAGCCGCGCTAGCGATAGCAGCGCCGCGAGCGCGGAGAGCAGCCGCTCCTGGCTCGGTCAGAGCGGCCTGCGAACTTTTGACGACCACTGTACATACAGCTGCCACTAGCCCAGTCGCCTGACTCACAGCGCTGCTACTCGACTAAAGTATTCCTAACATCCACTTGTGCAGGTATTGCCACGTAAGTACTACTACCATAGGTATACCGAACTTTGCGCAACAGAAGCACTATTGCTGCGAACAATAGCGCTGGCGCTGCTATTGCGTCATTAAGGATTCCTAAACTATCGTTAACAACAATAAAGCCGTATCCTCCGTATTAACGCAAGAATTGAGGGAGCACTAACGAGACGAATGTTGGATAAAACTTGCACGCCGGCTGTGTATACATCGAGTCACGGTGTTAGAAACATGGGGAAAAACTAAGTTGAACTAAAATATTAACGTCAAAGTAATGAAAGATAAAGTGTGGTCAGATAAAGTGGGGTGGAGCATTCACAGGTGATTCTCTTTGAAGAATAATACGCTGTGTCTCTCTCGTATCATGAAGACCCAAGCACGTCCCTTACAAAAATGGTCTATAGACAGTCTATAGCCTTCTTATAGACTCTATTGCCTTCCTATAGATGTTACTTTTCGTCCATTCATATTCTACAGACTGTCTACGGACAAAAGACGACTAAAAGTGTATGGCCATAAATCTAAAGGTTGTATATAGACTGTCTGTATGATTTGTATTGCCTATAGGCTGTTATCAAGGATTTGTCTATAGAGATTCTATATACTTTACAGGCAGAAGTTTATGGGCAGACTATAGACTGTCTAAAGGAATTTTTAAGGGGTGTTTCAAGAGTAGAAGCTTATAGGGCTTCGACCATCTATATTTTACGTTGCTCGAGCGCATGTATACTCCATCTTTGAAGCTTCACTTCAAATCTACACGGCCCACGGTAGACCTTCGAAACGTAGGAGATGACTCTGATTCGTTAAGAGGCATTACGCTGTATACACAGATAGCGTTAACTCAACTTTAGCACGAATTTTTTATGCTTCCAAAGACCGCGACGAACAAAGATCTTACGCGAGTCGCCCTTGTGGTGACGAGGACCTCTGTGGCGGCTGTGGGGGTGAAGGGATCCACCTGCGGCATAATACGGGGTTAGACACTCTCAGTAAGTCGGACATAGAAACGTTGAGCAAGGTGCTGGCATTCGCTGGTTTGCTCGCGGTCACGGCCCGCGACGTACAGTCCAGAGAAGGACCCCGGTCTTTTTGTGAGAATACACGGTGCAGTGTGCCTGACCTTTGTCGACAGCGTGAACAAGAAGAGAGAGCGCGACTCGTAGTAGACTCGTTAAGCTCGAGTCGTTAAGGAGAGCACGAGTCGTGCACTCCAGGAACTTTGAGACGCCTGCTCTACACAAGAAGAACTGCAGCCATAATTTACGTCGCTAGAAGCATCGCTTCTCAGAAGGAAATACGACGTTCGAGCGGTGTTGTAGCAAATCATTATGCACGCGAGAACGAGGCATATAACAAAACGTGCAAGAATAAAACTTTTCTCGTGACTCTTGACGACAACCGCCAGCTGTATATATGTATCCTGGTATCTGCTGGGTCAGTGGATCGAAATCCTAAAAATCACTGTGCGATCACCTGAGCACCAAAAGTCTTTGTCGATTTAGTTTTGTCGAGGCCGTACGGGAGATGTGGAGACACTTCAATGAGAAATTTGAACACATTTGATAATCACGGTAACAACTATACAACTCGGATTTCAGAGCGTTGATATCTTTTTTCATGGGTTGCGGCCTTACTTTCTACTTATTCTGCGATGTTTACAAACTAGTCACGCAGCCTATACACTCAATGAGCTCTTCAGCACACTTACCTTCGGCGATACCGCCCCGGCCCTCTTCTGAAATTTGAAAAGATCATCATGAACCGTGTGCACGTCGTGAACAACAACCATGTCGCGTCATCTCGGAAATAAGCGCCTCATTCATTCATATCCGCCGTCCCTCGCTGGGACTTACTTTGGCCGCATGTTACTTAATAAGGTCTTCAAGATCGACTCGCCAAAGTACGTTTCATTGTCACAGAAACGAGCATTAACGAACGAGCATGGGTATACGCTAACCGAATAACCATGTTACAGTGACATTTTTGAACTCTTTCTTCCTGCTAGTAATAAGAAATCGGAACCATACAGACGTATCCATTACTTACCCTGATTCATTCTCAGGATTGTGTTCCAAACTAGAAGCCGCGATCTAAACCCCAATAATTTGGTTTGAAAAAGTGTTTTTTTTTAAATTTTCTATTTCATGCTGTGAACTGTGTGTCGTCCATACGTTTATCATTTGGAATTTACATTTGTCTTTTTTATAAATTGTTTGTTGAACTTGCCAACGATATATGAGACAGATACTGCGTCATTCCCTTTCCCCAAAAAACCAATTATTATTATTATTATTATTATTATTATTATTATTATTATTATTATTATTATTATTATTATTATTATTATTATTATTATTATTATTATTATTATTATTATTAACACCCTTTCAGTCTTCTGTGTTGTATGAATTCCCTAGGTTTTTGTTGTCTTCTCGCAGATATGCTTTGAGTAACCTTATCATCATTTATTAAATCTGACGCGTGTAATGTTGACCTCCTAAGGTCTCAGCAAATCGTCTGGTAATGGCACAAATATACACAGCTGTTCGCCGTAAACAACAACAACCGAATAAAACAAATGTCTATGCGGCCGCTGCGCTTACCATCTGCGCCTGTAGCGATGCTGTAGGCTGAAAAGCAAAAGGAGGTCATGATTGAACGAATGCGCGAGCATTTCAAAATTCGTTTGCACACGCCTAGAAACCAAGAAAAAAAATTGATACAGTATTCGACAAAATCATGGCGGGAACCTGCTAGTAGCGCATGTTGTAAAATACGCTCGTCTTTGTTTCTTTTTTGTTTTTAGCGACTTATGCAAGCATCAACCCTCCCTTTTGGCTTGTTATTAGCTTCAAAGCATCGCGAGGGCTGCAACGTTGGAACTACGAGCTGTAAGCCGATGGATAACGGTGACATCCTGTCCGGCAACGGCCGGCTACAGGTGTGTATAGGGCTGAGCCGAACATCGGTTGGTCGTTCGCGCATAGTGGCGTTGCGAAACTTTGCAGTAAACGGCGCACGCTTAACGCTTCCAAAAATTTGTCAGTGCTGAGGCTTGATTCCAAGCACATAGTATCATCGCGAAGTACCTTCTGCTACGGAGAGTGGAATGCGAGCCAATTCAACTTATTCCTTTAAGATTCACGAGCGCGATGGTGTTTGAAGATCCCGATTTGTAGGTCGTTCTTTTTTTGGCGACGAAATGCAGTTGATCGTGCAGAGCATGATTGGTACGAACAATCCATCGGTATACTAATTAAAGATCTCTTGTCGGCGTGGCTAATTGGATTTCGCTGTCGAGTGCTGAATCCATTGTCGCCGGGCGAATATCGGCCGCGGCGACCGCACCTTGAAGGAAATGAAATGCAAAAACATCAGTGTGCAGCGAAATATACGTGGCCGTTGAAGAACCTAAGGTGGTCAAAATTAATTCGGAGCTCTCCACTGCGGTGTCTTTAATAACCTTTGTATAGCTCTGGGATTTTATTGCTTACTTGCCATACCAATCATGAATGTTAATGTGCCAAAGGGAGATTAACATTCATGATTGGTATGGCAAGTAAGGAATAAAATCAAAGAGCTATACATGGGTTATTAAAGACACCGCAGTGAATAGCTCCAAACCCGCCGCGGTGGCTCAGTGGTTAGGGCGCTCGACTACTGATCCGGAGATCCCGTGTTCGAACCCGACCACGGCGGCTGCGTTTTTATGGAGGCAAAACGCTAAAACGCCCGTGTGCTGTGCGATGTCAGTGCACGTTAAAGATCCCCAGGTGGTCGAATTATTCCGGAGCCCTTCACTACGGCTCCTCTTTCTTCCTATCTTCTTTCACTCCCTCCTTTATCCCTTCCCTTATGGCGCAATTCGGGTGTCTAACGATATATGAGACAGATACTGCGTCATTTCCTTTACCCAAAAACCAATTATTATTATTATTATTATTATTATTATTATTATTATTATTATTATTATTATTATTATTATTAAAGGGACACCTGTAATGCAATTCAGGGCGGATTGCTGCGGAGTAAGTATTACTACACAGGCTGGGAAAATATAAATGCATATAACTGAATATACTTTAGGTTAAAGCTGTAGAGAGAACTCAATGGCTTCATCGCCGTCACAGAAAGATAACTTACCGACGGCCACAAACGCTGCCAAGAGCAGCAAGACGAGAAGCTTCATCTTGGAAGCGCCTGCCTCGATATCCGTGAATGAAAAGCGAAGTGCTGAGTATAAAAGCAATACGAGTCGACAATTAGCCTATCTGAGCATCTTCGAGGGCGACCACAGAGCCCACTCTGTAGATGAAATCAAATCAAATCAAATTTATTCCGCAACAAGAATGTTACGATAAGGACAGGAAAAAGCTGGAGAACAGCTTGAGGTGAGAGCAGCTTGCGGGACCCCCTAGCACAGAGATCCTGACAGAGCTTTGCAGCAACATTTCTGTCGCTAGTGAGGAGAGGTGATTTTGTGGTGGTGGTAGTGGTTTTATTAAAAATAATAGTAAAAAGGAAGGGAAAGATTTTTGCTAGCCCCGGCATCTGCCATCGATACCGAAGCACCTGAGCTGGGGCAGCGGAAATAAAGGATAGCAGGCAGAATGCTGAAATGAAATGAAAGAGGTGAGGGGACAGGAAGAGAGTAAAGTGCCATTCAACTTCTCAGAGCTAATCTGACACTACTGAGATGCAGTTTACAATTACTCCACTTTCAACTCACAAAATAACGACTACTTTGAAGTCATGGTTGGCTTTACACTTCTGTGTTGCAGCGAAAATTGGTTCTTTTAGTTGGGGTCAGTGCCGTTATTTCTGAGAAAAGTCTGAGTTCGTGTTTTATCGCTACTTATGGACTACCCTAACAACACATGCAAAACTGATAGATGGATTCATTACCCGCCCTTTACAGGGAGGCAAGCACAGCAGCACACATTTGCACAATACAAAAAGGAAAAGCTTGAAAGGCGATCTTACCGAGCCTTGGCTGTGTAGGGTTTAGAAAGGTGAGCTGAGGACTCCTGGTAGCGACTCACGTGAAATTATGGCAAACGCGGCTATTTTTATAAGCCTGTGGCACTCGAGTGAGGTCGCCAAATCTTGGAATCAGGTCATGCATCGAACCAGGAAGACAGCTTTGCTCTATAAATGTTTCCGCCTCGTGTTAGCTGCAGCGACACCATTACGCAACGCGAAAGCTTGTTAGGCATTGTTTCGCAACAGCAGCGATTTGACATCGTTTAAGCATTCGATGAGCTCAATAAGCCGGGTGAACGAACTCGCGGGTTAACGCCAGCACGCGAGGAAAACTCAAAACTGTGCAACTTATTTTGGTATGCACGCCCATGCACAGGTGGCTCTATAGGACATCGCCTCCTAATGTCCACATCTGCCAAAAAGTAGAACTACCGCTGACGGTTTTCGCTGCCAAAAATTGAGACATGCCTTGATGTAGAGATCAGAGTGATTTCCATTTTCAAAGCTCAAAATCGCTTTCGACGAAAATATTTGAAAGCGATCGACACGGCGTATATGATAGATGTACCTCTCACGTGCTCACCTATGAGGCAGAAAGCGGCTAACGAAACGCCTTGAAACTAAGCGAGGGCTACGCAGCAAGCTAAGCGAAAATGGTGGGGTAACGCGGTTGAGGTTACGAAGTTTGCATGCATAAACTTTTTCACGACACTTAGTTTCATGCCCAAGATAACGCGTGCCCATTCTGCGGAGGACACCCAAGCTTATATCATACAGTTTGGGCATGTACAAAAAAAAGCAAGCAACACCGAGAATACCTGGCGAAGGTGCTGCATGCAACTGTTGCGCACAGTTCTTATGAGGTTGTCTTGTGCGTGTATTGATCACCGCCAAATACGATCTAAGGATCCTGCAGAATGGCGTGCAGTGGTGTGGACACTGCTGCTCACAGACGCCTGGAAGACGGCGAAGAGCAAAGGACAGACGGAAGTTATAGAAAGGAGCGCCGCGTGTAGATGTTTTCCCGCTTATGTGCACGAGGGTTCAAACAGTGCCAGGTGCTGTGCCGCAGAACTCTGTACGGTCTAATCCGCATTCTTACGATAAATTTTTGCTTTATTTTTTCAACTGCTAACTATCCCTGGATGCGTTCAGCCTTTAATAATAATAATTGCTTTTTTGGGGGGAAAGTAAATGGCGCAGTATCTGTCTCACATCTCGGCGGACACCTGAACCGCGCCGTAAAGGAAGGGATGAAGGAGGGAGTGAAAGAACAAAGGAAGAAGTAGGTGCCGTAGTGGAGGGCTCCATAATAATTTCGACCACCTGGGGATCTTTAGCGTGCACTGACTCAGCACAGCACACGGACGCGATTCGCAAATCTGGATGCTTGGTGGCTTACATCGTCGTTTAAGGCTCTCTGAGCTCAACTTTTCTGCTGTATTTCTTTAAAAATTGGCCCCACGGTTTCACATTCGTTTTTGAGGTTTTAAGGTCACAATTACCGACTTGATATATATTTTACTTAACCTCTGTAGTTTTTATGCCTTTAGGTAACTACAAGTGACACTATTGAGTCGCCGTGATTCTTAAATAGGGTTTCAAGCCTTGCGTTTGAACAGGCTACAATTTGCGAATACGCTACCGGAACGAACACAACGTCACAACAGTGGCGGCAGTGATGGGGTGGTAATAATAATAACAATAATTGGTATTGGGGGGAAGGAAATGGCGCAGTATCTGTCTCATATATCGTTGGACACCTGAATCGCACTCTAAGGGAAAGGATAAAGAAGGGAGTGAAAGAAGAAAGGAAGAAAGAGGTGTAATAGTGGAGGGCTCCGGAATAATTTCGACCACCTGAAGATCTTTACCGTGCACTGACATCGCACAGCACACGGGCGCCTTAGCGTTTTTCCTCCATAAAAACGGAGCCGCCGCGGTCGGGTTCGAACCCGGGAACTCCGGATCAGTAGCCGAGCACCCTAACGTTACACTGAGCCACCGCGGCGGGTTAGAGGTGGGGTGCCCAAACGCGACAACGTGTATAGGAAACAGGTAGGTTTGAATTGAAATTACTCACGGTCTAAGAGGTCAGAAATGCAGGAATAAATGCACCCAATACCCCTAACCATTGCTACCAATTCCTCTTCACACGTTCTCTAAAGCGCAGTCGTGGCGGGAAAAACGTTGCCATCGCGGCGGTAGAGGAAGAAGAGGAAATGGCGGCGGCCCCGGTTCCGGGCAGCACAGCTGACCAGCAGCAACGAACAACCACAGGTGTTAACCACGGACACATTGCTGAAGAAGGCGGCACCAGCGTCGTAGAGGGCTCCAAGTCGCGCCGCGGCAAGAAACGCAAGGGCCGCAGGCCGGGAGCCGACAGAGAGCGCAAGGACCACAAGGAACACAGGCGTGACATTGGCGCGCCCATGGAAGGCCACGAGTGAGTGGCCAACGTCCCACCAAGCGTACAGCGCGGCTAGATATGGCCTCCACTGACGCCATAGCGGCTTCAATGTTGGAGGATTAGCAGCAGGACTAGCAGCAGGTCCACGTGTTAGTGAAATCCGCTTGTCACCAACAAACAGCTCCGACCTGCACCGTTAAAGCCATTCAGGGCGCCGGACAAACGCTCACCGACCTTTCTTCGGGGCTGTGCACAAAAGCTCACTGCACCGAGGCTTATAGATGCTACGTAAGGTTAGAGTAGTGGTTAGGCTTAGAAGCAGGAGCATACTGTTAACTCCGACAAACTCGCATAGTAGCTATAAGGACAATGGTGTGCATTGGTTCGGCTCTGCCCATGTAACACACATAACTGGCCCAATATTGGGAATATATTGGCAAACGGCTGGTCGTACAAAGGGCCAGTGTGAAACCATCATTTTCCAATAATTGGTCGATTATCTGTGCTGTTTGGGTGGCACTCTTCAGAGCGGTAAGCTGTATGCCTTGGGAGCGGAAGGAATCGGAGAGCCTTTATCCGGCATTCACCAGTGGCGCTGCATCGTGGCGCGTTGACATCACATGCAAGTCATCTCCAAAGCAGTTTGCTCTATCCTCAGCACACCAATGCTGTATTCATTTTGCAACTTTTGCTTCCACTTCTGCATCCCTCCACTGAGCAGCCGCTTTGGTACGACGGCCTTTTCTCAGATGTCTCGCCGCTTCCTTTCGTCAGGCATTTCCAGCTTGGCATTTCCAGGTGGCATGATGTTAGGCAGCAGTACATAGGCTGCGTTTACGTCAGTGCTACTGTAGCGCATCGCAGCTTGTATCACGTATTGAGTCAGTACGTCTCCGTTCACATGCACCGCACCGAACCTCGCGAATGGTAAGCTGCTGCCTCTTGTGTGCCATCTGCTTCTCCTATCTGGGAGCTGAGGCACTACGGTTAACGCATGTGGCAGGTAGGCCCCCTATATACCCATAATTTCACTGGTTGCTCGTAACCGGAGATTAGGAACCATGAGGGGATAAGGTAGCCGAAGCTGACACAGCACAGGGTTGATTGCAGGAATAGTGTAGAGGTCTTTTCTTCCTGCAGTGGGCGTTAGGTTGATGATGATGATGATGATGATGAAACAGCTTACTTGCTCCGCGAAGGGCGACCGACCTTCCCTTCCCGATTTACCCCCACCTGGCGGATAAGTGCGACGCGCTATCCTGGCGCATTATCCCCCTTTACATGAGTGCGATACTCTAGAAAGCTAATAATAATAATTGGTTTTTTTGGGGGGAAAGGAAATGGTGCAGTATCTGTCTCATATATCGTTGCACACCTGAACCGCGCCGTAAGGGAAGGGATAAAGGAGGGAGTGAAAGAAGAAAGAAGTGCCGTAGTGGAGTGCTCCGGAATAATTTCGACCACCTGGGGATCTTTAACGTGCACTGACATCGCACAGCACACGGGCGCCTTAGCGTTTTGCCTCCATAAAAGCGCTGCCGCCGCGGTCGGGTTCGAACCCAGGAACTCCGGATCAGTAGCCGAGCGCCCTAACCTCTGAGCCACCGCGCGGGTGGCACCTTCATGTAAAAGCGGCTATGCATAAAGCCTGCACGTGGTGGTGGTGGTGAAAAACATTTATAAGCAATTAAATTTTTTACAGAAAGGTGATTGGGGTAGGACTCTATTGGCCCTTTCCCCTCACAGTACTAGGTGGAGCCCCTATTCCGGGGCCCCATTGGCAAGCAACGCCGCCCGCGTCCGTTGAACCAAGGCCTTTTGGCTCTTCAGGTCTTGACAGCCGAGCAGGGCCGCCTCCCAGTCCTCTCTGGTGGGGTTGGGGTTGGGGGGGATAGATGGGTTAGACTGACACGCCCAAACCATGTGGAAGGTGTCAGACACCTCCCCACAGAACTGGCACGTGCCATCAAAGGATGTATTGAAGTGTTTAAGCACCGCCGGGCACAGTACAGTGTTAGTGAGAATTTTGATGAGGAGGCGCTCGTCAGCGCGATCCATACCCTTACAAGGGGCCGGGTAGCGCCGGTGCTCCTCCTTGTAGTAATCGGTGATTTGTTTGAATGTAATGGCCAGATTGTCTGATTGGGAGTACCCTTCCAAGGACAGGGAGATAGCCCGGGGAGAGAGTGCGCGGGCGGCCTGATCGGCCTGTTCGTTTCCCTGGAGGCCCTGGTGACCGGGGGCCCAAATAAGGTTGCGTGGAGTTGGATCTTCAGATCGACAGCTATATTCCAGTATGCGCCAGGCAAGCGGGGGAGCCCAGCCCAACTCGTAGTTCCGACAGGCCCCTCGCGAGTCGGTGATGATGTGTTTTGACTTGGGATTCGTGAGAGCCAGAGCAATGGCAATCTCCTCCGCGTGTGTTGCGCTGTAGGCTTTGAAAGTGAGCCCGTTAACTGTGTTTGTGTTGTGTACAACTGCGGCCGTGTACCACCCCCCGTGGTGTGGGCCGGCAACGTCTACGTAATACACATGTTCTTGGTTACCATAGTATCGCGCCAACGCTTCCGCGCGCGCCTGGCGACGACCGCTATGGTCTTCACTGGACATGTTGCGGGGAAGGGGTCGGACCCGGAGGGCGCGTCTCCAGGGTTCTGGCACTCTCTCCCTTTCCTCAATGTGGTAGTCGTGTTTGATGTGTAGCCGGTCCAAGAGGCGGCGACCGGACGTGGTCTGTGCAAGACGCGTGTATTGGTTGCATAAGTGGGCCTCTCGAAGCTCCCGAAATGTGTTCACCACGCCCAAGGCCAGAAGCCTCTGGTTGGACGTGGTGATCGGAAGATCGAGAGCCCGCTTGATGACTTTCCGCAGGATGACCTCCAGTTGGTCATCATCATGTTTGCGCAGGTGCAAGTAGGGAGTTGAGTAGAGGATTCTACTCGTTACGAAAGCATGGGCAAGCCGCAGTGCATCCTTGCTTCGTAATCCGCCCCGCTTGTTTGAGACCCGGCGGACCTTTCGGCCCACCTCGTCTCCCACCGTGCGAAGTTTGGCTATGGTGGTGTCGACTCTGCGTTGGTGGTGTATGAAGAGGCCAAGGACGCGGATCTCCTTGGCCTCCCGGATCGGTCCCGAGGGGAGACTGATGCGAAGCGGAGTTGTGTCCCGGGGGGAGGGACGTAAGTGCACAAATTCTGATTTAGCTGGGGCGCACTGGAGTCCGCAGTAGGCCGCGTAGTCGTCGACTAGGGTCGCTGCTGCTTGCAGGCAGGACTCCATGTGGCCCAGGTTGCCTTGCGTGGCCCAGATTGTAATGTCATCCGCATAAAGAGCGTGATGTATCCCGGGCAGAGAAGACAATTTGGAGGGAAGGCGAAGCATTGCCAAATTGAAGAGCAGGGGAGACAGGACCGCGCCTTGAGGTGTTCCCCTCGAGCCGATGGTGTATGGCCCGTGTTCCGCATCTTGTATGCGTATATAGGCTTGACGGTCTGTAAGAAATTGACTTATGTAATGGAATGTTTTGTGGCCACAGTTGGTGCTACTGAGGTGGTCCAGGATTACTGCATGTTTGACGTTGTCGAATGCGCCTTTAAGATCAAAGCCAGGACCACCTTGTCGTTGTGGGGACATTCGACAGGATCTAAAATGTCGTGGTGGAGCTGCAGAAGTATATCCTGTGCTGACTTGTGAGGACGAAAACCGAACATGGTGTCCGCGAAAATGTGCTGTGTTTCGAGATAATCGGAGAGTCTGTCGCGCACCATCGTCTCCATCAGCTTGCCGACACAAGACGTCAGAGAGATGGGGCGAAGGTTCTCCACATCGATAGGTTTGCCGGCCTTCGGAATGAAGGTCACGAGAGCCGATTTCCAATCGAGAGGGAGAGGAGTCTCTCCGTCCCAAATGCTATTGATGTATTTGAGGAGCGCGGCGTAGGCTGCGTCGGGAAGGTTGGCCAAAAGCTTGACCGTAACCTTGTCGCGCCCAGGTGCAGTGCCCCGCTTCATCTTGCTTAAGGCCGCCCGGAGGTCGTGGAGCTGGAACGGCTTGTCAGCTCCGTGTTCTCTTCGCCTGCATACGAGTACGCCGCCTGCCGGGGGTTCTTAGTGGTGCAAAGGTATCGATCCCTGAGCGTGTGCGCTAGCTGTGTTGTCGTTCCTGTAAAGTTGTGCAATGCCCTATGTAAGTGGCGTTGGGTTTCCGTGCGTGTTTGTATTGGATCGATGAGAGCGCGGAATAGGCGCCACGTGTTGCGGCCAGACATCTGGCGCGCCGCCGCGTTGCACCGGTCCACCCAGTTAGTGTCGGCTAGCTGAGTAGCATATTCCGCTGCTTGTTGTGTGAGTTCGAGGATGCGTTTCTTTAGGCGTCTGTTATGTTTCTGTCCATCGTTTGGTGACGCTGCGGCGGGCCTCCCAAAGGTGGAGCAAGTGGTTGTCCACGTCCGTTTGTGTTTCTGTGAGCTGTATCTGCTTCTCGTGTTGCGTGAGTGTAGACGTGAGTGATTTGGACCATGCGTCGTATCCCGACTGGAGGGGATCTACGATAGGTAGAGATGTGCGGAAAGTCGTCCAGTCCGGTACACGAGCTTGTGTTAGTGGGTGCACGTGCCAAGCGCTGACTGCGGGTGCCTGCTGCCCCGAGCGTCGCACGAAAGTTCGATGAAAGTGTCGCGACCATTCTGTTTCTAAAAAAAAAAGGAGTGAGACGACTGAGAAATTCTGATGTGGTTAATGGGATACTGCAGACTAAATTGAAGTTGGCCTGTATCGATTGGGTATCGATAAAAACGGAGCATTGACAAGTTAAAAAGAAAAAAACAATCCAGATGACAACGTCACCGGCCGATTACGCAAGTAGAATGCTTACGTCAACTGCACTTTCAGGGTGCGGATCCCAGAGGCTACGCTACAGTGCTATTCACTTCAAAACGGAGGCAACAGTTCATTTCGATGCAGACGACACAAGCTTGAATCGAATGGCGGGGAAAATTTTAAATAATAATTAATAATTGGTTTTGGGGGAAAGGAAATGGCGCAGTATCTGTCTCATATATCGTTAGACACCTGAACCGCGCCGTAAGAGAAGGGATAAAGGAGGGAGTGAAAGAAGAAAGGAAGAGAAAGGTGCCGTAGTGGAGGGCTCCGAAATAATTTCGACCACCTGGGGATCTTTAACGCGCGCTGACATCGCACAGCACACGGGCGCCTTGGCGTTTTTCCTCCATAAAAACGCAGCCGCCGCGGTCGGGTTCGAGCCCGGGAACTCCGGATCAGTAGTCGAGCGCTCTAACCACTGAGCCACCGCGGCGGGGAAAATTTTAAATTTAATTTTTCGAACCATAAATCTGTCTTTGCTACCAGGCAATTGTCAACATACCCAGAAAGAGCCAGAGGGACAGTTTTTACCCAGAACAGTAATTGCATAAGGTTTCCCTTCCTCAGTGTCCCTTTGAGGACGGGGGCACGTAGCGGTTAGAGAAGCGGCCCCACATGCAATATGCAATATTTGAACTTTTCCTCGCAAAGACTAGGTGGCCATCTATGTTCATCAACGCAAATATTTCTCCTCACACAACAAGAATAGAAGAGGGCGTGCTAGATATCCTCCAGCCGATGCATCCTTAACCAAGAGCCAGGTCGCCACTTGGCACTGCTTGCAAACCAACTCATTTCCGAACCCGGTTTTGTGCATCCGCTACTACACGGGTCAGTACTCTAGCCATTGTAAACTATGTAAAGCCAGAGCTCATCTCAATCACATCCTTCGGTAATGTCCTCAGGATACCTCTGAGGGAAGAAGCATAAGGTCTTTA
Organism: Amblyomma americanum; assembly: GCA_030143305.2. Taxonomy (NCBI): domain Eukaryota; kingdom Metazoa; phylum Arthropoda; class Arachnida; order Ixodida; family Ixodidae; genus Amblyomma; species Amblyomma americanum. The sequence continues at coordinate 508,647 of JARKHS020017332.1, forward strand.
TACCAATGGGAAACCTTACTCCTCAGCTCCGATCCGGAGATTCAAGTGAAGACCGTCAGACTGGCCGAAGCCGCCGCTAGGGTGCAAGCACTCCTGGCTGCAGTTAGACATCTGTTAGACAAGTAAAGTGTTAAAGTAAAAAAAAATCCTTTAGTGTGCAGGGAAGAAGAGGGCTGTCGTTCACGGTACGGTTCAAGAGTTTTTCTTTTTTCGTGCTCCCCCTTCTAATTTATAACCAATGTGGCTGAAATATGGGTCATGATGGACGCGTTTTGATTGAGCGCCGAACTGCAAACATACGTGTGTGTCGTGCAGAGCGGGCGCGCATAAAGAAGCATTAGGAAGTAGGAAGCAATCCAAAGCATTTTTCTACATCGCCCTTTCTCTCTTCCATTTTTCACTTTTTTTTTCATCCATTCCCACAAGGTATGGTTGCGGTTTCCACCGAGAGTGAGGAAGCCTTGCACCTCCCATTTCTTCAAAACAGACTTTCATGACCCGCTGCGGCGGCTCAGTGGTTAGGGCGCTCGGCTATTGAGCCGGAGTTCCAGGGTTCCAACCCGGCCCCGGCGGCCGCGTTCCGATGGAGGTGAAACGCAAAGGCGCCCGTGTGCTGTGCGATGCCAGTGCACGTTAAAGATCCCCAGGTGGTCGAAATTATTCTGGAGCCCTCCGCTACGGCACCTCTTTCTTCCTTTATTCACTCCCGGCTTCATGATGAACTAATCACGCGCACAACCTGTGCATATTTATTATAGTAAAAATAGTTTTTGTGTATATTACGAAGAAGGACGTTCTGGCGGGCTAGTTGGTTCATGATGAACAGAAAGGGTATAAACTGCGCGAACAAGACGGGACGAGAGGCACACAAATCGACAGACAAGCGCTTTGTGTGTCGATTTGTGTGCCTCTCATCCCGTCTTGTTCGCGCAGTTTATACCCTTTCTGTGTATATTACATCTCCCCCTATCATCTCTTCCTGTCCCCTCACCTCTTTCGTTTCATTTCTCCATTCTGCCTGCTATCCTTTACTTCCGCTGCTGCACCAGCTCAGGTGCTTCAGTATCGATGGCAGATGCCGGAGCCAGCAAAAATCTTATCCTTTCTTTTTATTATTACTTTAAAAAACACTTACTACTACTACTACTACTACTACTACTACTACTACTACTACTACATTCATTCACTCCCTCCTCTATCCATTCCCTTACGACGCGGTTCGGGTGTCCACCGAGATATGTGAAACAGTTGCTGCGTTATTTCCTTTCGTCAAAAGCACTTTCATTTCATGATAATTTTGTTGCATCGCCTTGCCCCCCAAGGGAGGAGCTGTCAGCACCGATGACGCCTGCTTCACCCAAGGCCAGCGCAGAGCGGCCCACATCGGCAACAACTGTGACTTCACCTCATCAGAGCGAACCTCGACGCGACGCGTCCGGCGCCCAGGCCAAAGATGAGCACAAAGATTCGCCGGCCCCGGCAAGCACCAGCGAAGCCAGAGGTGTTAAGAGTCTATCGCCAGAAACTCGCAAGAGAGCCGAAAATCGTGGAGGGCGCCAGCAAACCGTGCAGGAGAAGGAAGGGGCCGGGGAAAGGGAGATACAGCGGCAAAAAGAGCAAAGCACGGAGAAGCAGCACGCGGAAGGTCTGGCAGACTCTGGTGCAGTTGCGGCGCGGTCTCCCCCACAAGAAGAAGCAGAGTCACCGAAACCACAGCCGACGGCAGTCAAAGAAGGTAAGCCAGAGGTCAATATACCTGCCATTGGCGGGTTTTACCGCGGCAGCGTTAAAGGCCCCGTTTGCCATAAAGTACGATGTCGGCGTTGTGAGCGAAAAATTGCAAAAGCTGGGTAACCGGTTTGTGGCTCCCTTCCCGACTCTGCTTGATCTGGAGTTGTCAAGAATCCCCGTTCTCTGTCTATCGTGGCTCTCTTCCAGGAGACGCAAGCGCTGACGCGTCGCCGAAGAGCCTGACGTCCGAATCGGGTAAGCGCCCCAGTTAGCGTGGTAGCAACCCACACTACCTGATCCAGTTTCTTTAATCTCGCAGCTGAAACACAACCAATGCCGTAAATTATTCATGCGCAGGCTGCTCTGCTGGGCATTTGTCAGGTAGAAATTCTCTCACTGCCGGAGCTGCCTTCTGCGGTCATCATATATAGTGGATTAGCTGCTGAGATCTCTTGCTTGTGGGAAGAATAGCCGTTTCATAAGCTGAATGTATACGCTCGTGGGAAGGGTCTACGTCAAACCCTTCACTTTGTCTAAATCACGAGCAAAGACACGTGGGTGTGGGCGCTCTAATGTATGTGCAATTTTCACAAAATGGGCGCCACACTGCGGGAACGCCGCGAACCAATCGCACGAGGGTTGCGGCGAGCGGAACCATGTCCCCAAGCCGCACGTAAACATTGGCCCAATATTGGCAGTGTGCCCACAAAGGCCGGTTTGACAAAGGGCCAGCCTTTCCAACATGCTTCCAATATTGGGCCGATGTCATGTGCTGCTATGGTCGTTTGCTTTGAAGCGCAGCTGACGGGCTCTTCTAATGGGATGGGTGGGCTGTTGTTGCAGGCATTCTGGAGGGTGATGCTAGCTTATGGTAGAGGTGAGTGGATGTGTGGGTTGGTGGTGGGCTTTTTCAATTGGCTTCTGATGGATGCATGCTTCTGGAGAGTGGAGATGGATCGGTGCTGTGCTCCTCTCACTCCTTCGCTGAAGCCTCGGCTTCGCCTTCACACGGTTTACGCTGTAGTAGGGTGGAGGGTTGAAATGAGTGGGTAGCGGGTGGAGCTTCACTCACCGCGGCTTCACACGCAGCCGTATGAGAGGATGTAGCCCGTATATTGCTCCAGCAATAAACCCCCAAGTGTTCAGGGTTAACTCAAAGCCCTATTTTTTTAATTTTTCGCGAAATAATAATAATAATAATTGGTTTTTTGGGGAAAGGAAATGGCGCAGTATCTGTCTCATATATCGTTGGACACCTGAACCGCGCCGTAAGGGAAGGGATAAAGCAGGGAGTGAAAGAAGAAAGGAAGACGACGTGCCGTAGTGGAGGTCTCCGGTATAATTTCGACCACCTGGGGATCTTTAACGTGCACTGACATCGCACAGCACACGGGCGCCTTTGCGTTTTTCCTCCATAAAAACGCAGCCGCCTATTGTGAAATTGAAGAAAATATTGTGTCCTTTTTTACTGGTCGTACCAAAGTAATATGCAACAGTCTCGCAAAGGAACAGCATTTCACAACTGCTAGAGAGGTGCTGTAAGTGGTAGGAATACTTCTACTTAGGTCAGGTAGTGGTCTCTGATTCGGGTCATGAGAGGGAACTAGAAGAATGGGGTGGAGCGCATATGGCAGGTTCTCTCAGATCATGAATAGCAGGTTACCAATATCCCTCAAGAGAAAAGTGTACAACAGCTGTATCTTAACCGGTGCTCACCTACGGGGCAGAAACGTCGCGGCTAAGGAAAAGGGCTCAGCTTAAGTTAAGCACAACGCAGCGAGCTATGGAAAGAAAAATGATCGGCGTAACGCTAAGAGACCGGAAGCGGGCAGAGTGGGTGAGGAAACAAGCGCAGGTTAATGACATCCTAGTCGAAATCAAGAGGAAGAAATGGGCTTGTCCAGGGCATGTAATGCGAAGGCAAGATAACCGCTGGTCCTTAAGGGTAACGGAGTGGATTCCGAGAGAAGGCAAGCGTAGCAGGGGACGGCAGAAGGTTAGGTGGGCCGATGAGATTAAGAAGTTTGCAGGCATAGGGTGGGTGCATGCTGGCAAAAGACAGGGTTAATTGGAGAGACATGGGAGAGGCCTTTGTCCTGCAGTGAGCGTAGCAAGGATGATGATTATGATGATGATGAATCATTTACAGTCACAGCAGGCTCTAACGAAAACAGCGCCAACACGTCACCAGGATTTCTTCACGATCTGCGGCTCAGAGGGCCTCGCTTTGCAGTTTTGTCATTTCAGTGAGTGGAATGTTCCTAGATAATTTAAACCACATTGTGTCCTTCACCGCGTTGAGGGGAATCTCATTTGAAGAGCATTTTCGCCCGGATCATCCTAGTTCTAATGGATACTTATTTCTATCAATTTAACAACTCCGCCCCACATAAAGTAGCAAACAAATCGTTGGAGGCACTCTTAACTGCCGGAAGACGAAAGCCGTTTGCGACTCATTGCACTGATTTGAAATTTTTACCCAAAGTATAGAAGCCACGTGACCTAGGCGGCGATGTAACGGACGACAGTCACCGCGAGTATGAGCCATTAAAGGCTTTCGCCTTAATATTTGGCTTAACTAAAGAATTCGGATTATTTGCAGGTAAACCAGCAGATAGCGAAGCCGCACCATCGACATCGATGAAAGAAAGCACTGGCACAGTGGAAGCGTAAGTGAGCTGTCACGTTATAATTTATAACTGACGCTAATTAGCGTTTTCCTTTCATGATTAGAATTAGTATTATCAAACGACACGTGCTGATGAAATATGAAGAAAGCAATCATGTCATTGATACCAAGGAAAGCATAGGGAAATGTTTGTGGTGTTGATAATTGTTAAATTAGCGGTGTAATAATTTTTTACCTGAAAGACAGTTATTACGACGTAGAGGTAGCCGAACTTGGTAAGGCACCGTACGCGAAATTCGGAGGTCCTAGGTTCAGATCCCACCGGCGGCATGTGGCTCTTTTTTCTAATCCTTTCTAATCGATTCTTTTTCAGGTAAAATGATTACGCTAGTCGTTTGCTACTTATTAACACCGCCAATAAAAAGATAATTCCCATGTGTGTTCCTTAGTTTCAGTGACTGTTTGCTTCCTTATACGTATGTCTTACGAACCCTTCATCATCCTTCCCTTGTCTGCTCACGTATTCATGACAGTTACTCTGTAAAGACGAAGCTACACAATGACGTTATGAACTTCCTTCCACATATTTCTTCGCTCAGCCAAAGATTTAATTGCAACAAAAAAGATTACTATATGTAGCATGCGGTGGAAAACTTTAAGAGGATACCTTAGTTGCATCCAAGCGCAAGCCAATATCTCTACAATAATTATTACAAATCATTGGAAAAATATGGTTGATGTGGCGCGTTGGGCAGGAATCTATCTATAAAACGCTGTGTCTTCTGAACTTACGGTAAATATTACGTCTCTTAGAATCGATGCTTCTTTGGAACGTGTTTCCTACCGCTCATTCCATCTCTAAGTTTCGTTGCTTGATCTTTGTTACTCTAATAAACATTTCATAAATTTATCGCCCATGCTTGGTTTTCGTCACTCCAGTATTTTATTGAAATAAATAAAACTGCCACAGGAACGGAGCTACCTCACTTTTCTAAAACTATTCTTCTCTTTTTTGTGCGGCTGCGTTTTTATGGAGGAAAAACGCTAAGGCGCCCGTGTGCTGTGCGATGTCAGTGCACGTTAAAAATCCCCAGGTGGTCGAAATTATGCCGGAGCCCTCCACTACGGCACCTCTTCGTCCTTTCTTCTTTCACTCCATCCTTTATCCCTTCCCTTACGGCGCAGTTCAGGTGTCCAAAGATATATGAGACAGATACTGCGCCATTTACTTTCCCCAAAACTTGTTATTATTATTATTATTATTATTATTATTATTATTATTATTATTATTATTATTATTATTATTATTATTATTATTATTATTATTATTATTATTATTATTATTATGCGTTTATTGCTCGTTTGCTCGAAAAACGATTTCCGTAAACGTTGAGTAGTAAATTGCTCGCTGCTTATGGCAGGAACTGTGATCTTGGGGGGAACCACGGGCCCGAAAGCATAAATGTATGCATTTCTTTCTGCCCGAATATCATTCCTAGAAGAGATCTGTTATTTTGAAGGCGACCGGGTCCCTATAAAAAAAAGGATAGAGTAATTGAACAGCAGGAGCTCGGGAACCAGCGCATAATCCCCCTCAATCTCTTTTTCAGCTCCAAGCGCCCCCATCCAACGCCCGTTGCTCGCAGCGTGGTCATCAGTGCTGCTGTGCTTTCCCTGTGCTGTGCTGGTGTGGCCATTATCGTTTGGTTTCAGGTACAGCCTTTATTCACCACATGCGAATTTACTTATTTTACCCGACGTAGAATATGCAGGAGGAGGTTTTAATTACTAAATAATAATCATAGACGAAATTATTATCGTGAGTTCACTACATAGAAGTGCCCACCTTCGCTTTCATGAACTTTTACGAATTTGGTGTGTTTTTTATTTTGACTTGCGCTGTTTGTGACATTTAGCTCGTGCACATTTTAATGAGTTCTCTGGCGAATAACCTGTTCTTTGAAAGATTGGATGAGGCCTGGTTGCGTTTGTTATCTTCAACTTGGCCTCACATTTCGACGGCACAATCTAATGGGCAAGTCGATTTGACATGTTAAGGCTAAAGAGTGCACCAGCAAACACACCAGCACAAGAGCCGGGCGTGTGTTCTTCCCTCGTCGATGTGCTGGTATACGCTGTCTCGCCTTAAGATATCACATTTTGAGCCCCGTATTTTAGGCCTAACACAGAAAGCACAACGCTACTCCATTCTGCACAAGCGATATGAAAGTTGCATGTACCCTGTATCTTTCCTCGAAACAGGTGGACTACGTGGAGGTGCGTGTCAAAACTGGTAGCGCCGTGCGCGGATACCGGGCTTTCATACGCAACCGCTGGGTTTACACCTTTCTTGGAATCGAGTACGCACAGCCCCCTGTCCACAACCTGCGCTTCAGGTGAGGATCCACAGATGGCACTACAGTCGCGCGCGTACCTAGCGTTCTTGTAAATCCAACGAATAACAGTCATATGCGGAACTATCGCTGTAGTTGTGGGAAAAATTTAACCGCAGTTACAATTAATGGTATGTTACGTTCATCGTTGCGCGTTCGGCTCCCCCTCACACCAACAATGCCCTGCGCATGCGCGAACGGGGTCCGGTAAACCGGTATACGTCTCCGGTAGTACGTCTCCGGTATGCTAAAAACGTCTCCGCCGCTGGCGTGACCGTGGAGTTGGAGACGTTGAAGCACGTACTGGGGTACGGGCGCGGCCTGATCCTTGCATTACTATTGGCTAGTGGCGAGCGACTGGTCTTTCCGCCAGCAGAAATCTGTTCCGAACTGACCACACAAATGGCCCGCCGCGGTGGCTCAGTGGTTAGGGCGCTCGACTACTGATCCGGAGTTCCCGGGTTCGAACCCGACCGCGGCGGCTGCGTTTTTATGGAGGAAAAACGCTAAGGCGCCCGTGTGCTGTGCGATGTCAGTGCACGTTAAAGATCCCCAGGTGGTCGAAATTATTCCGGAGCCCTCCACTACGGCACCTCTTCTTCCTTTCTTCTTTCACTCCCTCCTTTATCCCTTCCCTTACGACGCGGTTCAGGTGTCCAACGATATATGAGACAGATACTGCGCCATTTCCTTTCCCCAAAAAACCTATTATTCTGACCACACACGCCACCGGCATTTCCGGCGGAAAGTCAGCCTCACAGACTTGATTCGCCCGCTCTTGACGTATGACTGACTGCAGCCGACTTTCTTCCATGATGAGTCCTGTACCTGACCAAACGAGTTCGATGAAAACCACTACAACCGATGTGCAGGGTGTGTTATATCAAAGAAACAATCCATTTGTAAGTGTTCATATAAAGGCTCATATCAGGCGTGACAGCCAGTTGACTAGCCGCTGATACGTTAACCATACAATATTACAAAAGACCGAATTAATGGGGTATACAATAATAATAATAACTGGTTTTGGGGGAAATGAAATATCGCAGTATCTGTGTCATATATCGTTGGACACCTGACCCGCGCCGTAAGAGAAGGGATAAAGGAGGGACTGAAAGAAGGAAGAGGTGCCGTAGTGGAGGGTTCCGAAATAATTTCATCCACCTGGGGATCTTGAACGTGCACTGACATCGCACAGCCACGGATGCTCAATGCACAGCACACGGACGCCTTCGCGTTTTGCCTCCAAAAACGCGAAGGCGTCCGTGTGCTGTGCGATGACGCCGCATACCGAACAGTGTCATCCACATTAATGTCCCCCCCTTGCTGTCCCCAGACAACCGCTGCCGGTCGTCGAGAACTCTTCGGTGATAACGGCGACTTCCAAGGGCCCCCCGTGTCCGCAACGGGACTGGTTCGCGGCCAAAGTAGGCACCGACGGGGGCTGGCAGGGAGCCGAGGATTGTCTGCACCTCAACCTGTGGACTCCCTGCATTCCCAACGCGGAGAAGGCTGACAAGTGCGGCAAGCCGGTGCTCATCTTCCTTTTTGCCGAAGGCTTCCAGACGGGCAGCAACACGCGCTTCGACGGCAGCCTCCTGGCAGCCACGGGAGACGTGGTCGTGGTGGCGCCAAACTTCCGCCTGGGGGTCCTCGGTTTCTTCCACAGGGGTGAGCCTCTGTACCAGGGTTCAGTTCGCCTCGTGGGCAGCATTGACAAAACCTTTAGAGCGAGACTTCCGATTTCGATGTGGATGAGACAGTGACCTTCAGTGCCTCACAAGGTCAAACCGAACTTAACAGCGTGGTGGCATGGTCCAAGCTATTGTAGTATGAGTGCGTAATCATGTGACTATGACCATTGGGTACCTGACTTTGACCTGTGACCTTGACATTTGATTTTATACAATGGCCATCGCATCGACAGTCACCTCCAATGCCTCACAAGGTCAAACCAAACTTAAATGCGTGGTGCATGGCCCAAGCTATCGTAGTAGGACCACGTGATCATATGAATGACCAATGGGTACCTGACCTTGACATTTCATGTAGGATAGTGGAGAGCACGCTTAAGAAAGCTTTCGCTCGTATAGCTAGGTTCAAACCACGCTGAACCCCAGCCAATTTTTTCTTCCAAGAGCCAGTATGCAGGAAAAGTCAAATCAAGCACGAAAAACGCATTTAATGGGCTTATTTCAGCGCATTCACCACGTTATGTGTATTTTTCACAAAGGAAACTCGCAAAACATTCTACAAGACGTCTTTTTTAGCATACCGGAGGCGTATTAGCGGAGGCAATAATAATAATTGGTTTTTGGGGAAAAGAAATGGCGCAGTATCTGTCTCATATATCGTTGGACACCTGAACCGCGCCGTAAGGGAAGGGATAAAGGAGGGAGAGAAAGAAGAAAGGAAAAAAGGGGTGCAGTAGTGGAGGGCTCCGGAATAATTTCGACGACCTGGGGATCTTTAACGTGCACTGACATCGCACAGCACACGGGCGCCTTAGCGTTTTTCCTCCATAAAAACGCAGCCGCCGCGGTCGGGTTCGAACCCGGGAACTCCGGATCAGTAGTCGAGCGCCCTAAACCACTGAGCCATCGGGGCAGGGCAATGTACCGGTTTACCGCATGCCTCCTGTGCATGCGCATGCTCAGGAAGCGTCCGGTAAACCGGTATAAGTATGCGCTGATACTTCTCCAGCATGCTTAAAACACCTATAAGCGACGTGCTGCGGCGTCCGCGTATGCAGACGGCTTGGAGATGCCGGGCAACCTCCCGCTACACGACCAGCAAGTGGCGCTGAACTGGGTGCAGCGCAACGTGGAGCGCTTCGGCGGTGACTGGCACAACACGGTGCTGATGGGCGCTGCCACGGGCGCCTGGGCGCTAGGGGCCCACCTGCTCGCCTACAGCCCCTACTGGCGCTCGCGCCCCTTGCGTATGCTGTTGCACAGCGAGTCTCCGTTCCGCAGGCACGTTAATACTAAAAATTAATGTGGATTAGCTCAGCTAATCCAGGATATACAAGGCGAAAGTTGTCGGCGTTCACTGTGTTCATTGGTGTTTGCGTTGACAATGTTCTAGGCGGCGATGACTTTGAGCAAAGGAAGGGCGCAGAACTGGCTCCCTGGATATGCGGACGCCTCATTGGTGCTTTGATACATGTGCCGGTGGTGAGAGATGTGGCCGGAATGCATTAGCGCTGACAGCATTGTGGCTGACATGCGGCACTACAGCAACAGCTAGGCCGCAGCGTTCATTTGGTGATCAATATCTCGCGATCAACCATTAACTGCATGCCACCTCCCAGGGTGGCAGGGAGGGCGCGCTGCCTATCCAGTGTGCGGAACGCAAAACACGCTTTTGCAGTTGGACACCAACGCCACGTAGATGAAAACAAGATTGAGGTCCCCACTGACCCACGGAGCCGGTTGTGCGCCTTTCCTTTCGTGAAAATGAACGGCCCGTGAAAAGTTGTCAACGCCAATGAACTCTATGTACGCGGTCGGCTCACTTGTTTTGCTTGGTTTTTGAGGAAAGGGAATGGCACAGTAACCGTCTCACATATCTCGGTGGACACCCGAACTGCGCCTTAAAGAAAGGGATTAAGGAGGGAGGGAAAGAAGAATATAATAATAATTGTTTTTTGGGGAAAGGAAATGGCGCAGTATCTGTCTCATATATCGTTAGACACCTGAACCGCGCCGTAAGGGAAGGGATAAAGGAGGGAGAGAAAACTGAAAATTGAAAGTTGGATTTTGAGGAAAGGCGCGGCGCTGCGCAGCGGCGGAACACCTGTGGCTCGGTGCTACCAGTGGCGCATGCGCAGTAGTGACTAGGGAGCGAGAGAGAAATATCCGCGGCGAGGCATCTTGTGATGTGGTGTGCCTTCTCGGAGCACCGCCACGGAGAAATCGCAAGTTCGCGGCCAGTAAAGCTTTCGCTCTAAAACTTGGGGCGTTCTTAAAGTGTGCTGTGCGATGTCAGAGCACGTGAAAGATCCCGGGGTGGTCGAAATTATTCCGGAGCCCTCCACTACGGCACCTCTTCTTTCACTTCCTTTATCCCTTCCCTTACGGCGCGGTTCATGTGTCCGTCGAGATGTGAAACAGATACTGCGCCATTTCCTTTCCCCCAAACCAATTTTCATTTTTTCTTAACTTTTATTTAGTTACTCTAGTTATGGCATTCGGCTGCTGAGCCTGGAGTGGTAAGATGAAGTCCCGGCAGCAGCGTCTGCAGATATTTGAAATTATTCGGTAGCCCTCAACTGCTGCGCCTTTTCCCCTTTCTTTCCTTCATTCTCTCACAGCGCGCGTGAGGTGTCCGCCGAAAGTGAGACAGATACTGCGCCTTTCCTTTCCTCAAAACCAGTGAATGCAGAGTACCCGGGCTCGAACCCAACAGCGGCGGCCGCGTTTCGATTGAGACGAAATGCAAAGGCGCCCGTGTGCTGTGCGATGTCAGTGCGCGTTAAAGATCCCCAGGTGGTTGAAATTATTCCGAAGCCCTCGTCTACGGCACCTATTTCTTTATTCATTCCCTTCAGTTCAAGTGTCCGCCGATATGTGAGAGAGATACTGCGCCATTTCCTTTCCCCAACACACAATGTTCCAATTTTCTTTGTCATGCGTACCACACACCATGCCTCCCTTCCAGAAAAGAAAATGAAGCGTCACTGGTCAGTGCATGCGTTGCTCCTGGCTCGCCAGTTCAAATCACCCAAGGCTACGCGGCAGAGCACCCGCAAAACTCAGAAATGCAACGCAATGTACGCTGCGTACTCCGTTCAGGACATTTAAGATTCGTCATCATTAACCACATAAAATCAATTACAAAATAAAGGCCTTCCCCACCGATCTCCAGTGGACGGACGGACGGACGGATGGATGGATGGATGGATGGACGGACGGACGGACGGACGGACGGACGGACGGACGGACGGACGGACGGATGGATGTATGGATGAATGGATGGATGGATGGATGGATGGATGGATGGATGGATGGATGGATGGATGGATGGATGGATGGATGGATGGATGGATGGATACGGCTGAACCCTTTAAATCGGGCGGTGGCTCAAACCACCTAGCCATGCCTTATGAAATTTTACCAATACGCCAGCCGCGGGCTCCTCGTAGCGGCAAATTTGCATCCGCCCGATTATCTTCAGCCTGGACGACGTATTGCCTCCCTTGTTATCACCATCAGTGCAACTACGTCCACTACAAATGGAAAGACTGTCCCATTTTCCTCCAGGTAACGCCTCCCTTGCTTTGTCATACCTACTCTATCTCGCCACAGACCACTGGTAGTTGTAAACTCTATCATCCCAACATATCGATCAGGCACGATCGCGTGACTTGGCGGCATGCTCAGTTATTCTGCGGGAACCCTGTCTTGGGACGTGTGCAGGGTCTTCTCGGCCAGTCCATACGCGTTCTCCGAGGCAGTGGGATGCCGCCAGAACAAGAGCTCCGCGAAGTGCCTCACCGAGGTTCCCCTGGAGACTCTGCTGGAGGCGGGGCGCAGTTTTGCCTTCGGCCCTAACTACGAGTCCCGGGAGCTGCCGCAGCCGCCCTGGCAGATGGCACGCCGCTTTCAGAACAACGACAACAAAGAGGCGAGTGCAACCACCACTCTGCATCGTTGTTTCTTTCTACTAGTGTATGCCGTGACTTTTGCAGAGCAAACGGCGTCGCATGTCGCAACTAAAGAACGTATGCCATCATTTAATTAGCAGCGGTAGGTTGCACCGGATATTTGGGCTTGAAAGCTTGCGCTAGAGAATGGAAAATAGTTCTGAAGTAGCTGGTTCGATTCTGTGGTCTAGGACAGCTTGAACAAAAGATACAGGCGGCGTAGGGAAGCGGCAAACATCAATTACATTTAGGTACGCCAGCTTGAACGATAGGTGTCAGGCAGAGTTGGGATGCGAAGAAGATAAATTTCACTTCGATAGGCAAGCTGTGGGGTTGACATGGGGAGATAAGTACGTTCTCCCCACTCAATCGCGGCTGACACGGTTCAAAGCCGCCTGGACCCCACCCCGTGATCGCGTACGCTACCGAGCGCACGCCGACCACGGCGGGCCTTGCTCTGGGGGAACAAAGGAACGACACATTGGCTGACACAAACAGGCATTTATTGCTACAGAAACAATAACGCCAGCTAGCAACAAGGTACGCTAATGAATCAAGGACGTCCGACTCACCAGCAAGGTTCCGAGCGAATGTTCGCCCGCGCTAGGGCAAGGGATATAAACTCCGCAGGCCGGACGGGACGAGTACGGGAGCCTGTCTCCCCGTCGCTTCTTCGCCCCGTCGGCGAAGAGCGGAGACCCGAGCGACGCGTCCGCTCAGGGTGATTATCCCGGCCCAAGAGAGCCCATCTCCCGCGGGCAGGCTTCAGCAGTCTCCCGCGCAGCGACGCTGGCGCCCTCTCTTGCCAGTTAATGTAACTGACAACGGAATCCGCTCAGCCTCGAGGTGAGACCGCCGCTGCACGGTGCCTCGCGGGAAAGCAAACTCAGGGGGCTGCAGGGCAGGTCCCCACATCCCCCCAACCTTAAATAGACCCACGCGCCTGAAAGTACATGCTATGGAGGAGTCTCCTGGTCTTCATGTCTTTGAGGCACGTCTTGCAGCGGAGGTCACGCCGACAGCGTCCACGCAGACTTCCGCGGTATTCCGAAGGCGGCGTGAAGGTCTCCGCTGGGACGACTCGTATGGCCCGCGGACTACCGTGTCCGCAGGCCCGCGAATCGAAGGCCGGTGGGAAAACTGCAGGCCAGGATCCTGCAGTAGTCGCCAGGGCAGCAGCAGCCGGAGGTGACTGCTGACTGGTCTCGCCACAGCTGCCCCGGATGGATGCGGCGAACAGGATACAGGCCGCTCCGTCGCAGCAGGTGGCAGCGAGACGATGTGCACCGGTCAGCAAGCCTGGGTGGCTCCACCGGATCTGCAAAATTGTCGAAACGCTCTCGGCGTGCCTTTAACGTAGGTCACGGGAGGGGAAACGGCATCCGCAAGGGCCTCGTGGCACAATGCCTAACTTGCTAGCAAAACGTGTCGGCGGCTGTGCAAACGCAAAGTTCGAGTGAACAAAGCCCTTTCTTGAGTTGAACGAGACTGCTCAGTTCGTGCGAGGTTGCAAAAAAAACGGACGGGCAGCAAAGTGCGCCCCCTCTCAGCGTCACGGTCCGGTGGTCATGTCTCTTTTAATGTGGTGCAGGCAGCTCCGAAAAGCCTCAGGCCTAACGACCACTCCTACAACGACCGTGACCACAACAAAGACCCGAAACGGGTTTTGTGCGCGCAGCCGCGAGGAGACATCAGCTTTGTGGGGTGGTCCTACCCCGCTCACTGCACAAAGCAGCTTCTGAGCGGTCGGCGCCCACCGTATCGGACGGTGTCGGAGCGCCCGGTGCCGAGCTGCAATACCAGCGAGCTCGTAGCGGCACCCGTGGCCCCAGGCCACCCGGCTCCCGGAGCCGCGACTCCCAGAGTCGAAAAAGAGATAGTAGAGAAAATATGTACAGAAACTCGGACCACCCACGCGGCTTCCGTACTCACTCGCTTCGGGCTCGGCGACTCCGCGGGCGCTAGGCCTCGAACTCCCTCGATGCGGACCAAGTCATTCTCACGAAGAAACTCCAGGGAAAAAAATGTGCTGAGCATGTCGAAAAGTTCAAACATGCTGCAGCGCAATACACCTCGCACTCAAGAAAGCATGCCGCAGGTCCTAGCGATCAAAATTCACTCTAGGCCTAGCACTTGTCAAGTCCGGACAAAGAGCGTTCCTCGAACCGAACCGACAGTCGTCCAATGTTCCAAGAGCAGGCCCCACGTTGGGCTGCCAGATGTGGGGTTGACCTGGGGAGATAAGTACTTTCTCCCCACTCAATCGCGGCTGACACGGTTCAAAGCCGCCTGGACCCCACCCCGTGATCGCGTACGCTACCGAGCGCACGCCGACCACGGCGGGCCTTGCTCTGGGGGAACAAAGGAACGACACATTGGCTGACACAAACAGGCATTTATTGCTACAGAAACAATAACGCCAGCTAGCAACAAGGTACGCTAATGAATCAAGGACGTCCGACTCACCAGCAAGGTTCCGAGCGAATGTTCGCCCGCGCTAGGGCAAGGGATATAAACTCCGCAGGCCGGACGGGACGAGTACGGGAGCCTGTCTCCCCGTCGCTTCTTCGCCCCGTCGGCGAAGAGCGGAGACCCGAGCGACGCGTCCGCTCAGGGTGATTATCCCGGCCCAAGAGAGCCCATCTCCCGCGGGCAGGCTTCAGCAGTCTCCCGCGCAGCGACGCTGGCGCCCTCTCTTGCCAGTTAATGTAACTGACAAGGGAATCCGCTCAGCCTCGAGGTGAGACCGCCGCTGCACGGTGCCTCGCGGGAAAGCAAACTCAGGGGGCTGCAGGGCAGGTCCCCACAAAGCTTGAATGATAGGTCAAAGACAGCGTAGGGAAGCGAACACGGTCGATTCCATTTGGGTATGTTAGCTTCAATGATAGGTCACAGGCAGCGTAGGGAACAAGATCGATTCCATTTGGAAATACGCCAGCTTGAATAGATCGCAGGCAATGAGGGATGAGAACAAGATGGATTCCATTTGGGTATACGCCAGCTTGAATAGATCGCAGGCAATGACGGATGAGAACAAGATGGATTCCACTTGGGTAGAAAAGCTTCAACGATAGGCCACAGGCAGCGTACAGATACGAATAAGATGGATTCCATTTGGGTAGGCAAGCTTGAAGGATTGGGCATAGACAGCGTAGGGAAGCGAATATGATCGATTCCGTGAACACAGCGGTGGCCTAGTGGTTTAGGAATCCGCCTCGCATGCGAGGTTCGATCCCCAGTGCCACTGGGTAATCACCGGTGATATACACTGAATACAAGCTTTCCCCTGACCTGGTGCTCGGCTGATATGGAGTGAAATGGTTAAAAAATAAGTCTGGCGCCACCTTGTGTAGACGAACATATGGTGTGTCATGGCACTCTTTGGCTAAAGGTTCCTTTGCACCATAAAATGTCATCATCATCATCATCATCATCAAGATTTATTCTAATTGCTAGGCCAGCTTGAACGATGAAACAAGCGATTTAGGAAGCAAACAAGATGATTCCGTTTGGGTATAGGAGCGTGCTTATCTTGTGTTTGTCGCGTTCAAGGATGAGTATGTTAAAGGTTCTGTGAGTGGTGGTGTTATGTCCAGCTCTTCGTCTGTAAATCCCCAGATACAGTAAATAAGACAACGCTTATCGACAACAAGATGACTTAAAGCCAGAGAAGTCACTTAAACACGCAAGTTCAGGATTCAGAGTTGATGTAGAGTAAAAGTCAATAAAACTTTCACTTAAAAAATTCTAAAGCTAGGTTTGCCGGCTTTTTGCATTCATAAGCGAAAGCTGTTGTAGATTTGGTTCAGCCGTGTAACTGCATTCAGAATCACGAAGGTAGCTATGTCTTTTTTTTCCTAGGAAAAACACTAACGGTATGGTCAAGCCGTTAGCTGATCATTACGCTAGCCTTCAGCATCACATCAATACTGCAGAATCCGAGCACCGAGCAGACAAGAATATGGAAATGAGGGGCTTGTTACGAAGTACTATAGGGAACAAAAGCTTCCAGAACGCTAGATAGGCAACCAATTCGCATAGTCCTGTTAAGAGCCGATGGCTCTTCCCAAACTTGTGGGTTAGGAGGCTAGTCTCAAATGTTAGCGCAACTGGAACCGGGCAGTAATTGGCAGACATAGCTAAACTGCCGTACTCGCATCCTGGGGACTAATTCCCGATAGCACAGCGATGATTACCGTTACCGGGAACACAGGTGCGCGCGTATTCCGCCTGCATCACGTCACTGACACGTTGTGTGTTATAGACCGCGTCACTGGCTAAGGAAGCTTTCTTGACCCCGGAGGAGGTTTCTAGAATCTCACGGTTTCTTATCCCGGTACAATGGCAAACAAAATAATAATAATTGGTTTTGGGGGAAAGGAAATGGCGCAGTATCTGTCTCATATCGTTGGACACCTGAACCGCGCCGTAAGGGAAGGGATAAAGGAGGGAGTGAAAGAAGAAAGGAAGAGGTGCCGTAGTGGAGGGCTCCGGAATAATTTCGACCACCTGGGGATCTTTAACGTGCACTGACATCACACAGCACACGGGCGCCTTAGCGTTTTTCCTCCATAAAAACGCAGCAGCCGCGGTCGGCAGCAAAAAACACCCACCCGCGTATTCACGGCAACAGTGGCCACGTGTCTGGTGTCTCTTGTTCTGTCTCATCCTCGTCTCTAAACACAGATGGCTCCAAGCTTGTCCCACTGATCAAACCTCCCTGTGCAGGTTCTGTTGGGAACGGTGTTCAACGAGGGCTCGCCGCTCTTCGAGATCCTGGCGCAAGAGGGCGACGAGAGCGACTCGTACATGCGCATCGCCCTGCGAGAGCTGCTCACGACGTACGGCGTCGACAACCCGGCCAAGCTGGTGGACCTGTACGCGCAGGGTTCCTGGGGCTCGCCGCGTGGCTCCAACATGTCCTGGGCGCACCAGCTGCTGGGCGACGTCCTATTCGAGTGCCCGGTCCTCAGCTTCGCAGACTACCTCAGCTCCCGCAAAAACCGCGTCTACGTTTACCGCTTTGACCACAAGGTGGCGTCACTTAAACTTTACTCCATTCCTCGTGATCAAGAAAAAAAGTTGAAGGGGCGTTCGTGTCATGTGATATAGCTAAAGCACGAGCTGTACATGCAACAAGGATGTGAGAGATATAGAGCGTGACAAGAGAATAGACACCGTCAGCATACCGTGTACCGGTTACCGTTACCGGAGTACACGGAGCCCGCACGCCATCAGGTCGTATGCTCACGTCGCCTTGAAGGCGCCAGGTACCCGGCAGCTGCGCGCAGGCTTGCCGCATTGGGACCAATCAGCGCGTGCGCATTGGCGATTGATTTACGGGCTCCTGGTAACGGTAACACGGGATGCTAAAGGTGTCTATGTCCGGGTCTTGGGTGACCTGTGTGCGTGATCGTCGCCATGGAGTTTTTTAAAAAGGATTCTGGAGAGCACTCGTACGCCATGCGGCAGGCCTCCTGGAACCAAGCACTGTCGAAGCCTTTCTGTTTCCGCCAAATTCGGCTCCACGTGAAGCCCATAAGACGCGCCGCGGACTGTCACCGAGGCCGAATTTCTCGCTTTTTTTTTATTAGGCTTGAAACTGTCGTGTCACTACACTCCCTCCTTAGTTCTTCCATGGCCTTGACCCATGGGGCGTGGTCACGTGCCCTTGCTTTCTGATTCCGCTATTTCGTGGTGCAGTAGACCACGAGATGGTAGAGGTTGGGGGAAGCCTACAACAGCAAGCGTATAACAGACCTAGGACTATACGCCTAGCTCTCTCGGGGCAAATAGGTTGCAGTGGTACCCATAGGAAATATTCATGTGGTGTCACCAGCCCCACTTGACAGCCATGTCATCGTGCAGAGGATGGCACGGTTAGTGCAGTTTCTGCGGTAACCATAGAATACGTCTCGCCATGGTGTTCAGTGAAGCGTTTTTTACAGGCAGTCAGAGTAAAAGCATTAGAAGATTAAAAACGCCAAGCTCCTTGGATTGCCTGTGGTTTCAGCCATTCCAAACACTGTCTCGACCTGGTGGGAGATTGTCTTGGCATTGAGTTCACTGAAGCATATTTTTGGAATATCCAAGAAGTTTGCAACTTTTAATCTTCTTATGTATTTACTCAGGCCGGCTAGTTCTGCAAGCAATAGAGTACTCTTCGCCTCAGCCGTCCCTTCTCGCAGATAGGCAGGGGTCGATTCAAGACAAAATTTTCTCACTGCATTACTGTACCCGTTTACATGTTCCAGTTTATCTCACTGTAGCTTGTATGCATTCAGCATATTTAGTGGCTTTCATACATTGGTTGTCAAAATTAGTTCCCGGCTGCATCATTATCAGCCAGACTACATCCAATGCAAGACGAAGGCCTCTCCCTTACCTTTTAATTAACCCGTCCTGTACCATGTGCGGCCACTCTATCCCCGCAAACTTCTCAATCTCGTCCGCCCACCTAACCTTCTGCCGCCCCTGCTACGCTTCCCTTACCTTGAAATCCACTCCGTTACCCTTATGGAAAATTGGTTATTTGCCTTCGCATTACATACCCTGCCCAAGCCCATTTCTTCCTCTTGATTTCCCGCCAGAACAGGATTTGGCTACCCTGGTGCAGTACCTGGCCACAACCTTCTATGAGCAAACCAATTAACCCTAGGCCACCATGTTTGTTCCCGGCTACATCAAACATAAAGTAAATTAGATCTTAATTGCAGTATACGGACGTTATGAAATATGTCACATCGGGTACAAGGTGGTACTCATACTCTAATAATTCTGACACTTTTCAGCCGTCGTTTTCCAAGTTCCCTAAACAACCCGGAGCCAGTCGCCTCGAAGATATCGATTTTATCTTTGGAACTCCGATTCAGCAAGACCGCGGGAATCCGTGGGAGAAGGCGCTGAGCAGGCGGACAATGGAAATAGTGTCGTCATTCATCAAGAGCGGGTAATTTTTTTCTTAATTCTTCATTCATCACTTGAACGCTAATGTGAGGACACGAATCATTTGTCCGCTTTACAAACAATAAATGTATACGAATAACGCCACGGCACTGGATAGGAGAAAATGCTCACCCGAAGCAAACGAACTGCTCAGCTAAAAGGTATAGTGTTCCGAGCTGATAATTAACTGTCCAGTCCCTAAAAACTCGCTTATAACGTCATTTTTACAGCTCCCAACAGACTTTTTAGTTTATTTCCTCAGCTTCTACAGAGAGATGTTAAAGTGGAAAGAGAAATGCGCAGTAGGCCAGGCAGAGGAAAATTATAGGTAGCAGCCCTGCACTGGGGAACTAAAAATTTGAAATCCTGTAAGAGTGGAGGGCAGGGTGAAGCAACAATGCATTACAAAAAGACAGCCGTGCTGTAATCTTCCGTTCGTTTATATATGTCCATGCATTCTTACGGATCACAAGCGCCATCGGTTAAAGCGAATGACGATTGTGCATTGGCAGCCGCGGTAAACAATGATGGTATACGTTATGCTAAAACTAGCGACCTTTAGCACAGCGTGTGCGGTTACCACTTACCGCCGAAGTGCATGCGCAGATCTCCCTACAGCGTCAGGTACCGGCAACTGGCGCCACCTGGGCATGCGCACTGGCGACACGTGGTGACACTGGTGAGTGGCAGCGCGGTCCGGGTTCAGATCAGCGGACCGGATCGCGGATGGTCCGCACGTTAGTGTGGTTATCGTGACACGTGACCAAGCATCCGCGAGTCGGTCCGGACGTCGAGCATTCACATGAATGTAGTGAACAATCCGCGTGTACTGTCTCCCCCAGCGTGCTAGCGCCATTTACGCGGCTCCGAAAACTCTGGTACCTAGTTTCAACATGGACGCCGAGCGAAAGCGTCGCCTCGCTGTACTGGCTGTAGTTACTGAAGTATCTGAGGACGACGAGGAAGCCTTCACAGCTGAAAAGCAGTTATGATGGACCAAGCCATGTTAGCGCCATGTTGAGGTGGTCAGCGTGTTCAATATTCCATGTTGTAGGTTGGCAGCTCTCAACGAGCGCCAAAAACATGACGTTTGCTTCATCACTGAGCACTTGCTTTCGAACTTCACTCATATTATCAGAAACAACAAAGCAAAGCGGGCACTCACGCACACGCTCAAGCACACATAACGACACAGTGCAGCAAATACGGAGTGAACCACGCAGTGAACAAACAAGAAAAGGGGGACACAGAACGCTGAAAATACGGTGAAAAGCGCACCAAAACGAAAGGCGCCAGCATGGAGCAAAGCAGTCTTCATTCCGAGCATTCGAGCCAACGTTGACAGACCTGGAAGCATAAAAGAGCACAAACAATCTCGGTCCACCACCAAGCCCGCGGATTGAATAAGGCGCTCGCCTTTTCCATCCTGTCCACGGTCCGGGCCCGCAAAAGACTGCGCCGCCCGCTCAAGGTCGCTCAAAGCTGTGACGTTCTTATCATGTGGCACGCGGACAGCGCGCTGACGTGCACGGACCACCCGCGATCCGTTCCGCCCGTCTGAACCCACTGGGCCTAGTTGCAGTTAGAGTGCGCCTACAGGCAATCTACGCATGCGCAGAGAGCCCTTCATGGTTTAATAGGTGGTGGCGCCCCAGTTTCCATCCGCCAGAAACATCACTTCCCAGAAAAGTGGAGATCTTTAACAAGTGTGATTTACAGTACTCTAGGCAGCAAGGCTAAAGGCATTGTCAACTGTTTCTGCAGGGAGCTACCAATAGTGGATGGCAAAGAATGGCCGCTCTACAACGTGAGCTCAAGACAACGCGTCTCCATCACGCTCGACGGAGAACACATTCTTGCCGAGGACTCGGTCAGAAAATGCTACCGATTAAGCGAATCGTTTATGCCTGAACTGACGATGAGCAAAAGTCATTAGGCAGTTTTTGCGCAATGCGCACCTATGTACCATGGCGAAGTTAGCAGTGGCTTTGCTGCTGCCAGTTTTCCTGATTTTGTTTTGACGCTACTGAAGATTTTCGCAGCGGCTGTTTTTCTTCACAGAGTTTCAGCGCTTTAGCTAAGATACTGAAATTGCTCAATGTATACGTTAAAAAATATAACTGCTGCTCCCCGATTTGACGGAATGTTTGTTGCACCGTGCCCACATATATTGGTCGATTGAGGAACCTATCACAAGAGTTGGTAGGGCTCTTGGGAGTAGGTTTCTTACCTTCAGTAATGCATTTTGCGACAGCGAAACAAATTTTGCCCCAACATCAACATATATTGTGTTCGCAGTGATGTAAAGACTGACGCCGCCAATTGTAATCCACTACCACCCTTCAGTGTTTTGCTTGTAGGGTGTTACAGTAAAAAAATACTGTGCCACGCTGCGGTGGTGCTGCGAATTATAGTCTAAAGGCTGGTTCACATATAAGCGACTGAGCAGCACATCGCGGCCGAAAAAAACTCGTCGCTCTTGCCGCCCTCGGAACAAGTTTTTGCACAGCGGCGCCAGGAATAGCGAGTGTTTTTGCTTGCATGCGAAACAGGCGTAAAGAGATTCGGCAACACACGAAAGCATTTGTTTGCTCCTTTGCGAGTGCTTTGTCGGTGTATTCAGATGTTGTTCTCATAGTTTCACATAAAAAATATTGGCAAATATCACGACATAGACACCACACAATGCGGCAGCGCCGCGATCCCATTTACGAACTCCCCCGGCAGATTCGCACTGCTTAGCAAGCACTTCCGGGTTGTTGTCCCCTGAACGTGGCAAAAAGAAAGCTCGGCAGCACTGCTGCGTGCCTTCTGTACGTCAACGAGATGGAAAAGCTGGGAGGTATCATTTCATTGCTGAACCACTGCTAGCAGCCCGAAGAGAAGGCAGCTTTGGGTGAAGAAAGTGCGGACTGGCAAGCAGGTCTGTCAAATGCAACGTCACTGCCTTTCCCGAGTTCTTTCCTTCCTCCATGCCAAAGACAGAGCCCTCGGTACGGTTGCCATCTTTGCTCGAGCTTGGCGCCACCTATAGTTAGCAAAAATTGCTAATACCATCCTGAATATACAGTAGGAGCTCATTTTATGCCAGCCGATATAATCAGCGACGCCTGTAAGACAACAGAACTTAAACAGTGCATTGGAAAGTATGCAAGCAGGCAGTTTTAGCATAACGGGAGACGTACCAGCATAGATGCATACCGGATTAGCCGGGTACTAGCTATGCATGCATAGTACGAGATGAGCATACCCACTTGTCCATTGTGCATGCGCAATATAGACGCGTACCGGATTAGCCGGGTACTAGCTATGCATGCGTAGTACGAGGTGAGCGTACCTGCTTGTCCATTGCGCATGCGCAGTTGGCAACCAGCTGGTCCTACGCACATACACATTAGTTTGTGTGCACTACGCTGGCACTCTGTTACCAGCGTATAAGTCGTTTCTCAACTCGTTGCCAAGCTCAAGCGAAAGCGCAGCACAGACTGCCAAGGCAGTGCCTTGCGCTAAGACTTCTACCTGGTCAGTGGGAGCAAACTACACCTTGCGTATGCAGAAAGCCCAAGCACTAGTCCGGAATGCAAGCATAGCGCCAGCTGATGGAGCAGACTTGCACTCACACGTTCCAACAAGACTTTGTAGTCCACTCACCGGCACCACTAATAAACTATTAACAAATGTTTGTAATGCTTTAGCTGATTAGATGTGACCAATGCAAAAATGTTTTGAAAGTGTTCTAGCTAATTAACAAAATAAATGACCATTACATATGAAAGTAACCAAGCCCGTTTTCTAACTTAGGCTTAACCACTCCCCTGTAATGCGAAGCCGTAATGGTAACAAATGACTCGCTCCCACTGTAGAGAATGACCTTAAAAAAAATTGGCGGTGGTTTAGCTCTGGTTAAACCTGGAGTGACGCGATAGCTACAGCTGGCTGAGTGGAACTTGGTCACGTGACCAACCACGTGATCAGCCACGGCACCGCGCCGCCGGCAGCTGCTCCGCACCACGCTGAAGGCTCGAAATGCTACCGTAATGTAGCTATCGCTACAAAAATATAAAAGTTTCTTAGTCAGCCCTGTAAACTAAATGTCAATAACTAGCAGCAATGCACATGCACATCCTTTAGTGCCAGTTTAACGGTTGAAAAGTGTGGAAGGAAAAACGTTCACACTGTCCAAAATGCAACATCACTGAACACAAGGACATTATGATCAGTATATGCAAGATATTGATGGCAAAGCAAACTGTATGTATGTGCTGCATTTGGCAGGTAAAATTCACAAACTATGAGCCATCAAGTGTCATCAGTTAACCTGGCCCCCTAACAATAGTTGAACACGAGCTCATTGGCAGCAGATTAACAGTTGATAATCTTGTGGAATATGGCAGATAAACACCACAGACCAAACAGACAAGATTTAACACACAATTACAAACTAGCACTTGCATTGCAAAAATGCTCAAAGAATACACATCTTTATGATTAAATTTTTTAGTCGTGTTCTCTGCTATTTCTACAGTATTATGCAGGTGAAGCAACCATCAAACTAATGCCAACTGGGTTGACTCTTCTTGGGAGAAATTAAAAGTTACAGGACTGCACTTCAGTCTCCTAAGAGCAGAAATGCAGCAGCATTTCACTGTCCTCTCTTCCTCCTTCCATTTTATCATTTATTTTTTAATTATTTTTACTTTCAGATGTTTTTATATTCTTGCATATGTGTTGCTTAGCAACTGTTGCTTAATCAACTTCTGATTATGATTAACATTAACTGATGATGACTGAGTTTGTGCAGACAACTCCCGTCTACAATTTCCGTCCATGCCACTCATGAGCCAAGAAAGGCGTATGCCTTAAAAAGCTCCAAACACAACATGAACAAGTTGTGGGCAAACATAATGACATCTAGAAGGTTCTTGCAGTTTTGCTGAGGTATCTCCATGAACACTAACATCCACCAGTTGCATGTTTCTGGCAGTGCGGTATAGCATTAACACGGCACACTTCAAGTGTCATCGTGGACTGTGCTCTGCATGGCCAGGTTATAGCTGGCCCTGGGCACAATGTAGAACAAACCAAATTTTATTTGTCTCTACTGTACACAAAAAAAGAAAAAAAGTGCGTACTATCCTCCGACGGCAGTTCAAGCCAACGGGCCCATCCCTGGGTGGACGAGACCCGTACCAAAATTTCGGCAACCTGCGACACAAGGAGCGAAGTGTGAGACACCCCCCTAACCTATACCTGTTACGCCGTGCCATATCAGAGACTAATATGCATCGTACCAACTGAAAGTGCTGTATTTCATAGTAGTCCTGCAGCAGTTTCAGCATAAAATCCTTGGCGTAGATAGCAAGACACGAGCACATATCAAGCAGAAAAGGCAATGCGCACATTGGCATGAAAGGCACTTTCTAACAGCAAGTGCCTTTCTATACTCCCAAAGCTTTCCAACACCACTACGGATAACATGAATTTGTGAGCCACAACCACACACTCTAGCACTAAGCTTTGCCCGCGAGTAGCAAGCAGTGCAGCGCAGCCGTAAATAAATATAGTCAACAGTAAACAGATCTGCATGAATACATTTCCTGTGCTTTTGCATACAGACTGTATTCATTTGGATGACAAACATTTTTTTGTGACATCACTAGATTCGTACCATTGAGTCTACTGCATTAGTAAAAGTTATCGTAAACAGCAGCACAAAGATCAATACAATAATAGCTCCAAAATTCCAGTTGAATCCAGTTATCCCCACAGTGGAATCAAAATTACCATAAGGATCACTGCACTAAAGCCAAGTCGTTATGAAAGTTTACCGAGCATAAAAAGGCAAAAGTGACAGTGGCACAGGCCTGCACTTGTACTAGCTGCAAAAGGCTGCTTTCAGCCAACATCACAGAGTTGTAGAGTGATTCCAAACCTTTGAATTCATAGCAGGAAACCTTAGTCATGAGTGAAAGCCCTGCTATTACAGCGACAAGCTGTTAAGGCTATGGCACACAAACTTTTAGCACCTGTCATATCCCCAGAAGTCCACACTGAGCAGATGCAATGTTCACATGAGCATTATACTGCTCCAGAACACACAGCAGTTTTAGCACTGACATGCTTGGAAAACATGACAGTCATTTCTGTGCCAATTACACGACCCTACAAATGAAACTAATACGCATTGCATGACAGAGTAAGTGGCTCAGTAGTTTTTCATTTTACTCTCTTTGAAGCAGTTTACCCTTTGTTAGAAGCTACTAACAGGCTACACAATCTCTCTTAGCATTCCTACCTATGCAACAATGCAGAGTCCAGTTTTCCAAAAACAAGAAACGATTGCATCAACAAAGCAGAATTCTCTCTTTAAAGGTTAGCCGAGGCAGAACGAAATTCTATAAAAATTTAATACAAAAAAGCACCGCCAATTTTTTTTGTAACTAGCGGCAACACAACATACACAAGTGATGAGGCTAGACTAACCTACAGTCACATTGTGAAAGTGTTAACCCAACATATATGGGTTTCACAGATGCCATTGTTGAGCTTGTGAGCTTGCAAACAAGCCTACAGCTCTCGAGCTATGTAGCTGACCAACAGCAACAAAGAAATACAAGCAGGAGCACAACATGCCATTTATTGTCACCATTTGTACCAGAAATAGCCATTCAAACAAAGTGGTTCAGTTTTTCATTCAGTTTTATTCAACATATTCTTGGTCCTCCTGCATGATAAATTACCCAGCGCATACAGGTTTACGCCCTTATATCAATGCAATTTGACTCAAAGGTCTGCAAGAGAGGACATCGCAAAATAGGCAACATGCTACACACCAAGCAACACTGACCTCTTATAGTAATGGCCACCCACTATTTGTAAACATCCTCTTTGTCCGCCACATACTGGATGATGTCTGCAGGTTTCACCAATTTCTCTGCATCCGTGTCTGGAATCTCGAAACCTGTTACACAAAGCCCAAAACAAGATGTCAAGTCATTCAATTAATAAGCTGCCATCATTCTTATC
Organism: Amblyomma americanum; assembly: GCA_030143305.2. NCBI lineage: Eukaryota > Metazoa > Arthropoda > Arachnida > Ixodida > Ixodidae > Amblyomma > Amblyomma americanum. The sequence continues at coordinate 535,018 of JARKHS020017332.1, forward strand.
ATTGAAACGGGATGAGACAATCAAATTAAAACAAATATGGCCCCAAATGACCCACACAATGTTTTTGTTGCCGTATGCTGGCTCTTTTCAGTGCAAATGAACACCCACTCCACATCACGGAAGCTGCACTCCCTTCACAACAACAAACATTTGTTCCCGAAATTTACGCGCATAAAATGCAGGACGCACTGCGAAATGGGTACAGCACAGTAATTGTAACATAGCTCTTATGACAACTAACCATTTTGTTTACGACAATGAGCATTTAATTGTTTTTCTTTTAAACATCAATACCAACTGTGCAACAAGTTTTTTAGTTTTTGCTGCACATTCGATTCAGCTTGCAAAAGGGGATAAACCACCAGCGTGGATGGAACACTGACCAAACTCATCCTCAATGGCCATGATGACTTCGACACAGTCCAGGCTGTCCAGGCCCAGGTCATAGATGAAATGTGACTCAAGTGTGAGCTGCACGGAACAGACAAAATCAGACCGTGGCTCCAACTAGCATATCAAATTATACATGGAGACTACGAGGCTTCGTACACTCTGCAATGATCCATGCAGCAAGCGATCATAGTACAGCAGTGGCAGTCTTTAATGAAACATAACCAGGAGTGCTGCTCTGGGGGAAGCAAAGCATTGCACAGCTGACACTCTATAGAGTCTGTCAGGCTAATAAAGCATCTAACGCAATGCACTATATAGGGGAACAGTTCTTAAATGAGGGACCGCAGATCGTTTGACGTCTTTGAAGACATTCCTAGGATTGTAAACACTTTTCCTGTTCAATGAAGCCTCTTGATATAATAACAAGACCCCAATGCAAAAGCGTGATCTCATTCATATATGTGAACTGCACCTTGCATGTCCAGGGACTTGGATATTTTCTGAGTCCAGCACTGCGAGGTAGTGGCACAATTTAAGAACCAACCAGCAAAATGAGCAAAGGCAGTATTTCTTAGACTGCAGGAGTCACAAAGTTTGCTCTCAAGTCTGTTTCTCTAAACTCCCTTTCATAAATCTCCTCTCTTTTTATCCTTAGTCAATCACCACTGATTTACTAATGCTCAAAGGGGCCTCGAAATATTCACGGCCCAGAGCCACAGGCGCAGTGTATCGAACTGTTACCGCATTACAAAAAGCAGCAAAGCCACAAGGAAGATGGAAAGTATCTCTAGCTCTCACAGCCCTGTTGTCAATGGCCTCCAGGTGAGACATACCCTTAAAGCTAGTGCTAACATGCCTTTTCCCAGCTGTGGTGCCTCTCTTACAGGCCTGCGTGATGCCCACCATCAGTAATGTCCTGGGTAGTCTCCATCTCAGTCTACATTAGACACACTGCTAAAACGTTTAGGTCGAAGCAAATATCAATGACAGAACACCACCCAGTTTCCGCAGCCAGTGTAACACCGGCAGGACAACGTGAGCAACAGTATAAACGTCTGTTTGTCCTTTTGCCATTCCGTCTTGTAAAAACTTGTAGCAGTGTCTTGTAGAAGTTATGCATATCTCTCAAAACAACTTTCAGAGTGCGGGGCTCTGGACATTACACTAATTAGCAAAGAATCATGAGAAGTGCAGAGACTGTACACGTGACTGACCTTCTCAGGGTCGATCTTGTCGTAGAGCTTCAGCACAAGCATGGTTCGGTCACGGATGGAGTCAAGTGTTATGGGTGCCTTTTCACTGTATGACCGCGTAGGGAGGAGGAACTGTGTTGGTGCCTGCACCTGCCGTGATAAAATGATGATGCCAAGGTCTACAAACCACACTGGTAGTCTACATCTACAAGGTCACAGGAAAATTTCTGTCTGGCAGCTGCAAGAGTCGGTAGACTTCACAGCAATATCATGTGCACCTAGAACAATTTGTATTTACAGCAACGTCTTCATGGGTACCTGTCTGCCTCGAAAAACATTGTCAATGTGGCTGCAAAGAATTCCATAAATAATGAAATGCCATTATTTGATTGTGCTTTCACTTTCTGTTAGTCCCAGAAGACGTAGCAATTGCTGAATTAAAATGCTTACCAAACAACCCCACGACTATTTTGTGTGTGCCACATCTATCTGCAATATTCTAAACCTAGTTGGCTAAGGCTGCTTGCACTATTCTAGAAATCAGAAATAAATGCATTTATATATTTCAGTTCGGATGAAACGTAAGTTCAAGGCATACAATAGACACCGTTAACATAATTAGTGGCAAATAATAGCACAACTATTTTCTTGATAGTCATCTCCATGTGTACACACTAGAAGAAATGTAGCCAGAGACCCCCATTACTAGTAGCTATTTATAGCGGCCAGGAGCATTTTGCATTTCAAACCAATGGGTCTATGAATTCGAATTATCCCTATGATTCATTGCAAATAAATACGTGGCAGTGTGATAAACATACAAGCAATCATGTTAGGCAATCAACATAGCAGGCACTGAAAATTTTAACAGTTTAAAACACAGTATCATTATTTTGCTGGCATGCTTACGTAAATTTGCTTCCACGCAATCCAAACTACTGACACACGACAACACTATGTAACTGCTGCATAATGTGAATTGTGTAACAATAACTCTCAAGGAAGGTGGGCAACAAAATAGAGAAAAGCAAAGCGCTCAGCAGCTAGTACCATTAAAACAAGAAATCGGCGCAAAAAGTAGAGCAGAACTAACATGACGTGACCACTGGATAGGTTTAAAGCGAAACACGCTTAAGAACCAAATAAACGCACATGTTTCATTACGGGGGCGTTATCAAAAGAGAACCCTTCAACCTACGGCGTGGAAGGCGATAAAACACGCGTGCCCCTTCTATTTGCTCTCCAACCTCTCCCGTATCCCGGTGAAGGCATTTACACACAATGTCGACTGCACCGCACAGAAAGACGAGGTACGGGCCGCGCAGTGGAAGTTGGTTTGCACGCGATAACTCTTCGTCGTCGAAGTGTTCCACTTTGCCATGCGGTCAGAGCTCCTATCGAAAAGTGCAATGACCTTAGCGCATTCATTCAAATCGGCACTGTTCTGTATACAAGCACGTCCACGAGCAGGTTGCCGACGCTGGAGAGGACACGGGCGCTTCGTCGCCCCACACGCGACGGCACAAAAATTAATATATTTTTCCTCGAAGGTGTTCAAAAAGTTGCGCAAACACGCGCCAGCTGCGGTAATCCCCTGAAAGCGAGACACGGGTACCGGCGATCGCGGTGGTCACGTTTGCGAGATCAGCGGCACAAGGTCAAGCCGGATTTTGCGGCGCGCGTGGAAGACGGCGCTGAAAGTTGATATAGCTCGCCGATGCGAAGAAAAAGCATCGCAAAAAACTCTCTTGTAGTTGCAAGACAGAACGCACACAGCATGCACTTTTCCGGCGCGCTTAACAACACGAGTGTCCTTTTGAACAACTCGACTATTTTTTTTACTTGTCGGAAAAAGCGGACGCATTGCCTTCCTTAGGCCTCCGGGGCGGCGGATTTTTACCTGTAACAGTTGCGCGTGCAGCCTGAGCAGCGGTGCCGTGGACAGGGGTTGACACGCAGCATGTTGCTTGGCCGCCGCCGACAGGAAGCGGGCTTGCAAAGGCCCCACGGCCCACAATTTCTCGAGTTTGAGGCTCAACCTGCCTAGCCGTGTGATCGCCGCCATGTTGAACGAGCACGGAGACCCCACAAAGGCACCGCTAGGTGGACGACACTGCCGCTTTGCCGCTTATATCGCGGAATATCGTAGAGTCGATTATCAAGTAACAATTCCCTCAGCGCTAAAGCACCGCAACTGCAAGGACGATAATGGTCGGCACAAATTCACGCTGAAATGCACGCTGACTAGTCTCCGCCATGAGCGCTGGCTACCTTACCGCACTACTGTTTACTTGTTTTATTGAAAATAAATCTCGCTTAAATAAAAGTCCCGTTAAATAAATAATTACTAAAATTAATATTTAGAACGTTTAGTTTTAATTTTTGTTGAGCTTTAGCGGTTAACGCGCATCAGTCGCGTTGTTGGGGCAACGGCGGCGAAGCGTTGAAAGATGGCGGACGACTTCCGAGACGTGCTGCTCGAGCTCGAGCGGCTCGAAGCGGATGACAAACACATACGCAAGCGGGCGTTAGAGAACATCTGCTCGGCCGTGAACGCGATGCACGGCGACCTGCCCGAGAACAAGCGCAAGGTTCTGGTCTCTGTCGTCATCCGTCCCGTGCTCGGCGCGCTGACCGACCCTACGGAGCGGTGCCGCGAGCTCGCCGCACAGCTGCTCCTCGACATCACCTCGGTCCTGCCTCTCTCCGACGACGTGGTCGCTCTCATCGTGCCGGCTTTACGTCGACGTCTTCTGGGCCCCGGCAGCGGAGAACCGCTCGCCACCAGATCGATCGGCGAGGTCGCCGAGGAAGTGCGTCTTCTGGAAGCGCAGGCGCTCACGAGAACTGTAATGGGCGCGGGTTCGCGGTGCACGACGCATCTTAACGACATCGTCGTGGCGCTGTGCTCCTGCCTCACCGATCCCTTCGTGGAAGTGAAGAAGGAAGGCTGCCGGTGCGTCGTGCAGTTAGAGAAGGCCGTCCCCAACCATTTCCACCTGCAGTGCGACTCGCTGCTTCCCGCGCTGGTTCAAGCGCTCCGACACCAGCACTCGGCGCTTCGGACACTCGCCGTTCAAGCCTTGGGTGAGGAGAGAAACCTGAACACGTGATGTCGTGGATTTCGCGTGACGCGAAGTCGCTGACAGCGCAGAGCCGGCGGAAAGGGTGTTCTATAAACGCGTAAACATTCGACTCGCGACTGTGACCGCTTTGTAAACAAAGCTCGGATCGTAACGCTGCTGCAACGTTTGTCCTGTTACTGTGATCGCGTTGAGAACATTGACCGTAATGCTTGTTGTAACGCCGTGCAAACTAGCGACGTTATGGTTGTATTCACTGGAGCACGAATAATTTGCTTACTATGTAATGGATGATGGAACTTTCGGTTTCGACATGAAGCGCGATGCGAGGATGCGGCTTAGAAAACACTCTTTCTTATATTCTGTAGCTCAAACGAAACAAGGTGTTGTTAGCAGCGGATAAGAGGTTTTAGCGGAAAATTTATTAAGTACATTTACGGCAGCCTTTTATGTATTAGGGGCTTGTCATTAGAGTGGGGGGTCAAGTTCTTTGCACTTTAAACATGCCGCTAAAAGCCTTCACCCAAAATTTAGGTTGAGCGATATGGTACTTCCACATGAGCATGCGTGCGTTTTCTTGTATTTATTCCAGCCACTGCATTTTAGGTTTCTTGCTTTTGAAGGTTTCACTTGAAAGGGTTGTAGTTGTGTGGTTATTGTGCTCGGGTGGGTGTTATAGCAGTTATTCACTTGTTTGGAAACTATTCCACCTGGGGACATATTCTTCTGAGCACATTCTGCTAAACAGAATGGTAGTTAAAAGATTTATGAATGCTTACAGGGCCCATTCTCGAACAGAATGACTGCAACTCGCTCACGCCTACAGTTATCGCGTCAGTGGCCGAACTTCTCGACGACCGCTCTCCAGCTGTCCGGATGGCCCTGGCCACAGCAGCTGCTCGATGGGTGGCAAAGACCTTTGGCCCAGTTGCACTACCAATTGTGCTTATAGTACTTACAGATCCCGTTGAAAGGTTGGTGTGTGTGTCATGCAGTGAGATGTTGAGTAGCTGTGAGAAATTTCAGAAGTGTGCGTGATTTCTTTCCTCACTTAAGTGCTCATGAACTTCAGTTGTATATAATATGGACAAATCATTTCCTTTTGTCTGCTGGTAACCAACAGTACGACTTTGTAATTCAAAATTTTGCTTCAGGAATAATTTTTAAGTTCAGTTCAGTATCAGGCTTTAAATGGGGCACAGATGTGGTGATGCGGCATCATAGTTTAAATTTTGCAAAAAGCGCTTTAAGCTTACTATCGTAGATCATTCACTTGTATGCTGAAATGTCGTTTTAGCAATAATTTTGCAACACATGAAAAATGCAACATATGACAGTTTTGTTTTGAATAATGCGCTGAAAATTAAGATGACAGTGCTATCTGTGCATATGCTTCATTTTTTCAGTGTCAGTACGAAGGCAAATGACCTGTGGAATGCAGTAGGAAAACTGTATGCGACAGACCAATCAATGCGGCCTGGTGAGTTGTTTTCTGGAAGGATAATTGTATTGCACTGCACACTTTACTATTTTTGTTTTTTCTCAAAGAAACAAAGTGTGCTGCTGAAGTCTGCCTTTAGAGTGATTAATGAGAAGAATTCAATCTTATTGCCAAATCAGCACACTGATAAAATGATTGTTTTCTTGTTTTCAGGGCGTGTAAATAAAATATATTGTAACGTTTCATATGCTCAGAGCGAAACTGAATAATAGCAAATTATTAAAGATAAATTATACTCGTGACTTGGGCTTGTTCTTTTTGCTAATGTCTGCTATTAACATTTGTTAAAACAGTGCAGACATTTGGCTTTTCTCTGTCATTGCGGGCCATTTAACTTTGCAGTGGTCGAGGGTGAGGGCTGCCGACTGCTCGTCCAGAAGCACCTCGCATACCTGGTTGGCGTGGCACATGACTCGCTGCAAGGCTGGCGGCTGGAAGAGCAGCTGCGTGCTGCCAAGTTGCTGTGCGAGGCTTTCCGTCATGCTGGGGTGCACGCTGCCTCCCACTTGTGTTCCTTGCTTCCCACGCTCACAACCGTGCTCTGCAGAGATGAGCCGGACCTCAGGCACTGGGTAAGTTGGAAGTCAGACTGTGTTATGAGCCTGTTGTCCTAAAGCATAGGCTACTTAAGAAGTTGCCGTGCTATTAGCCATTATGCTAAAGCTGATCGTGCCGCGAGATGTCATGCCACCAGCCATCATGCCACCACAATATGTTTTTTCACGAACCGTCACATTGGATGTTGTGCTTTGAACCATAGTGTCCTGAGCAATCATGTCACTACATGTCATGCTGCAAGATGTCATGTGCCTAATCACCGTGCTATCATGCTGCAAGTTACCGTGCCACGAGCTACTATGTCAAAAAATGTTCTTCAGTAAACATTTGCGCCGGGTGTGATGCTGCCAACTGTTATGCTATGAACCATCATGCCACAGTATGTCATGCCACATGATGTTGTGCTACCTGTGGTCTCCACACAAATGTTTATGCTTCTTTTTCAAGGTTTATTGCAACAGCACAATCACAAATCTTGTGCATGCACCGTATGATATCCACAATGATGCACTTAGACTTGTGAATCTAAAAATCCATGCCTGCTTTGTCTTTCTAATTAATTAATTAGCTGTCAGTCTCATTATGCCCCTTATAGTGGCAGACACAAAGCCTGAAGTTATGTACTTTGTTTGAGATGCCAAGATCTTATTAGTGGGTGTGCAGGCTTAGTGCAAGCACTTAAGCTCACACAACCACTAATACAAGTCACGCAGGGCAGCCACACCACCTAATGTGCAATAACTTACACTCCTCTGTTTTTGTTGTTTTGTGTTGGTCATTGCCTGAAGAGCGGTTTCGTCACAAATTTTCTTTTTTTCCCCAGCTAACACAGAGCCTGGAAACATGCGCTCGATGGGTAGATCCTGAGAGCTGGCTGGAAGCTGTGTCGGTTCCGTTCTCGGCGGGTGCCCTGCATGCCTTGGCGGCGCTTGTCCGGCCCTGCCCGCCCGATCGTCTCCGGCCGTACGCGCAGCAGCTGTTCCCCATTCTCTTTGAATACTCCGGTGCTGCAGCAGACACGGTGAGCAGCTGGAAATGAGTGGGTTTCAGGCAGCGGTCAACACCATTTGTGTATTGAGCGCAAAGGCAGTGAGTGGCTTGATTCAATAGTCAGCGCCGTCTAATGTTGAGCACGGGCAGTTTTTATTTTATTTACTTGCACAGACTTACAGAGGCAGTTTATGCAGTACTGTCTAGCCTACTCATTTATTGTTCGGTTCCGTAAGCTAAGGTTCCTTTTGACAGTAATATACTGTATTCACGTGAATACTATAACTCGCCAAAGTAGAAGACTGGGCGAGTATGAAAAACAGCGCACACAATACAGGGACGAAGAAAAGAAATGACAACACGTCCCTGTATTGTGTGTGCTGTTTTCAATATGACTATAACTCGAATTGTTTTTTTCAGTTCACAGGTTTCAGAACGCATCGCGCATTATATTTGAAAAAAGATGCGAGAAGAATGCGACTTTTTTCTCGCTGCTCCTCAAGTTCACCACATTATTCACGAGCTGCCAGATGAAGCCAACTTTTCAACTCGCGGCGCACGTGGCGGAAGAGAGGATGGCTTGAGACGTGGGAAGAATGCAGCATGGACCGTTAAGAAAGAGTAGGCGCTCAGAGAGCCAAGTGGTGCAGAGAAAGCAATTTGGCGAAAGGGCACAGAACAGCATCGCGAAAGAGGTAACAGCAGTGGCACGTAGTCTTCCTGCGCTGCATAGGAAACTGCACGGGTGCACACATCGGAGGCTTTGTAGCGCTCGATGATATTGCATGCATTTTGAAAGGGTTTCCTCTAAAGTAATGGCGTTTTTGTTGCTTCCATATTTTTTCCCGTGCCGCCTTCATTTTTTTCTGAGCCCTCAGCTGCAATTGGCTTGAACAGGCCGAGATTGTGTTATAACTTTTTTTCATTTTTGAAAGGTTTCAAACTCTCTCCTCTCTGTATATCTGCGGTCGCGTACACGTGTATGTGTGTACATGTCTCAAGATTCATTTGTTTCTTCACTTACTGTGTTCCTACACATAATGTTTCTTTCACGTATGCTCATATTGCCACTATGCTTAAGGCAGGCGTGCTTTCACGGGGCTTTGTGGCATCACTTTGAGCCAAGTCTGCACAGCAGTTAATGTGATAACGACTGTTCCCTTTTTTTTTTTTTGGTAACACTTACGTACACACAGCCTACTGATTCATAATGGGGAACCCTTGCTGTTCCGAGCTGAAGTGTCAGGGATGTTTCTGCTAGTGCCGTAACACCTTAAAAGGACAATATGGTGCATTCCTTGGATGCAGAATGGAGCATTATATAGTCCTTTCTTTATGCCCAGCTACTTTCTGGGCATGGCTGCAATCTGGGCTGATGGTGTTCTTACTGTCAACCAGGCCATGTTAATGTGGTGTGCTGTGCTGTTGAACTGTGCAGAGGAGCCAGCTTGAAGTGTTGGGGATCATGGATGCCCTGCTCTCGTCCGTTTGTGACCCCATGGACCTGTCGGTGAAGGAGCTGCTGTCCTGCTGTCTGGGCATCCAAGCATGCTCTTCGCAGGACGAGTGCGTTGCTGAAAAGGTTCGTATCTTACAGTGGTTATCTGCACATTCCAGCAAACCTCTTAAAGCATTCAGTCCAGTTACACCGTATTTCCCACCAGTCGTCAAAGCACATGTATTATCAGTGTCTTCGATGGTCATAATTCGCTCCTTATCTGAGTGTTAAAAAGTGAGGCATGATTTTGTGGTCTGTGTCTATGCATTATTTAAAGTTTTTTTTTTGTTTTGTGACTGTCATGCCCTTGTTGTTTTCTAGTTGTTTTTTTGTACATCTGGTATTTTCCGTGTCAGTCCCACCCTGCGCTTAGTTCATGCTTCAAAGCAATGATGCTCAAAGGCTTTTAAAGCTTGGCAAGCTTTCATCCAGACAAAACCGCTTAAGTTCCATTCAGCTGGTTTAGGCTAACCAGTGTAGTACGACGTGGTGGCTTGGGCAGAGTAAACGGAACTGTTGAATTTTATGTTAAATCTGTTAAGAGCGTTATCGGTTCATTGGTATTGCACCATGAAGTAAGACTTTTCAAAGCACTGTTTGCAGATTTTGTCATTTCTATTGGAAAGTGCAGTAGGCTCCCCAACACTTCTGAGCTCATTCTTGATTTTTAAGGTGAGAGAACAGGACAAAACGACAACAGGACAATTTAGCCATTTCATTGTTGTAACTTCTCCGAATAGGCATTGCAGTTTCTGAACAAGGCATTCAAGCTGCTTGCTATGGAGCGGAAGCTCTAAGGCTGAACTTTTGTGTTGATGGTGTTCATGAGTTGATCTTCCTGTGTTTGAAGTCAGCATTTGGCATACACCAGTTATGGAAATGTCTTTTTTCTTTTTTTTTTTCCCTTGCATGTTGTTTAGGTGTCGCTGCTGCTCAGACAGCTTGCAGACATGCTGAACCTTCCCTGTGTGGAAGATATGTGCGTCGGCTACGGCAAGGACATGATCCAGGATTTGTCCGAGAACCGGCCACACACCAAGACAACGCAGTGGGACGCTGTGCGAGAACTCGTCTCGCTTGCCGGTATGTCGAACGCTTCACAGATGCTCTCGTATAGGCCTTTCTGGGACTGCAGTGCATCTCGAAATGAGTTCAGAGTCCACTTGTTTCATCACTTACTCTTTGCCGTTATGGCTGTTTTTAGGCTGCGATAGTACTTTTCCGGCTGAAAAAGATGCATTTACCGCTGAGTAAGTTACATTTAGAATTTTTTAGTTTTCTCTTGACACCAAGCACTGGAGTAAGGGTAAAATTGTTATCCTTTCTGCCATAGAAGTCGGGTTGTAGGATTTTGAAGTTGTCACTTCGAAAACAGGAAGACAAATTTTTCTTCCCGTTTGTGAAATTTGAACTTTAAAACCGTGTAACTCAGCTTCTGTGATAGCACTGATTAGTTCTTTTAAGCGTGATGTTTTTAGTTCAGATGTTTACAGACTCGGTCTATTTATTGCATTGCACCTCACTCTATTTATTGCATGGGTAGTGTTCTGGGTAAGTGTCTTCAGCAGCTGCATTTTGCTTTGTGTGGCGCTTGGCAACACCAAATGCACTCAACCTCATATGGTGTTGACTCTGAGCTTTTCGTACCAAATACCCAAAACAGGTCCGCAGAGTGGGGACCTGGTTCCTTCACTCGTGGCGCTCCTCAATGCGGTGCAGCGGAGGCCCGAGTGGCAGCCCCAGGCGGCCGCGGTGCTGCAGCAGGCACTGTCCGTCGGCCGAATGCCTCCACAGTGCACCAACGCAGCGCTGCAAGCCCTGATCCCGCTCCTGACGGCCGCTGGGCGCCCCAGCGTGCCAGCACGGACTGCCGGACTGCGCTGTCTCCTCCAGCTGCTGGAATGCATTCCGTCCCTGCAGGTTGGTACCTTGGACTAGGGTTGTGGAATCATTACACCCGAGGGGAGCAGAAAGACAGTACATAGTACAACCAAGAAAGGACAAGCAAAAACATGTACAAACCACAAATGCTAGTGCTTGTGGTATCTGCATTTCCCCTCCTTTGTTTATGCCACCTTTCTTTTGGGCACTGATACCAAGTGTACTTTCTGGTACTTCCATGCTATAACTACATGAGTGCTGTTGTGCAAAAGGCATTCACAAAGAATCAGCAGAGTGGCTGGAAGAAATGTCCGAATTAATGCCCTGCTCATCAAAAGAAGCATTTATTTGCTTCTGCATGCAATGACTGCATGCAATCCTTCGAATAAAAGCAGTTCTGCACTCTATGTGTGCATGCACTGGAAGTGATTGAGGTCAAGAAGCATGGTGAATCATCTCAGCAATCCCTCAGTGTGTTTAACAGCTAAGGAGCTCGCGCACCTTGGGCGTTGTATACAAATGAAAATGTGGTACTGTGTCATCTTTTTTTTTTTTTGCGCCTTTTGCATGACGACACTGATTTTCTGGGTGCTTATAACTTGGCCACAGTTGTTTATTCTGCGCGACGAGAATAAACGCTTTTAGTGCGCCTACGTGTGTGTCTCATGCTTTCTTCTCCATCTGCCATCTATATTTTGGCACTGTTTAGTAATAGTGTCAAATCAACTTGCCCACTACTACGTGCTTAGTGGTATCTAGGGAAGCCCACATGTGGAATTTCACTTAAGATCCGAACCTAGCACCGTACGAATATGGCCGATCACTGCAAAAACCCACCGAGCAGAAACTGAAGAGGACGCCCTAAATTTGTAATGATTTCCTGACATTTTAAACTAAACCTCTGAATAATTTGCCCAGATATATTGGCTTTGTCGTGGACAGATCTATGGAAATCGGGAGTATTCGGTCGCACCTGATTGTCTGAAAATTTTTTAACATGTATTTCTTGAATCGAATATGAACCACACGAGGAACATATTCAATCGTATTCGAGATGGTATATTCGCACACGCCTTCTTTAAAGCTTTGGGTGTGGCAGAAGTGTTGATTGTTACTCTGAAGCTTCGCAGTTTCTTCCACATCACAGACACCTCCTGCCTGCAATGCATATATGGTTCGGTACAAGTCTCACCAAATGGTACGTGCGGGGAGATCAATTCTTCCAGGACACTAATGTGGACTTAAAATGGTGACAGCAGGAATTGATGACTATAGTAGATGTTTGTGTGCATGGCAGTGTAGTTATGCTGTCTCACAGATTTGTGCCAAAACACTTGTAATTAGTATTTAAGTGTTTCTACAGTGAACCAATTGCTGGCAAAATAATTACAAGGCTAACCTCACCAGTAGCCAACAACAGCTCAACTCAGCTTTCACACCAAATGTCTGATGAGTGGAGAATCAAATGGACCAAGTTACAGGCACAGAATGCCTACTGCCAAGGGAGCTTGCACGTGTTGGCTGTGCTGCATAATGCCTCTTGTGGTCTTGCTGCTACACTAGGCAGGAGGAAATTTGGTGATGAAAATGAGCTCTCCTCTCCTCGCAGGTGTCTGGTGAAATTGTGTCTGCCGTGCTAGGCCTCTTGGAAGACAGCCAGCCGCAGGTCCGCATCCTGGCCTGCCGAGCGGCCGCTGCGTGCGTTCCCGAGCAGCTGGCCGTGCGTGGCCTCGCAGCGCGGCTCGAGGACGATTCGCGACAGGTGCGCGTGGCTGCGGCCCGCGCCCTCGAAAACCTCGCCCTGGATGGGCTCGAAGAGGCCCTGGATGCTCTGGCCCTTCATGCCAGCACGAACGAAGGTGGAGGTGGTGGAGGCCGGGACAGCGCTGCTTCGTATCCCGGTGAGCAGGCCATTTTTTGTTCGTTAGCCCCTGTCCTGCATTTGTCATTTCCATCTGTCATGCCTATACTCGTTACATTCATAGCATGCAACGCTGCAAAAGCTAGCGCACCTCTTTGCATTGAAAACATCTATGCACAAAAAGCAGTTTGTCATATGTCCAAAGTACAGACAAGCATCTTTGATTGTGACAAAGCTCAAATACTGCAATTGGCAATGCTGTGCGCTTCATTTTATCTCTTATACCACATTTTCATCGTGCGCTTCACCGAGACATCGAGAAGTAGGAATGACGTGTGCTGGAGTGATACATCACTGGCACGCCTATTTGCTCCGCCTCCACCCACACCCAAAAAAGTAGTTTATCATCAGTGAAAATTATATTCAGAAGGTTGAATGCCTGAATGCGTTGTCCATAATTTGCAGTGTTAAGCAGTCTATTTTATACTGTTCCATGTTTTCATCAATATCCTCACCGAAGCCTTGAGATGATGATGATGGTGTATAAGTGATGATTTTGCACATACACTGCTACTCCAGCAGCATTGCAGGCCAAGTGCGAAACAAGCTGTGCATTGTTTGCACAAGTGTCACAGTGGCCGCCATCTTTGGAACCAGAAAGCACAGTGAAAACCTGGACTGTTAGTTGATCACTTATCGGCAGCCAGCTCCCGCATACAGTGTAGAAACTAGACACAGTAGATAGTGGCACTGCACAGCCATGTCTTCTCCCGCAGCTCAACAATAAGCCTACCCCTGCTGCAGCCGAGCTCTCCCCATAAACTTCCAAGTCTCATTGTTCACATCGAAATGCGAGAGAGAGGGACAAAGAGTACAGAAGGGTCTATCATCACACAGCCTAAGCAGCTACCCTTGTGAATTTCATTCGGAGAGGTTTGGGAGAAACTTGGTTATGCTTTTTCCCATAAATTCTGCGCAGCACTGCAGAAGAGAGCAAGCCATAAGGTCAGTCATCGGCTTGGGTGAACGAAACACCATTAGAACTGCAACAGTATGCCCCATGCGGCGGACAGAAGGTTAGCTACAATGGACGATGTGGGATGCTATATCGCTTCCGACACAAATCCATGAAACATCATTAACTTTTGTTTTGTTTCGTTTTGTTTTCACCAAACTTTTCTGTAAAGGCCTACTGTAAAGCTGATTGTGCAGCATTTTTGAACAAATAACATATCTGCTGTAAAGGAAGGACAAGACATTGATAGACACATCAGCTGTTGTCTCATGCCCTTCACCGCCTTGTAGCTTCTTTCTACCTGGCTTCCATGTTCCAGAATGCGGCACCAATTGGCTCACAGCTGACCTGGACAGTGCTGAAAAGAATTTTCCAGCATTTTTTTAGTTACGTGTCTTGGAAACCTGCAGAACATCTCACAAAGCATTACATATTGCTTAGCTACATAATTCTCGCCCTTAGGCCTCTGATGCTGGCTTGTTTTACAGCGTGTAGCAGGTCAAGTCAGTGGAGCTTTGTTATGTTGCCGTACATGTTGGCTTACATTTTATAGTGGCAGCTGTCGATGGCACGTTTCCCGTTCTGCGGCATCGACGATGCAGTACGCAGGAGAAACGTGGAGGGAAGGGGAAGGAGGCATTAGGGCGAACTGCAGATTGCGCAATTCGTGCTTCTGCACATAAAACACGCCACTCTCTAGGACGGTGAACAGTAGTTTCAGCACCGCAGATAGCTGCCACTGAACCTCCCATCACACAGGTGTAGTAACCGGCAGTGTTTAATCCTTTTCCATCCTCTTCTCCATTTCAGAGGCTATGAGCCGCTTTTCAGACACAAGTTCACAGCTGGAAATGGAAGACGTCTTGCCTGGCTGAAGAGGTGTTACTTACAGTCCATGTTGTTCTCAAGTGTTGCAGCCACGGCTCTTGTCATCCAAACCGCGTCTTGTCCCCGTTTGAGCCACCTGTTTTCTGTGCATACCAGAAAAAAAAAGAAAATCCCTACACAGACCCCGGCAGGCCATTATAATAGCTGCCGTCACATCAACTGAAGCCTCCCCATTTTATTTTTTTATTCCATGATTACAACAGATGTACATAATCTAGTGTCATGTGTAGTGTTGTAATAGTATCTTTTGTTCCATTTATGTGCTGTGGCTTCATGCTACGAACTCTAGGCTTCCAGAAGTCCCTTGCTGCATTGTTAGGCGTAGTGTGACTAACTAGGATCTAATGTCACTCCCTTAACCCAGATGTGTCTGACTATTGTCATTAGAGACATTTAGCTAAGCGGATTTATGTTCCGTTTCACTGGGAGTCCCCAGCGGAATGCAGCGTGAGTAAAGAGTTTTTGGTGCAGCGTCTAAAGCATCCGAATGAGCGTAGTAGAGTGGAGCGCTGTGCTGCCCCACCTATTGGTGAAAAGCGGAGTAACACTGAAACGGATATGAATCACACTTGCTTTTATTATAATAAAATTGCTCCGCTCCGCTGGCTGCTAGCTCGCTCTACTAAAGGCCTCTACTGTGCGTGCACACAGCACAGATTGTTGGTATGTGAATTGGTTAGGCACTTGTTGGAGTTTTATTAGTGATTCGAAAGAATATTGATTATCACTGATTAGTGCAGGAATTCGAGCATTTGCAATATGCTGTGCTGTGTAGCGTTGAGTTCTCAAACCGGGTTCCGAGTGCTTTTTAGGATCACTGTGCAGTTAAATCCATATGCATACTTCAACCGCCACCTTTTCTTTATTTACCCCGTTTATTTTGGGACTAATCGTACCGCAGTTGCTTACAGGAGACTGTTTGTTATACAGCAGGATAGATTGGTTTATGGGAGTTTAACGTCCCAAAACGACTCAGGCTATGAGGGTTGCCTTAGTGAAAGGCTCCGGAAATTTTGACCACCTGGAGTTTTTATATGCACTGATATCGCACAGCACACGGGCCTCTAGCATTTTGCCTCCACAGAAATGCGACCGCCGTGGCCGGGGTCAAACCCGCGTCTTTTTGGTCAGCAGCTGATAACGCCGTAACCACTGAGCCACCGAAGCCAAGTGATGAGGGGGGGGGGGGGGGGGGTCCGCAGCACCTCTTGAAAGCCATTGGGGTTCCCCCAAGGCTAATTGAGAACATCTGGCCTGTACCAGCAGTGCTTACGATATTATACTCATGAACCTCTTCTTTTAGAGTTGGAACAGTTCCATTCACTGCACCTTTTTATGGGCAGTCAATGCAGTAATCTTGCTTGGGGTGGATTTAGGACTGCGTTAATTAGACTTCATGCAGCATTGATCAGAAGTGGTGTGATGATTATTGTTAAACTAAGTCCTGCTCCGAGAATGCCTTTGCCTTTTTGCCTGCTTAGACCAATTCAGTTCACAGTATGTTGTAAAACATCTGCCTTCCCTAATCAACATCTGTGCTTTGTGAAACTGTTGCTTGTTTTTATGCACATATTTACTTGGTCCCTTTGCTCTATGAAGCTTAAAAACTAGAATGCATGCACGCATAACAACAGTAGAAAAGTGCCAAATGTGTTTAGTGTCAATAGTTCATTCAGCTTCCATAGCTACTTCGGACTTGCATTGCTTCATTGTCATGTTGACTAATTCGGCCACACATTGTCCGCTATCCATTCTGGTTAGCTTGACGGGTAGAATGACTGCACTAGCGACACATTGGTCTGATCACTGAACCAAGATGAATTCAACCTTGTTAGGACACTGTTCTCCGAAGTTGAAGATCCAGCTCTGACGATCCTGCTCGATATCCGTGTACGTCACAAAAATTTGAGAAAACTGTATAGCCTTTGTTTTGCTGCATGGCTGCAGTCATGCAATGGGATTTGCTCAAAATTGTCCTCGCAGTTGTAATCTATTACACTTGTAAAATACCCAGGCATTTGTAAAAAGGTGTCTTCATTCAAGTAGCACTTAAATGCGTGTACATGTGCTTAATGGTGCTGAGAAGGCCAAATGCATTCATTGCATTCGTAGCACTTGTCACTAGCACAGAAAATGTGAAATCTCATCTTAGTGAAGGCTTCCCCAGTTATTGGCGAGTACTGGTTCCCTTTGAGAGACTGCTTGCAGTGCTCTGTTTTGTTTGCCATAGTGTTTTTTTTCAGCTTGTACTCACAGAAAGCTTTGACAACTAAACGTACAGGTTAGCTTTGTTGAGTGGTGAATGTATTGCTGATGCAGCATTTGCCCTCGATATGCTGTTCAGTTTGATGCATGTTCCTGATTGTGGGCAGGCCTGCAGCACGAACTGCTGCATTGCCAGCAAGGTTGCCGAGTCACAACTCATAACCTGATGCACTTTCACTTTACAAACCAAAATATCTTTTAGTGTGGTAATAACACCTCAGTATTTTAATCAGTGGAACAAACAAATGGCCGACCACTCCAGAACTGGTAGTTTCTCTTTAAAATGCAATAAACTAAGGTTTTCTAGCAGTCGACTGAAAGTTTTGAAGATGTAAACGAACACTTCTATTGAAAAAAAAAAAAAGAAAAGGTCTTATTTTAATGCACTTTTCTGGCAATCAGTGGACATGAAGTCACTACTAATTTCTGCTCCTTTAAATCGGTTTGCGTTTAAAGGTAACCTGCACTTTGCATTGTGTTTACAACTCTGTTATCATACTGTCAGGACCAAACAAGTAGCAATTATTGTGATGCTGCTCGGCTTGTTTTCACCATTACACAACAAGATTATGTGTGCCAAGTCATGCATTTGTCACAACAGGTTGCCATACACAGTATCTTTTCATTAAGTCTGTGAACCTATGGGGCAGACAGTTACGTCTTATTTGTCCAATCATTTACGACTACAGAGATGATCTAGTCATGCGATATCATGGTGGTGTGCGGTGAAGTTTTGGCAATAAAAGATGAGTTAAAAATTCTTGGCTGTACGTTTCCTGTGAACCATGAAATGTGCCTTGCTCTGATATGAACCGAATTACTGTACTTGTGTCGCATACTGTCAGGTGGCCACATCAGAAGGCAGACACCAACATTTCCAGCTAGTGACGGATACCACAAAAAAAAAAAAAAAAAAATAATGATAGAGGTGTAAAATTTTGCTTGACAAGATGTGAAACAATAATTTACTACAATCAGCTATGTTTGTCTACTTAAATCTCAGACAAGCAAACGCATCTTGGAAGGAAGGCAGACTCCAACATTTCCAGCTAGTGACAGATACCACACAAAAAAATTGTGATGATAGGGGTGTAATATTTTGCTTGACAAGATGTGAAACACAATAATATACTACAATCGGTTATGTTTGTATATCTCGGACAAGCAAAGGCATGTCTCATCTTTAAAGTAAACGTCATTCTAGTCTCAATGACGAACATGCAGCCATCTTGGAAGTTCTGGGCTGTCAAAGATCCTCATAGCTGCATTCAGCTAAGCTAAACTAATGTGTGCATGCCAGTCAAACAAGTGTTCAAAACACGTACTGTTGGCAGATTGGTCACACTGCCGCAAGACTTGCACCCCAGCATTCCAAGATGCTACACCTATTATGGCCAACTGAGGCAAGCTACAAAGCTCACAAAATTTCAGGCTTGTAATGCAAATAGACAATAGTAAACATACCAACTACGCCCGCGCAACAACAATAGAGCTAGAATGTGGGTTATAATAGTACACGACTTGCACAAACAACAAGTGCAGTGCTTTCTTTGAGACTGCGTATATTTGAAGTAATTCTTTGGTAACTTTGTTTCGGATGACTTTCAATAAGCATATTTCATTTTTGTTCCATGGTTAGTATACTTTTCTTTCTGACACAAACACATCTGGAAAATGTAAAACTTGTTTCTTTGCAATCATTTTTCAAAGTTATGTATACAGTGGCATAGTGACTATGCCTGCAGACAATTCATCAGAACATTTGTATCGCAAAAAGCTACTGTATATACTCAACTGTTACATCTGGTTATCATTACAATATCTGTTACATCTTACGCAAAATTCCAAGCAGAAAATATAACACGCATAATGTAAGCATAATTTGCAAACATTATATCGTACCTTCTCCAACAAGTTACTTTGCACATGGCATATCTTGTGTGGAAAGCATCACCACTTGAATAGTGTTCAGAGCATGAATAATTTATAAACACCCAACCAGCGTCAATGCTTCAATTAGAGTAGCTTCTGCCCCCAAAATAATTAGTCACGCATCTTAGTTTCTTCTCAAGGTTGCAAGACTGCCAAGCATCTTGCAAGACCACACTGAAAATGCGTCAAAAGACAAAAAGAAATAACAGTTTTTCTCTACAACTGTAACATAAGTTCACAATTCAGTCTATAAGCACTATCAGTGTTGGCATGCTTATAAGCCTATGTCTGTCAACTATGCCTCCAAACAAACAGCTCCTCTGGCAAAAATCACAAGAACAAGCAGCAAGAATGCGCCAAACGTCTTGCAAGATCTCAATGCAAGAGTGGAAAGCAGAAAGCTACATCAAAAACTGTGCTCACTTTTACGGTACAAGGCTTTACAACTTCAATCAGGTGACAAAAGGTATCAGTTAAAGAGGCCCTAGCTATGGACTTTGGCCTGACATAGACACAATGCCCATAGGAACAACCGCAAAACCAGCGTTTACACAGAGTACTTCGCCTCATCTTGGCGCTTCTGATGCTTTATGCTGTCCCACAACCAGTCTACAGTCACAGTTTTCGCTGATCGCGTCTTGTTGCCCATCTTTGATGACGACAACACATGGGTCACATCCTTGCTATCGGCTCTGACCAGAATGCCATCATAAGCGACAAAGTATCTCCGCAACAACCTATTCTCTGGAAGACACATTCGGATCCCCGTGAAGACATCTGGAAAGTCGCACAGCTTCTTTTTCGTAGATGCCGTAACTTCAGATTTGGGGACATCTTTTGTTACTGCATCTGCCTGTCGCTTGCGTGCAGGTGAAGGCTGTTGTTCTGAAGCTGGTGAGATAGGTTTCTTGGGTGAATCGGGCTTCTCAGTAGGCGTCAGTGAAACTTCCATGTCGTAACCAACTTTAACCTTGCCAGAGCCTCGCTTTGTAGCTGGTGATGATTTGGGCTTCTTTGGAGAATCAGATTCTTCGGACAATGCAAACGAGATTTCCGTGTCATCATCGTCATCGCCTTTGACCTTGCCCATGTCAAATGGCTGCGACCTGGAGTTCTGGAACATTTTGCGCAGTTCTGGAAGTGTCGTCGCTTCCTTTGGCGTCTTGTCCGTCCGGATCCGTGTGACACGCGGGAAGCGAATTGAGATGCCATCCGCAGTGTGGACCTCGGCTCTCGTGAATTCGGCACCAGCTATCTCCCACACCTGTGTCTTGTCTGGATCCTTGGCGACAAAGTCCGGCACCAGAACCTTCTCCACATCGAGCCACGCCGGAACACGGTCCATTTGCCGCGATATCTTCTTCATCTCCAGCTCCGTCTGCAGTCGCTCCAGTGTCTTGTCATCGTGGCCGCCGTGGACTTTGGTGACTGTGCACCAGCGGCCTGTTGCCGGATTCCAGCAGCCCATCAGAAATATGGACATGATGCCGCCGTTGCTTCCTGTGCCAAAGTATGCTCCGAGCACGGCGAGATCAGCCGAGTCTGCCATACTTCCACCCTGCACATCCAATGTAAGCACACATAATTTGCCCATGCCAGCCATATCACCCATCCTACAGCACCCTGTTGTCAAAACTTGTAACATACATTTAAATAACAAACTGAACCACGTGCAATTGCCTAGGCTTGCAGTGTGCCAGAAAACTGAACACCGTTAGCTTTTATGCTCTTAATCAGCACTGAAAGAAGAAATATTTTAAGCATGACATGTTTAAGAGCAGCTTTCACAGCTTTTGAGCAGGTTCTTTAAAGTTTGCTAACATCACATACTAGCACAAGAGCATTTTTGTATTTCACGTCCATCAAAATATGGCTGCCGCGATCGGGATCGAACCTGCAACTTGGGATTAGCAGCCAAGCATCAAATCCACTGAACCATTGCACCGGGTGAAGCTCAAAAGATTTTGCAGCTGAGCTCAAAATCTGTCTGCCTCAGAGTCATCAAAGTCAATATAGAGGAAGTCTGACTGCTGGAGTCAAAGCACTGGTCTGTCAGTGCAAAAATTCAAAGCATCACATAGCTGACTCTGAGAGTAGTACAGCCATAGTGCCTAATATAATGCAGCCATGTTTCTCGGCACAGCACCAGGTGGCGCTGGTGTTGAGTATCTGACAGAGCATGAAAAATATGTAATGAATAAAGCTAGTAGGAATGCAGCTGTCATGAAAAATAGGGCACTGTGGAATTACAATAGGTATGAGGTGGTAAGAGGGATCTGGAAAGGGGTGATGCTCCCTAGCCTGACCTTTGGTAATGCGGTCCTGTGTATGAGGCCAGATGTTCAAGCAAGGCTGGAAATTAGGCAACGGGGAGTAGGGAGGTTAGCTTTGGGAGCACATGGCAATACACCAAATCAGGGGGTACAGGGTGATATGGGATGGGCGTCTTTCGAGAGCAGAGAGGCTAGCAGTAAGATAGCATTTGAGGAACGATTGAGAAAGATGGAGGAAAAGCGGTGGGCTAGGAAAGTTTTCAGATACCTGTATATAAAGAATGTTGACACGAAATGGAGAAAGCGAACTAGAAAATTGACAAGCAAATATCTGGACAGCAGTAAGGGGCAAATCAGCAACTATCGGTTAAGAAAAAGGTTAAAGGAACAGAGAGAGCTTTGTGGAAAACAGGGATGCTGACGAAATCGGCACTGGAAGCATACCGGACCTTTAAACAGGAAATTGTCAAAGAAAATATCTATGATAATTGTAGGGGAAGTTCTTTGTTGTTTGAGGCCAGGACTGGAGTTTTGCGGACTAAGACGTATAGAGTCAGGTACCAGGAGATAGACACTTTGTGCATTGCGTGCGGAGAGGAGGAGGAAACGGCTGAACACTTGATACTTTTCTGTAAAGGGCTTCACCCTACAGTGGAAGGCAGCGGGGCTGACTTACCCAAGGCATTGGGGTTTAGGGATAGTGAAGGGAAAGTGGATTTTAAGAGGTTAGAAGTAACCAAGCGAAGGTTATCTGATTGGTGGCTAAAAGCAAGACAGGAGTAAAATTTCACAAGACATGGCTAGGTGTCTTAAGCCACCGCCCGATGTAAAGGGTTCAGCCGTATCCATCCATCCATCCATCCATCGAGTACCTCGGGCTTACGCCCACTCATAGCAACATGATGTGCACTGTTGGGGGGCGTTGCTTACCTGAAGGTAGTCCTTCTTGACCTTGAGCCAGTGGCGCTTTCCCGGCTCATAAATGCCGTCGGGGTTTTTGAGAACCAGCCCTTCCAGGCCTTGTGACAGGACATCATTGATGAGATTCCGCAACTTCTCCTGTGTTGTGATCACATGCTGCTCACTGAACACGATGTGGTTCTTGATGGGCGTCATGTTGGCCTTAAGTATCTCCCTGCGCTCACGCAGAGTCCGGTCCAGCAGGCTCTTGCCGTTGTAGTGGAGGCAATCAAAGACGAAGAGGCAGACAGAAGCATCCTTGAAGGCTGCCCTCTTGTGAATGCCCAGTGTACCAAATGGCAGTGGCTTTTGTGTGTGCGTGTCGACCATGAGGATCTCGCTGTCAAGGACCAGGTCATGGCCATGTTTAAAAGCCTATAGGCAAAAATACAGAGTCTCAGTTTACACCAAGCCATTTGGTGCGTAGCATGAATAAACAACTAAAACCCAAAGACAACTAACAAGAACCTACGTGCCAAAGTCATCATGAAAAGTAGCATTTGTGAAACTTTCAGAAATCTTGAAATAAATTTCTTCAATGAAAAGCTATATATGGTGCTTATAAAGTACTAATATGAACAATGCAACATTGGATAGATGATGCTAGCTTTTCTCTAGTCATACATATATATATCAAATCGATATTTCTGAATAATAGTTTCAAATATAGAAGCGGCATTGAGATTATTTTAGAAAGAGGAACTTGTAGGCTATAGAATTGATATAGAACACATGCAGTTTTTGCAAGTTGTACCACGATGGTTTATGGGGGTTAATGTCCCAAAGCAACTCAGGCTATGAGGGACGCCATAGTGAAGGCCTCCGAAAATTTAGACCACCTAGGGTTCTTTAGATGCACTGACATCGCACAGTACACAGGCTAGAATTTCGCCTCCAACGAAATTCGACCGCCACGGTTAGGATCGAACCCGCGTCTTTCGGGTCAGCAGCCGAGTGCCATAACCATTGAGCCGCCGCAGCGGCTTAAGTTACACCATGAACTGTGAATGTTTTTGAGCCAAGATCGTGATACCAGACAAATCATTGGTTATTCTTCTAGCATGCAAAAGCAGGTATTTTCCCGCACACATGCAAGCTCTTTGAGAAAAAAGTGCAGAAATCATTTGTAGTTACATATATTAAAAGCAAAATGTAATCTTTCATGCTTAATATTTAAAAAATGCTGCATTATGTATATGAAGAAGAGCTCCTTACGAGCCTTCTACAGTTGAACCTCGTTTTAACGAAGTTGAAGGGGCCCAGAGATTATTTCGTTACAGCCACAGCTTCGTAATAGTCCGTGTTGACTGAAGTTCCAACATAAATCTTCATTCCTTCATTATATCCATTTTTTCACTACAAACTGTTTCGTTACAATGAAGCTCGACAGCAATTCAGCCTTCTAAGCATAGATTAGTTTATAAAACACGCTACAGGTGGCTTTTAGTATTCAAAATTATTTTTTTCTTTCCTTTGAAGCAGGCAAAGCACCCAATAGTCTGCACCTGTGGAATGAAGCTCTTGAGGTGCTGGACTTTATGTGATGACACTGGCTTGAGGCTTCTGCTGAAGAAGAGGAACTCCGAGCCCTTCTTGTGTAGCTGCACCCGCTCTCCATCATACTTGATTTCCGCATACATTCCATTCGGACACTTGGCGAACGCATCGTCCACAGATCCGCACGGTTCCGCAAGCATCGGTATCATGGGAGTCATAAGGCTCGCCGAGACGCTCACGGTGCCTTCCTTGGACGTCCTCACGACGTCCTCCAAGTTGCGGGAGGCCTGAAACGCCTGGTAGGCGTCCGGATGAAGCGCTTCCAGGATATGCTTCGGCCCCGAATTTATGCGGATGTCGTGTTTGATGAGCCTGACGACCATGATGAGGTCGTTCGCTGTGCAGCGAGCGCTGAGGTGCCTCAGGAGTTGCGTCTGGTCGTCTTCGCGCGTGAGGCGAGACAGCCGTTCGAGGTACGCGTCCACGTCCTGCATCGTCAGCGTACTCTTCGCGGCCGGAGAGCCGTACTTGTCGAAAAAGGTCCCCACCGTGCGAGCCACGTCGCCCTGTTCGAGGTCCTCGATCATCTCCTCGTGACAGCCGTTGCCGAAGATTCGGCTGAACACCTTGACCAGCTGCTTACTCTGCAGGTTGTACACCCGCTTGTTGACCATGGGAAGGAGGAACTTCACCCAGAGGTACAGGTCGCCCGTGAAGCCCTTCCTTGTGCAGCCTTCCTTGAAGAACTTGGCCACGATCGACGTCTTGCCCGTGTAGGTACTTTCGGCGGCAATGCTTGCGCAGAGCTTTCGGAATTCCTTGAAGGCGTCGTCTTTGCTTGCCTTGTTGCTGGTCGAAGACGCTTCGAGCTCTTCCAGATCGAGTTTCTCGGACGAATCGTCCGCGTCTCCCGATCCCGGCGGGGTCAGGGTAGCCTGCAGCTTCTGCTTTTTAGAAGGAGTGGCCGCTCCCACGACATTTGCTTTCCTCTTGCCAGGGCTCGTGGTGCTAACCCCGCTCTTGACGGAAAGCTCGTCGATACGCTTCAGCACCACCTTTCTGTCGTCCTGACCGATCTCGCTCCAACCCTCGAGGTCTCCGGCATCTTCGATTTTCTTAGTGGTGGCCCGAGCTCGCGAGAGCTGCTCGAAGATGCAGTCCACGTGAAACCACTGCTTCATTTCACCGCCACTGTCACTGAACGGGTTGGGCACGATCTTGCCGATGCGCAGAACTTCCTTGTCGATCTTCGCCTTGCACTTCTTGCAGCCTGCGGTGCCCCGCTTGGCGTACTCGATGCAAAAGCGTGTCTCCGACATACCGTTAAGGAAAGTTCAGTAACCAGCGAAATCTAGATCACAGTTCGTGCGGTGCGACAGCGAAGCGCCGACACTTTGGTCGTGTTCCAGCTCTTAAGACTTTGCGAGCCATAATGCAAAAGATCGACAACTGTTGCTGCGTTGGTGAAATGCAATCGGTCCGATTGTTTCGCGGCCGTACAGCTACGCACACAGCATCAAAACACCCGTAACCACATCTGGCGCGACGCGTTACGACTTGTCGAACGGATTCTACTGTCTAGCTATCGACTTGTTTAAAACAGTACAAGGCAAAAATCGTAGAACTTATTTTTACTTATTACAAAATATAATTACCTGTAATTAATTTTTAAAACTTTTTGAAGTAAAATTATTTGTTTTGTTTTGAGTGTTTTTAATGTATTAGTTTAGTCTCGATGGTAGCGCTCTCCTGCGCTCTCTTTACACACTACGCTGTCATCTGCTGGTAGAAGCGTGCTCGGTGTCGGTCCTCTGTAAGTTCTCAAATTATCTTCGCTCTTTTCGTATTCCTTTCACTTAATTCCACCGTTTAGTGCTCCCCGGCGAAATTTTGTCGATTTCTCGGATACTCTGCATTGAAAAACCCTCAACTGTGCATATATTTCCGCGTTGGACAACGTTATCGAACTGCTTCGACCGCAGCTTGAAAACTGCGATGCAACGCGCGACCGGTATTGCTGCAGGTCGCAGTTTCTTTCGGTTTAGCAACAATTTTGCCTCAGACAAAATCACGTAGTACTGTTACGTTATGCTTTTCGATTGTGCGACATTTTGATGGTTTTATACATGTAGAGTAACTTGCACAAAGGACTTAGCGTTTCAAGAAAAGCCCAATTCAGGAAGTATAGATTTTTCCTCAGCTTGCAGTTCCTGGAGGTGAGCCTGTGGATCTGAAAGACTTCTGAAGACACGGACTGGTCGTTTAAAACTTGTAGCCGTGGTCCGACCTCGATCAAGCTGTATCCTAAGTGTCATATATTGTGCCACAACGTAAAATTGTAGCTCTATACTCACAGTCGTGTATACAAAAAAAAACGGGGGGGGGGGATTTGACTTGCCAATGACCTACGCTCGTTTACAGCCACAGTGGACTATGGAGGACTTCCACTGGCTGTGGAAGTCCGGCCCAGGTTTCACCATTTCAGGCGACAATGTCACCGTGCTTCAAGAACCGAGCCATTTCTACGAGAAACTTAAGGTATATGGTGATGCTGTGTCTTCGGCATGACACTTTTTCCTTTTTATTTTCTGAAGGAAGGTGATTGTAAAGGCTTTATATATATATTATAAATCGAATCAAAGGCATCTGTATGCCAGCTTTGTGGAAGTTGCAAATATGAATGGCATTGTTTCTGATTACATCATTCCACATTAAAACAAGACAAAGTACCATTTTGCATTCAAAGTCATCAGCTTGGCTTCTGCAGAATACATGCAAGCTGCTGGGGCTAAGAGCTCAACACCCCTTTCAAGCCACGACTCTCTCGGTTCCAAAAAAACAGTATTTATACTTAGGCTTACGGGCTACCAAAAATGTTAATGTCCCCTTTAAAACTTGAAAACTTACCATATTGCACCATGGGTGTTGGACATGGAAGTTTAAGACGTTCAGTGAAATTATTCACATTTATAGTGAGCCATTCTTTGGCATGAGTGTTTTTATGAATTTTCTGTGCATGATGCAGGATGCGATGCTTAGTTGTTTTCCTGTTTATTAATCAACCCATCACTTTTGTGAACTTTTCAGAACCTGACAGCATCTGCAAACAGGCGCATTGTGCTGGCTTCTCTCTACCTTGGCAATGGTGAACTTGAGAAGGACTTGGTAAGTGTTCTGCTGTGCTTGATGTCATCGCAACTCCTTCTAAAGGATGCGTGCAATAAGATTTTTCACTTTATGTTCAAGAAGTATGTCATAGATTTATTTTGCTGAGTTGTCTCCAACTTGCAACACTTGTTCAAAATACTGTTTTGCATAAATTGTGTGGCAAACAGTCATGCAGAAACAGAACTGAAAACATAATTGTGGAAAGGCATACAAAATGACGGAGTGGTTTTTTCAGACTAGAGCAGTCATGATTCATTCACTGTTTTGTCAGATGCACAAAGAACGAAATTGAAAACTGCTTAATTACTATGTACAGTTTAAGAGCATGTCTGATGAGCTAAGGGTCAGCTAAATAATTTTACCCAGGCCAGTCATTTTATGCTTTTCTAGCTCTTAAAGCACAGCGTTTGGTTGTAAAATGCTGTCTGCGATGTTTTCATCATTGTGGCAGTGTCTATAGCAATGGCAGTGACTTAATTCATTTAAATCATTTTTTAACTGAAACGGTTTGCATAGATGTAGGCCAGCTTAAATTTCAACAGTTGTCTGTGGAACTGAAAGTAGCACATGCTTGTTTGCAGTCTTTTTGTCCTCATGTCTGTATGGCTACGGTGCTTTGACTTGTGTGTGATTGCTATCCCTATTCCTAATAGCAAATTTGCTCTTTCAATTTACAAGTCACCTTGTATTGAAAATTTGTCATTCCTTGGCATATTCTCTTTCATAGTGCATGTACAGCTTTTAACAAAAATAGTGGGACCACAGAAGCTGTAAAGAAACAAAACTTTATCACGCATTATGCCTACAGCATTCCTGTCAATTTGGATTTCTGCCCAACACTTCTGCATGCAGTTCTTGTGACCATGTACATGCTATTCTGTATTTTTATTGCTTCCATATCTTTACTTTTGTGGGGTGGTATATGTTGTATATATGGGAGGGCTCCAGCTTGGTTTCAACCACCTAGCCTTCTTCCCTAACGTTTATGTACCGGTTTAGTGCCAACCAAAATCCGAACGGGACAATTGAAATACGAGCGGAAAATGGCAGAAATATTAGATTCTGCAGAGGAAATACAGGTAGGTTTCATAAACACTTCCATAAAATGTTCATTGCAACTTCGAAGTGAAAATCAATTGCTCTAGTAGTCACCCTCCATTAACTGAGACCTTCTTGTTTTGCTGTTCACACTTTAAGTTTCTCATTCATGTTTCATTTGACGCTGACAATAAATCCTGTGTCAAAAACACCCCCGCTTTGATATTTGCCCAAGCAGTTTCTTGTTTCATGAAACTGATTTAATACTGTTGTTGGTGCACATACACCGACAAATACTGTTCTACTTCCCTGGAGCCCTGGAGTGGCGTAGCATTACAGGAGCTTGACGGCAAGGTCATAGACACTGCTTGCGCAAATCACAAAGTGGCCTGTGTTTTTTAACTAACCACATTTTCGGCCTTCTTGGTGTCAGTGTGTTACATTGGAGAGTGGAAAGATAACTGTCGACACGCAGGTGTCAGAGCTGCACGCGGCAGCCAGGCGCAGCGTCGAGGTGCGTGTGCTGCTTGATTACACCAGGGGGTCACGTGGTGAGATCAACTCTCGCTCCCTACTGATGCCCATGCTGCAAGAGTTCGGTGGAAAACCCAGCAGTGACACGAGCAGTGGAGAGGCTACTGAACCTTCAGGCCAAGTGCAGGTTGGTACTTCCCTTACACCATGCACCGTACATGTTGTGGTGTAGTCAGTGAGCACCTGTGCAGTTCACTGGTTTGTTCATACTCGTGTTTCACACAGAGGGGGAATTCTGCAGTGCAGTTTTGCCAGCGCCAAGTTTTCGGACAGTCTTTGTTCACTTCGTCCTTAGTATATATGAAGTACGTTAACTGCTTTCTCACTTCAAATTCCGTCTATTTCTACTTCTTTGCA
The DNA here is from genome assembly GCA_030143305.2 of Amblyomma americanum. Classification (NCBI taxonomy): domain Eukaryota; kingdom Metazoa; phylum Arthropoda; class Arachnida; order Ixodida; family Ixodidae; genus Amblyomma; species Amblyomma americanum. Next base: position 563,903 of record JARKHS020017332.1, read on the forward strand.
TTTTTCTGAATGAGGATCACTTCATATCCAAGTGGTGTGTACACTAAATCCTTGCCCTGCTTGTTGTGCAGGTTGTACTTACATTTCAATCTAACAATGTTAGTTATCTGCACAGTGCTTTACTTGTCATATAAAGGAAGCATTTGCCTATGTGGATGCATAAACAAAACATAATTTGAAACTGCAATGGCGGCCTTGCGGTCTGAGCATCCGCCTCGCATGCGAAAGGTGCGGTGTTCCATCCCCAGTGCCGCCGGGTACCCACCGGTGATACTACAATGGGTGCAAGCTCTCTCTTGGTCTGGTGCTTGGCTTATTTAGAGTGAAATGCTTGGGAAATGGGTCTTTGAATCCACCTTGAGTAGAAACAAAAGACCTTATGCCATGGCGCTCTTTAGCACAGATGCCCTTGTGCCATGAAAATCCATCAACATCATCACAAAATAATTTGAATTTGTTTTGTGAAGCGGAAAATTCCCATGATTCGGTTTTTTTAGGCTCTCATTGCACAAATCTCGAAGTTGCCTTGCCATCTGGGTGTGCAATTTGTGCCTCTGAGACATACTAGTAAACATATTTTATTTATTTGACTCCTCGCTGCCTTTTTTTTTGGGCATATTTTCCATGCTCACGCGCAGGTTTATTTTAGTGTCAATAGACACCGATTTTATGAACAGTTTGTGTGTTCGGAATTTTATTTTACCTCAACTCTGAGGATCCACGGGGCTCAAAGCAACAGACGAAAATAAAACCTACAGCAGTTAAAGGAGGCATAAGATGCTATAGTAAGATAAACTTAAATAAAAACAGCAGTTGGTAACAATGGGCCATGGTCCATGCCACGCTGCATTACTCGATTGACCAACCACGGCAGTGAGCTAAGTGACCTTTTTAATGTTTTATATGCCAAACAGACAAGAAGCATCAAGATTCTTCATCTTACATCTCTGCCTTGTGATTATCTTCTTGTTTAGGTACAAAAAAAGCTTTAACAATGGGCTACTTTTTCGTCGCAGAGAAATTCTCTCTGGCAGTCTTGAATGCAGACAGAGCTTCAATGCAGACTCAAGTCGTACCTGACTATAGTTGGTTTATCTAGCTGCTACTAAGCTTAAAAACTGATTATCAGCGTGTCACTGTTTTCACTTGTCAGTGGCATTAAAGACGATAGTGTTTACATGCTTTATTGCGTACAGTTTCAGCCACTTAATTCCAACTAGTAGAAGCAGCAGTTGACTGCACAAAGTGATGTGACTGTGCACTGAGCATGATCACACTGGTGGCTGTTTGCACATTTGCATCTCGTGTGCTCATAGGTGGCGCTCTATCACAGTCCACGGCTCCGCGGCCTCGTCCGCTGGTTGCTTCCAGAACGTTGGAACGAGACAGTCGGGCTGACTCACCTCAAGGTCTACCTTTTTGACGACACCCTCATTCTCAGTGGGTGAGTGTGAGTGCCTTTGTCTTACCCATTGCATCGTCACTCATGGCCGACACCACTTTCCATCAGGGGGCTCTAAGTTATGCAATGTTATCATGATCATAGTGAATAAATGGTGATGGCAGTGATCTTGAGATGGTTTACTTCATATTCAAAAACCCCATGCAGTTCTGGACAGTATTGAGTCAGCAGTCACCTGGCATGCATGAATCCCGTTTACTTAGACCTATTTTAATCTTCACCACCTTCCTGCCATTCATGGGACTTGTTGATGTACCCTGGTGTGGTCACACATGCTGCTGTCTACACATTTGAAGAGATGTGATCCTAACCAAAGTTCTGTGTCCTAAATAAGCTGACGATGTGGCAAGCTTTAATACACGTGGCTATGGATGGACTTTGATTGCCAGGGATTATATTAACACCCACTCCTGACTTAGCTGCAGAGCGGTACAGTGTGTACGGATAAATGAATAAATAAATAATACTACCTTGTGCTATTGCGGTATCTTCAGAACTCCCATACCTGAATGTGCATCTCAAGAGAAAAGAACTCACTGGTTCGACTGGCTTGTTTTTGCCATTCCCATTTTTTAGCAGCTGATTGGTGCTAGTGTAGTTGCCTTAATTAGATGCTTCTAGGAGTAGGTTAATTATTCAAGCAGACAACTAAGTCTGTTTAATATCTACAGAGCGTTACGGAATTCAGAATCTACGGAATACGGAACACTTTCCATTCCGTAATGTCACCATCATTGCCAGTAAAAAAATTTTACATAACCTAGCGCATAGAAATACCTTTGCCCTTTTGACACGAGGACAGATCCATCTCTGTTGCTATTTGGCTAAACATGATTTGCACTGCACTTTGCATGCATCACATTACATTATGTCTTGCTTTTCTACAAAGCAATATTGAACTTCTTTTGACAGCAGCTGATTTGTTATTCTATTTGTTTCATAAATGAATAGGATGACGATAATAAGTTATCTGTTCTTATTTTCCTTCTGGCGCAGAGCCAACCTTAGTGACCAGTACTTCAGAAACCGGCAGGACCGCTACGTGGTCTTCCACGACTGCCCACACCTGGCCGACTACTTTGCGCGGGTCGTACAGACCGTGTCCTCTTTCTCACTGCAGCTTCAAGCGGATGACTCCGTCACCGTTCATCCTGGCTTCAACATCCATCCTTTCAAAGGTACTGCAGGAGGGAGAGGCGTTCGAAAAGGCTGCAGAAGTTATAACTCATGACTACGTGGTTCCACCTTGAACAAGGATACATAGCAGAGAAATCTTCACCCTGTATCATTGTATGACATTCTAGCTCACAGGTGAATCATTGCTAATGATGATGCCTCGGCCATACCGTTTTCATTGAGGCACCTGAATGAGCTGTGCCACTCACATTCTCTTGCTTGCTAATGACATCTGGCAGTTCCTTTTATTGGCTGCTGCCTGGTTATTGTATCGTAACATGAATTATGAAAAATTCTTGCGAAGCAACAATTGTAGCAATGTAGGGGCAGCCAGCTTAGTTGCTCGCATTTCTGTGAGGGCGGGAAAGGCTGGAGCATATTAAAATTACTCAGCAGGTGTCAAAGCCAAGCCCTGAGCTGATTGTACATACAGATGCTTGCTGACCAGATGTCTCGAAGATAGTTTTAAGCTGCTCCAGACCGATGCACAAAGCCTAAGGTTGGGCTGCACATACATCTCAAACGACATATAGTACTCATATTAGCCACGCCAGATCAAGCCAATGTTTCTGAGGCTGTTTGCTCATCGAAATAGGGCGCGATTGGCGAGCGCCTTGGCCATCGTTTCATTGGTTTCTGTCATGGATCAGCACGTAATGATAAACTCTCTTTGTCTGTGGACAATGTTGTGCACTCAGTACCTGGTCAGCTAATGCCAACTCTAGCTGGCACTCTGCCGGACAGCTACAGAAAGACGAAAAGTTTAAACATTTGTCCGTGGTGAATTGAAATCTTTTGACCTACTGAGCAGTGTATAGAAAGGAAGAAATTTGGTGTATGCTTCGGGAGCAGAGTATCCATGTTAGTGCCTAAATTGTATACTGTGTCTCTCTCCCTCTCAGATGACCGGACAGCATTTGTGTCGGCTGCCAACCAGCGTCTCTCAGAGCTCATCAAGCCAAACACGGACACACCTCCAACGCCTAAAAAAAGCGGCAGTTCAGCTGACACCTGGGTCTTCCCACTGCTCCAGATGGCGCCACTGGGCATCACACAGGTGGGTGGGTGTACGCGAATTCTCAGTCTTACTTCGTACTGACATTACTCTTCCTTGCATTTTGAAGCCACCCAGCAGGCAAGTACAGTTGTCTGAAAACTTTGCGGTGCTGAAGCAGTTTGTATTAGACATTCTGTGCCTTAGTCATCAAGTATTTGCTGTGTTGTATAAAAAATTTTTTAAATATTGTCATTATAGCAGTATTAGGGAGACTTGTGGGGCTTGTGTTGTTGCCTTCAGACTTGTTTTCATGATGAGGTTCACTTACACTTGCTGTCACCAAGTTGCTATGACCTGTGCAGTTATGACAAAGCAACCAAAACTATTAGTTCTGACGACACTGAGCTTTACCTCATGCAAGCTTCATCTTTTAACGGTGGATTTTGCACGTGCAGGACCAGGAAGTCACCGAGCACCTGCTCGCGCATGCCCCACCGCGATCAACGCTGAGGCTTGCAACCGGCTACTTCAACCTCACAGAGCGCTACTCCAATATCATCCTCAACAATAAGAGTTCATGCTTTGACCTCCTCGTTGCTTCACCCAAGGTGGGGGATGCTTGCTGTCTCATTTTGTAAACTACAGTTGTCGGCTCATTTTGTAAACTGCAGCAAAAGAGCATTGCTTGGTGCATTTTATTTTAGCTTTTCATGTAGTTGTAGGAACTATGGAGCTGTGAAACTCGGACATCTTGAGGTTCCTGAGTAAACAAGCCAAGGCGCAAAGAGTGATGCTGGCCCTGTTTTTTTTTTCTTTCGCTGTGTCTCTCATCTTGCTCGGGCTGTTTTGACACCTTAGAATAATAAGTTAGCTGCTAGCTTAGGTATCCTCGCTGCTGCATGTTAAGCTTCACCGCATAATAAAAATGGTTTTGTGTAGCAAAACTTTTGAGTTATGTTTTCGGTTACTTTTAGTATCTCAAATAGGACCTCTGATTATAATATGCATACTTCCAGTTATCTGCTTCACACATTTGCTATTAGTGTCGTGCAGTTCATGTCATACGATCTAAGCAGTTTGTTTGGCAAGTGCTAATCACTGGACGCAGCAGAGGTTGCGGACTCTGTGCTCATAGTTGACTTCTTTATTATTGATTCTTATTTTTCACAGCCTATCTTTCCACAAAACTTATGTTTTATAATCTAAAGGCTCGATAGATTCATTCTTCAATATTCATTTCCAGGGAACAGACAAGGAAGAAAATTCAAAGGACGTTATTTAATACTTGTGGGGACAAGTGTCAAGATGTTGCATGTGCCTTCATGTCCATTGCCTGTCAACTTGCTATCCTAAAATGTGACTGTGTGCCGCTTTATTTCATGTTTTATTAAAACTAGTGCAGTGGTAGAAATGATTTGGCAGTTGTGCCAACCTGTGCCATTGCATTAAACCTGCTACATATGGCGACAAATTCATAGTGTTTGATGAAATTGCGCCAAGGCTGCCCCAAAACACTATTCCACGGATCAAGAGCCTCTGTGAATGCGAGAAGGCTGAGAATGTGCGACTAAAAAGATGACCAACGAAATCCAAACCCATCCTGTTTTGCTTTCTAGCCTTTTGCCGTCTACGTTTAGCGCACAGTGTGCTCGTGCTTTGCATTTCTTTGCAGGCACTGCTAACATTGCACCATACAGACATGGCAAATGCACGTGCAAAAAAAAAAAGTTTGTTTTTAAGAGGCCCAAGTAGTTTTTAAGGGGCCATCTTTCGTTGAGCACTGTGACGTGTTCCATAAATTCAGTGTAAGACATGACCACGAGAACGGTTTCAGACGTGCTCCAACTGATAGCTTGATTCCACAGGCCTCATTCGCGCTCGCTGTAACAGCGCCGTTAACATCCCAGATTCCGGATTGTTTGTACAGTAGAAACACATTAATTCGAACTTTCAGCATAGAAAGTTGCTTCGTATTTAAATAGGAGTTGTAACTAAATTGAGCCACTTCCAATAAAGAAAATCGCCGCTCACATCCCAGAACAAACCCTGTGACCATTGGCCTATTTATTCACCCTGGACTTTCCCTTACTGAGTTCCTTCTATTGGAGTGCATTTGGGAGCTCTAACATTGCAATGCACGAGCACACTCGCATGCCAATTTTTAAAGCTCATGGGCTTTATTTAAGTTCTTAAAAAGAAACCAGGCTAAATTGATATTCAAGAAAACAACTGAAATAGTCATTTCTCAACATCTCTGCAACTTCTACACAGAAAAATTTGAACTAACATTAACAGCACAAAATATCGCTAATTTTTCTCTCTAAACAACGAGTAAATTTGGGCACACTAAAAAAAAACATTCAGATCTGACTGAGACAACCTTGCACTGTTAAAATCTTTGTGTAGTGCTTGTCATTTTTTAAACCATGACAGAAGCTAGTACCAGTTGAAAGACCCACTGTGTTTGCATTTTATCGTATGTCTCAGTGTCAGGCTTCTGCTACAAAACTCGGGGAATCTGCTCCAAACTGAAATTTCGCCTGCCGCAAAGCCTTCTCCAAAATGCTTTTTGCCATTCCCACCATTTTGGAGCAGGCTTTGCTTTTGGCCATTCCCACCAACCCGCCGCGTGGACAGTGGTTAAGGCGCTCGTCTACTGATCCGGAGTACCCGGGTTCGAACCCGACCGCGCGGCTCGCGTTTCGATAGAGGCGAAATGAAATGCTAAGGCGCCCGTGTGCTGTGTGATGTCAGTGCACGTTAAAGATCCCCAGGTGGTCGAAATTATTCCGGAGCCCTCCACTACGGCACCTCTTTCTTCCTTTCTTCTTTCACTCCCTCCTTTATCCCTTCCCTTACGGCGTGGTTCAGGTGTCCAACGATATATGAGGCAAATAATGCGCCATTTCCTCAACCCCCCCAGAAAAAAGAAACGCAATTTTCAATTTCCCACCTCTGCTAGTGTGGCTTGTTTGTAGTTTCATATTTGTCTGCAGTTGCTGGCCCCTTTCATTCATCACAACTGCGTCGATTCCTATCAAACAGTACACTGTGAAACCCGGTGTTTCTTTACGGCGGCGCAGGTGAACGGCTTCTATGGTGCGGAGGGCGTCAGTGGCGTGATCCCCACAGTGTACACGCTGCTTCTGAGGCAGTTCTTTGCACGGGTCTGGCCGTCCCACAGCCACGTCCAGGTGGGCGAGTACGAGCGCCCCCACTGGACGTTCCACGGCAAAGGCCTTTGGCTCTGGAAGGATGGACAGCCCTGGCCCTGCCTCTCACTCATCGGTTCGCCAAACTTTGGTGAGGGCCACTGCCGGATGTGAAAAGGCTGACATTGATTGGGGTACCACCAGACCGCAGCATGCAGACGTGATCATGTTTAGCGTCACAACCTCTGCACTTTTTAATCACAAATTAATTCTGGAGGTCTACACTTCGTGCCACAAGTTTGAGTTTTATTTACTCCTTTATTCTGTTCATTCCTTTTTTATTTTATTCAAGGCAAAGAGTTTATTTTAGTACACCCCTTGCACTAGAGCATTTGTTCATTCAGTCATCATTACTTCAGTTCTACATATTTCCTAAATGTTTAATGTCTGCAATAAGCTGTAAAGACCAATGCTACCTTGATCAAGGCCCACTTTTCTTCATTTCTGAAAAGGATAGTCTTTCTCTGTCAAGAAGTTTTCTCTCGATGGTCTTTTCTTAACGTCCCCTGTCTTGACCATGTTCACTCCGTGATTCCACAGGCTTTCGGTCAGTTCACCAGGACCTTGAAGCACAGGTCGCCATTGTCACAACGAATGAGAAACTTCAAAGACAGCTGGACCACGTAAGTGCTGTGATGTCCTCTTCTCGTTATTACTTGTTTTGTGGGGCGAACGCGAGTTAATATTGTCTCAGCTTGGCTAAGTTTGGAAGGTGTAACTGATGGGACAAGTTATTTCAAGGCAGGACCCACGAGGTCGATCGTAATAACACAATGTCTGCTGGCTTCTGTGTTTCACTTATTGCCTTCTGAAAGAGTTGTGCACGAAACTAAGTTAACAAATTCTAAAACGACTGTTTTAGATCAGAACTGGCAACTCCTTTTAATCTACATCATGCCACATAGTATATATGGGATGTTGTTGTCAATAAGTAAATTTCATGGCAGCTTAAAGCCTGTACAAGCCACCTGATTTCTCATGAACTGCTTTCCATTTTGCTGTCTTTCCTCCGCAGGAGCAGCAGAGGTTGTATGAACTGGCAGCGCCTGTCTCCCTCGCCACATTTCAAAACCCAAGCCGTCATGTGCCTTTCTGGGTCCGGCTCCTCATGCCACTGTTGAGACCACTGTTCTGACACATTACCTGTGTGTCATGTGAAAAGAAATAAGCAATAAACCTACGCTATACATTTACAGATTTACTACTGCAAGCAAATAAATATTACGGGCGAAGTTTCATATCAGCATCCTGTGTTACTCAAGATTTTAGATGATATCTGTGCAAAATTGTGAAGTACTATCACGTTTAATTTCCTTTATATGACTGTTAGATAGTTGCAAGTCGATATCGCATCAGGTGTTCGGGTAACGATGCTGAAAATGAATTCGTTTTACTTTGTAATACAGCATGAAGTTTTAGGTCTCTTTAGGGCACACTTGCACCCTAAGTTTTATGTCTTTTAGGGTGCACTTGCTGCACCAGTTCAAGAAGTTTAGCACTTTCGCATTCGTTTTGCAAAAGTGCCAGCCTAGTTCAGCATGAGTTCCTTGGTCGGATTACACTCTCCTGAATGGAAGTGCAGCTGTAGTGCAGCAATATGGCAGCCGCCACGCGTAAGTTGGAAAAGTGAAGAAGATATATGACCATACTTTTAATGAAATGATGGCAGTTCTTTCTTGAAAGAAGGCGAGGGGCACTGTTCGTGGCGTCAGAATTGTAAACCTAAGCTGTCAAGTCGAGATCCATGGCCAGCATTTCAGCACATATTCGTAAATCATCTGCGACGACTTCGTTTTTCAGTGAGACGACAGTTTCGTAGGGCTGGTTCATAGCAACACTTCATGCATGCGATTTGCTGCTAGAAAATTCTTCACACGGTTTGGAATTTTGGCGGCCGTTGATGCCGGCAGCATGCAGCTGGTTGTAATTTGGTGGCGATGCCAAGGAAAGCAGAGGACTAAGCCTGTACTCGCATTTTGTAAGCAGCCAGTGCCAAGCTGTATTTGAACTGGATGAACTGACTCTTCCGCTGGTGGCACAACCGCGGAACTTCACGGAACTAGCGCAGCGAGTGCAGCCAAATCGAAGAAACATTTTGTCCTTTGTCTCCTGCCCTTTCGCTGTTCGTACGGCCAAGGATTTTCATCACAGCACGCAGTATGAATTAACATAGCTGGGACAATTATGCTGACCTCATAAGGAAAAGGTCATTGAGCCAGCTATATGGAAGTTTCAACATAACCCCAACCTTGAGCGGCTATTATTGCCAGGAGAAAGGACGCACAGCTACCCTAATTAGGAAGAGAATTACCACCATAGAACACGATGAAATCCCAGACACAAGCTAGAGCACGTAATAACTGAAATAATTCCCAAAAAGAAAGAAGAGCATCTAAATTTGTCGTTAACGTTTATAGCCCGCCGAAACAAAGAGATGGAGACTTCTCCAAACTTTTTGTGGGAGCGAGCAGACTGGCAAAGAGCAGCGCCCTAGTAATTCTAGGTGACTTCAACGTCTATGGCCAGAGATGGGGATACAAGAAAGACGGCCAGAAGGGAAAACAGATCGACGATGCAGCGGAAAGCACGGGATGTACACTGTTGACAGACGAGAGCCAGCCCACGAGGATTGGCAACAGCGTGAGCCCGGACACCTGTCCAGATCTAACTTTCGTCAAAAACGCGTGGCGCGGAATGGGACGACCTCCTGGAAAACCTAGGAAGCGACCACTATATACTCGGAACCACAATAGAGGCGCAGAAGATGAGAAGGGCAATTGGAATCACAAACATCGTGGACTGGCACGAATTTAGGCAAGCATGCAAAGACCTAAAGGGTGACATCGGCTCGATCAAGGAGTGGAGCGAGCAGCTACAGGAGATCCAGGCCAGATATACCCAAGAGGTCAAAAGAACAGAAGAAGCACCGGAAGTCGACTCCCACCTACTCCACCTGTGGGAGGCCAGGATAGGGCTAACAAGGAAATGGAAGACAGAGAGACACAATAAAAAGCTAAGGAAGAGGATCTGCAAACCACAGAAGGAAGCCGAGAGTTATGCCAACCTCCTCGCGAGGCGAAGCTGGGACGACTTCAGCGACCAACTGAATGGCACACTCAATACCACCAAAACGTGGAGAATAATCAAGGCCCTGCTCGACCCGGCCAAAACCAGCCGGAGGGCAACAAGGCAATCCAGAGGATCATCCACACCTTCGAGGGTGATGACAACGAGCTCCTTAAAAGGATAGAGGAAAAGGTATATGGCACCGAAAAGCCGGACGCCTACGGCAAGGAATACCGAGGCGAAGACAACCCGCACCTGGACAGACATAACAATTAACAAGAGAAGAGGTCTACGCAGTGGCCGGTGCAGACAGAATCAGAAACTCCATGATAAGAAACCTCAGCGATGAAGCGGTCGACCAACTGACCCAGTTCATCAACGATTACTGGGAGAAAGGAACGGCACCAGAGGAGTGGAAACACGCCACGGCGGTGATGATTCCCAAACCCGGAAATAAGCTCCAACTAGAAAACCTCGGGCCGATATCGCTAACGTCGTGCCTGGGAAAACTTTTTGAACGAATAGTTGTCCGTCAACTACAGCGACACCTAGAAGAGAAGGGGCACTACAAGGACAGCATGTTCGGTTTCCGGGCAAAGCTGTCCACGCAGGACGTCCTCGTTCAGATCAAAAAAGAAGTCCTAACGCAAGTCCCGTACAATGGCGAAAATGTTATCATGGCCCTAGACGTCAAAGGCGCTTTTGATAATGTAGGCCACGCCGCCATCATGGAGGGATCCAACAACGCCAACTGCAGAAAGGAGATCCACGATTACACCAGGGCCTTCCTAAGCAACGGGACAGCCACGGGGGGAATCGGGGAGCTCAGAGGAGAAAAAAATCAACACTCCAAACGGGCACGCCGCAAGGCTCGGTCATATCACCGGTACTCTTCAACGTAGCCATGATAGAACTAGCAAGAAGACTCTAAAAGATAGAGGACATTGGCTTCGCAATCTATGTGGACAACATCACGACAAAACGCTAGGACAAAAAGAGAGAAGTTTACAAGAAGCGGCGACGTGTGTGGAAGAGTATGTGAAAGAAAGAGGACTGGTGTGCTCCACTAAAAAGTCGGCCGATCCTCAGAATCCAGAGAGGGAAGAAAAACCCGGAGAAAGTAGAAATCCTACTCGAAGGACGCCACATTCCGGAGAGGGAACAGGTCAGAATCCTCGGAATGTGGATGCAAACAAACAGGAGATGCGGATTCGCAATCAACCGGCTTAAGCTGGCTGCGACGCAAGTGGCAAGAATGATAACCAGAGTATCGCAGAGAAGACCTGGCATAAAAGAAAGTGACACTCTGAAACTCTTAAGAAGTTAGATCATAAGTAGGGTGACCTACACCCTCCCATACTTCCAAACAACCCAAGGGCAAAGGGACCAAATCAACGCAATCTTTCGGAAGGCGTGTAAAACGGCCCTTCATCTGCCGATGCGTACAACAAACGAGAAGTTACTAGCACCCGGCATTCACAATACATTCGAAGAGCTGGAAGAGGCACAGCTATAGAGACGCAAAAGGAAAGGCTGGCGCATGCAAACAAGAAGCGGCAGAAGAATCCTAGAAAACTTGGGATACTACTTAAAAAAAATACCAGAAAAGGAAGCAGACATCCCCGACAACGTCAGAGCCACTATCAAAGTCTGCTCGCTCTCCCAAAACATGGACCCAAGCTTCCACCCAGCTAGAAGAAAGGCGAGTGCAAAATACATAGAAGAGAAACTGGTGATCAAAGAATTAAAATACAGTATATGTGGACGCGTCCAGATACAGAAGAAGAGACGTGAGAATGGCAGTGGTAGCACTCAAATAGGAGGGCGCAGAATTTGCTAGCGCATCCATTAAAAACGGTACGGTTGATGAGGGCGAGGAACTCGCAGTCGCTCTAGCGATCGCCGAAGGCAACCGGATCGGAAAATCTTTCTGCCATCCTAATTAACGGACTCGAAAGTGGCGTGCAGGAACTATATGAAAGGAAGGGTAGGTAAATGTGTAAGACAGGTCCTAGCACAAGTGGCTCCAAAAAAGGACCAGGCGAGGCATGTTATTTTCTGGGTACCCGCGGACACGCGGAAGTATGGGGCAACCTCAGGGCCGATGAGACCGCTCGAGGTTACACGAACCGAGCCTCTCATCCACTCAGGCCGGAGGGGGCCTCAGAAAACGTAATGCCCACCTTCTCAGAAATCACCAATTACTACAGGAATGTAAGGAAAAGATGTCCGGAACCGCACTCTAGCCTGACTCAGGAAGAGGCGGTCATATATGGAGGAGGCTCCAAACAGAAACCCTGGCTAATCTTTTCATATTAAATAATATGCATCCAACGCAGTACAGGGACACGTGCCCAAAATGCGGAGGCAGATTCACGGTGTATCATACAACGTGGGAGTGCAAGGTCAATTATAGTTTCCATAATCAGAAAGAACTGTGTCGGGAGCAGTGGGAGGAAGCGCTTTCCAGTCACAATCCAGCCTTCCAACGAAGGCTGGTACAACATGCCGTGAAAGCTGCCAGACCCGATGGGGCCTGGAATAGGGGCTCCACTCGATGAAGAGGGCGAAGACATCGCAAGATGAAGACAACCTCTGCACTCTGAAGTGTATAGAAACTAGAGCAGTAAAGTTTATCCTACCCTATCCTCCAAATCGCCCGCGTCTACAAGAAGGAAAGAAAAAAAGACATGATCTAAGTAAATGCAACAAGTGTCTAATCGCAAAAACTTTTTATTTTGTTTGGAATTTTGTATTAGTTACTATATATTCAAGTTGTATTTTGGTTGTTCTAAGGTTGTACATTAAAGTTTTCTGGTAGCAGCTGTACTAACCTAGCGGCCAGCTTTTAAACTAAGCTGCAGACCCTATTCTATGCGTTTGTACTCGTGATCTGGCAGTGCCGCAGATATATGTAGGCCGTTCTACTTCCTCTCGAGTGCGGGCGAAAATACGCGAATTGTGTGCAGTCTCGGAGTTTTTAAAGACCGTCACAATGCCCGCCGAAGTCGAAAAAGCGCCGGGGGACCAACCCACCGAAGTCAAGCCGGCCGAGGAGCCTCCGAAGACTGTGCTTACCCTCGAGAGTATCCTTGAAACGCCGGCGTATTTCTCTGACGTGACAAGTGTGCCCGTCGGGGAAACCTCGACGTGGCGATGATACCCCAATCCGACTTGAAACTCAAGCTTAACGCGCCGCTAGATACGTTCGATCTGATCAGCCGATCGGATTTACTGTACGCGCACTCTTGACTAACGGAGTGCAAAGCCAGCAGGAGGTCGCGGATAGCCGGCGTTCCGAAAATGCTGCATCGCAGGCCATATGTTTGCACTTAAATGGATCACCCGGCTTGCTGTGTTGAGAACCGAAACCTCGATAGCACGAGGTCATCCAGTGGTCGTCACTGTAGGCCGTCATAGTTGCACACTTGCAAGCTCAGGTGTTGTTTAGCTTACCGTGATGACGGAGGTATCGTCCCCATATTAGAAGCGGTTGTGTCTCCATCTTGAGGACATGGTTGCGATGAATAAATAAAGTCGTAACAACGTTTTCGAAATGATCTGAGGCATAACCGAGCAATAGAATGTTTGCGTTAGTACTTAATGCGAAACTAATCTTCAGACCTTTCTAACTCTGTCATTGTTGATTCCTCCCTCCCAGCCCGGCCATTCTTGCGTCAATTCTCCCGTCGTTGTTGTAAATTGAGTAATTTGTCCAAGAGCAGTGCGCAAGAAGGTGAAAGATTTGCTGCTCTTACTGAAGAGCCCTGTGCATACGTCTGTGGTTGTTTGCCTTTCAGTCTCCAGTGCACTAGGCGTGGGGAATTATTACTGTTGCAAACCTATTACAAGGGGCTTCCCTTAACCACTGGTTGCAGTCCTGCAGATGATAAAGGATGCTCAGCAGAAGCATGGTCTCAGGCATGGAGACTACCAGCGCTACAGGTACAAAACCAGTTTAGTGGTGGTCGACTCTGTTCTGTACAAATGTATGTCAAGGATTCCCGCCACCAATTTCAGATCCATGATGTGTACAGCTGAAGTAGCCTTTGGCCATTTTAGGATTTGGCCAGCAAGTTTAGGCTATTTTGCTAAAAGAAAACGATTGAGGAGTACTTGACAAAGATATAGCACTTCTTTCTGTACTGTTTCTTGAAATTGCTCACACATGCATTGCATTCTGAAAATCCTGGCAGAGAAGGTTAAATTTTGTCGCTTTACAAAATCAGACAGCTGCCATATACAGTTCTTCATGCATAGTTGGTGCACATACAGAGGAAATGAACTTATGGTGAATTCGAATCGCAGGCCCGGAGCGGTCTGCATGCTCTGTGACAGAGCGCATGAATCCGGCGCCGAGCGCGCGGCCTGAAATTGCGATTGGAGTACACTTGCTCTGGCCACAGCATGCAGGCCAGAGCATGTAGGGTGCCGCTATCGCCGTTGAAATAGAATGTTACGCAAACTTCCGGTCGGATCCGCCGATTTCGGCGGAGCAGTCCCGACTGCTCCACGGAGCAATCTCGGCTCGGCAACCGCTCCCTGTCTACGAATGGAAGACGTGATCAGTGCCTCAGATCTGCGTTTGGAATACAGTTGCTCCGAAAAGAGCAGGAAACGTTGCTCCAGAAGTGCTCCAACTCTGCGATTGGAAGTCACCATTAGGCATGACATATGTATATTGTGCGTAGCAGGTATCAGCAACCTGTGAAAGTGACAGACTAAGGGCAAAGTGAAGGATGGTATAGTCAGTAGTGGCAAAGCGGTGTCGGATAGGACTGTCAGAAGTTGACAACGATAGGGTGGCTTGTTTTGCAAATTGCTCACATACCTCTTGCATTCAATGCTGGCAATGAAGATTAGATTAGCAGCATCTAATTGGTGATTATTTGCAGAGGCCTTCTTTAATCTGCAGTGAATGTGCATACCAGTAGCGGCAGCAGCAGATGATGATGATGTTTATGTGATGTCTATAAACTCCTTGTGCAGGGGCTACTGCAGTCGGCGACTGCGCCGCCTGCGCAAGTCCCTGCACTTTCTTCAGGGTAACAAGCACCGGTACCAGGGGCGCGAGGTGACTGAGGAACTGCTGACGAGCGGAGACCCTCGTTACATTCTCATGATCGTGGTGCAATGTGAGAGGGCCTGGGCCCACGCCATGCAGCTTCGTCAAGAGGCCAACACTGAGCCACGGAAGCGCTTCCACCTGTTTGGCCGCCTGCGCAAGGCCGTCAAACATGCCCAGGTGACGTCAAGCATGCCTACATGGATGAAACTAGAGATGTCATGCTGAACGGGAGGATTAAACTGACCAGTGTGCCATATCATTCATCTTCCAGTTTTTTATTTTGCTGTTTCGTTTACATTGTCATTTTTTGAAGCAATAGCACAATAACAGGCTCCCTGCGATGTCCTGTTGCTAATCCTTTGTTTTTCTAGGTGCATACCTCTTTGTTGACATGGAAAATTGTTTCATGCTTTAACACCAATACTCGAGAATTTCATGAATCTGCGACGTCCCACATTCAGAGCCATCTTGAAAGGGCTCTTGAAGATTCATTGAATAACGTGTTAAACTTTTACGTTTGGTGAAAGGTTCGGTAAAAAAAAAATTCATGATAGATGTTCTGTGCCTCACATGCAAAGTGAAAGAGCAGAGTTTTGTAGACAGAGGCCTGAAAGAATGTTGCAGCTTATCTGTCGTGTATCTTGAGATTGCCTTTCAAGCACTGCAGGTTTGTGACAGATGAAAGAAATGGTGCAGTGTGTTTTTTCATAAAGTATGCTCTTATGACTACAGGCTCTGGAGCTGCTGTGCACGTCATCACCGCGATGTGATGCCCGCTGCAAGCTAGAAGCCCAAGCCTACTGTGCCTACCTGGAGGGAACACTCTCCACCGAGCTGCAGCAGTGGAAGGTGAGTGCCTTCGCAAAGACCGGCTATTGTTCTATTGCAACAATATTAAAAGGACTACAGACACCAAACTTTGATCGCATGTTTTCTTCTTTATAGTGATGCATAAGGCATTCGTAAGCATGGACCACCGCATTGGATTTGCCTATGATCACTAAGTAATTTATGATTAAATTTCATCTCTGACCTGTTTCTGGTTTGATTTCAACGACTGAGCAATGACTATGTCGCTAAAGGTCAGTATAGGTCATGTGAGGCATGAAAAAAAATAATTGATGTAATTGCTGCTTCTTCACTTGTTCTGGTTCCAGCTCTTGAGGCAGGCTGGCTTTAATGTTGAGAGGTACAGTGATGATATCTCAGTTCTTTTCGCGCCTTGCATCACCCATACTGTCTTTTGACATCATAGCCATCACCCAACTGTTGAACCTGGACAAGGTTAGAAAGGAAGTTCGATCATAAACTCTCTATACGAATACCACGTAGTGATGTATGTATACTAGTAGGTCCTTTCGATTTGCCTGCACTCCCTGCACCAGTTCTGTAAAGTTCCGCAGCGGTGCCGTGGCGGTGCTGCGAGCGTGCAGCGCCAGTTCCAGCAGTTCAAGTGCTGCCTACTTCCAAAACGAATGGTCGAGTGCAGGCCTGGTCTTCTGCTAGCCTTGGCGTCACCACCAAATTGCAGCCAGCAGCGTGGTGCCCAGATCAACAGCCGCCAGCATCCCGAACCGCGTGAAGAATTTTCAAACAGCACATCGCAGTGAAGTGTTGCCATGAATCAGCCTCGATGCAACCTTGCGGCAGCTAAGCGAAACGCACGGGTGTTCTTTTACTTAACACGACTGAGGTGTGCGCGCGCCGACTTGCATGCTAAGCGGTTGTTGCAACAACATGCATCATGCACTGCATGCACATGTTTACTTTTTAGTTAACATAACCGGCTTCGAGTACTAATATAACTTTATTAGTAGAAAGGAAAGACGCCAGTTACGGGTCCGTCGAGAGCACAATGGTCGAGAGATGCAAGGTGCCGGTGAGGGCCGCCGTCCCCACCTCCGTCGCCGCCTTCTCGGGTGGCCACTCACGTTCCATGAAAGTCGGAGGGCCCGTGTGAGGCACTGTTATCATCGACGAGTGGAATAATTTGAGTATATCCGCCGTTTATCGTAAAGCGCAAGCTATCGTCGCGCAAGCCGTCGTCTGCTTCCATGGTGGCTACAGCTGCACCATTTCGGCACCGACCATTGAGAAGGTGCACAGTTTTCCTGCACTTTTCTGAACTAGACCTGCACAACGTCTGCACTTTTTTGAAACGAATGGCGTCGTGCAAACGGTGCCATCTTGCACCGCTGAAACGAATGGCGAAGTGTAGCACCGCAAGAACCAGTTCACGAAGTGCAGGCGAATCGAATGGACCTAATGTCTCACACATCATTACAAAAAAAGAAAACTTGGTTCTTATACTCCTTTAAGGGCGTGTTTCCTGTTTCTGCAGCTTCGGCGGCACTGCTGTAAAAAAACGTTATGGAGTGTGAAGGAAGAAAAGAAGACATGCTAAGCGACGAAGCGTGAAGTCTGGACCCACGGCGCCCTCTGGGCGTAGTAGCGCGAACTAGCATATGTGTACCGACCACTGCTGCTTGGATTTACAGCATACTCTGTGCGCAGCGGAAAGGATCTTGCTAATTACTGCCACAGAATGTCACGTTACAAAAGATTAGTAACCACCGGGCAATTTTTTTTGTTCCCTCAGATTTTCAGGAATAAAACAGTGATTACGACAAACTGCATTTTCGTAGAGCATTCAGTAGGCCTGACATGCAGCATTTTGTTCTTTTTTTTGCCCCCCTTGAAACCCTGAAGGAGGCCATGGAGAGCTTCAGCAAGGCACAGACCATCTACGAGAAGCTGGCGCAGGCCCTGGGTGAAGGACAGCGTGCCTTGTACCAGCAGCGCGTGGACGAGCTCAGCCCGAGCCTGCGCTACTGCGCCTACAACATCGGCGACGAGACAGCCATCTCGGACCTCAAGCGTATGCGCCTCCAGGGCAACGTCACCATGGCTGGCACCGAATTGGATGTGAGAATGACCTTTTTTCTTTCCACTGTAATTCACATGAGCTCTCCTCGTTCATTTTTTTTAATTTCTTGGGAGTGTTCTTGAGAGTTGTTACCATAGCAAGCAGGCACTGCGCAGTAGCTGCTAACATGTAAAGATTATCAGACGTCTGCATTTTGGGGTTGAGTATGATGATTTTTTTATGCGAGCCAGTCAGGTGCTTATAAGAGGCACGAGGAAACTTGTGGACATTTTCCATAACAGGGGCTTTTAAATGAGCGTTTGTGACTCATTTAAAATCCTTGAAGACATTTCTGGAGTCTTTGAAACTCTTGCTCTGTTGAGGATATTATTAACAGAACGGCTGAGACTTTTAAACCTCAGGGCAGTTGTTGTATTTGGACCCTTCACGGTCATTCTTCTTCTATCTTGTTCGGCATGAAAAATGGCTTTTCTGACTGGCCAACTCGTCATTAAGTGAAGAAACTCATGTTTTGGGCCGAAGGGGCTGAATTGGTGATGTAAAGTGTGACGTTTCAAATTTCTAACTAAAGATTTTTCTTCTCCTTTTATTCTGTCTTCATTTGTACGCTATGAATGGAGTAGTAAAGTGCCTGTTGGACTTGTAGCAAAACACTAGTTGTCTCTGGTCAGATTTCTGCATTCTGTTATTTGTATGTTCTTCTAGAATGAACCGTTCTAAGCAACAAGATATCTTTTTTTTTTTAAACATGTTTTTGGCGTTGCTTCTTGCGAGAAACTGGTGGCTGAAGGAGGCGCCTTTCTGTTTCCCCTGTGGTGCTTTTGCAGCACCTCATCGAGCAAGCACGGGAGAAGCAGGCAAGCAGCCTGTCCGAGGTGACATGGCTGGGGCGCACGGTTCCCGTCCGCCATGAGAAGGTGCGCCTCTTCCTGCTGGGCGCTCAGGAGGCACCGCGGGAGCTGGCGCAGGCCCCCGACATTGAGGCCAAGATCGCCGTCCACGAGCGGCTGCTCTTTGACTGCAAGGACGCTCTGCAGGTGTGTGCAGAAAGGGTTGCCGTCTTGAGACTTGGGGAAACTGCCGTGGTAGGAGAGTATGTCCACTTGAATTGATGCTAGGCAGAGTGTGGCCAAAATTCAACGAATGCAGTAGAATCTCAATGGCACGAATCTCACGGGGTCACGAAAAGTGCATCATCCAAAACATACAAAATCTGAATGCAGAAACATACAAAATCTGAATGCAGAAGCACAGGAAATGCATTCACGCGGCTCGGTTTATGGCTGGCGGGATTTATACAGTTAGGCACCGCTGCTCAATCTGACCTCCAGGCCCGAGAAGCCCTGGTGGCTCGAGCCTGGGCCACCGTGGAAGCCACGGGGGTCTCAGACTAGGGACCCTCTCTGTACAAAGTTGATAAAAGTTTACCACCGCCACCACCACCACTTGTGTGTAGCGCACAATTTCCAATCGCAGTGCGTACCATGAGCAGTGGTGTTGCATGCTGTAACTGAAAATACCTTCAATTAGGCCGAGAAACATCTAAGCCCTTTTTTCATGCAGCATCTTGAAAACTTTATCATCTGGAGAAAGTTATAACTACTATTTCCTTTTTCAGAATTCCCTGAAACCTTGTAAGGATTTCTTTTTTGTCCTATTTTGCTCCTCAGATTCGCTGAAAAAGGGAAAGTTCCCTGAATGAGACATCACTTGACTGTTTGACTAGTGACCGCAGCATCAGCGATGTGCGGGCAGAGCCTAGTGCTCGAGGTTCCGGTCACAGCTCGCACGTTCATATCATCTGTAGTGCCGCTGGAGCGTGTTCAGAGCATCTGGAATTTTGTACATTGTACTTAGAGTAATGCACTCCAGGAGGGGAATTTCGTAAATTCGTGTCGTCTCAAAATTCGCAGAAACCACGATTATATTCTCAAGATTCAAATGTACTATTAACTTGTGGTTTCCCAGCATCGGACGACTTATTGGGGACAAGTTGGAGTTTCATTTTTCTCTGAGTATGAGCTATCTTCAAGCTTTTGCTTTCCTCACTCCCAAACTGTTTGACAAGGAATCGGCAACCTGCTATCGATGAGAGTGCATTTTGTAGCATTGGTCGGCAGAATGATAATTCGGCATTTTACTTGCAGAAGGATTTGTGTGTTTTGACATTTTTGACATTGTCTGCTGTTAGAGTCTAAGTACGAAAGAGTTGACTAGTAAAAAAGAGTTCAACCAGAATGAGGAAAGAAATTCAGTTCTTACTCAGCACTGAATTGTCACTCCAAAAATGCATTGCTCACTTTTACTAATAATTTGATAAGGCGCTGCCTATTGAACTTGAACATAAGCTGTTGACTCTTAAGGCAGTGACTCTTATCGTGTGTGCGTGGGGCAGCCGTAAGCAAATGGGTATAAAAGGAATGTTGTTAAACCATTGTCAGTGCTATCAAATGCAGCGGGCATCGCTGTGACTGCAGTGCTGCACTGAGTCCCACTGCTGCTGCTGCTGTGCTCACAATAGTCTTTAAACGTTGTTCATTATCTCAACAGCTGCTCCGCGAAGAGCTGCGTGCGGAAGGGGGAGGTGCTGCCCCTGGCAAGGGACCAGTGTCCTCACTGCAGCTGCTGCACTCGTACCTGGTGTACCTGCGCCAACGCACCACGGTTGAGCGCAACCTGCTGCTCATCCGCCAGCTGGAACAGAACGAGTCGGGACCACGCAAGCCCCAGGACCTTGTGCGGCCCTACGAGATCATCGTCCAGGTAGGCAAAGAGAGCCCCTTCAATCAATCAGCACAGGGCTCTTTTAGTCGCAATATTACTTGTTACTATGAAAAATTCTTCAAAAACTTTGCAGTCCTGTGATTTTAACAGTCTTGAACTGTATTCCAAGCCAGTTTGTCATGTGGAAAAAAAAAAAAAAATGATACCTTCCTTCGTTGCGCTGGTTGAGGGATAAAGTACTCTTATAAGACTACTATAACTGTCCGCTGTGCGCAATGGTGCCTTCTGCACTCCAGTGCCTGGGCGAGATGCTGCAGCTGCCTGGCGTGGAAGAGGGCTCGGACTTTGCGGAGCAGGTCCAGGCGGAGCTGCTCCTGTACAAGGCACACCGGGTGCATCGCATTGGGCAAACGCTGGCCGCGGCCGGCCGCTACCCCGAGGCCATGGCGCTGTATCGGCGCGGACGAGATTACGTTCAGCAGGCTCTCGCTGCCTCCTCTCACCTCACTGATGTGAGTACAGTGTTGTGTCTACTAACATGTCTTATTCCCTATCGAATAGTATTCAGTGTAGTGTGTTGCATGTATTGATGCACTATATTGATAGCTTAGTGTGCATACATATTTCTCTACCCATAGGTAACTTTCTTTTTCAGGTTACGAGTGAGGGGACGTTTAGTGTTTGAAATTCTTTTTGTCTGGGCACCCTGTAGTGGCCATAGGAGAATAAGCATGCTGTTTGATGACACATTTTTCTTCATGAGACCAGAAACTTGCAACATGGAGCCCTGCAAAGTTGTACGATGCTTTGCTTCAGTTGCGGTGAATTGGCAAGAGAGGAAATTATGGTTCTGTTGAATACCAGGGGGGAGCAGTTGGTGTATGAATGATGCATAAAAGTGTAGCTGCAGAGCAGATGCTTGCATGGAGGAACACACTTTGGCCGGCAGCTTGATTCACCTGTAATAATGGGTCAATGCAGGAGGCCGTGGCTTCGCTGAAGGAGCTGGATAGCATCCTGGAAGGCCAGGAGTACTCTGTGCATGCACAGAGCATTCTGGGTTCAGCAGCTGAGGCACCCTCAGCTGAGGACAAGGAAGTTCAGGTGAGTTATAGCGCACTGTATATGAATAACACATGAGTAACCCTTGACAAGCTCAGCTCAATATGAATTCATGTCATTTTGCTAGTCTATGCTTGATCCACTATGTCATGCATTGATTGCTGCCAATAGTATATGCATTAAGAAGAGTTGCTTCCAACAGCTCCCAGGCTAATATTAAAGCTTAGTAGCATAACAATCTTGATGAAGTAGGTGCTGTTGTTATTGCGGAGAAATGGGCTGTTACAACTAAGTTGCCGACCGATACTATTTCGGACTGGGCGGTGCCCGCAAAATGGTCCGAATAATCGGAAGTGTCCAAAGAATCTGTGAAGTTCAAAAAAATTAACTTTCCTGCGAATAACCGGCTTAAAAAAAATCGCAAACTTCGCTGGTCCTCACATTCGGCTTGCAAGCAATACTATTAGACTGTATCTGAACCACAGTCATGCTTTCATCACGTCCGCACCACCTCACATCACTAATACCAGAACGTGCGAAGCGGCCACAGGTCATGCAACGGCAACGAATGCGCATGGCGTACAACCCTCCCGCATGTCTACCCAGTTGGTTGGGACCACCAGTTGGTTGGGATAACCAGTTGGTTGGGACAACAATGCCCGCGCACACTTTTATCGAGGTGAAAAAAAAAAAAAAAAGACCTTTCGGTTTTAAAACGATCTCCACAGTATTTCTGGCATCTATTTTATGTCCGGAAAATCGAACTTTTGGACTCCAGGGAGTTCGAAATATCAGTCGTGAAAACGTGCATGTTGCTATAGGTGCGTGACAGTTCCTCGGCGAATTCCATAATAAGGCGAAGTCAGAATTATTGGAGTCCGAAAAATTAGTCTGCTCCTGTAATGGTGCGCGCATGTCCTTGTTGATGTGATGGCCCTGAAGGGTGTCATAGAAAATTACTTCTGTTTCAGAGAGACTTAATTGCTGGCAAATATGACATCAGTACAGGAGTGGGTCATGGCAGCATGAAATTTCTTAGGTATTTGTGGTGGACCTAATTGGATCATATCCCATGCCATATTAGGAAACAAACAACCCTGTACTTTGACTTGGCTAGGTAAGCTGTGTGTATCTAGGTCCTTCAAAGACTGCCTGGTCTCTTTGATTTCAGTTGCTGGTGGACCGCTTGGACACCTACCTGGAGGACAAGAGCTTGACCACCTCGAAGCCTCGCATAGCGGCTTTTCCCCCGCCATTCGAACCAATTCCGTGCAAACCACTCTTCTTTGACCTCGCCCTCAACCACATTGAGTTTCCATCACTCGATGACGTTGTCGACTCCAAGAAGGGCCAGAGCCTGACGGGCTTCGTCAAGGGATGGCTGGGAGGTTGGAAGAAGTAGGCCTCCCCCATGTCTGTAGAGTTCAGGCATTTCTTTGTTGTTTTTGTGCCGGTTTCTGTGTCTGAAAACACTGTGCCTGAATAAAATGTTAAACCCCGTACTTCTTTCCATTTACAGTATTACACTGTGGAAGTGTGTTTGCAAGTCTGGAACATGCGAGTTTTAGGTGCAGTATTGAAAAAAAAAAGATAGGACAGGTTTCAGTGGTGTGTATAAAGCAGTGCTGATATTGTGGAAAACTTGCATGAAATCAGCATTTACTAATATCACTAAGCATCTCGCATACATGAATATGCCTATGCGATTTGCATTTCAAATACTGATGTCAAAGTAAGCTGAAAAATAAAGCTTGGAGGATGATTACAAGTGTGCATTGCAAATGTTCTTGCAATGCAAATGTTTGATCGTTAGCTGTGTTGTGAGGAGGAGAAGGTGGAATAGCTTTTATTGACTATAATGTGCTTGTCTTCCTGATTGCAGCCTGCAGCCATTGCAGCTGGCACTCTAGCCAAAACAAAATCTCGGGACGGTTGCGAGTTTGTAACATTGTGGCTACATGTGTGGGGTAATGCATTTGTCTAAAAAATTCAATAATGACCACCGCCGTTAGGCATGGCAGAGGTCAAGTGCCAGTGCTGTCCAGTTCATGGCTGCTGGGAACCAAGGTGGTGCATGGAACAAAACTTTCATACCCATTCAATTCATAACGAGGAGGGGATGCACTGATCTGACCCCCCTGCCCCTGGCTTATGCTTGAAAGCCTGACCCTTGATCACCTATAACTTGTTTAGGCTGGTTTAGACCCTAGCAACACTATGGCGCCTGATGGGATACAGGGTTGCCATTCAGGAGCCTCCTGCCGCCCACCAAACCTGAATGAATAGGGTCTATAGCAAAAAACATGGGTAAAGTGAAACTGACATTCTCTTCAACCTCCTATAGACTGCTGCAGATTTTTTTTACTTCATAGTAAGACATATTTAATTTACAAAAGGATTATATTAAAGAATGTTTGGTCTTGACAACGCATCGTCTTTCCTAAGCATACCAGGCTGCATAGTTTGCTTCTGAGTCGTATAGTGGAGCACTTAATTTCAGATCTTTATAGGAAGCTGGAAGGGCTCCGCTGTGACAATTAACAGCATGCCATACGACATGTCTACTTTTGGCAATGACGGTACGCCTTACGAAATGGTGACGGAGGCACGCAAACAGTCTGAGCCCATAGTGTATATTTTTCCTCCGTGTCGCGACTGGTAGCTGCAGGTACGTAATAATGCAATCAGAAGTCCAACGGTAAGAGGCAAACGGAGTCGAAAAACGATAAAAGGCACTCGCGTACTTTGCCGTCCCGACAGACTAAACTGATCAGCGGAAAACCGAACCACAGTGTGATCCGGTGTGATCGCTGCTCGGACAGCGCCTGCCCACACACACAGTTTCAGTTTTTGGTGGCGGAACTGACTTGCAAGCGAATTTTTTTTTTTTTTCAATGTATATTGAGGTTATGCATTTGGGCGAGTTCGTTGTACTTTACTAATTCCGCACTTCGACTCAATTAGGTAGGCCTTTCCTCAGGAAGAGAAATCAGGAGGAGGGTGTGTAAATTTCTAGGGGGGGAGGCAGAGGTGGGATGTTGAGGGTAGAGGTGATGTGGTCTATAGTCATTTCTAATTTTAGTGCGCGAGCTCCATTAGCCTGCTACCCGACAAGATCCGAAGGTGGACGTGAAGCCTCTAGATAGTCATGTGACAGTGTAGATGTTAACAACGAAACAACCTTGAAAGCCCGAGCAAGGAAAGGCGCATAACTGGCTCCTTGGGTCAGTGTGGACATCTCAACCGCGCTTTGAGGTATGTGGCGGTGGTGACAGATGTGCGCTGTATGCGTTGGCGCTGACAGCGTTAATCATGGCAGAAACGCTGCACTGGAACACAGGCCGCTGGCGTTCATTGGGTTCACTGGCACTGGCGTTGACAACGTTGTAGGCTGCGTTCATTTCGAGGAAATTAAATGCACATAACTGGCTCCCTGGGTCAGTGGACACTTCAACCGCGCTTTGAGGTTCGTGGTGGTAGTTTTCACCTGCAAAAAACCGTGCTTTAGCACAATATTTCGTGCTTAGCAATACTGAACCGCGAGCCACTTTTTTAGTGCGCAGCTCTAAAATTGACAGACGATTACGGTGGTCGGTAAAGCGAGATTTGAGCGTAGCTCCTCACAGGCCACTTGCGCCGCTAGCAAGTAGCGCGAAACGTGCGTGGCGTGCGGAGAGGAGGAGGAAACGGCTGAACACTTGATACTTTTCTGTAAAGGGCTTCACCCTACAGTGGAAAGCAGCGGGGCTGATTTACCCAAGGCATTGGGGTTTAGGGACAGTGAAGGGAAAGTAGATTTTAAGCGGGTAGAAGTAACCAAGCGAAGGTTATGTGATTGGTGGCTAAAATCAAGACAAGAGTAAAATTTCATAAGTCATGGCTAGATGGCTTGAGTCACCGCCCGATTTAAAGGGTTCAGCCGTATCCACCCACCCACCCATCCATCCGTCCGTCCATCCATCCATCGATCCATCCATCCATCCATCCATCCATCCATCCGTCCGTCCGTCCGTCCGTCCGTCCGTCCGTCCGTCCGTCCATCCATCCATCCATCCGTCCGTCCGTCAGTCCATCCATCCATCCATCCATCCATCCATCCATCCATCCATCCATCCATCCATCCATCCATCCATCCATCCATCCATCCGTTCATCCATCCGTCCGTCCGTCCATCCATCCATCCATCCATCCATCCATCCATCCATCCATCCATCCATCCATCCATCCATCCATAGACACGTTGCGCGTTGCGTGCAGAGAGGAGGAGGAAACGGCTGAACACTTGATACTTTTCTGTAAAGGGCTTCACCCTACAGTGGAAAGCAGCGGGGCTGATTTACCCAAGGCATTGGGGTTTAAGGACAGTGAAGGGAAAGTATCTTTTAAGTGGTAGAAGTAACCAAGCGAAGGTTATCTGATTGGTGGTTAAAATCAAGACAAGAGTAAAATTTCATAAGTCATGGCAATAGGTGGCTTGAGCCACCGCCCGATTTGAAGGGTTCAGCCGTATCCATCCATCCATCCATGGACATGGAGCGTCCCAGTTTCAAAGGGGACGCTCCTACCCTCCATCCGTCCATCCATCCATGGACAACCGGTACGCCGACTACAACGATCACAAACGAGGGACACGGCGCAGTCAGGGAGAAAGATTTCTTCGAACACCAGAGAGTTGCGGCTTGTGCGAAGCAGTCGGAGCTCGTCATCTCTACCCTGAGCGACAGCCATGGCCGTGAAGTCGATGACTGGGCGGGGAACCTTCAATGTTGTCGTGTTAATATATAATTATTTCTGATTCCCAAACAGCCTTACGCCCATACGTCACATCAAGCTTAATCCCCGTACTAGACGATACCCACCAGCCTCAAGACCCCGCTAGCAACGGACGCGTAAAAGCTGCTCTCTAAAACGAGAGGATTTATGACACCCGTAGGGAGTGTGCAGGGAAATCACTGCGGTGAAGTTCGAAATGACAAGCTTTCACGTCTTTGACGGTGCGTTTTCCAGCACATTAAAAAAAAAAAAAACTACTGTTCTTCGAGATGGCTCAACCACCAGGCTGGTGAGCTGTGAAGAGAAGACAACTTTTTGATAGCCTTTGGGCCGTAGAGGTATATGTGGCAAGAATGTCTAAGTAAAACAAAAAAAGACGGGAAAAGCATGGCTATGGACTAGGAAAGAAGGCTCTCCCCAAGGATCTATCAAAATTCAATAGGAAATGACCCATACTGCTTATAATAATAATAATAATAATAATAATAATAATAATAATAATAATAATAATAATAATAATAATAATAATAATAATAATAATAATAATAATAATAATAATAATAATAACAATAATTTTTATTTCCGTCATAGCGTACAGAAATGACGGCGGTGGCGTCGCCACAACCTGCCCACCGAACTGTGAGCTACCTGGACAGCGTGTCAGGTAGGAAGACACGTGAGAAACAAAACCTGTTTTCTGGACCAGAAGTGCAGAGTATTGATTGGGGATGTGGTCTGGTCTGGGGCCTCTGATTTGGCTTCTGGACACGCGGCATCCATTGCACGCAGGCTCTGACTGCGGCATCAGCTTGCCGATTTCCAGGCAGACTCATGGCCAGAAGTCCAGCTAGACAAGCTTGGCAGTGGTAGCGGGGTCTTGAGGCTGGCGGGTATCGTCTAGTACGGGGATTAAGCTTGATGTGACGTATGGGCGTTAGGCTGTTTCGGAATCAGAAATAATTATATATTAACGCGACAACATTGAAGGTTTCCCGTTCAGCAGAGAAACTACCGTAGTTGGCGTTATCGTGTAAATAAAATCGTGATTCGTCGAGAGTATCGCGACGTCAGACCTATGTGACCTCTAGCGGGTAATTCAAACACCCCACAACAATCGCGCACTGCAACAGTATTGGTGGTGGTGGTGGTGAAAACTTTTATTAGCACGCCACCCTGGACCACATCCTGTTCTGCTGCCCTGCTGATCCTCCCCGCAGGGACAGCCCGCCACCGGAACATGGGAGGAATGGAGGGCCCTCCTGGCGTCGCAGGACCGGACACCCAAATTCTCTGTGTAAATAACCCGGGTGCCATTTCCATGGCCTTACGTGGCCTGGACTTATGCGCGTAATATGAGGGCTGTGCGACGGCCCTGAGACCTTAAAGGGTCCAAACTCGCTAACTAATAAAGTTTTCCATCCACTATTACACACAGGGGACTTTGTGACAAGCAGGTCTCTGGCTCCCCGCACGGCCCCTCTGCACTGAAACGTTCATGTTCTGGGGGTTCATAACGAGGTTCATAACCAGGCTACTCCGGCTCAGTAGCCGAGCGCCCTAACCAATGAGTCAAAGAAATAAACGCCACGTCCATTTTCTGGTGAATGAATGTTTGAATTTGCAGTGCGCAGAGCAAACAGATTGAAAAGATAGAGAACTCAGCCTAACCGTGCAACATCATTTTATCGATATGCTTACCAGTGAGCTCCTTGCAAATCGTGCTAGAATAAAAGGGAAGCGCTTTTTCACAGCCATGTGCAACACAGGAAAAATGAACTCTCGAAGGACAAGCGCACCGTCGCAACACTAAAAGAATAACACCACCAGAGGAAAAACACACTACGCCTGCCTTCCCCATGCTTCATAGTGCCTCTTCCTCGTTGCTTTCCCATTTTTATTTTTATCTACGTTAACCTTCTGCCCTGCACCTGCTGCTATTGCGTTTATTGATCCTTTGCTTCCTCGCTACTCCCCTCCTCCTCTCTTTTCTCTCTCTTTTCTTCCGGCATTCTGTGACATGAAATGCGATTTTCCGCATTTAACGTTCTCTATCTTTCTGCCCATATTCGGCTGTGCTGCTGCTTTTCCGCATTTTCTGTTCCATTCTACTCTTTCACCTCTTGCACCATTAACCACCCCCCCCCTCCCTTTTTTTTTCGTTTGGCTCTGCTGTGCTGCTGCGTTTCTTTTCTAATTTTGTTCCAGGTCAACACGACTCCCTCTTCTCTATGCCACCTGTCGTTTGCAGCCTCCATGCATTTTAAGCAGATTTTTCAAATTCAGGTTCACAACCTCGCAGCCCATTCCACCACAAGCTTTCACGCGCCCTTACCGATCCTTCCTTATCAGAGTGAAAGCCCTATTACTGCTAACGCAGTAATAGGGCTTCTATTACTCTAATAGGGCTCTATTACTTTGCTCCATTACTGCATGCGTTAGCAGTATAACGCAGTAATAGAGTAGGGTTAGCAGTAATAAAGTAGAGTTAGAGGGAAACCGGCTTTGAGTCCTGCGATGCCTCGGGGGAGAGCAGGGAAGGGCAAGCTGTAGATGGAGACCGCAAGGGGAAAGTGGCGAGACGGTGAGTTGGTAGGCGGTGGAGAGAGGAATACCAGGGTTGCCGATCAGAGTTGAGAGTGGGAGAGTGGCGAGGCGGTACGGCGTGGCGCACTGGGATTCATGGACTGGATCGGACGAGTGGAGAGGCTTGTCACACGGTGATTGGTGGATTGAATCACGCCACCCACCACCGTCATGAAAGAACACTAATGCTAACGCATACTCTGCCGCACGAATCCCATCGATTCGTCCACGCAATAGCGATAATGCTCCATTTCTGCAGAAAATATGGCGTCGGCGTAGTGAGCGAAAAATCGTACGTGGTAGGGGGCCCAGGTGGGCCACCTATCCACCCACGGTGGCCAACCTGGGGCACAAGATTTTGTTTTTGGTGACGCTAAATAATTCGCATGGCATAAAATGTAATGTCAGCTACGAACGTTATAAAATGTTACAAAAGAGCATGAAGTCCGGTTATGTATAAAAAGTGACATAAACTTCGGGCGTAAATGTTTTTCGTTAACTACAAGTCGAACTTTTGGTCATTGTTTGAATACAGGCCTGCCTCTTGAAGAACACGAGCGCACCGCAGAGAAATCCTGGGCATATTTTCCACAGTAGGTGGTGGACAGTGGTGTCCGAAGCGTGTGCTTCGCAGGCAGTGAGGGCATTTTTCCGGCGCAGGAATCTTCTCACTTTGCCACTGGTTGCGAACTGCAGGCGTAAGGGCCACTCCGACCAGCAGCCGCCTCAGAGAGACCTCCTCCACCCGTGATAGGCTGGGGGGAAGGGGGTAGGTACACGGGGGAATAAGAGCACGCGTACGCTGCCTGCGGGAGGCTGAAGATGTTAAATGTGTCAGAAGTTGATCTGGTGGCAAAGAGGCAGGGGGACTTTGTGGGACATACGTTAAACGAGATAGCACGTCAGCTGCGATGATGTGGACATCTGTGCGAGCCTGAGCCCAGTGGATGAGTATAGGCACCGGGTAGGATTGACAAGCAGCATGTAAGTCCTGGGAAACCCGAAGGGTACCACGGACTTTCTTTAGATGCTTCAGAGCTGTTTGTGAATAAGCAAATAGGTGCGCCTGGTTATAAGGAGGGTCGGCAGGCAAAGCTGCTATGGCAATTAAAATCGCTTGCAGCTCCAAGGGAAGAGATGATGAAGTGTCAGTATGCAGTAGGTGTGGCGGCTGTAGAGTTGAGCGTCTGTCGGGCTTATAAAAGTAGTTGCTCCCTTCCTTGGGGCTATGGCGACATCTGTGTAAAGGATACAGCCATCATGTTGCGTAGAAAAAGCTGGGGGTAACGGCAGAAAGGAGAAATCAGACTTCTTACGTCCAGCAGGCTGTCCAGGCGCTACCCTTGTGGTAGCGCAATGGCTATGGCGTCCCACAACTGTGTTGGGAAGGATGCACGGGTTAGAAGCCCGGCCTCGGAGGCTGATACCCAGGCCGGAGAATGGGCACGAAAACGCTCGTATACTAAACGTGTACACGTAAGGGGACACATTCCGCAGGACTCCAATGCGGAAATAAAGCAATCAATATACTACTACTACCAAAATACAAGTAACACTACTAGTAATGCTCTAACCACAAAATAATGCAAAATAAAAACGAATAGTACTGTAACTGTAAAATAAAAAGCAATGTAAAATAAATAGTAATAACACGTACTGTTAGGACGCAAAATTTTGTTCGGCTCCGCACAACACCCTTGTCGTAAAAATGGCTCGGTCACGTGACCTTCTGACGTCATCACCATGAACACCTGCCCACCGCGGCAGGTGATAGTTAAGTTAATGATTGGTCCCGGGAAGAGCAACCTGAGTCTGACAAGTTCCACCGATGGCAGCACCTGCCATCGCATGCATGGTTGCGGCGCATCGCCTAACCGCAGCGCCATTGCGCCAACAGTGGTGCGAGGATTTCCAGAGATCTATGACTGCAGAGCAGATAATGACCAATTCCTCGTATATGAGCAATAAACCCAATAATGCGCCATACCCTTATGGCGGAGCCGTTAATAATCAAATTAAACTAAGCACAACCATTAATGGTAGCGCACCTATGTCGCATTTGGCGTAACGAAGATAAATCGTCGGTCACTTTTTTTATTACAGGATTACGGCTGCATGTCCTTTTTATATTAGGATCTTTCTATGTATGTACATGTATACAGTTGCTTTCTTACTTTAATCAATTTCACTCTGTCGCGTCTGTGGGTGTATTTGTATTTCGCAAATCTCTATTTGTAACCCTTCAAAACTTATATTGCTGTATGGCATGCTGTCATGTAATATATGGTTGAGGAAGTAAAGACCATTTAGCGGCTTTTATCCACAGCACTCGGCACTCCCGATGTTGGAATAGCCAGCTGTTTCAAAGACTCTGCCAGTCCGCAACGAGATATATCTTAGACACTTCTAGCTCATTTTCTCCCTACTAAGCGAACACACGCACTACTAAGTGGCCCAAGAAACATCATAGCAAGTGTGACTTAATTCCTGTGAAAAAAAAAGAGCTCATGGAGGAAATGTGAATTTCAGGAAGAAAATGGGCGCTGGCCACGTTGAACCTAAAAAAAGTTCGTTGAAATGTGATATGCATGAGCAAAGTTCTGTCGCACAAGAAACACTGGCAGGCTTCCTACCTCATAACAGGACAACATCGGGCTTGTATGCATTGTGAAAAAAGCCGCATTAGATCTCTGAGAACACTAGCTCTAAGCACCGTCATACTCTGCTGTCTAATCTGGAGGACGGTTGTCCTGAAGGTTCGTCCCAAAACTTGTCGTTGGTACTGCGAACAACCTCATCATCATCATCATTTCATCATCATTTATTTACCCTTAAGGGCCCCAGGGGGCATTACATAAGGGGGGGGGGGGCGAACAGTAATCATGTCACAAAGAACAAAATTGGAACATAAACTTAACACATGTAGATACAACTGTGAACACTTCAAAAGAAAAAGAAGCAAGTGAGTAAACAAAAGAAAAAGAAAGAAAAAGGGCCTTCAACAGGA
This sequence comes from Amblyomma americanum, assembly GCA_030143305.2. NCBI lineage: Eukaryota > Metazoa > Arthropoda > Arachnida > Ixodida > Ixodidae > Amblyomma > Amblyomma americanum. The sequence continues at coordinate 595,920 of JARKHS020017332.1, forward strand.
AGTATTTGGGAAATAAATCAATTAACATCTGTTTAAATTTTAGGGAATTAACTTCATTCACAACACTATCTGGAAGGACATTCCACTCGGCTATGGCAGCTGGCAAGAACGAGGAATTGAACGCATTGGTTGAACCATGAATGCGTTGAATACTACGGCAATTATACAATTGTACAATTATGATTTAATGATGAATTTTTTATGGCGCAAGGGCATCTATGGCCAAAGGGAGCGATAGCACAAGGTGTTTTTGGCCTACTCATGGTGAGGTCAGTGATCCATTTCCCAAGCGCCGCACCCTAAAAAGCCAAGCACCTGACAACGGAAAGCTTGCACCCATTGTATCCCTGGTGAGTACCCGGCGGCACTGGGGATCGAACCCCACACCTCCCGCATGCGAGGCGGATGCTCAAACGACTAAGCCACCGCTGCGGTAGAACCACCTCATTTTTGACGAAAGAAAAAGTACAGAAATGCAAACAAGAAAAGCGATACAGCCAATTCACCGCAATTTATTGACTGCAGTCCCGCAACGTTTTCTTCTAAACTCCATCAGAGTGAAAAAAGTTTATTGAGTCACGCTGCATCAGAGTAATATTCCCAAAATCACTTCTGCCGCTTGCTTTAGCAGAACAGCTGGAACCTGAAGGTTCTTTGTTCAAGTTGTTTGATGCTTTTCGTCAATGATTCCATAATGAAAAACCCCTGCGTGAGTTCCTGAAAATAACTGAGGATGTTGTGAGCACGGCTTCACTACAGTGCTCTATCATAACATTCATGCAACGTGCCGTCCTTCAAGTTGATTTCGTGGCCATTTCCATCGTCCTGCTTTCCACAAATAGTCCAAAAATTCCATCCAACCCCACCTTCGCGAAACATTGTTCCACAAGTTGAGACACATCATTACATCAGAAGCGCAGGAGATAACTGGCAGTGAAGTCGCTGGCCCGAAAAATCACATATTAGTATGCACAAAGTGGGCGTTACGTTGATGATCAGCGGTCGGCTGTTCAACCATTCAGATCTTGATTCACTGAACCGTGTGGCCTTTGTCTTCAGATTTGACGACATGAGGGACGCCACTAACTTGCGGCAGCCTTTCTGCAACTCAGAGCAACGGCAGGTTTTTCCGAGGCCGATCGTTTAGCCAAGTCTCACGCATGTCATCGAGAACACACAGGTAGCCTTATACCCGGGCGCGGACGTCATGTCTTGATTCGAAGAGAATTGCGCTGAGATTCATTTCCAGTGACATCTCTGATACTCTGCTACGTAACTGTAGGAAGCGTCTGTTCTTGGTCGTTGAGTGCAGTACTAGGTACTTTTGCTTGGCAGTAGCAGTACTTGCGCAGGACCTCGTGATGGATGCACTGCGATTGATTTCCGTACTTGTTGATGCGGCTTATGTCCCCAGAGACGTCAACCTCTTCGCCACCGTTCACGAGCATCATGCCTTCCAACATGGCGGCACTTGGAAGCACCTCCACCGTGACCCTGAGCCGCCTCGTCGCGTCTGCACTCTCCTTCACGTCGTCGACGACGAAAAGTTCCTGGGCGTCGTGGACACGACGCAGGCTAAGTCTGGCGCATCGACCCACGACTGGTTCACCGAGTTCCACGGAGTTCAAAAGGTCGTTGACCTTTTCGACGAGCGCCGTGGCCGCCTTCAATACGAGTGGGCTGTTTAGTTCTATAGGAACCTCAGAACTGCATGAACAGTACTCGGACGGTATACCCGCTTGCTTGCAAGTTCTCTCTCGTGGAACCTTGTCGAAGAGGCTGATGCCATAGCGTGAGTCACCTTCATCCTTGAGACCTGCGCCGCTTGCGAAAGAGGCGATGTCTCGGAGCGTGGTGTAGGTGTCGAAAGGGGTCGTTAGACGACCTGCATTCGATTCGAGGTTCGACTTGATGTCAGACAGGCCGAGTCGAGTGAGGATCGAACCGGATGAAACCTCGCGCTGCTGCGTCCTTAGCCAGTCCGTTCCGGTGGGCAGCTTCAGTGCGAAGAATGGTAGACGCTCCTCAATGCGACCAACGAACGTCGATCGAATCGAATCGAAGCGGTGCCCGTGGTCTGACAGGAAGAAAAGGAACGTGTTGTCCAGGTGACCGGTGGAGTTAAGATACGCTAGAAATTCAACGAAGTCGTCGTCAGCGGCTCCGACCTGTTGCGAGAAGTCGTGGCTTATCTCGACGAGGTACGAGAAGACGAAGAAAGGCCTTTCACTGCTGCTTGAGTTGCGACTGTCGAAGTACCGCTTCAGGTAGTCGAGTTGAAGCATGTGCTTGGGCGTGTTACCGAAGCATAGCGCGGAACTGGACATCAGAAGGAAAGACTCGTAGACTGCAAGCCAGAAGGGTCGCAGATAGTAGTCCGTGGGCGGCTTCGTGAACCCTCTGGCAAGGTAATTAAACAAGGCGAAGGCCGGGAAGTCTTCGGCGAACAACGTCTCGTATCCAGCCTCTTGAAAGTCCTTCCACACGATGTGGACGTCATCGTAGACCTTGTCTTTCTGGCCGGGTTTCACGACTTGCTCCGCTCGCTGACCAGTCAAAAGCGCTAGCAGGTTGGGAAACGTGTTGTCTCCGACCTTGTTCATGCCTCTAAAGACGACGCCGTTCAGCTGAGTGACCAGGTAGTCGTACGTCTTGGGAAGGAACCGCATCATGGACAGTCTCGAGACAGAGTCCAAGCCGAAGATGAGGACATTCGGCAGCTGCTTGGATCGCATACCTAGCACTTGTCTTCTCGAGTCTCTTAGACCACGCGAAATTGCCTTTAGTCTTGTGGGTTTTTGAGGTCTCGTGTTCGAGTGGATCACTGTTGAAGTCGCTGGAAGGCGGCGCCGCACCACCGCTGCGTGGATGTTGCTGTAAACGGGCCACTTCAAGAAGTTGCTACAGCTGACGGACACTGTGCCGTCGTTGAGAGGTATCTTGTCCCGTGTGAAGGGGAAGGCTTCGCTGTACGTTATTTTGTTGTCGGTGACGCGGAGGACTGTCTTGTAGCTGCACTGCAGGTTAGAGAGTGAGTAGCCAGAGGACTCGTTGAATCGAAGGTTCCCGTAGGAGTCAACGTACGTCAGCCAGGGCTGGCGAACCTTGAAAGGAAAAGAAGAAACAAAAAAAGTGGTAGACTTTAACGTAGTTAAACCAAGTATAGACGTGCGAAAGCATGTGCTTAGCCTGTTCGGCTCATGGTTTTGCTTTGCTGTGCCGTCGGCACGTCTGGCGACGATACCAGACTCAGGTTAAAGCTCTACTGAGGTTAAGCTGATCTGATCTGTTCATGCCGCAGATGGAAGTTGATGAAGACGATCATGTGCAGTGCACAGTGTGTTGCAGATTAATACGAGGCGTGATAGGCTGCGGCTATAGTGCTCTCGTGCAGTGGCCAGCGAATTTCGCGCCGCCGCGGGTTCGAAACCCAGTCGAGGGCAAAATTTCTTCTATTTCTGCATGGGCTGTTCCTATGCTATGGTTTGACCAAGGTCACCCTCAAAGTCCCATTCCCATTAGCTACGGCTGGCGCGACGCTCCGCCGAACTAACCCGAGCTTGCCCGAATTACTCTATAGGCTTCACACAATATTCTTGGTTGGGACCGCGTTAAGTAGTGCTTTCCCACTAGACTGGTACAGCGCTGCTACGACAGAGATGGTTTAGTTTGGTTTTATGGGGTTTAACGTCACAAAGCGACTCGGGCTATGAGGGACGCCGTAGTGATGGGCTCCGGAAATTTCGACCACCTGGGGTTCTTTAACGTGCACTGACATCGCACAGCACACAGGCCTCTAGAATTTCGCCTCCATCGAAATTCGACCGCCGCGGCCGGGATCGAACCCGCGTCTTTCGGGTCAGCAGCCGAGCGCCATAACCACTGAGCCACCGCGGCGGCCCTCGACAGAGATGTGTTATGGCCGAACTATTTGCACGTCGCATTTTGAATACAGACTTCATAAAAGAGAACGTTCGGACGCTACGCGAAATTTCCATTAGCACTTCACTGTTGGCGAAGACGATACCCAGCGCTTTTGAATGAGGAATTTTTTAACGGGAAGTTCGGTGCACCTATAAGTAATACTTTTTGCCAAACATTGGCCATAGACTTGCGGGAGAAAGAGCTGGCAAAGGTGGTTTAAACATTGGTTATAAAACTGGAAGCACCTCCTCATAGATTTTACGCGGGTATGCGTATATAGGGGCAGTACAGACGAAGGATATGACAAGTGGCTGTGCCTTCAGCACGGCACAAAATACTCCTCAAATGAAAGCACCCCGCACCAAAATCCCGTCCACACGCCGCCATGCGAGGTCCTAAAGAAGTTCGGTCGATCTGAGCATCCGTGTGCGCTATTAGCGGCCTCTCAGGCTTATTTAACCCTTCGAAGCCAGTCATCTTCGGGAAAAAACACATCTGAACCCTATTTTTTCGCGGAACAGAGTTCTTAAAGTGCGTTGCGCAAATAGGGTCCCACCCTTAAACTTCACGAAATGTGTTGTGTTGAGTTGGGTTTAATGGCACATAAGGCTATCATGCGCCAAGCTCAAGGTATAGGAGAATTGTTTTCTGCAGGTTTTTGCTAATATATGAAAAAAAAAGCATGATGGTGTAGAGGGTCTAAAAAGTTCATTCTACCCAGTAATGAAAGAGGAAAGAAATTTTATGAACGGCTGATAGTAAAAGCTTTAAAGAAGGCCGTGTAACATTAGCAAACTTCACGAAACGAGAGAAGCCGCAAAAATAATGGTCACTGAGCATAAAAGCGTGTTGCCATGAACCCGCAGAATCTGGGCCATGGCACAGTCGGATACAAGCCGACAACGAAGTGGCAAGTGCCCCTCAAAGGAGCCCCTACCCCAGCCAATTGCATTGACAGATTCTCATGATGTCATGGTTAATCCACTTAAGACCAGCTAGCATGACATCGCAGGACGTGACGGATGAAAAGGGATTAACCACAGCGTCATGAAAATCGGTCGACGCCATTGGCTGGAATGCCTCTTTTGAGGGGCATCTGCCGCTTCGTACTTGAGTTGTATCTGACTAGAGTGACCTCGGCGACAAGCGCTTGTGCTGCTTATTCCGGCTTACAGATTACTGTCACCCATTATTACTCGTCGCGGCAAGTTGTTCAGCGGTCGCAGCGTTTCGCTGCTGAACAGAAGAAGGTCGCGAGATCCAACCCCAGCCGCGGCGACCGGATTTCGTTAGGTTTGGCTTAGCTTTATGGGTTTTAACGTCCCAAAGTGACTGAGGATATGATCGAGGACGGTGGAAAGCTTCGGATACCACCTGGGGTATCGAATGCGACCGCCGCGGCCGAGATAAAACACGTGTCTTTCGGGTCAGCAGCCGCGAGCATCATAACCACTCGGCCACTGCAGCGACCACATTTCGTTCGGGACAAAAAGGCAAAATACGCCCGGGTGCATTGCGATGTCAGTACTCGAGGGGGTCGAAATTTATCAAGCCCTGTATACTATACTACGAGGCATCTTTCATCTCTCCTGTTGTTCACACCCTCCCCAATGAAAATAATAATAATTGGTTTTTGTGGGGAAAGGAAATGGCGCAGTATCTGTTTCATATCGTTGGACATCTGAACCGCGCCGTAAGGGAAGGGATAAAGGAGGGAGTGAAAGAAGAAAGGAAGAAGAGGTGCCGTAGTGGAGGGCTCCGGAATAATTTCGACCACCTGGGGATCTTTAACGTGCACTGACATCGCACAGCACACGGGCGCCTTAGCGTTTTTCCTCCATAAAAACGCAGCCGCCGCGGTCGGGTTCGAACCCGGGAACTCCGGATCAGTAGCCGAGCGCCCTAATCACTGAGCCACCGCGGCGGGGCCCCCAATGAAAATGAAAATTGGTTTTGAGGAAGGGAAAGGCGCAGTAACTGTCTAACTTCTCGGTGGACACCTCAACCGCGCCGTGTGTGAAGAGAGGAACTCAAAGACGAAAGAGGCGCCATCGTGAAAACACAAAGGTACTATGTGTGATGTTAGTGCACGTTAAGGAACCCCAGGTGGTGGAAATTTGTCGGGACCCTCCTTTATCCTAATTAATTACAATGTCTCCACGACAGCGCTCCCCTGAATCAGCGTGCTGACCTTCATTATTAGCCCCGCCGCGGTGGCTCAGTGGTTAGGTTGCTCGACTACTGATCCGGAGTTCACGGGTGCGAACCCGACCGCGGCGGCTGCGTTTTTATGGAGGAAAAACGCTAAGGCGCCCGTGTGCTGTGTGATGTCAGTGCACGTTAAAGATCCCCAGGTGGTCGAAATTATTCCGGAGCCCTCCACTACGGCACCTTATTCTTCCTTTCTTCTTCCACTCCCTCCTTTATTCCTTCCCTTATGGCGCGGTTCAGGTGTCCAACGATATATGAGACAGATACTGCGCCATTTCCTTTCCTCGAAAACCAATTATTATTATTATTTATTACTTCATTATTAGGTTGGAAGACGCCATTTTGAGTCCCACAGATTGCACCGCGGCCCGCGGCAATGTAGTATTAGACGCTCTCGTGCCTAAATGAAGCGAAAATGATACTTTCGGTAAAGACATTTTGGTGTTGCTAACTAAGCCAGTGACCCAGACTGGCGCCCATGTCGTCACCCTTGAAAGGTGACATTGGCATCGTGGCACACTTTAGCTCTGATGTGCTTAGTGAGAGTTTGGTGGTGGTGTCGCTGTCAACTTTGTACACTTTCCGTTGTCGGAACGGCAGCATGCGCACGTAAGGCGTGTTTTCCTCTCTCTATAGCCATCACCGAACAGTCACATCGCGCGGTGCAAACTGGTTCTCTCAAAGCCTATAAGCAAGGTACGAACAGGCCCAACGACGTATACCTTACAGACGACGGGTGTGATCGGGTTCAGGTATGGCCACACGGCTGGGTGGAAAGGGTGTAAGGCAGGCAGCGAGCAACTCTGGCGTGGGTCCCTCGGCTCCTGGGACTCGGGGTCGTAGTTCCAGAAGCGGTGGCTGAGGAACTCGGCGGGAGCGCCGCTGCCCCGCCCTGCCAGGCGCCAGGATGGTGACGTCATCAGTATAAGGATCCCCAGGAACGGAAGCGAGATGAGGACCGCGTGATGAACCCGGTTCCTCCGGGTCATGGTGCCCGCGCTGCACAATAGAATTTGTACATGCATACACGTGCAAATAATGCAGCTATAACAGTAATAATAATAATAATTGGTTTTTGGGGAAAGGAAATGGCGCAGTATCTGTCTCATATTTCGTTGGACACCTGAACCGCGCCGTAAGGGAAGGGATAAAGGAGGGAGTGAAAGAAGAAAGGAAGAAAGAGGTGCCGTAGTGGAGGGCTCCGGAATAATTTCGACCACCTGGGGATCTTTAACGTGCACTGACATCGCACAGCACACGGGCGCCTTAGCGTTTTGCCTCCGTAAAAGCGCAGCCGCCGCGGTCGGGTTCGAACCCGGGAACTCCGGATCAGTAGCCGAGCGCTCTAACCACTGAGCCACCGCGGCGGGTCAGCTATAACAGAACATATGGAAACACGCCTCACAGACTCTAACGACAACGACGTGATAAAACTTTGGCGCCGTTTTAAAGACTTGTGCCAGCTCTGTATTGATAACTTTGTGCCTGTTAAATACAAACTAGTTCAGTTCACCAACAAACCCCGTGGATGACACGTGAAACTATCCGCATGACACGCAAGATAAAAAGGTTTAGGAAAAAACGATTACAATTCGATCACATTAAAGAAATGAAAGAAAAACTTGCGCGCGCAGTACGCTCACGCCTCTCCGCTATCGCGGATCAGTGGTTTCCTTATGTAACAAAGGAACCTGGCATTTCTGCCTTCTTTCAGTCTCTCCTTTATCCCTTCCCTTACGGCGCGGTTCAGGTGTCCGCCGAGATGTGAGACAGATACTGCTCCATTTCCTTTCCCTAACAACCAATTCCATCCAATTCCACGGACCTCGAAAGAACGCTACTTCAATACAGTGTTACCAAACTTTATTGTTGAATAGCCCGAAAAGTTCTGGAACTATTTGAGCGAAAAAAAGAAACCAGTATCACAAATTTGCATTGACGGATCAATCATCACCGACCACCGGGATATTGCGGGTCATTTCAATTATTATTTCCATAGTGTATTTTCTAAAGCCAGCATTTGTTCATCCAAGGACAAAACGTTTCACCCATCTGAAGCGAATTTTATTTCGTACCCTGGCATACCTTCGATGTTATTAAACTTAAAAGCTAAATCTTCATGTGGTCCTGAAATCCTTGCAAACATTTTTTTGAAACGATATTCTAAATGTATTGCCAAGTTCCTTCTATTTATATTTCGTGCTTCACTACTTGCTGGAAAATTACCGGATGACTGGAGGATAGCCAGAGCGGTGTCCGTGTTCAAGAAGGGCGACCGTTCATTGTTAGAAAACTACTGTCCAATATCACCGACATTCTCATGTTGTGAACTAATTGAACGTATTGTTGTCAATCAAATTAACGAATTTCTAGATAAACACTCACTACTGTCGAATGTCCAACGCGGATTTAGAAAAGGCTATTCAACACGAACACAACTACACAGTAATACATTCACTCGCCTAATGTCTTGATAAAAATGGTCAAATTGACGCTGTATTTCTTTATTTTAGCAAAGCTTCTGATACAGTTCCACATGACAAGCTAATATTAAAACTTAGACCTCTTGAGCTTCCAGAAATTCTGATCGCATGGATAACGAACTATATAACAAACCGCCGCAAGCTCGTAGCAATTAATGAGCAACAATCTGGCTGTATTCCGGTCAACTCCGGAGTCCCTCAAGGAAGTGTCCTAGGGCCATTGCTTTTTTTACTTTACATAAATGACATTACTACTTCAATTAATTCCACTGTGAAAATCAGGTTGTTTGCGGACGATTGTGTACTTTTTCTAGATGATCACTTCAACAAAATGCGCTGCCGTGGTGGCTGAGTGGTTATGGCGCTCGGCTGCTGGCCCGAAAGACACGGGTTCGATCCCGGCCGCGGCGGTCCAATTTCGATGGAGGCGAAATTCTAGAGGCCCGTGTACTGTGCGATGTCAGTGCACGTTAAAGAACCTCAGGTGGTCGAAATTTCCGGAGCCCTCCACTACGGCGTCTCTCATAGCCTCAGTTGCTTTGGGACGTTAAACCCCCTAAACCTAAACCTAAACTTCAACAAATGATCAAATCGATTTAAATGCTTCCCTTGCTGGCATATTTGATTGGCGAAAAATCTGGGGAATGCGGCTTATACACTGAAAAGACGGTCTTTCATCGCTTCTCTCGTGAAAGAGCTCCACTATCCTTTACTTACATGTTAGGTTCGTCGCCTTTGCAGGAAGAAACCAAATATAAGTATTTAGGTGTCACTCATTAAGGCTGCGAACTGGGCGAGCTGGTACTGATTCATATTTGAACAGCGCAATAAAACAACGGTACAGGCAACGAAGAATGGACGCCACAAGCGCTGACTCGCAACTAGATTCTTATTCACGTCAAAGGTATCTTAAATACTAAGAACACCAAACACAAACCAGAGTGAAAAACAAAGGAAAACAAAAGAATAACACAAGAGCTAATCATCATGCCCACAACGGTGACAATCGGCACGAGCGCAAAGCTACACATCTTGGCCGGATAAGTACATCATCTCTTTATCAGCTAGTGCGACAGAAGGGTCACTAATACAACTATCTGATTCCAAGCGGATATCTAATATATCACGCGTTAGGCTGTCATTATGTTTACCTAAGATGACGGTGTTAGAAAACAGAGGAGTGCATGTACCTTCTCTCATCTTGTAACCTTGCCCGTCACTGGAGAGAAGGTACATGAATAATAATATATAATAATTGGTTCTGGGGAAAGGAAATGGCGCAGTATCTGTCTCATATATCGTTGGACACTTGAACCGCGCCGTAAGAGAAGGGATAAGGGAGGGAGTGAAATAAGACAGGAAGAAAGATGTACCGTAGTGGAGGGCTCCGGAATAATTTCGACCACCTGGGGATCTTTAACGTGCACTGACATCGCACAGCACACGGGCGCCTTAGCGTTTTTCCTCCATAAAAACGCAGCCGCCGCGGTCGGGTTCGAACCCGGGAACTCCGGATCAGTAGTCGAGCGCCCTAACCACTGAGCCACCGCGGCGGGTATTATTGCGCTGTTTAAATATGAATTGGGTGTCACAATTGCTGACAATTTATTATGGAATTTACACACTCACAATATATGTTCTCAGGCCTTGCGTAAATTATATTTTTTGCGACATAAATTTAAGAACTGTCCACCTAACGCAAAATTGCTTGCTTATTATTCACTAATTAGACCTGAACTTGAAAATTTATGCGTTGTTTGGGACCCGTTTACTAAACAAAATATAAATGACGTCTTGAAAGGGTGCAGGAGAAAGCTGTACGATTCATCAACACAGAATTATCTCGCTATGACGCTCCCTCACAAATAATGGGTTATAATGGCAATGAGCTTCTTGAGCAGCGAAGGAAAAATCTTCGATTGCAGTTCCTTTCCGTGCTCTTTAATGGAGATTTAGCAATTAACCCTTCATCCTATCTGTCTCGTTCAACCTCCAGACTCACTCGACGCCATCACCCGAATTCACTAACCCCTTATTTTGCACGGACGGATGTATTCGAGTTTTCATTCTTTCCCGGAACCATAGCAGAATGGTGTGACTCATTGTTTCCTCAAGGTCTGCAGTATGGAAGAATAAAATAAAATAAAAAATGGCGAATTTCTAGACAGCACTGCTAAGTTAGACATATTGGTTAAATAAATACAAAGAGAAAGAAATACCGAGCACGGAGGCACCTGTTACCACCCCGTTTCAAAGGGGACACACGCACGCACGCACCCACGCACCACGCACGCACGCACGCACGCACCCACGCACGCACGCACACACACACACACACACACACACACACACACACACACACGCACGCACGCACACACACCACCCACACACACACACACGCACGCACACACACGCACGCACACACACACACACACACACGCACGCACACACCCCCACACACACGCACACACACACACACACGCACACACACACGACGCACACGCGCACGCACACACACACACACACACACACACACACACACACGCACACACACACACACCGCACGCACGCACACACACACACGCACGCACACGCGCGCATGCACACGTGCACGCCACGTCGAATAAACGCGGTAAGTTCCTGCACTGTAACGTTTTTCATTTTTGGTGATTTCTTTTTATACGTGTGTGCGGAAAGAAGCTGATACTTAACCTAACGATTCCCTCTTCTCTCTACTCTTCTCAGCTCATTAAAATGGTTGGTACAAATTTCGAAGCACCAACGGTACAGTGCCTAGAATACACTGTATAGCACTACACCAACGGACACAGCAGCCCGCCACGAACCATTATTTACGAGAGGACAATTAAGAAAGGTGAAAGGCTCGAGGACCTGGTCCAACAGGGAGAAATAAAAATAAAAAAAACATGCAGGAGTAAGCGCGTGCTTTATATGACGTGCGAGCCCTGCTTCTAAATATACCATGCATCGATCATGCGACCTCAGCTCTGGGTACACGTGGTAATCCCATACCGGGTTCATGAAATGTATTGGTTTGTAGCCGCCTCCACGCGACAACTTCTCTATTGTTTAATTTCGGGTCTGGTGGGGGTACGTCCCAACTTGCAATGGTCAACAATTTTCCCCGTAATTTTGCAGGCGCTCCTCTTTCCCCCAGTGCTCGGGGGGCCTACGGCTACCCGGCAATAGAGAACTCGGGCTAGCTCGTGAGCCGCCTCGTTACCGGTGAAGGAGGCGTGTGCGGGTGTCCAAATTAAATGAATTTTCCCATCCAGCGGTTGTTGGCTAAGGATCTTGGCCGCTTCCTGTGAGATCCTGCCTCTTCAAAAATTTTGAATGGCAGTTCTACTGTCGCTTACTGCGAATTTCGCTTCTGTTCCTACGCAGGCGAGCGCTAATAGCAGCTTCCTCCGCAGTCTATCTACGTTGCGTTCCCGGATGGCTGCCGCGGAGACAGGAGCCCCTTGGCCGTTGACGACCGAAGCTATACAGCCGCTCCCGCCCAGCCACCCGCCGCATCATCATACGCTGCGTCCGCTTTCTCCATATTGCCGAACCTCAGCTCTGGAGCCTCGGCTCTCTTGGCCCTGCGTTCTACGTTGAACTCCGGGTGTCTATTTTTTCGGGAAGGGGGGGCGTTCCAAGGCGTTCCTTCGTTCCCGGCCGATTTCAACTTTCATTTTATTCCCTCTTTCGGGATTTATTCCAACCACAACCCTAGACCACTTAATTTGGGAGTGCCCAAATTCTACCCGGGGCAGGCAAAAATATTGATAGTAGAGAAGCCTTCGAGACCCTACTAGGAAGCCCGGACCCTGACCTCCAGCGCCCCACCATCCGTCTGGCGGAAGAGGCCGCTACCAGTCAAGGACTGCCAGCCAGCCTCTAAACGCGGACGCGCAACTCCCCGTCTCCTAGCCTGCGTGCGGGGGGCGGGGACAAACGTCTTTTCTGGTGTAAATTAAAGTTGTTCAATGAAAGAAGTAAACATACCGTGGTAACCTGCCTGTAGTTAGCGTCACTAAATGCAGGAAGTGAGATAATGAGGTCACCCTGTGTACTTGCACAGCCACCTTTCTAGACCGCTGAATGCTCGTGTTTTACAGGCAAACTGGCTCCCACTGTAGCTGCCTACTTGTGGAAATAAAAAAAAATAATGGGCGCTTAGTAGCATTATGCGTTTAGAGTGTGTTAGCTTTAGAAGCCTTCGTGCACTATGTATAGCGATCCCTAAGTAGTGCGATGTTTCTGGGCGGACTTTGTGTATTTGTCGGAATGCTACCGCTTTTTTTTTTCGGCCATACAGCTGCCTAGTCACATTTCGCTGACTCTTGCTAAGTAGCTGTTATCCGTTTACGTTTTCTTCTGAGTCATTCTTAGTGTCGTTCTGAGTCATTCATTATACAGAGTCGTTTATTTATTCACATTTATAATTTTTTATGGGGGGGGGGGGGTGCACTTCCTGTGGCAGTCACCTTCCGGCCTCTCCTCTCCCCTACGAACGGAGAGGGGGATATCGCTCTCTTCACTTTTTCACCTGCCACTAATGGCAGGTGGCTCTTCCATGTAAACAGCCTTACAGACGACGACACCACTCAAAATGGGGCTTCTAACGCTAACACATAAAAGGCGGCAGGAGCAGCAGGTGTTCGTCTATTATATATATATAATTGTTTTTTGGGTAAAGGAAATGGCGCAGTATCTGTCTCATATATCGTTGGACACCTGAACCGCGCCGTAAGGGAAGGGATAAAGGGGCGAGTGAAAGAAGAAAGGAAAAGAGAGGTGAAGACAGTTATTTAATGGGATATAAGGAGGACCGAAACAGTACCAGTTTAGCTCTTCAAGTAGGTTGCATTAGTAAGAGAGTTTTAGCATACTAAAGACTACCAGATTACTGTTTTAAAGCTGCACACCCCATCTTGCGTGCAACATGCGAGTGCGAAGCAGGATTACGTAACCCGGTATACTACGCACACGTTAATAAATCTCCACTATGATAAAATTCTCAACCAGTGACGCGGGACGCGCGTGCATCTGTGTGACGAGGTACACGTGAACTGAGTCGGCGATTAAAATTATGCGGCGTTAAGTGTATTGGTCAAAGGCTATACCAATTGCACCCTTCTGCGAATCTTGATCCGGTTTTGACACGGCCTTCTTTCCTTAATTAGGGCGCATGCGTGTTATGGCGCAACAGCCAGTTTCTATAACGAGCCTCCTTCAGACTTAAACATAGCACCCGTGTCAATTCACTCTCATCCTACGTGTGCGCTGTAAAGCGTATAGTTAAGCCCGTTGTTTGGTTCATGGTTTATGAGGGTTTAACGTCCCAAAGCGATTCAGGCTATGAGGGACGCCGTAGTGAAGGGCTCCGGAAATTTCGACCACCTGGGGTTCTTTAACGAGCACTGACATTGCACAGTACACGGGCCTCTAGAATTTCGCCTTCATAGAAATTCCGCCGCCGCGGCCGGGATCGAACCCGCGTCTTTTAAGCCCGTTGTGTCTATAGGGGGATGCGGGCAGAGCACTATTTTTCTTATTCCACAGTGTCCAACCTATTCTATGCATAGCATAGCCAGCTGTTGCGACATGCATCGCGCTCGTCTAAACTTAAAACAAACGCCTCAAGCAACCAAGGAGTTGCACGAGGTCACTGATTATGCAATTCTAGTTGCAGTCTGTACCCGATTTTATGGCCTATAGCCGCCTGTTCCACAGCTGTAGAAATATCGAGCAGCTCGTTAACCTCGCAGCAGACGCAGTCACCCACTGATCGGCCGTGTCCGGTTCATACGACGCCTTCCTCACCGGTTCACTGTGCGCTCCGCTTGACTGGCCGCAGAGTCGAACTTCGCGTCGCACAGACAGCACAGATCGCTTATCGCAGCTAACCGCTTCGGCGCACGGGAACTCTGAACAGACTTCGTGCACAGTTCAAGCACACTGAGTGATGTCTTAACTGGTTCTTTGGAACGAAGTGACATGTCTCAAAGAATGATCCACACAATGGAGCTCCGTGAGTTTCGCCACTGATTTTTTTTTTCTGTTTTGGTACTCTGCGCACCGACTACAACGTTATCCATGTTCATGACAGACTGTCTTCATGCATATCACAACACTCATCGAAGGCATCGTTCTAATTCGAATACCAATAATTATTGCTTAGCCATTCACCGAGTTTCAATATTCAATCCTCAGGCCTCAGTCAGACCACGCACGCACCACCAGCGAATGCATCAGAATGAAGACGTGCAGACCGCTGATCCTGGCAGCGGCAGCGCTAGATGAGCATTCAAATTTGTGATCGCCCGTCTCTGCCTGTAGTATAAATGGCCCGCTATTCAGTTCCAGGTTATCCAGCATTATCTTGTCCGC
Organism: Amblyomma americanum; assembly: GCA_030143305.2. Lineage (NCBI taxonomy): Eukaryota > Metazoa > Arthropoda > Arachnida > Ixodida > Ixodidae > Amblyomma > Amblyomma americanum. Next base: position 610,940 of record JARKHS020017332.1, read on the forward strand.
ATGTTCGACTTCCGAGCTCCCACTGCCTTTCATACATACGTTCGCATTTTCTGTATTGTTTCTTAGTTCGCACCAACCACCGCGATTAGGTCCGTTTCGCTACGATGGATTGCAAACTGGTCCGAACTGACAGCACTATCAGCCATGAACTGCCCAGAATCTCCGAGCTTATGTCGATGGTACTCTTAGTCCTGGTGCCCGTTGGTGCACCACCTTTACTGGTTTGAACACTCAGGTGTATGGACAATGAGCTCCTGGCTACGACATAGTAACTAGCCCGAAAAGAAAAACACTATGAACAGATGGAGGGTGGTATGGCACCGACGGCACACAAGATCTCCGTTATGTTTTTTTTTCGCGCTATAGTTACTATACCGCAATCATCACTCAACACCAAATGGCTCAACTTTCTCGAGCGTGCGTACCATCGGATCCTTTCAGCTAGTGTGTGTTCCGTCGCTTCTTTTCGTAGTCCGCAGTGTTTCTTTTTCGCCAGTCACTGTGCACGTCGCAGCCAGTCACTCATATCAATTAGCCAAACCTTCTCAGTTAATCGCACGACGAGCTCACGACACACACGAAAGAAGCCAGCAACATTTGAAACGCAGGCAAACACAGTGAAATAACCCCCCTTCCATGGTTTCAAAAGACAGCTGGCAACTTCCGCATAACTGTATACCAGCAGTTCTTACAGGACATTTCACGCTCTTTCGTAGGCCGAAGAATGTGGTCCATTTTGGTTTGGTTTATGGGGGTTTAACGTCCCAAAGCAACTCAGGCTATGAGGGACGCCGTAGTGGAGGGCTCCGAAAATTTCGACCACCTGGACTTCTTTAACGTGCACTGACATCGCACAGTACACGGGCCTCTGGAATTTCGCCTCCATCGAAATTCAACCGCCGCGGCCGGGATCGAACCTGCGTTTTTCGGCTCAGCAACCGAGCGCCATACCCACTCAGCCACCGCAGCGGCTATGTGGTCCATTTTCACCGGCGTACACGAACACGAACTACGGGATACACGATACACGAACCTACCTTTGGCAGTGTCGCACGCCGTCCGGGTTCCCACGCTTCCGTGCAGCACAGATCGCATGCGACTCAAAGCAACAGCGGCGGCGGGGCCCGATGACACCGCTCCGCTATTTGGCGACACCACCGCGGCTACTGCTACCCACAGCCGGCGACGGCACCCGCCGGGGAACATGTGCGTCTTGCACAGCGCACACACGCAAAACGGATGTGGCAGAACGCAAGGCCGCACACACACTCGATCACGTGACGGACGAGCAGTTTTCTTTTTTTATGCTTTTCGCCGTCTCGACGAGCAAGCCACATAGACGAGAGTGAGGGAACAGGGATTGTTTGAATCGGTCGCTTGCGGATCCGCATGCCGTTAGCCGCCGACGCGCGCATGTATCGTAAGCGTATGCTGCCGATATAACATACACTTTGTGTGACGGTGAAACGTTCCATCGCCGTACAAAACTGGGATCTAGCCAGCTGCAAACACCCGCCACGGTGGCTCAGTGGTTAGGGCGCTCGACTACTGATCTGGAGTTCCCGGGTTAGAACCCGACCGCGGCGGCTGCGTTTTTATGGAGGAAAAACGCTAAGGCGCCCGTGTGCTGTGCGATGTCAGTGCACATTAATGATCCCCAGGTGGTCGAAGTTATCCCGGAGCCTTCCACAACGGCACCTCTCTCTTCCTTTCTCCTTTCACACCCTCCTTTATCTCTTCTCTTACGGCGCTGTTCAGGTGATAATAATAATAATAATAATTGGTTTTTGGGGGAAAGGAAATGGCGCAGTATCTGTCTCATATATCTTTGGACACCTGAACCGCGCCGTAAGGGAAGGGATAAAGGAGAGAGTGAAAGAAGAAAGGAAGGAAGAGGTGCCGTAGTGGAGGGCTCCGGAATAATTTCGACCACCTGGGGATCTTTAACGTGCACTGACATCGCACAGCACACGGGCGCCTTAGCGTGTCCAACGATAGATGAGACAGATACTACGCCACTTCCTTTCTCCAAAAACCAATTATAATTATTATTAGCGAACTGCAAACATTGGGGGGGGGGGACCTGTCTCTTTTCACAAATGAGACAGGTCCGAACCCGGCTGGCACTTGGGTTTAGTCGGATGCAACTCAAGAATGAAGCGGCGAATGTCCCTTTGAAGGAGGCCCTCCTAGCCAATGGCATCCGCCGACTGTCATGACGTCGTGATTTACTCTTTCAGGCGCCATTTATCATTTCGATTGAAAACAAACATTTTTCCGTAGAGATAGTATACCCGAGCCTCAATGAAACCAAAATTTGTTAGTTTTCTAACGGCACACAATAATGGTCAATTTCTTGCACGCATGTAAAAATTTCTAACCATTTTCAATTTGGAAGGTGAACATGTCGCTAGACAATAAAAAATGAATTTATCACAGGCGGCAAAAATTCGTCAGCAAGAAAGTAGCGGAGGACGTGCAGACTACGTTTCCTGTTTCGAGGAACAGTCAATTGCTGCTTTTCCTACACTTGGCCTAAAAAGGCGCCAAACTTGCAATATGAAGGATGTTAATTTCACCTGAAACGAAAAATATCTGCGCTATGTAGGACACATTTCGAGAAAAAGCTGCCAGTACTTAATGAACACAGTTGTGTACAAAGCACTTTAAAAGGCTAATTCCCTTGAACCCGCTAGAGTGTCATTGTGGAGGCCTTCAAGTGCAAGTAGATTAATCACGATTTTAGTTAAATAATAGCGACGTGACGACAGCCGGTGGGCAGCATTGGCTGGAGAATACCCAAAAATTCTGGACAAAAGCATTGTTCAGCGGGAAACCGGTCATGAACGCAATTTTTTAAATATAATGTAAGATTTCACCATAACAATCAATATATCCGCGTATCAGCCGACAGCAGTCTTGTATTTTTTTTCTATTCATGTTTTCGCTACCGCCAAAGCGTTCCCCATTGGTCTTATACGGCAGTCTAAACTGTTCAATGCGATCGATGGAAACACTTTAAAAGAAAAGTTTTGCTGTATATCCGAAGAACAGACCATTACCTTCAACATTTCTATAACAATTTCTTATAATTTTCCAATGTTAAAAAATTTTTGTCCGAGAGTGTTGGACATGAGCCCTCAACATTTCCATAACAGTACCTCACAATTTGGTTGGTTGTCTTTTGGGGAAAGTAAATGGCGCAGTATCTGTCTCACATCTCGACAGACACCTGAACCGCGCCGTGAGGGAAGGGACAAAGGAGGGACTGAGAGAAGGAGGAAAGAGGTGCCGTAGTGGAGGGCCCGAAATAATTTCGACCACCTGGGTATCTTTAACGTGCGCTGACATCGCACAGCACACGGGCGCCTTACAATTTTCCAATTTTCAAAATTTTAAAGCGAAAGCTTTACTGGCCGCGAACTTGCGATTTCGACGCGGCGGTGCTCTGAGGAGGCACATGACGTAACAACGCGCGCCTCGCCGCGGAGCCGAACCGGTCTGGCCGGGCCGGCGGCGGCCGGCGCACTCAGCGCGAAATAAAGACGTGCTCCAAGTCTCCGCCAGTGCGGTCAGAGTGCGCCGAAGCCGCCGAACGCGTCGGCGGTCAAGCGCAGTTGGAGTATAGAGGGTCTCGCTTTGGCCGACGTGACGTCGCCGTGCAGCGCGCGCGTTACGCCGGAGTATAAACGCGCCTTAACAGAGCGTGCGCTTAACCGCCGACCAACGTAATCGGTGGCGGCATCTATGGGAGCCACTGAAACCCCCCGCACACTCACTGAATAAAAAAAACCTGTGCCCAGGTTCGGAATACAACCAGGGCCTTTGGCGTTTCAGGCGGACACGCTACCACTCCGCCACGACGGCTCGAGCTTAATTTAACCATGAATAAAGACGCATCTAGTGAATGCACTCTTCAGATCAGAGGTGGGCAACCTCATGAGGTTTCGACCTTATGAGGTCGACCTCAACCTCAAAATGACCTCAACCTCACGTCGTGAGGTGAGGTTGACGTGAGGTCGGCGACGGCTCGAAATTTTGTGAGTGAGGTTAGCAAATCAGACCTCAACCTCACGCGTGAGTTTGAGTGAGGTCGAAATTTCGTGGTCGAGACTTTTTGCAGTTGCCACGTCTTATACTCCGACGAGTGCCGCTTCCGAAGCGGAATTGCAGCGCATCACCGCAATGACGCTTGGTGTTCGGTTTCCCCTGTTTGGTATCGCTAGTGCGATAGCTGCTTCTTCATGTCCGACTCACAAGCAGCGGTACGCAATTACCTCAGAGGCCGCGTTGGCGCTCCGTGTTGGGAAATTTTGGAAAAGTGTAATCCTTCCAACATCCAGATCTTCTGGACGCCAGGGCACCTCTCAACGACGGGCAATGAGGCGGCCAACACAGCTGCTCGAGCTCTCCTCCTCCGAGCATCTGGCACGCAGCCTCTCTCTGACATAGTTGACAACCCCTCACCCTTACTAAGCTACGCAGAAATTACGGAGTACAGTAAGATCACAAGAAGGGAATATCCTCTTCCTCACAAAACCCTAAGTAAATATGAAGAGCGCATAATCAGGCGACTACAAACTAATACTCTGCCCAATCCTTACCTAATGAGTAAATGGTACCCAGAAACCTTCAATTCGTCCTGCCCCTTCTGTGGAGCAGTTGGCACACTCTTTCACGCGGTTTGGGAATGTCCAGAAAACCCAGACTTGGACAGCAATCCCGATCCGACTCATGAGCGCTGGGAGGCAACCCTTCATAGCCACAGCCCACTCGACCAGAAATTGCTGGTTGAGAGGGGCCGGATTATGATGGCGACCAATGGGTTCTCGTACTGAACCCACCCAGTTGTTGTGCTCTGAATAAATGTTTTTCCTCCTCCTCCTCCCCTGTTTGGAGAACCGGATGCCACAGTTCCCTCTTAGCTTCCGGTGCTGCGCCGTAATGTCCGTTCAGTCCAAGCCTACAGGAAAACGCACCCCTGTGGTCTTCCCGGAAGGAGTGTTACTGTCACAGCACGCCACTCTCCCTCCCCCTTGATCCGCTGGCGTAGCACCCGGCTGCCTGCCGGTCGGCTCAAACTCCCGGGAGCGCGCAAAGCACGTAACTCACGTTGACCAGCGGTAGCTTTGTTTGATGCCGTAAGCAAATAAGTTCAGTCCAACAAGCACGCAATAAATTCGTCGCAGCGCGGATGGCCCCAAGCAAGACTGCTTCGTGTTCATGCTCGTTGCCGGCGCTGACGTCATGGCTCTTGCCTTGCAGTCGAATAAAGGGGATCCTGCCGACTTAACAGAAACTGGAGTAGTCGGCACAGGCGAGAGAATGTGATTCAGGTGGTTCCTAACATGGACACCTGCTGATTTGATTAAAAAAGCCCGAAGCCAGAAAAACCTGTATAACACCGTCGAAGCTTTTGATCGGTGACTTCCCCTTTCGAATCTCACACCAATTCTGTATACAAATTCCCGTTCCGTAATGCAAGCAGAGGACAAATATAATTTCACTTTTTATCCTTCCGAATAAACTCTCTTTTGGTCTCCGGTTCCTTGTTCCTTCTCGGAAATTCACTTATTATGCCGAAACGCCGCAACACGAGGCGAACGCACCAGCATAGCGGTGTTGCAGCGCGCCAAAAAATCAAAACTATAATGAATGTATGCTGGTGTGGTACCTGATTCCTTTTCCTTTTTTTAATTAAGACGTGTGACTGGAACTGATTACATGCTCGCGCTGTGCTGCTGAGTCGCTGTTTCAAACCTTCTATTATGACGATTAATGGGGCACACTGTTGTTCGCTTCTGTTTTTAGTGTGCGATTTTTGTTTGTATGTTTCTAATCATTGTCTATTTTTTTCTTTTCTCGTATGGAATCAGTTAGGTTGGCGGCCTGCCTTGCAGACGACCAGGCACTACACGTTATCTTTCCTTTAACTACATTGCAGAGACCCATGGTTCACCTTAAACGGCTTCGCAGAATGCTCGCGCGGTGCTCGTGGGTAAAAAACGTCGAGGCTGCTGGCGTATCATTGATTAGTTCAATTTTGAAGGAAAACAAGCGATCTGATTTAAAGCAGCTTGTCTCAGACTGGTTGACGAAATGGTGCCCAGAATTCTGTTGAGGCGTATGAGTGCATAGGCGTATTTTTTTTCGCCGGGTGAGGGGGCTCGGGAAAAGATTTCGCTGCGGGGAAATTTGAGCGGAGAGCCATCGTGCTCGTGACAGAGAGAGCGGTTCACGCTTCCCACTCTAGGCCAGTTGTTTTAACCCGTGTGATTTTAATAGTTGGCCCAGTGTTCGAAGACGTAATCTAGCCCTTTCAAAATGCCGCGGGATCACCGGGTCATCGGAGAATTCCCATGATTTCGAAACCATTACCATCGCCACCTGGAGGGAAGTGGCGGAAACGGGGGAGGGTCTTGACCTCTCAGGAACATCAACATCATCCTCCTTAATTCTTAGCTGCAGGGATTCTTATTTTCCCGCACAATAATTGTGTTCGGTTGCTGGGTAATGTACAATATTTAATCAATACTCTGGCAACTTTTAATTTGGTAGCGGCATATCAGACTCCCCCGGGCTCATGAGGATACACTGTTAGCATCATCATCATCGTTATCATCTCGAGAGCCAAAGGCATGTGTAGTTGCATGATCTTTGCAGTATGTCATACATGAGAACTGGCGCGTTTACCTGCTGGAAAATCCGAATGTCATTAATGTGGACCGGGTTGTGGTCACTCTTTGTAATGCGTCATTCGCGCATGTGTGGTAATGTGGGATCCATATGGATCTTGAAATGGGGGTGGATGGGGGCCTGGTATGACGAGAAATTACATCGTTGTCACGTGAGTAGGTGTGATGTCATACTGCAGCGTCGTCACGTGACTAGGTTTAACGGCCCATTACATCGCTGTCACGTGACCTGGTATGGCGTCACACTCACAAGATGCCATCACTAATTATACTAATTAGTCTTAGAGTTACTTGATTATATCATTTAGCGTTAATTAATTATGCGAAGTCATCATCTTCGTCGCGTGACTCGTCGGCTACTGACGTCGCATGGCGGCGTTTCTTGCGGACGCTTTTTTGCGGATATGACCTTGAAATTGAGCCATCTAATACTTTTGCATTAATAAAAGAAGCCGCTCGATTCTACACAGACATAAATACAACGTGCCTCTGTTGGTGTACTAGTCTCAGCTTGTTAAGTGTTTTCGAAGGCAACATACAGAGGACCGAAAACAGCATTCTCGCTATCCCGGATAGAGCTAGAAAATCTAAATATACTAATATGCGTCTGCATAACCATCGCATTGGAACGTACATCGACTACCAGCTTCTTTATATTCGGTAACTATTCTCAAGTCTGAAAAAGGTATCGTGAATACCTTCCCTCTCCTCCCAGTTTTTGGTAGATGGTGTAGAAGGGCGGTGTTTGTGAAATGCCGGTTCGTGCGTGAATGAGCGAGAGGCTTCCAATACGAAGAAGTATACACGAAGCAAGTTGCCAAATATTGACACATATAAAGTACTCGCCGACGTACTGGTGGTAACCGCGTATGGGACACCCCTACCCGCAGGCCATATAGTCTCTGAGGGTTCATCCCAGATTATAAGCTTCTCCTATAGCGTCACATCAATAGTGTCTGTACACACCTTATTAAATAATACCATCATCGATCATTTTGGCTTTCCTGTCTCACAGGATTCTCAGAATTGTTTTTAACTGAAAACCTTCTTAATCGCTTTTTGTTTTGTTTTTCGCTTGTTTTCTGAGGTCGAGCAGCCGACCTCAACCTCACAATTTGAGGTTGAGTGAGGTCAGGAGTGGCCTCAGGAAAAGTGAGGTGAGGGCGTCTAAGTAGACCTCAACCTCAACTGATGAGGTTGAGTGAAGTCAGCAAATTCTTTTTGAGGTTGAGGTGAGGTCCAGATTTTTGAGGTCAAATGCCCACCTCTGCTTCCGATGCATAAGTCTCCGCGCTTTCGCTACGTATATCCTGGCCTAACAGAGCTAGGCCATCAGCAATTTTTGTCCCAGAATGTTGGACACGAGCCTCCCTTGAGCGCCATTCTCCGGTTCATCCTTGAGTTCTCCCCGACTAAAGCGACTTCGCCGTGGCGTTCGGGCGCAAGAATCATTCCTAGCGAAGTTGAACCCCCGTTAAGCTGACGGCAGTTTTACCTCGAAATACGAACCCCCGGAGAGACGCGCAGCGCAAGGTTCTGGGGCGAAGCGAGCGGTATCGCGCGATTGCCCGCTTTGCGTCCGTCCTGGTGAAATAGCGCGTCGGCAGCAATGCGTGAAATATATAAAAACAAAAAAAAACGCCGTCGTCACCGCAGCATGCATGCAGCGGCATCGAAGGATGCATGCGCAGCTGTTGTATATATACTGACGCACGCGGACCGGGCGAGGCATTCAACCGTAGGCGGCGCTCCAGTAGTCGGAGATGAGCGGATCGCGGACTGGCGCCGGTGGTGTCTCGTCGCTCGAGCAGGCAAATGTGACGGAAGCGGACAGACAGACGTATACGGGATTACGCGCACACGTGCGTGTCATGATACGCGCATACATTTCGCGGTGTTACGACCGCTTCAACAGAGATGGAAAGCGCGGACGGCTGCCTATGTCGTTGTCTGTCATCCTTCCTCGCTGGGAGGACGATAACGTTCTTCATCGGCCGGCTAAAGCGCACTGAGAACACAAATACGATTATATGGGACTAAAACGGGAGTAAGCTGCATTCTGGCGCAGTCTCTTTTTATCTTTAGTGGCACGGTCTGCACTAGCAGCGCAATTGCGGCACTGTCATCCTTTCTAGATGGTCCTTCTCCGCTTTCCTTCTTTTGCAGCTCCTCAGCTCCTACACCCTGACTGCACTTTCCTCCCCCCGCTTGCCTCCTTCTGCTCTGATTGGTCGCTTTTTTCCTCCTGTCCATCATTGCTACTCCACTTTCTCCGAGGCTTCATATAGGGACGCCGGGATTTTGAGGAGTGACAGACTCATGCTACCACATTAAAAGCGTGCAGTGTGTCCCAACGCAGATCGACGTCGTACACGAATGTGAGCCCATCTGGACAAGACACGTCCTGGCTGCTCGGCACCGAAGCGACGGGGCTATTACCCGTTGCACCCCTTTAATTTTTTTTGCACCACCCGCGTATTAATGACGGTATTATTTTCACGTCTCGACAGATATTAAGATTGCATGACGTCGAAAATATTTTCATTTGTTTGCATTCCCCATAGAAATAAGGGCTCAGTAAATGGTACCGCTTTCATTGCGCCTAAAAAAACTGGCATCGCCCGTTCCTCACCTCTCCCTGATTCAAGTATCACCCCTTGGTCCCAATAAAAGTGATTTTTAACCACAGAAACAAGGCCTTGGCCGCAATAAAAGGGATTTTACCTGTTAAGAGATATTCCGCTGATCGAATACTCAGCAAACATAAAAACTAGCAGACACCTGTAGGCAACGCCCAACCAAGGTTGCGATGGCACAAGGAGCCCTTTGAGGCGTTTGTCCTCACTTCCGGTTTGGAGACGTCACAGGACAACGTATCGCGTCATGCTTATTCATACACCTAATCTTACACACCGACCATGTGAGATCACGTGACCTGACACTTTGGCATCATCCCATGTGTCGCATAAAAACCAGTAGTATGCCACGTCGCGTTCGTTGACATATATACGACTCGTCTGCGACGCCTATTCTGGGCAAGGCGAACACTTGCAAAACCTCTTTAGACAGTCTATAGACTGTCCATAAACTTCTGCCTATAAAGTCTATAGACTGTCTATAGACAAACCCTAGAGAACAGTTTATATAATGCAAATCCTATAATGCAAATCCTATAGACAATATATAGATTTATAGCCATACACTTTTAGTAGAATGTTGTCTATACACAGTCTACAGACTATGAATAAAAAAAATATCTACAAGAAGACCACTTTTGTAAGGAAAGGCGCATAAAACGAGTTATAAGAACAGCAGACACAGAAAATTAAGTAACACATCCGTTTTATTGCGTACGTATTCGGATTATGTACAGCGGTAAGACAGTAAAACAACTATGCACGAAGCGCACATAACACGGAAGTTCCTACATATTCAGGGAAGCTCCGGTGTAGACCTTTTCGTCCGGTCGTGGCAGACTAGCGAGGGGTCATACATATGCACAGGCGTGCAAAGAAAATGACATGGATGGACGGACGATACGAAACAATGACGACAAGAGATACAAGACCATACTCGTGGAATGAGTAAATCGCCACGTAAAAGCGACGGAGCTGCTTTAGTGCCGTCCACAAATGGCGTTAGTTTCGTTAAACTGGAGTTGTTGCCTGCTTCAATGCGGCAGCTAAAGACATACGCTACGGAAGGTAAAGCTAGCATACGCGGTAATGTCTACGTCGATTCCAAGACTTCTTGATGCATACACGACGGGAGGTATTTCCAAACTTCTACGTCTATAGTATACACAGATGCTCTGCGCGGAGGGATAGTACGAAATTTTTCATTTTGTCGAATTATTAACTCGGCAAAATTCTCATCACCGATACAGTCTATAGGCGAGCAATGAAAAATAAAGGCATGAAACAAAGTGCAGCATAACTTAAAGGGACCCAGAAAGGGGGTCTCACTAAAGGTGCGATATGTCTGGGATGTGAAAAGACGACGGTTCATAATTATCCCCCAGCAAGAATTATTTTAATGCGTTTTGTGGAAGCTGAGTTATATGCAGACAAAATTTGAACTTCCGCGTCTTCGCGCCTTTACCTCTCCTCTCGCACGCTAAAACGGCGGCGCTCCTCCGCCGGCCCCACTCACTCGGCCCCTCCCCTACCTCCGCCGGCTGCGGAGCGCGTGACGTCTGCAAGAGTTCGGCGCTGTGAACCAATGACTACTCCCGGCTGCTGACGTCATTTGCAAGACGTGACGTCGTCTGCCAGGTTTTCGCGCAAAAGCCCGCCACCGCGCGTCGCCGCGAGGTGTGAAAGCGGGAATTTTTAAAAATTTATTGTAAATCTCCCGCTCGCTTTTGAGGTCACGTACGCGGCATGAACGCTCGGTGGCCCGTACTCTACACAGTGCAAGCATTTTAAAGCCAAGCTCAAACACCCCTTTCTGGGGCCCTTAATGAAATGGCAAAGATGGACTCTTGTAGTAGCGCATTTATAACGCGGGCGCCGTGTGGAAGAGGAGAGCTTCAGTTAACGTAGTACGGCGCTCGCGTCTTCGAACCAATGACGAAAACCAACGGGCGTTTCAAGGTGCAGAGACACAAACATTACGACCATTTTCCTTATTTACAGAAGCCGTCAAAACTCTTCACCGCGAACAAGAATGCTGACTCTATCACTGAGTCTTCATTTTATAACACTTTTTTACCATGCAAACTGGTTTCGGTTTATGCAGCTGTCGAGCGTCATGACGTCACAAGGCAGGCGCGAGATACGTGCGAAGCACTTAAATAAGATACCGTCACCGAAAAGGGACCAAAAGTGCCGATTGTAACGCACATTTTTGTGAGAAGCACCCCGTGCAGTCTCTCTATATAGAGCGCGTTTAAAACCAGGTGCGCCACTTGTAGCTCGTGACGTCACAAAGAGTACCATTCTCTCTGTGAAACTATAACCACCGTGGTTAAAATAAAATGCCTTAAAATATAAAGCCTCCCGCGCATTAATTACGGAACTAGACGCCGTTTTCCGTTGCAAACGGAGACACTTGCATCACTCCACGGACTAGGCCGGAACCGGAGGTTAAATCTTAGTGTCCGTGCACCCTGACTGCAAATAAACCTATGTGGGTGTAAAAAGGGAGTAAGCTGTCCCCTATCGCACTCCCTTTTATAAAAGGGATGATGAAGTTGTCCTATAGTGCACTCCCCTTTATAAAAGGGAGTGCACTAGAGGAGAACATCATCATCATCAGCCTGTCTATGCCGACTGCAAGACAAAGGCCTCTCCCGTGTCTCTCCAATTAACCCCGTCCTTTGCCAGCTGCGCCCACCCTATGCCTGCAAACTTCTTAGTCTCATCCACCCACCTAACTTTCTGCCGCCCCCTGCTACGCTTGCCTTCTCTTGGAATCCACTCCGTTGCCCTAACGGACCAGCGGTTATCTTGCCCTCGCATTGCATGCCCTGTCCAGGCCCATTTATTCCTCTTGATTTCCACTAGGATGTCATAAACCCGCGTTTGTTCCCTCACCCACTCTGCCCGCTTCCGGTCTCTTAACGCTACACCTATCACTTTCCTTTCCATGGCTCGCTGCGTTGTCCTTAACTTAAGCTGAACCCTTTTCGCTAGCCTCCACGTTTCTGCCCCGTATACGTGACAGCCGGTTAGACAGAGCTGTTGTACACTTTTTCCCTAGAGGGATACTGGTACCAACTGTCATTCATGATCTGAGAGAACCTGCCGTATGCGCTCTACCCCATTGCTGTTCCTCTAGTTAATTCCCTCTCATGATCCGGATCAGTGGAGAGGGCAGCTTACTCCCTTTTTACTCATTTCGTGTTTAGGGTGCATATCCCTTACGTTAACTCTGCGTTAGCGCTAACAGCGCGCGTCTCCTCTCGCGTCAGTCGACGCTCATGAGGCGCGACTGCAGCACAGATGGCGCTTCTTTTTCTCCGCTGCGTTTCGGCCGCCCGCGGGCTTCTCTCGGACAAAGGAGCGCGGCGGCGCAGCGTCCTCAGAGCGGGTAGACGATGCGTCCGACCACCAGGTCGGCCAGCAGGTCCTTCCAGGAGGGGAAGCCCAGAGGTTCCGGAAGCAGATTCACGCCGCCGCCGATAACCTGCGACGAGGCGAGAGCCTGCAGTGTTTTCTTCCCTTTCACGCGTGGTGGCGCTAGTTAACAACCGGGAACACGGGCGACTCATGCGTAGAAGAAAATACGAACGAATGACGTACTCTTTCACTCAATTACGGCAACTTCATAAAAACTTTACAACTGGCACCGCTAGACCAGGGACACAACAGTTGGTCAGCTTTCCTTTGTAGCCGTATGGCAGCGCTTAGGTGGATACTAATAATTAAAAAAATGAAAATTAAAATTGGTTTTGAGGAAAGAAAATCATGCAGTAACTGTCTCACATACAGGAATCTCGGTGGACACCCGAACCGCGCCCTAAGGGAAGGGATAATGGAGGGAGCAAAAGAAGACGGTGTGGCTCAGTGGGTAGGGCCGCTCGGCTAATAATAATAATAATAATAAATTGTTTTTGGAGAAAAGAAATGGCGCAGTATCTGTCTCAGATACTGTTGGACACCTGAACCGCACCGTAAAAAACGATGGGATAGAGGAGGGAGTGAAAGAAGAAAGGAAGAGAGAGGTGCCGTAGTGGAAGGCTCCGGAATAATTTCGAACTCCTGGGGATCTTTAACGTCAATGACATCGCACAGCACACGGGAGCCTTAGTGTTTAGCCTGCATAAAAACGCAGCTGCCGCGGTCGGGTTTGAACCCTCCCAGGAACTCCGGAACAGTAGCCGAGCGCCCTAACCACTGGGCCACCACGGCGGGTAGGCGCTCGGCTACTGATCCGGAGTTCCCGGGAAGATTCAAACCCGACCGCGGCAGCTGCGTTTTTATGCAGGCAAAACGCTAAGGCGCCCGTGTGCTGTGCGATGTCATTGCACGTTAAAGATCCCCAGGTGGTCGAAATTATTTCGGAGCCCTCCACTACGGTACCTCTTTCTTCCTTTCTCCTTTAAGTCCCTCCTTCATCCCTTCCCTTACGGCGTCCACCTGTGTATGAGGCAGATACTGCGCAATTTCCTTTTCCCCCAAAAACAATCAATATAAGAGAGGTTGGAGGGCTCCGAAAAAATTTCGACCACCCGGGGATTTTAACGTGCACTGACATCACACAGCACGCGGGCGCCTTTTGCGTTTCGTCTCCATCGAAACACGGCCGCCGCGGTCTAATAATTACTCCCTTATTGTAGCGATAGCTATAGATGACGGTAGCATCTCGAGCCTTCAGCGTGGCGGTGGCACGTGACCGTGGCTGCCCCGCCGCCGCCCTCGTGGTTGGTCACGTGACCAGCCACGTGGTGCGGAGCAACTGCTGCTGCAGGCGGCGCGCCAGCGAAAAAGAGCTGCAAAAGCTGTGCGCATGCGCCGTGTCAAGTGGGACGAAGATGAAGAAGGAACGCCCACCGAAACGGAGCGGCGAGAGACTTACTTTGCAGTTCGCCTGAGCAAGTTCCACTCGGCCAGCTGTAGCTATCGCGTCGCTCCAGGTTTAACCAGAGCTAAACCACCACCAATTTTTAGAAATCTACTCCTCCTTGGAGGATTCCCCTAAACATTTGGCCAACACTGTTCCCACTTCGAGTTATTGATCAATTCGCTCTCGCCCTACCGTAAGCTAGCCGTTCCCGTTAGCTTGGTTGGTAGAGCGACTGCTACGGTGAGTTCGAACCCCGGACCAGGACAAACTTTTCATTAACTACGAAGTTTCTGAGAAAGCTGTATAGCTTTCCTTTGCGGCCGTGTGTGCGCGCTTGGGTTGATGCCAATGAGGAATTACTTACTCCCTTATTACACGAACAAAATTCCGAAAGCAGTGCGAAAGTGAACGGCTCGCAGCTGGCTCCCGACCACGGCTCAGATAATCATGACGGAATCAATTTATCGGAGTTTTTATGAATTTATAGCATCGATTTACAGGTCTCTGGAAAGGGAACTGCAAAGGATGCCGCCAAGCGTACACTGCACCACAGAGCAGCTCCTCAACGGAAACCTATATATTCTATCACTCCCTCCTTTATCCCTTCCCTTACGGCGCGGTTCAGGTGTCCAACGATATATGAGACAGGTAGTGCGCCATCCCCCCCCCCCCCAAAAAAAACTATTATTAAAAAAATATCGGGGCTGCGCTGCAATTCTTCAGGGTCCACGTGCGTGTATTACATAGTATTTTATAGACAGCAGGGCATCGGATCAGTTTCGAAGGTTATCCCTCCAAATATCGAGCATTCAATTAATCGTCCTCTGGCTCAAAACGAACTGAACGACGCGTGCCCATCGGCGCAGAATTACATGCGGTGACTGAAGTGCTCATATATAGACCGGCTGCTAAAGCGCGAGGTCGTGGGATCGAATCCCAGCCGCTGCGGGCGCGATACGATAGAAGCGCAATGCAAAAACGAACGACTGCGGTGCATGCTTAAGGACCCCCCGCTCTCATTTCGTTCCCTCCTGCACCACCCTTCCCCAGGTGGTCGAAATTATTCCGGAGCCCTCCACTACACGTCTTCCTTTCTTCTTTCACTCTCTTCTTTATCCCTTCCCTTACAGCGCGGTTAAAGTGTCCAACAATATATGAGACGACACTGCGCCTTTTGCTTTCCCCCAAAACCAAATATTGTTATTATTATTATTATTATTATTATTATGCACCACCCTTTTCCTCACGGCGCGGTTACCGTGTCCAACACGACTGCAGGACAATTACCGCGCCTTTCCTTTCCACATAAAATGTTTGCACTTTAAATATTTAGGCGCACAATGCGTTCCCCATAACCTGAAGGCTGCGAACCTGCACCAACGGCCGCTGCAGACGTACCTGCATGTACAGCGCGAATTCTGGTCCCGATGACAATGCGTGGAACAGAAGATCACCTGCGAGAAAAAGAAGGCCGGCATTCGTATCTCGTCTATATCAGCTCCACCAGAACAATTTTTTGGATCCCAGAACGTGCAGAAGATTCACAAAACGTTTTATCCCGCACTCTAAACACGAATACACTTATATGCGAGTAAAAGGGAGTGACCAGTCCCCTAGCGCACATCCTTTTATAAGACGGTGTACGCTGGAGGACCGTTTACTCCCTTTTTACTCCTTTCTCTTTAGAGTGCACAACAGAGTGCACTTTATCTGATGGACCGCCCGTATGGTAAAAGATGTCGGTAAGGGTGAGTTGTGTCAAAGGAGAATTCGTAGTGACCTCGATGGCAAAGGTTACAGAAGGTGGGTAAGATAAAAAAAATTGCTGTGGTTTAAACTTTGGTTAGACCTGGTGAGAAGCGAGAGCTTCCTTAGCATGGCTACGTTCACGAACGGCACACACACTGTCGAGCGGATTGTCTGTAAAGCGTCGATGGGGCAGTTGCCACTAAAGTCCCTTCATGAGCTTTTCTTAAAGCGTATCTAGGGGCTTTAGTTGCCACCTGCCACGGTGGCAGGTTGTGATGATGTCAGTAGGTCACATGACCTGCCACGTGACACCTGTGACGGTGGTGAATACACATTTATTCGTTTGTTTGTTTTTTTTGTGACCTTATGAACATTGCTTTCAGCAGTTTCTATTGATTCGTGACATGGCTCTGTTGTCTTCAATGTGCGCATCATTGACTTGCGCTCCGCGTAGTGGAGGCTAATGTATTGGCTTCCGCGTGACTAAGCGTGAGCATTAAGGAACCGACACACGCTACAGCGCAAGCTCTAGTTCGCGGCGCTGCGCACAGAGGACGGCACGAATCCGTGCAGCTGCCAAGGAAGAGATAAAAAAAATACTTGCATATTTTTATATCCTCTTAGGAAGGGGCACTCGGCAAAGCGCCACCCATTTTTTCTCCTTTAATTCGTTCTGACTGTCCTCGTTCGTGGTACGCCGCAGAAACGGAAAATGCGCTCTTAAAGGGACCATGAAATAATATTTACTTAGGATAGCAAAAGCATACCAGGGATCGGTATACCATCACTAGTCACCAAACCGCAAAAAAAAAATTAAGCCAGCTTCAGTAACGTCGAAGATATCGGCACTTAAAAGTGATGTTTCCTCTCTCCCTTTAACTCAGCACACGCCAACGTTGCAGAAAACAAATAAAAAAACATATCGGGAGTGCACCCCGCCACGCCCCATCCAGCCCACTTCGATTGGGAACGCCCAATGCGAAGGCCCAACCAGATCGCATATTCACGTCATCGGAGTAGCGGCGCCTAAGAACGCGCCGCGAGGTGTCGTGCTAATCGGCTGCGAGTAAACGGCTGAAACGGTTGAACACCTGATACTTTTCTGTAAAGGGCTTCACCCTGCAGTGGAAAGCAGCGGGGCTGATTTATCCAAGGCATTGGGGTTTAAGGACAGTGAAGGGAAAGAAGATTTTAAGCGGGTAGAAGTAACCAAGCGAAGGTTATCTGATTGGTGGCTAAAATCAAGAGAAGGTAAAATTATATGTCATGGCTAGGCGGCTTGAGCCACCGCCCGATTTAAAGGATTCAGCCGCATCCATCCATCCATCCATCCATCCATCCATCCATCCATCCATCCATCCATCCATCCATCCATCCATCCATCCATCCATCCATCCATCCATCCATCCATCCATCCATCCATCCATCCATCCATCCATCCATCCATCCATCCATCCATCCATCCATCCATCCATCCATCCATCCATCCATCCATCCATCCATCCATCCATCCATCCATCCATCCATCCATCCATCCATCCATCCATCCATCCATCCATCCATCCATCCATCCATCCATCCATCCATCCATCCATCCATCCATCCATCCATCCATCCATCCATCCATCCATCCATCCATCCATCCATCCATCCATCCATCCATCCATCCATCCATCCATCCATCCATCCATCCATCCATCCATCCATCCATCCATCCATCCATCCATCCATCCATCCATCCATCCATCCATCCATCCATCCATCCATCCATCCATCCATCCATCCATCCATCCATCCATCCATCCATCCATCCATCCATCCATCCATCCATCCATCCATCCATCCATCCATCCATCCATCCATCCATCCATCCATCCATCCATCCATCCATCCATCCATCCATCCATCCATCCATCCATCCATCCATCCATCCATCCATCCATCCATCCATCCATCCATCCATCCATCCATCCATCCATCCATCCATCCATCCATCCATCCATCCATCCATCCATCCATCCATCCATCCATCCATCCATCCATCCATCCATCCATCCATCCATCCATCCATCCATCCATCCATCCATCCATCCATCCATCCATCCATCCATCCATCCATCCATCCATCCATCCATCCATCCATCCATCCATCCATCCATCCATCCATCCATCCATCCATCCATCCATCCATCCATCCATCCATCCATCCATCCATCCATCCATCCATCCATCCATCCATCCATCCATCCATCCATCCATCCATCCATCCATCCATCCATCCATCCATCCATCCATCCATCCATCCATCCATCCATCCATCCATCCATCCATCCATCCATCCATCCATCCATCCATCCATCCATCCATCCATCCATCCATCCATCCATCCATCCATCCATCCATCCATCCATCCATCCATCCATCCATCCATCCATCCATCCATCCATCCATCCATCCATCCATCCATCCATCCATCCATCCATCCATCCATCCATCCATCCATCCATCCATCCATCCATCCATCCATCCATCCATCCATCCATCCATCCATCCATCCATCCATCCATCCATCCATCCATCCATCCATCCATCCATCCATCCATCCATCCATCCATCCATCCATCCATCCATCCATCCATCCATCCATCCATCCATCCATCCATCCATCCATCCATCCATCCATCCATCCATCCATCCATCCATCCATCCATCCATCCATCCATCCATCCATCCATCCATCCATCCATCCATCCATCATCCATCCATCCATCCATCCATCCATCCATCCATCCATCCATCCATCCATCCATCCATCCATCCATCCATCCATCCATCCATCCATCCATCCATCCATCCATCCATCCATCCATCCATCCATCCATCCATCCATCCATCCATCCATCCATCCATCCATCCATCCATCCATCCATCCATCCATCCATCCATCCATCCATCCATCCATCCATCCATCCATCCATCCATCCATCCATCCATCCATCCATCCATCCATCCATCCATCCATCCATCCATCCATCCATCCATCCATCCATCCATCCATCCATCCATCCATCCATCCATCCATCCATCCATCCATCCATCCATCCATCCATCCATCCATCCATCCATCCATCCATCCATCCATCCATCCATCCATCCATCCATCCATCCATCCATCCATCCATCCATCCATCCATCCATCCATCCATCCATCCATCCATCCATCCATCCATCCATCCATCCATCCATCCATCCATCCATCCATCCATCCATCCATCCATCCATCCATCCATCCATCCATCCATCCATCCATCCATCCATCCATCCATCCATCCATCCATCCATCCATCCATCCATCCATCCATCCATCCATCCATCCATCCATCCATCCATCCATCCATCCATCCATCCATCCATCCATCCATCCATCCATCCATCCATCCATCCACCCACCCGTCCGTCCGTCCGTCCGTCCGTCCGTCCGTCCGTCCGTCCGTCCGTCCGTCCGTCCGTCCGTCCGTCCGTCCGTCCGTCCGTCCGTCCATCCATCCATCCATCCATCCATCCATCCATCAGCAGTTTTTAACAATTGGTTTTTGGGGAAAAGAAATGGCGCAGTATCTGTCTCATATATCGTTGGACACGTGAACCGCGCCGTAAGGGGAGGAATAAAGGAGGGAGTGAAAGAAGAAAAGAAGAGAGAGGTGCCGTAGTGGAGGTCTCCGGAATAATTTCTACCACCTGGGGATCTTTAACCTGTACTGACATCAGACAGCACACGGGCGGCGGAATGAACTGCTTATTACGAGCGAGCGCACCATTCAGGCGCAGGGTCCGCTCGGTTGCACGCAGGCCGAGAGTGTCTCGGGGCACACACCACGGCCTCGTCACTCACCCACAACGGGACGTCCGGTGAACGTCCTCGCGGCCAGGGTGTAGAAAGGGAGCGAGTCCCAGACCAGCACTGCCCTGCTCAGCACCCCTTGGACGCAAAGCACGACCAGGCGCAGCTGCAAGAGGACAGAGAGAGAGGAAGGAGGATGGGAACCCGGTTAATACTCTCGTGACCCCCAAATTAGAAGAAAAAAAGAAAAAGCAAGCGGGCACCCGCATAATTTACTACCACGAAAATAGCTATTTCAAGCTTTCAAACTGTGTGAGACTTAAAAACCCCAATTACCATCGCACACTGACCCGCAAGGTCAAAATAGATAGCAAATGGCTGCTTTTTAGCATCATTCAATTAAATTTTAAATGCACCTCTATTACGGGGTCTCCGAAAGCTGAGCGTACAAGCGAACTGGGCATTAACGCGCTTACCTTGACGAAGTTAACAATACGACGCCCTTGTGAGAACATTCCTTTTTTTTATGGCGCAAGGGCATCTGTGGCCAAAGAGCGCCATGACACACGGTATTTTCGACTTCTCAAGGTGGGGTCAAAGGCCCATTTCCCAGGCATTTCACCCTACATAAGCCGAGCATCAGGTCAGGGGAAGCTTGTACCCATTGTATCACCGGTGGGTACCCGGCGGCACTGGGGATCGAACCCCGCACCTCCCGCAGGTGAGGCGGATGATGAACCACTCGGCCACCGCTGCGGTTGACTGGAGGACGAGAATGACATTGGAGAATGACAGCCCGCGGCATTACGGAATCCATGGTTTCGGTTCGCAGCTGCTGCATTTGCTGGTCTTCTACTTCCTGCGCAGTTGTTTTATCTGTAATGATTACGTAGTAATCTCGGCCTTGGCTGGAGGACGAGATTACTACGTAATCATTACAGATAAGACATAACTGCACAGAAAGTAGAACACCAGCAAATGCGGAAGTTGCGGACCGAACCCATGGCTTCAGTAATGTCGCGAGCTGACATTCTCCACTGTCATTCTTGTTGTCAGTCATGGCCATCTGGCCATGCTCGACGGACAGCGTCGGTCGCAGTCGCGGACGACAGCTCCGTTCTTAATTCGCCAGCAAGACAGACGTGTTTCAGTGCCCGCTACGTCCTTGGTTCCCACGGGAGCTGCAGAACGCTGCTGTGTCGACACGTCCTAAAGACCACCAAGGAGACAAGCCTCTTGCGCTTTCGCAAGCCTACATTATATAAAGCACACGCCGATCCAGATGTAGCCAAGTGGAGGAGCTATTCCCGTCCCCTAGCACTTCGTTAACTCTACATATTAGCACCCTTGCCGGATAATATAAATCCTTGAGAATATATATATATATATATATATATATATATATATATATATATATATATATATATATATATATATATATATATATATATATATATAAGGCAGCCAGTTGGGCAAGCTGTAAGAAATTCATCTTGTAGAACATGGTGAAAAAAGAAACAAAAACAGTTGACAAACACGCGGAAAACACAGACAACGCACAGGCGTTAACAAGTCAAAGCTAGCTTCGAAAAAACCCCAGCTCGAACTAAGACTGCTGCCAAGAATCACGTTACAAACAGGACGCTCGCTCTGTTCACATGGTTTCTCGCTACAACGGTCAGCAAATGCTCTCTCATTAGACGCATCTAGCCAAGGTATATCTTGTTCGGCA
This sequence comes from Amblyomma americanum, assembly GCA_030143305.2. NCBI lineage: Eukaryota > Metazoa > Arthropoda > Arachnida > Ixodida > Ixodidae > Amblyomma > Amblyomma americanum. The sequence continues at coordinate 632,466 of JARKHS020017332.1, forward strand.
GGTGAATAATGCAAATGTGGGGCCTCTTGGCCGCCTCCTCTCGAGCGCATGTTTGTCTTTACACCTCAGTTTCCACGTCCCGTCTTTGTTGCGCTGTTTCAAAATGGATACGTACCAACTTGCCCAAATTTCTGCTTTCCTCTCGAGAACTTTCGTGTGCGTGGATCAGTGTGAAATAGAAAAGTGCAGCACGCCGTAGCACATTTCCGTGTGTAAAAGAGCGGGAGACCACAACGTTCTCGAATGTGGTGTGACAATAAACGCACGTCGTGCACAGTTGTGCACAGAACTGCGCCTATGCGTCCGCAAGGAAGCAACGGCCGGCGCAGCTGTTCCTCGCGGATGTATACAGGGTTGTCCCCTTTTAAGGTGAACACGCGTGCGCGCGGCCGGGTCCTTCGAGGAGCCAGTGCATCGAAGCGGAGTGGCCGACGATCCGAAACACAACCTCCACGTCCCTCTGAGTCTGCGCCACTCAGATTCGATGCGCGACCGTACAAGACGCACTGGCGCTCTCAACAGCTCGCCCTCGAGCACGCGTGTTCACCCTAAGAGTGGACGAGCCCGTACGTACGAAAACGGCTGGCGTGATTCGATTAAGTTCTAAACCCAGCTTTGAACTCGTCGTCCGTTGTGCTGTTCTCCAGCCTCTACAAAGCGCTGAAACAGGTTTTCCTTCGGCCAGCGCCGCATGCGCGGGACGCACTCGTCGTGAGAACCAACGCTTACGTTTTGGCATAACTTACAAATCTTGCGACCACATCGAGCCCTGCATGCTTGTTTCCCAGTGTTTGCATGCCGTGTATGCTTTCATCGCTATACATGTCCACATTTGGCGTCGGTTAAGCCCGTCTCACGGCTCGCAAAACCTGCCGAGCCCCGCCAATCAGCACTGGCGAGCAACGCGTGTTATCAACCATAACTATACCTCCGGCCACATCAGTTAGCACAAGCGAGAATGTTTGGCCGCAGATGGGAATTCGTGGCGTCATAACGGAAATATAATGGCTGCGGTGTGTAAACTCGCCCGTGAGTTATTAGCGTGAATAGAAGCAATCACCCGTCGTTCCCGTAACGAGGGGATAACTAGAAAAAACAAACGAACACCGACACGTACAAGAAACGAAAGCAACGTTAGGGCTGGCAGAACATGTCTTAGTGTTCGAAGCCACGCAGAGCGGCCTTTCGACTGAAGTCTAAACGGAGCTACAAACATGTACATGAGTGCAGAACAACAACAAAAACAGAAAGGGCCCATTAGAGAGTGTGCAACCGTAGGCCGAAAGAAAAAGTGCGTATTATATTGCGTACTGCTGAAGTGCGCATTGCTCCGCCGTTTGCATATCGACTTTAGGATGCAAACTCAATAAGCTGGAATACCGTTAAACACACACAGATGACTGCAGAATGAAGCAGACGGAACACTGCAGCTAAGCATGCTCACACTAGTCTGCAAAAACGTTCTAGCAAAAAAAAAAGGCATACCGATGATGCTGGTTGACTTCGGCTTGGTAGTACTTAAGGAGTTTGCTTCCATGTCCTTGTAGACTCTTAGATTAGGCTCTTTAGTATCAACCAAAAAGTCTGCCTTCTGTTCACGGCAGCCATTTTTATACTCAAAAACAGCACCGAGGAAAAAATATGAACACTAGTGCTAAGCCATGTTTTTTTTTTTCATTACGATCCTCCAGCTGCTAGAAGACACGGTTGGCGCTGCAGGCGACATGTACCATTGGAGGTATATATGCTTCATTCCCCTGGTCATCATCATCATCATCATCAGCCTGACTACGTCCACTGCAGGGCAAAGGCCTCTCCCATGTCTCTTCAATTAACCCTGTCCTTTGGGAGCTGAGCCACTACGCAAGACCAGAGGAAGACGCACACAGACTGTCGCCAGTTCTCTCGCTGGCTTTTTTCACGTGAACATGTACCAACTCGCCCAACAATTCACGCTTCTGAACTGTGCGATGTCAGTGCACGTTAAAGAACCCCAGGTGGTCCCTATCCCCGCAAACTTCTTAATCTCATCCGCCCACCTAACCTTCTGCCGCCCCCTGCTACGCTTGCCTTCTCTTGGAATCCACTCCGTTACCCTTAAGGTTCAGCGGTTATCTTGCCTTCGCATTACATATTCCCTGCCCAAGCGTTAGAGGACAGCTTATTCCCCTCTTACCGGTTTTGTGTTTCCGAGTCTATGGCGTTTACAAGGAAAGAGTGAGAGAGAGGGGGCACAACTCACGCTGAGGAAGACGGCGTAGTAGACGGCCACGGTGGGGAAGAGGAAGAAGAGGACCCCGAAGAGCAGCGTGCCCACGAACATCTGGTCGACGTCGTAGCGATGCGAGTCGACGCGCCGCCGCAGCGGGTTCCACTTGCGGCCGCGGAAGAGGCGCCACAGCGCGGCCAGGGCGCGGGCCCAGCCCTGGTACAGGCGACAGGCGTAGCCGTAGAAGCAGTACATGTGCACCGTGGCCAGCGCCAGCAGGTCCGAGGCGAGCGCCAGGTGGAGGGTCAGGCTGCCCGGCCACAGGGTGAACAGGGCGCCCACCCACGGGTCCACCACGCCCACGTACGCTGCCCATGCACCCGCGACCATTTGGTTGCAATGGGGCAGCTTGGCCGAAACATGGCCACGGCTAGCGCGCCCTTTCAGACCACAAATGTGCGCGCTTGTTTGTAATCTCAATTAATGCAACACAGATAAATGTACCCCCTTTGCCAAAAGTAACCGAGCAACAGGTTTTCGCTTCTCAACCGTATAACGGATCCTTCATGGCACCGTTAAAGACATAAAGGTGTCAAAACGTGAGGACAAGGGTTCACCTTACTTTACACAGATTCACAGCTTAGGGGCTGCCACAAGTGCTTCGCTACGCGGCTATGAAACAAACCACCGCTGCCCGGTTACTTTCGGCACATACGGTACAATGACTTCAAACGCACGTAAACCACCACTAAAACGCCACGAAAAAAATATATTGCAGAGAGGTGACGGCAGGGGTTGGTTTAGAGTTTAGGGGGTTTAACGTCCCAAAGCAACTCAGGCTATGAGGGACGCCGTAGTGAATGGCTCCGGAAATTTCTACTACCTGGGGTACTTTTACGTGCACTCACATCGCACAGCACACAGGCCTCTGGATTTTCGCCTCCCTCGGAATTCGACCGCCGCGGCCGGGATTGAACCCGTGTCTTTCGGGCCAGCAGCCGAGCGCCATAACCACTCAGTCACCGCGGCGGCTAAGGCAGGGGTTGTCTGGTACAAAATGCTGCAGAGACGATGGAAGAGAGTGAACTCACTCTTCCAGAGGCTGATGTGGTAGAGGAAGAAGCGGCCCAAAGCGTTGTTCAGCGCCGCGTTCAGCTTCAGCCCAGCGGGCGCGCCCATCAGCCACTGGACGAGAGCCTGCAGGTGCTGCACCACCGTCTGCGGCACACAAAGCGCGTTCCCGATGTCAGCACCCCCTATTGGGGCTCCCATCAGAACGCGATCCGCTACCGTGATCGGCGTCCTCGAGGCGCCACTACGCGTGCGTAGAACGCCATGGGGGCGCCAGATGGCGCCACGTACCCGGCAGCTGCGTGCGCGCCTGCCGCGTCGGGGCCAATCAGCGCGTACGCAGTGGTGCCCCGCGGAAGCGGGTCATCCGTGGGTCACGGTAGCTGATCGTGGAGAGCGTTATTCTCTCTCTATTGAATGCGGACATTGAGAAAAAACTTCACCTAATTTTTGTCAAAAATCGATTTGTGCGGAGGCTTGTCGGCAGCAAGACAAAAATGCTGACGAAATTAGATTTAAAAATAAATCAAACATTTTTTTCCCGCTCCTCGACGCGAACTCGTGACATCAAGATCGAAAAGTACTCCGTGAGTATCACTGAAACTGAATGGCGGTGTGGCACAGCCTTTAGGATCCGCACACGAAAGTCATTCGACGTCATCGCAGTCTGCTCGTGAAAATAGCCGGTGGCGACAATACATGTATTTCCCTCTTGTCTTTTCTACAGCTTGCAAAAGCACTTTTTTTGAATAAAAGTAGCACCTTTGCCACCGTTAAACGTAGTAACATAAATCTGCCCCAAGTGTCTCCACACCGACCTCCGTCCACTCCAGGGAGGCCCAGGGCACTTCCTCCGAGAAGCCGTTGTCCCAGTGCACGGCCCAGGCGAGGCAGGCGCCCAGTAGGCAGTCCAGCAGGATGCTACACATCCGGTTCCTGCAGCTGCAAACACCAGGAAGAAGACTCTTCTGAAAACTCTGGGGTCCTCTTAACCACATTCTAAAGCATTCTGAAGTCCCTCCCCCCTCTAAAAAAAATTGCAAGGAGCCCCGCCCTAGAAAATAGATTATGGGTGGATGAGTGGGTAGGATTAGCATAATTCCACGGGATAATCCAATGAAATGTACTGGAACATCCCCAGATTTTCGAATTTGGCAGTGCAGATGACGTTACGGCCCTCTAAACCAACGAGGGAACTTTACACGACAACCTACATGCGGTTAAGCGATGCGCCACTGCACTGCGATAGCAGGTGCTGCCACCGGTGGGACTTGTGCAATCTAGGTTACCCTTCCCAGCAGCCTCTACTGAAAAATCATTAATTTAACTGCCACCTGATTGGTGGGCAGTTTGCTCACAATCCGGTGGGCAGGCTGCGATGACGCCACAAGGTCACGTGACCTAGCTGGGCCACCTAGCTCCTAGGTTGCTTCTCTGGGCGGCACCAGTTGTTCTGGCGAGAAACAAGGACGGCACACTCCTCGCTTTTCTCTTAGACTCTATTTTCTCTCACGGCGCGGCGCCCTCTAGCAGCTATACAGAGAACTGGTGGAGAACAAAACCCACGTGGGTACCGCAGGCGCAATCCGCTTTCACGGGGCGCCAATCGCGCCCGCGCATGCGCAGTGGCAAGTGTGTGCCTGCAGCTGCCGCCATCTGTCGCTGGCAGTTTGTACGCTAACCGGTGAAACTCGGGAGATGGCAGATGAGGAGAGACGCATGCGCACACCAGCCGTGTGAAAAAGAATTGCATAGCCACTCGGGGCAGGGGTACACCTGAGACGTCTGGGAAGTTTTATCTGGACAAGTCTCCAAGACGCGTGAGCATGACTGCCGAAGCGCTGGATGATAATAGAACAATAAATAACCATTTAATCTGACGGCGAAAGTCAGGTTCATGCCCAGCAATTCTCGGTGGAGTGAATTGAGCCGACCGTTGGCAGAGATGTCACCCATGAGCCTAAATATCGCTTTCCGCACGTCATGGAGACTTTTGTCCCCCACAGTGCACAAGTTCCGCAAGCCCACCGCATTACCGGAGAGAGATGCGTCCGTTCGACCGCACGCTGTCGGCGACGGCGGCGAAGTCCTCGAGCCGCTTGCAGATCAGCGCACCCGTGGACGTCGCCTGGGCACACGTGGACAGTATTCCTGCCACCCTGCGCAGAACCTCGAGTGAATTCAGGACAGTCATTATGAGGTGTGCTTATTTCCACGCAGAAAAAAGAGAGCAAAAATGACTGTGGCTCCAGTCCACGCTGTGAAGGCGGTTGGACAGTGAAGCTGTAAAACGACACCCAATTACTCATTGCGACGTCACTAGAAAATTCGCACACGTGGCTCTAGAAAGAGTGAAGCCAGAGACAAGTGAACTGTACTTATGCTGTACGACTGATTTCAAAGGAGATACGCTGTTTGCATTCAATTTTTAGCCTGGCGTTTTTTGTTTTTTGCTTACGACAACGACACGAAAACGCAACCGTAATCTTTACCGGGAAACACACGCGGGGAGAAGGAACGTGCATCGCATTGTTTGCAGGCGCCGTTATCATACAATATGCGGTTTGCACTTGACACGAGGGCTTTCAATGACATCACCCCTTTCGAAGCAGATGCAAACCTAATGTTCACCGGAACGCGTCCAACAGTGTTCCCATTGTTCACACGCGCCTTATCATCCATCACGTGGTTTTTCTTTAGCCTGAGGTTTTTTTTTTTTCTGAGGCCGACGACAAAACGATAAATTTCCTTGGACAGTAGAGGTATACAGCTTCGCTGTAAAAAAGCATAAGGTTACGACAACATACTTTACACCTCCTTGCCACCATTGTCCTAGAGAGTGACCAGCCAGATTCAAGCCTGGGACCGCGTTCTGCAAATTTAAGTGGACATATAGGCATCCAAATGGGCATGGCCTTCGCTCGCCAAGCCTGCCCAGTGACATCATCGGGGTAGGGGACGCCGCACAGTAAGGTGAGGTGTCGCCCTAATCGGTTGCGAGCAGCAATTAAAAAAATCTAAATTATAGGGTCCACGCGGAGCTCTCAAATTTTGCTCGAATACCCACAAAGGCCACCTCTACATCTGTTGCACTAGAATATGCCCATCGAAAACATTTCAGGGTCCTTTAAAGTAGTATTTTTCGTTGCCTGTTTTCTTGTTTGCAATGACGCGCAAGATACCAACATACACGCACCGCCACGCGGTGCACGCATATGACCACTATATAGTTAACTGAATTTATTCGCTGACCCCTTTCGGTTTCAACAGCCGAGTAATGGCTATGACGTCAAAGGCCCGTATAAGTCACGAGAAGCATAACAAAAACTGCAACATAATCGCTTCTTTTTTACTTGTTACGTTACGGCTCTTGAGGCTGTTTTTAGCGTCGTAGTGAATTAAAATGACGAAGCAGCGATTATACCGCAGTTTTAACGGGACAGCATTAGAAACCCCGTGACGCCAAAATGTGTCGCCAGTTATAAATTTCGCCCACTGGCTGGACGGAAGTGTTATGCTGGGGCTAATGGCACAAAGTCAGCTAAGGCCATCATGCGCCAAACGCAGGGTTGGTGCGTTTGCACAGCGGGAAGAGACGAATATGATTAAACATTTCAGAATTTCTTCAGAGCCTTTGCTTGCTTTAAAAGCGTAAAAAAGTTTGGAATCTCCAACTATAGAGCTTTCTCTTCCAGGAGTAACCTTCAGAGTGGTGCAATGGGATGTGTTCATCGTAAAGTTGTGGGCAATGCTTTTGTGTTAGTCGTTCGAGCTTAGTGCATGCAAATAAGATGTGGTTTGCAGTCTTTCCTTTCTCCCCAACCGATTTTTGCTCCCCGCGGACGAGATGGGAGCCGCAGAAATCAGTGAAGTAAGGTCACGTGAATCACCACGTTTGCACAACTTCGAGGTATGCTTCGTGCACAGTTTGACGCCATTTCATTCATTCTAATGCGAGCACGGCCCACTTTGATGTGAACACGGCACATTCTGGTCTCTTTCCATACGCCTGCACTTATTCCACACAGGGCAATAAATTCCCGCTCCCCTCCGAGACAGAAGCAAAATCACCACATATTGCTAAGCTAAAGACAGGTGCCTGGGAGGCTGAAGGAAGGGTATTCGAGGTTTTGTCCTTTTCTATAGCTGCGCTTCCGAGTATGCATGCATACAGCCACACCATGAATATGGTTGAAGTGTTGGTCAAACGTTTCGGGGAATCCACCGGGGGGGATTCTCCGATAATAAGGGCGTACAATGTTTGTCCGTAAAGTTCCGAGACTGAGCCCATTAAAAAATGCGTCTAACATTAAAATCATTTGCGGAGCACCCCTCCGAAATATTCTCCTTTGCAGTCTATACACAGCTTCCAAAGCTTCTCGAGGTCTTGAAACAGTTGGAAAACGCTTTTTTTGCAGGGCTGTCAGCTCCTTTGTTGTGGCATCTTGAATGGCCTCCACGCTCCCTATCCAGCAACCTTCACACGAGGAAACAGGCAAAAATCGCATGGGGAGAGGTCAGGCGAGTATGACGGATGGGGAAGTACAGTAATGCTGTGCTTGGCAAGAAATTTTGTCACGCTGAGAGCAGTGTGCGGCCTTGCGTTATATAGTGGAGAAGGTTCCATTGTCGAGATGCCCATACGTCAGGGCGATGGCGTCGCAGTGCATCACGCATGTGCTGGAGCACACGGATATAAAACTCCTGATTCGCCGTCAGCCCTTGTGGGACGAACTTGTGGTGCGTGACACCTCTGGCATCGAAAAAAACTATCAGCATCGTCTTTGTTTTGGTCTTCTGTCGCTGGACCTTTCTCGACGCCCGAGAGCTTGTGGACCGCCATTCGGCGCTCTGCCTCTTTGTTTGAGGATCGTATTTAAAACACCATGTTTCGTCTTCAGCGATGATGCTGTCGACGAGTGCAGCATAGTCCTCTGCCTCGGAGAGCAAATCAGCGCTCACTGATGCCTGAGTGTCCTTCTTGTCCTGTGTGAGGGAGTGCAGCACAAGTCTGGCATTCAGCTTTCGTTTCCCTAAGTTCTCACGCAAAATATGGTGGCATGTTGTCTTACTACTGTCGAGAGCATCTGACAGCATGCAGACTGTAATGGTGCGGTCTTGCTGTACGATTTCCGTAATCCGAGCCACGTTGTTTTCATTCTGTAAGGTTGAAGGGCACCCCTGCCTTGTGTCGCCTTCCACCGACGTTCGTCCCGAAACGGACCTCTCGTGCCTTTTGAAAACTCGTGCCCGCGATAATGTCTCGTTGCCATAAGCGTCACACAGAATTTTAGAAAAAGCGCCGACCAAAGAAAACAAAAAACAAAAACAGACGTTTCGGCGCCCGTACGGGAGCCGAAACGTCTGTTTTTGTTTTCTTTGGTCGGCGCTCCTTCTTCGTCAACATGTTTGACCCCACCAGACGAGTTTTCGTCGAACTCTCGACTTCACAGAATTTTATGTTTACACGCCATTCGAGGTGAACGCCCATCTCTCCACATTCACTCACAGTAGAATGCGCAGACGACTAGTGCCAACGTATTTTCTATATGTAGTGCCATCTAGCGGTTTCCAAAGAAATTAACATAAATAGCTCAGGTTAGCTCGAAAAGATGGCGCTACACATACGCACCAACATTTGTTTTGGGGAATCATTTCTAGAGAAGAAAATAAGTCAGTCTCGAAACTTTACGGACAACGGTTGTAATTACTCAGTGACATCCACCCAAGCGCAGCCATGTGGCTACAAAGGAAAGCTATACAGCTTTTTCGGAAACTTCGCAGTTGAAGAAATATTGGTCCTGGTCCGAAACCTAAACATCCCTTTCAAGGGATGGAATCACAAGAGCGGTGGGAGGCTGCTCTGAGCAGCTCACAACCAGAGCAACAGCTTCGTATCGTGGGCTGGGCTTTGAGGGTTGCCGTGGCCGCCCGGTCACCTAGAGCGGCCGAGGGCCGCTTGCCGTCCTGCTCATCCCCCTCCCCCTTCATCCGCCCTCACCTGATTCGTTGAAGTGGGTTCAATAAAGTTGTTAACAACTAGCCAATCGACCAACCAAAGGTATTACGTCTGTTTTAAAAGCGCTTGGCCCACAGGAATCGCATTTAGAGCCAAAGACGTGTAGTGGGACACTTCCGGCACCCCTGAGACTCCACAGCAGCGCAGGGGTGAGGAAGGATCTGCTCTCCCTCCAAGAATGTGGAGCTGCAGTGGAGTAAAACACCCCAATGAACTAAAAGTAATGCCATCCTTTGAAGCATGACGTCCCCTTCTTCCCTGCGCATTCCCTCGACGTTCGATCATACCATTGCCCGAAAGCGGTCGCGTGTTTTCGCGCGCTTTTCTCTTGCTTGTTTCATTGCTTCCTCCTGTCTCGTGGTGCCAAACAACGCGAGTGCAACATGTTTCGCGCGCCTTTTCTGCTGTGGGGGAGCCACAGTTGACAGCGGAGAGAGCAGCAGCGCAGGAGGAGAGGATGTGGCGTCACTGTTACAGTGCAGTGCTGCACCGGTAGACAGCGGGTCTTGTGGACTAACCAGTAATGGCATTGTCTGTACAAGATGAGTACAAAGTGCAATAAGGCGGCCACACAAGCGCTGAAGAATAACTAGAAAAAAATTATACAGTAAAAACTGTGACGAAACCACAAGCGAGCTAAAAATTTTCCACCAAAAACAGCGAACAAGCGAACACGCACACGTTTTCGAGCGCAGCACTTACGCGCCAATTCGCGCGTTCAGCCGCGTCGCCGTCGGTGTAACCGAGCGCAAGGGGAGCGCGCCGGTTGTGCCGAGCGAACGAAAGTACCGCCGCTCGCTCATAGATGGCGCCAGAGTGGTGAGCGCTTTTCTTTAGAGCGCCGTCGTCCATCACCACCACATGTGCGGAGGTAGGGTGGGTACACGGGAGGTTTACCCACGGCGACACGCGCTGCGCCACGCCCCGCTGGCGGGCGGTGCTGTGAAATGTGCTGCAGGCCATACATTGTCCGCGTCGGCCCCGCCACTCACAGCGTAGTCTGCTCATGAACCAGGCATTGCTGCAGCAGGCTGAACATACCTCCATACATTTTTTTCGACCCCAAAAACTAGGTGAGGAGTGTTACTTGAAGAAAGAGTGTCCGTGGAAAATAAAGAGTGCTTTGTAAATGTACTACATACAAAAACGTATCTCTCAAATTGTTTTACCTCAATATATCGCAAAATCAAAACACGTGCAGAGCATGCTCAAATTCTGCATTAGGGAGTACTGTAGTCGTCCTTAGAATTTTTTCCGCAACATTAACACACACACACACACACACACACACACACACACACACACACACACACACACACACACACACATATATATATATATATATATATATATATATATATATATATATATATATATATATATATATATATATATATATATATATATATATATATTTCTAGAGTTCACCACTGGATCGCGCAAACACGACAGAGGTAGTTTATAAGGGCCAATTGCGTGACACAGACAATCGACAAACATTATCCCCCGTATTTGTTCAATTGATGACGTTCGCACTCGCATTTTTGTTAGAAATTTTCCAAACCACGTTGGTTTCCCATGAACTACAAGTTTGATATAGACTGACGCAAAGTTTACGCCAAAAGTTTTCAGTGTACGGCGATTGCCTCAGCCTTCCTGACTGGAAAGTTTCGTTAATTTTATGAAAGCTCTTATTTCATTACAATTAAATTAATAACATCCACGGCCACTATTACAACGGTTACAACACTGTTACAACAGGTTTTCCACTTGACAATTCCCGTGGCAAAACCAAACAAGTAAAAATCGGGGCTACGTTTTCAGTCAATCCATAGCAGGAACCCTAAGATCAGAGTAACGAGAACATAGGTGGCTAGTGGTGGTAGAAACTGTCACTCACCGGGATGGAAGTTTGTGCGTCATAGTGGCCTTCGCAGCTTGAACAAGCGATCCCGCACAGATCGCAGGTTGCCAAAAGAAAGATATCTCCTCATTCTGAGAGCTGGCATACACAACTTCCGCAGAGCACCCGACGTTGTCTGGGAGACGAAACCGTTGACACTCAAGTAACCAGCCAACCAGAGCATTGACACCGGGCTCGTGAAAACTGGGAGTGAGCTGCAGTGCGTCGGCGTCGTAGAGCACAACCATCGTCTTGGTAGACGGCTGTCTCACGAAAGACTGCACGACGTGTCCGTACTCGTTCACCTGGATGCAGAAGTCTAGCGTTTCCTTGGCGTGCGCGACTAGCGCAACGTGACCATCGCCCCTCGTCAGAAGTCCCACGAAGAAGGACGACTTGCGAGCTAAGGACAGCGCCAGAGCGTCCCTGAACACGTCGATTGTGGCATCCGTAGCTTTGGAATCGGGCAGCAAGAGCGATGCAACGCATGATATATTGGTCGCTGCGTCGTCGGCACATCCCACTAGGATCCCCGTGCCTTGGCACAGCTGAACGGGCAGGAAAATATTCGCGTATCCACTCGTCATCTCGGACAAGAGGCGTTCCACGCGCAGTTTCGATTTCACCTTGTCGCCATTTTGAACGATGCCCTTTTGTTGCCAGCCACATTTCTTGTATGTCCTACTTTGGTAAAACGTTTTACCACATTTATTTAAACCAAATAAACTAAATGCAAACATAATTGCATAAAGTAACGTCAAGTCAGAACTTTGTATAATTTTGGGAGGTTAGGCAGGAAAATATTAGCCCTCAGCGAACTGGCTTATCAAATCGCACCGAGGCAAGCCACGTCAACGCCAAGCCAACATGGCGGCGTCTAATCGGCAGATATCGAAACCGATCGCGAAGTTCGGCGTTCTTCCTTCGAGGTACAGCCCTTGTCGCGCCACCGATCACGCCGTCTACGTGCTAACAGTGGCTGCATAGGGTCCGAAGCTTGCCGCACGTTACGCTGAGCGTCGCGGAAGCTTCGGTGAGGCGTCGGTGCAATGACGTCACGATGGAAGAGATCGACGAAAACACTAGCAGTGGTGACAGCGATGAGCCGACAACCGACGACGCTAATCCACGTGTCGCTCCACAGGAGCAGTGCTCCGAGTCCGAAACACGCGTTGACGAGGACAGTCTCGGTAAGATCGGACAACGCCGGAGGACAATGACGTCGTACGCACGCGAGCTGTTCTTCCTAACGCTCCTGCTCCTCGCGAGCTGGGCGGCGTTGCACGAGACAGCAAAGAAGACACGGCCTGCCGGACCGCCGCGACGCTTCTTTTCGAAATACTCGCCCGTCAACGACTCGTACAGGTGTGTAGCCGGTCGGGTACACACTCGCCAGCATCTGCGAAGCGTTGGCAACGTGGCCTGCTTGAAATCATTGTTTATAAAAGTCGTACGTAACTGAGCTACACGATCCTAACGTGACATAAACAACAGTTGGTCAATCAGTCTAGTGCGGGAAAGAGGTCTTGTCAAAGCCGAGTACTTTACTGCCAATGCATTCGAGTGAGGTGCTGTTTACTAGCGGAGTTAATGGTTTTTAAAGCTTAAAATAATAAAGGTGTATCCTTCTAAATAAAGCGGCCACACCTGGAAAAAAAGTAAATATGAGTTACAGATCCAGGTCGTGCTACGTAGCGACCCTGGTCTGCTCGCGTCGTTGTATCCCACGCTTTCGCTTACAGAAGCAGAAAATTGCGGGAAATACAAACACGAAATTCGCAAAAAGAGAGGGAGCGGTCGTTGAAGCGTAGAGGAGTACAAGGGAGGTGCGGTGTTTTTATCAGAAGGGCGTTATATTGTGTCGTCCTCGTTTGTATTGTAGATAAAGCGGATTAAATTAGAAGACAGCACCGAACCAGTGAAAACCAAATCTCGGGGGCCCGCGCGCGCGTCTTGTGCGACCGCCTCACCTCCAGTTCCTTTTATTTATTTATCTGTATGCTGAACTACCTACAGCGCCAACAGGCATGACATCTACCTCAGGCTTAGAGTCAGCAAAGTAAGAATTAGTCAAAATCGGTGTACAGAAAACTATAAATCTGAAATGCGCCACTGCAACGTTGAAAAGATATCGTTGGACATAATGCAGCCAACAGCAGTTGTCCGTAAACCGTCAAATTGTGACGTATCGCGCAGAGGACATCTGGATCCCGACCGACTCCACAAGTACGACGTCTCGCTCGTCCTCTACTACGCGCCGTGGGACGCGGCGAGCAAGCGGGCGCGCGACGTCTTCGAGAACCTGGCGTTCCGGTTCCGGGGCCAGGTCGCCTTCGGCGCTGTGAACTGCTGGTGGATTCACGGCCGGTGCCGCAAGCAGTACACGGCCACGCTCTTCCCCGTGGTAGTTGCCCACGTCCGAGACGTCGGCGACGTCGTCTTCCCCATGAACGTGACGCCGACGGCGCGCGCGCTCGAGGGCTTCGTGCGGCACGTCACGTCGCCCCTGGTGCGTGTCACCGGCGCCAAGGATTTGGCGCCGTTGCTGCGGCGACACACGGCGGTCGTTGTGGGCACGGTGGGCGACCCCCACGGACGGGCCTACGAGAGCTTCTACAGCTTCGCGATTCAGGCGCTCAGCCGCGACCCCTGGCGGGACGTAGCGTTCGCCGTCGTGGTGGACAGCCGCGCCGCAGAGGAGATCGGCGCCCAGTACTCGGTGACGCTGTACACCTGGAATGTGTCGCTGGTGAGTGGTCACTTTCGGCTGTTGTTGTGGGGGTCAAAGTTTATTTTTTTTAAGTGGGCTGAGAAATCGTCAAGAGTCGATTGCGGGCTACTTCAACGGAAACTGGTGCAGCAGAAAATGATGTCAACTTGAAGACGGGGATGATACATACAGAGTGCTTGCTCTCCGTTTTTTTTCAAGACTCTCAAAAAGTTTGTGCTTATTGCGGCATTTGCAGTGATGCTCGCACTGTGCAGTATACTAGGGGCATAAGAAAAGATGCACCAACACGGTGAAATCAAATGAGCTAATATTTTATATCTTATGTGGATGTTGTAAACATTAAACAAAGTCACAAATGCTGTGTAGTTAATGTCACATGTGAAAAATTAACAATATGAAAACTTGGGCTCGACAGCATGAAACAAAGGATATGTGATATCGGCCACGTTTTAAAGGGGCACTGAAACACCTTCCGAGGAGAGCACATCAACTCGCTCAATCGCTGCATTGTGTTGTCATGAAAACCTGAGCCAAATAATTCACTTCTACATGCAGAGGAGAACCCACAAACACGTGCGAAAGTTGGCGAGCCCTTCCCGGTGACTTTACATGCTTGCGCCCTCCTCCGTCACTCTCACCTGCGTATACAAGTTGAGAAGTGGCTGTTGGTTAGATTCTCTCAGACTTGAGGCAGCTACTATGGCCGCGGCCAATAAGCCGCGCAGGTCCGGCGGGTCAGGAAGGTCCGCTCCCAGATATGGGGCCCGCGGAGGAGCGCCGACCTTCCAGCCTGCAAAAAGTGACGAGAGGAGAGGGAAAGGCGTGAAGACGTGAAATTCAAATTGTGACTACAGATAACTCAGCTTCTACAAAGCGGATTAAAAAAAATTCTTGCTGGACAGTATTCGTGAAGTGGCGTGTTTTTTTTTGTTTTGATGAATGAGAAATTTGCAGCTTAATCATTTTTTACCTGAAAGAAAATTGATTATTAAATGGAAGAAATAAACATCCGTGTGCTGCTAGTGGGATTAAAAGTTATGTGTAGGGCAAGATTTTTCTCCTTCACAATGGTCTGAAAATTGTTGCAACAAAAACTAAAAGCAGAAAAATTTTCAGAGACATGATTATCTTCTTAATAATTAATTCTGATGAAAACACTGAATGGATACTAGGGTGCTGAAGAGTGTTTTTGCCCTTGGCTCCGTATGAAGTATCTGGTGTATGATTGGGAGATGCCATTTAACGCTTCCCTTACGTACGTATGCAGACACACTAGAATGTATAATAAGGGCACATAATAAGATGGAGGTGGTTAAAATGATGTGCTGATGTGCAAACGGATTTTATGCATAATTATTTGAGTCTGCAATTTTACATTGGTTTTTAACCTGTTTTTTATCGTTTGTCATCATCGTCAGCCTAACTACATCCACTACAGGACAAAGGCCTCTTCCACATCCCTACAATTAACCTTGACCTGTGCCCGCCGTGGTCACCTTATCGCCTCAAATTTCTTAATCTCAGATGCCCACCTGACTTCCTGCCGCCCCATGCTATGCTTGTCTTCTCTTGAAATCCAGTCTGATGCCTTTAATGGTTATTAATTATCTTGCCATCACATTTCACGCTGGTCCATGCTCATTTCTTCTTGATTTCGACTCATTAACGTGCATGTGTTCTCTTATGCACACTGCTCTCTTCCCGTCTCTAAATGTTGCACCTATCATTTTCCTTTCCATAGCTCTGTTCATTGTCCTCAGTTTAAGTTCACCCCTTTTCGTTACCCTCCACTTTTTTGCCTCATAGGCGAGTACTGTTAAGATACAGTTATACACTTTCCTCTTTAGGGATACTAGTAAACTGCCATTCGTGACCTGAGAATACCTGCCAGATGCACTGCACCCCATCCTTATTCTACTAAATATTACACTCTCATAGCCCGCATCACTACCTGTTCTCTGCTTAGCACTTCGATTGCTTAGCTACATATCGTAAGCTGTAATTCACTTATCATTAGTACTGGGTAAGAAACTAGTATCACATGTGATGGTTCTGTGGGTCAGCATTGAACTGTTAAAGGCCGATGCACATGGCGGACCGTTCGGCCGTGGCCCACGCATCACATGTTCGTGCATCACCAAATTGAGAGACGTACTGTCAACCCGCAGACTGGACAACCAAGGAAGTTCAAGTGCCCTTCCCATCGCAGGAACTAGCGGCGGCCCACGAGGACGCATGCGCTAGCTCTGGCAACCACCGCTCCTGCCAGTATTTCGGCTGCCGCATTTCGCTGAGTGCCGTTGAGCTGGCGCGCTGTTTTGACAAGCTGCACTGCGTTTGCTACCATGACAAAGTGATCGACTGGGCTAGCAAGACAGCCCAGGCCATTGAGGAATTGGACAAAGGGCCGCACCTGCAACATTCAATCACAGTCATGGGCTGGGAGGAAAAACCAGTTTGACCAGCGTTGCCAAATGCTTTAAAATAATCTGGCAACGATGGTACACGCAGTGCTTCGTCTGCTCTTTGGGTCCGTCGCATCCGCTTGACGTCGTCGGGTCGCAGGCCAGTTTTTAGTGGCGCATGAACACATGAGGCGCGGGCCGCGGGCGAACGGACCGTCGTGTGAATCGGCCTTAAGGAGTGGCCACCTTATTATGTATGAATTGTTCATGTTTGAGTTTGTGGCCATCGCAAATGCTGCTTGAGTGGAAGTAGTTGAATTCTCTTCTTGGTAGCAGGAGATTGAAATATAAATGAAGAGATAAAACCTTGGTTGGTCAGAGGATCGTAGTAGTAGGTTGTTTCAGTGCAATGATGATATAGTGGAAAAAACCAATTGGCCAGAACGCAAGTGGTGCAGAACTCATTGTGACGCAGTGTCAACCATTTCTAATGTGTGATCGATCTGCGCTGTCTCTTTCTTCCTTTTTCAGGGCTACAGCGAGAAAGGCGTCGACTACAAGACGGCACTTGATTGGACGTTCAACAAAGCTCGTGAGGTATCCCTCTCTGTATTCCAGTCAGGTTATGCAACTTAGAGCCAAGTTCTGGAATGCTCTTTTCCTCAACGAGTGTCTCGCTTACCTTCACTCCGTTCCCTCAGTGAAGCCTCCCTTGGAGCTTGCTTTTCTTGAGTTAGGCACAACATTATCTTCTTGCTTTCTTACCTAGCTCCTTGACCTGAAACCATGCTTCGCTGCGCAACCACTCACTCTGCTCATACGCAGTACGGCAGCTCAGACAGCTGTGGCAGCGTAGAGTTCGAAATGGTGGCTTTGTCCACACTGGACTTCTATCTGCATCATGCAGTTTGCGTGGATAGGGTGGCCGCAGCTGGCACAGGACAGTTAACTGGAGAGATACGGGAGAGGCCTTTGTCCTGCTGTGGCCGTAGTCAGGCTGATGATGATGATGATGAGCTTGCATATTGTGATATGCACGCATACTTGTCTCCAACAGTGATGTGTTAACATTAAATGCGGCTGCACTTTAAACAGTTTGACATTGCCAGGCTAGCAATATTTTTCTGCCAAATCATCTAGAGCCCTGAGACAGCAATTGTAAAATGCAAACTCAGTGCAGATAGGGGTGCATAACTCATAATAAAGGCAAGATTGTAGATGCATGCTTTTTTTTTATTTAGACAAGCGTATTTCTATTATTAGACGCATGTTCCGGACAACACCAGACACATGTAAGCTGTTCTTCATTGCTTTGAGAGCCTCCTTGCCCAAGAAGGCGCTAAGGCCGCTTCTAAAATTAGACGGGTCCCTTCAATGCTTTCTTGAGTTAAGGAAGAATGAGGTAGGGAAACTGCACAAGCCTCGGAGTGTGTTAAAATTTGGCCCTTAGGTCACTGTGCTTCATTGTTCGTGTGAATTCCATGCAGATGCGGACACTTCATTGGATCTCACCCTCTGGCCTGAAAAGCAAGAGTTTATCGAGGCTTGTCGAGAACCAGTCTGCGTTGGTTGTATACACAGAGCACGGAAGTCCAGAATACTTTGAGGTACTTAGTCATTTTACTCGAATTGGCTGTGCTGCTCTTGATGAAAAGGTTGCGTAAGCATAGGCTGTGAAAGTAGCATTTTGAGAAAAATTGTCTGTTCTTTGCAACTGGGCTCAGTTAGCCTGTTCAACACAGCAGAAACATGGCAAGGAACAATGTTGCTGTTACCAGTGATTAGTAACAGCGTGACAGACAGGACAGAGAAGAAGGGACACAACACAGAGTGCTGTTACCAACTGCTGTATGTGATGTCTTTGCTTCGGAAGCATCCCACTCATTGAAGTTGTGCAAGGGCACGAAAATCAATGTGTGGAAGGTCATAGCCCATGTTTTAATAGTGCTGCTCGAAACGGTATACATCCTAGGAAGTCTTATCAGGTAAGTGCTCATCTGGGTCGCAGAGCATGACAAGGATTTCTGCAACGAAGGTGAACAAAGAGTGCATTAACAAATCAGAAATGTAAAATTTTGATACTTTACAAACAATTTTTAGAGGACAGGTCCTAAGTGAGCAGCATTTTTCATCATTGTTGGATATGTACCTTGACAAATGTCAAAGGATCACGAGTGAAATGACAAATACTGGTCTCGTTTTATTTTCCGTGTGCAGTGGGCTGCGGTGTTCTTGTGATGTGCTTTTGCCAAATGGCCCAACTTTTAATACTACTGTGGGTGTCTATGACCAACATATGATCTTACAGAAAACAAGATTCTGGGGCCTTGGTCTAAACCTTCGTCACAAAAAGGAAAGCAGTGAAGGCACTCCCGAAGTTCTTAAAGGACTCGGGGTTGAGTTCCTGACTATAAACTTTGTGTGTGCCCACTGTCTCCTTGTCATAGTGGTCGATGGACATGTGAAAAACTAATTTCTTTATTACTCCTTCTTTCCTTTTTTTTCCATTTGTTCCCCTTCCTGCGTGTAGGGTAGCCTACTGGGCATCGCGTGGTTAACCTCCCTGCCTTTCTGTCTTTTCTGTTTCTCTCCTCTCTCTTCACCTTTCATGTACAGTAGAATGTTTATCATACGAATCTCACGGGGTCACGAAAAATATTTGTTTCACTTGAAATTTGTTTCATCCAAATCAACAAAAACCATCTGCAACGTTTGTGTGAATCTGTTTTCAGCTGACGGGGCGTTCTTACGGCCATCACTGACTTGCGGTGTGCACCGCACAACTGGCGATCACGGTATTGGCGTGCGGTCGTGGCTTGCGCTTTCATATTATGCGCATTGAGGCTTGGGGTTGTTCTTAACAACTGAATTTCTGTCCATTGCACACAACGGGCTCTGGCCAGGGCATTTTACAAGTTCGTATCATCCCGAAAGTCGTATCAGTCAGGATCATTTCGTTCAGATTCTACTTAGCATTTCAAGTTTTTTTAAATGACTGCAGTTAAGCCCGGATGTAACGAACTTCTGTATAGCGAATTCCTCAATATTACGAAGTTTCTCACTGCTGCCCCTTTTGAAGTACGTGTGTTTTTGGACGCCATGTAATAATGGTGCTGTGGCTGTTGGCCTTGATATACTGATCTAACTACACTGACTATCTATTAACTAGCACTGCGCTACTTAAAATTCGGCCAAACCACACGAAATTTTTATGACAACAAAATGCACGCAGACATAACAGCAACGTCTGCGATCACAACTAGCGAAGGCAGTTGACACAACCTGCCATGCTCCAGCGTCACTGGCAAACGCGGGAGTCTCTGCTGCTTTCGGTTTTATTATAGTTCGCAACAAGTGGCACTACAGCAGTTCATGCTCAAACTCAGCGTAAAACAACAGGACAAAGCAAAAAAGGCACAGGACAAACAGTGCACGCCCATCGCCGCTACTCGGTTGCTTGCGCGATTCCAGTGACGACAGCTGAAATGCCTCCAACTACTCTGCCTCCCCCCACCCTATGCATAGTGGCATCATGCGAGTCACAGTGGAAATGTTGGCGGTGGTTGTCACCGTCATGTTATCAGCGCAATTGCAAAATATTTCTCCGTGTTGGCGACTATGAGTAAGTGACACTTACCATGAACATTTGTAAGGAGACACTTACCATGAACATTTGTAAGGAGATTTCAACATTCTTTTTTTCTCATCTATTTCTCACCTTCAAATGAAAATTTCAAATGCATTGTCCTGTCAAGTCTTTATACGAAAACTGCGTCTGGTGAAAACTTGCATGTAACGAAAATCGCGGACTTCTCTCAGTTTCGTTATATCCAGGTGTAACTGTATTTCATATTTCAGAGTTGTTTGAAAGTTGTGCTTCAACTGAAATTTTGTGGTTCCTCTCATGCAGCTGCATCAGCTCTCCCAGGACTACCAGGCGTGTGAGTTGAAGGGCCGCTTTTCAGGGCTTGGCTGCCGCACCAACAGCACTGTCAATTTTGTGGCTCTTGATGGCCGGCACTCGGAATTTGCGCCACCAGGCCTCCTCTCTGATGGACTCCCTACTGCAGTTATTTACGCTGCGAAGGTGTGTTTCCATTGTGTGTTTTAATTTTGATGGGGCATGAAATGATGAGGCAAACATTAAGCTGCTTAAGAGGACATGCTCCAGAACAAAAATTTTTTTTTAATATTTGTGCCAGGTTACTAAAGATTTCACAGTTGAGAGATCTTTGCCAGTTCTTTCTGAACCTGTTGTCAATTTTCTTCTATCTTGCGTGGTTCAATTTTTTCATGTCACGCATTTGAAATATAGGGATGCAGTGAAATGGAAGCAACTTTTGCAGTGAAATTCAGACACTTACTCGGGGCGGTCAAAGTATCACTAAACAAGTGTGGTATATTTGAATTAGCTTCCTTTGTGTTTCCTGCATTTCTGGTAGGTGACACATATCCTTTTATTTGGCAAATATGTCGAGAAAGGCTGTTTGAGCAATATTATGAGGAAGGGTTGTAATGTCTGGAGCATTGCAAGGTTAAAGATGTCGTGTGCGGCCACTTGCTGAAAACTTATTTTGGGGCAGTATCGAGCGATTTCCAGAATGCTTCTTTCTCTGTTCGTTTTTTATTTTTAACTCCAGGACCAAGCCCAGTATCTCATTCGTGGACCAGTCACTGCTCCAACTTTGAAGAAGCTGGTTGTCGACTTCACTGATAGGATCCTGGACCGCCATTTAAACTCGGTTGGGCCGAATTCGATCAAGGTGGACCGCAGCAACGGCCTCGTTGCAGAACTCAGTGGCAAGGCCTTTCGGCAACTCATGCTCGACACTACACATGTGAGCAGAGTCTAGACCTCTCTTCTTCAGTTGAAGTGCTTTTAAGAGCCTTAATTCATCGTTTGTGAGCTCTTTTCGTACTTGCCATGAGGAATTTGCATGCACAGTCAAAAGTTTACGGAGCGCAATTATTATTTGAAAAAAAAAAAAAAATGAATTTGATGAGCATCTTTTTCGCACAGAATCATATAGATTTGTGCGACTGAATTGTGAATTTATCAGTTGCGGAGTACGCTGTTAAACTTCCAGCAGCGCACCGTGAATGCAAAGAAATTAAAAATTTTTGCCGATGTCACATTCCACTAGCTTTTAACAGTTCCTGTACTTGTGTACAGTTGCTGTTAGATGAATGGAGTTATGGAGAGTAGCATGTTACACAGGATCAACGTTAGCATTCTAACCTCACTTGAGCTTGCGTTGTGTAGGCCATTATTATAGCCTCAAAAGAAAACTTTCAAAGAAGTTTGTTTGGCTAGCTAACTAAATAAGCAACATTATATTTGACAAATTGATTAACTAAGGTAGTCATGTCACAGTGCGGTGTATGAGTGAACTACCATTGTCTTTTTTCGTGTTTGAGTGCAATGGTGTCTGTCACCATGTTCGAGGTTTCATCATTTCAAGCATGGCTCATTAAGCCTGTGAAAATGTTGAGGAGATGACCTCATCAGTGGAGTTCCGTTCGTGGCTTGACAAATTTGTGGCTTCATTGCCATCACTTGCATGCTGCGTGTTGAGTGTAAGAGTTCTCAGTGCAGCTTTTGCTCCGCTTGATGATGACTTCTTGAATTGTGTGCGTCATCTGCTCCAGGATGCCGTCGTGCTCTTTTATGCGTCCTGGTGTGGCTTCTGCAAGTCCATCTACCACCACTTCTTTGCGGCTGCAAAATTCTTCAAAGGGTTCAAGGGCCTTCTCTTTGCCAGGTCAGTGTAATGCAGCCTTTAGTCGCTGCTGGAATAGAATCGATGATGTATTCTTATGCAGCTTAGCTGGAGAATGATCAAGTTATGGAATGGTCTAATGACAATCAGGTTGTGTTGATTGTTTGGCGTGTTGGTACTTAATGGCGAGAAAGTGCAGTGTTTTGAATAATCTGGCAGTGCAGAACATAGAGCTAGCATTCAGATGCCTGCAGTTCAGTGGGTGACTGCACACTTTTTTTGTTTTACTGTGTGTAGCAAGGTAGATATCCTTTCCTGTGGCATTTAGTCTGTTCATAACTCAATGCTTTACACTAGCTGGGTGAGGTCTATGTCACACTTTGTATTGATATCGTAACGGGGTTTTGTTGTCATCCTAATTATTAATTTGGTTGACGGTAGATTTAGAAAATAGAAAAACTGTGTTGAAATTTCATTTCATGCGTCATAAGAAATTTACAGTACAGTCGAACCCAGATATATGTAACTCTAAGCCGCCGCGGTGGCTCAGTGGTTATGGTGCTCGGCTGCTGACCCGGCCGCTGCAGTTGCATTTTGATGGAGGCGACATGGTGGAGTCTCATATATTGTGCGATGTCAGGCTGCTGCTGCTCATGATTATGAATTTTCAATAAGCAAGGCGGCAATCACTCAATCGAGCTCCTCATTATTGTGGCCTTGACTGTACATACTGTGCAGTCAGTTCATGATCATGATAGTGCAGTGAGGTAAGTCACAAAAAAACAGTTTTTGCAATTTTTTTTTATTAAAATGATTTTGGTGCCTGCAATTCTACTGATGCAGATGGTAAAGTGGCAGGATGATTTTGCAACACCCATGTTGTAAGTGTGCATCGACAGTCATGTGGCTGCAGGTACCATTTGTAAATTGGCAGGTTTATATATTAAGGGAGTAATTACTCATCAGCATCCACCCAAGCGGAGCCATACGATTCCAGAGCAAAGCTTTACAGCTTCCGGAGAAACTTTGTAGTTGAATAAAAATTAATCCTGGTCCAGGATGTTCCTAAGCGAAATGTGGGCTGTGAGTAGGGGTTGGGCTTCTTGTTTCATTTTATTTTTTGAAAATTGACAAAATTTTTTCACCGTTTATTTCAGAATACGATTTTGTTGTTTTGCAGCGACATTTATATCCTACGAATAAGTTGCCGGTTTTTTGGAATATTAGAAAATTTTGACTATTGAATCCAATGTGCTCCTATTCAATTTGCCGAGTGAATCAAATAGTGCCTGTTAAAATTTATTCGAAGCAAATCAAATACGCACTCAATTTTTTTAAAACATTTAGAATAACTTGTGCAATGTTTGAATAAGGCAGGCTATAGTTTTCTTCGCTGACTGTTTCACAAATAGGGTTTGTTCCGACACAGCATAGCATAGGGATCGAGGGTTCAGCTCCGTGACATGCTCCATTTCATGTGGCGATTGTTCACAATGCTCATACATGGTCTCCAAAATTGAGGGACTCTGCAGTGCTCTGAAACGTTCAGCAGACCCTGCCTTGATGCCCTATCTAGGACGCCAGGGCTCAAACACGGCTTTCGCTCCTCTCATCTGCTGATAGGTGGAGCTAGTTTTTTTTTTTTTTTCATCATCGTACACTAGAAAATGGCAGTTTCCCTATGCATGTGGCATGACGGTCGTGAGGATAACGTATAGTGATGTCGTGTTGCACAGTCCCTGGGGGAAATCAGTTTTGCGTCTTTTTGATGGCTGTAACTACAACTCCATAAATGACAGCACCATACTGCAGCTCTGCCGTTAGTGCTTAGCTTATTATTATGATTGGTTGTTCGAATATTCCCTACTTGTGCGAATATTCATTACAATGTTTGACTTCTATTTCATTCGCTTGTTTCACTATCTAGTTAACGTTCCATTTGGTGTTAGCTAATATTATTTGTATTCGATTTGGTAGCAAAGCTGTACTACTCACATTGAATTAGTTTTTGAAAGATTACTATTCTGACACCCCCAATTATGTGATATTTATGTGCAGTGGGAAGTCGCTTACAGTTTATCTTGGCTTTTTGGGAGCTTCAGCATTCAATTAACCTATAATTAACCCTTTGTAAGGCACGAGCTCTGTGCATGTTTCACATGCATACAGATGGTAAAATAGCACTCTATGTTTTGAATGGCATTGTCCCTTTGACCGCTGGTTTTCTCGAAAAATGGGTGCACAGCTGTACCAACGATTTTGTATAAAGACCTCCTAATGTGGTGCATATCCGTATGTCACTCTTTCGGACAACTTCCTTTAGAATTGAAAATTGCTTCGAGAAGTATTATGTGTGGTAGTTGGCTGATGGAAAACGGCTGAAAAGCTCAACAAGTTTAAATTTTTTTTTTTTTGCCAAACTGGGCATCGTCAAACTGTACATACACGCATGTAAAAAAAACTCTGAGCACCAAGGAGGCCTATTAGGGAAAGATAAAAACACACTGAATGGCTTGTTTGATAGTTTGGCAATATTCAACACGCAAAAATATGCTATTTAGGGGTACCATTTTTTGTTGTTGTGGTGTAAACATTATGTAATCATATATAGAGAGTGAGCAGGCGCAGAAGTACCGTTTCCTGTTTGCCGGTACTTGAAGCAAGGGGGATACATGCGTGCCGCTGCACTGCAAAATGTTAATGCACAGATGGTTGTTAATTACTGGTAACGCGCTTATAGCTGTGCTTACAGAGGGAAACGCAATCGCCTATTAAAAAAAAACGAATGGGCGGTAAATGATTTAACCGTTTAATAATAATGCAAGTAGATGTCAGTTTTGAAAAGGTGGGTTGCTATGTAATCTGGCTTATTGCGCTAGCTTGAGCGAGAGGGCAGGGCATCACGTGGTCTGCGTGCCAACGACAATGATGGAACTGCGCTGCTTAATTGTCGCAGTAGCCAAAACACGATACTTTTTTCTGCCGCTTATGCACGATTTTGAGTCCCCTCACATGCAGTGGTGACACCTGTTTAACCCAAGTAGTTGCCCTAAGCGTGTGATGACAGTGAACCGAGCTGTGTTAGCGCACATTTTTTGGCGACAAAGTAGAACGTGCAGAGCGGCGTAAGGTAGGGGAGCAATGCCTTATAATACACTGCTGCACTACTTAATCCAGTGGTACACCATCGCACCATGCCTCTGGCTCCCGCACTTTGATAATTTTCTCCTTTGACTGAGTGTAACTCTGGCTTGATAGCCAGCTAGCTGTGGCATGCATGTCGTGAATACTGAGCTTTTCTGATCGAAAATTCAATTTGGCATGCTGTTATCACTTTTTTTTTTTTCGGTTTAATCCAAAAAGTCCAACCGCTGCCTATGAGGGAAACTATTGGAGGGCTCCGGATTAATTTAGACCACGAGGGGTTCTTTTACATGCACTGACATCTCACTGCACACGAGCGTTTTTGTATTTCACCTAGATTTCACCTCCATCCAATAGTGACTGCCGTGGCCAGTATCGAACCTGCGTCTTTGGCAGGAGCAGCCGAACGCTGCAACCACCGAGACATAGGGGCGTGTCGGCTGCAGATACAGTTGACATTGTTGGCTGAATCACTGGGCCCATAGTTGCCATCAGTGCTTTTGCCTGTAGCTTGCTTACTTGTATGTTCTCTGTTCGGTTATTTTTCTGAAAAGCAAGGTCAGAATTTCTTTGTCTTTTGTTTTTCAGGATTGATGCATACAAGAATGATCTTCCGTGGGAGTTCACCGTACAGCAGTATCCTACTGTCATCTTCTTTTCACGCAAGTGAGTGCTGCCTTTTGGAATGTCAGATTGTTGCAGTCAAACGTGTCATATGCAGCATGTGTGATATCAGATTAAGTTCCCATGTCGGGATTTCAACAAAGTAGAGATGTGTGTAGAGTTTTCTTAACTCATTGAGCTTTGCTCCTCTTATAGTATGCTGAGTGGTGTAGGAAAACATTTGTCCTAAGCTTATGCAAAACTTTGTGGAGGATTATGCTGTGGCGTAACCTGTATGGCAGTGTCAGTGTTGGGTGTCATGAAGTTGTTGCGACTGGCATAAACCAGAAGGGTTGCCTTTGTGGTGTACTTTGCAATGGGCGGCACAGCTTCCCAGTGGAGATGATATTTAAGTCTATAATATATTTGTGGGGTAAGACCATTATGGGAGCACGTATTTCATGAAATGCCACTGAGGTACGTAAGCATATTTAGCATGGCATGACCTTATGAAACGAAATGCAGCATTGTTGCGTGCATGTGTGCATGTAAGAAAGAGAGAGAGAGGGGGAATGAATTTTCGTGGCCTGTGCATGTGGGAAGCAAATAGCGAACCATTAGGAGAGGCTTTTATCCTGCCGCGAACGTCATCCATCTGATCATGGTTATCCAGGTTGCGCTGACATTCTTCAGAGGGGCTCTGAACGGTTTGTGGTGTACCCATGGTACACCAAAACGGCACACTGCAGTCATCAGCGAGGCTGAGAGCAAGGAAAGATGGGGGTGTGAGAGAAGAGAGAGTGGTGATGTCATTTTTTCAGGCACGATCGGATCCCACGCAAATCTTTGGGTGCCGTTCTGACGGCTTTCGCTACAAAAATGATCACTTAAACTGATTGAGATTGTTAGTTGGTTTACTATTTGGCAAAGCAGTCAGTCTTGTGTGACTTTTAATTTGTACTGTTTATTGTTCACTTTTACGAAGAATATGTACTTTGACCTTTTGGGTGGCTCTTTTTAAGTTCATTACAGCAGTCATTCTTGTGTAACATTTTTTATTTATTTATGATAACAAGAAGTTCCACAGTATTAGAGAAGGCAAAGGAGTGAGAATTACCATAAGATCCGCTCGAAAGTCATGGAAAATATATACAACTGATCAAATAAAGAGAGAACTATGTAAAAGTATATGTATGAAATGTTGCACATAGCGATGTAGTTATATGCCTAGAATTGGCGAGGACAAAGAGGCACAGCTGTAGTAACATTGAATACATCGGTACTTCTAGATTGCAGAAATGAAAAGAAAAATTATCACAAAGGACGTACAGCAGAATCCCTACGATACAATCACAGGGATACGTATTTCAGGATGGCACAAATTGGTAAAATTTTCTTTCCAAGGTGCAGTGTGCACAGCATGCAGAATTTCGGCTGTTTCAAGCACACTCTTATGCCACTGCGGTTGATTTGAGCGTGCGAGCCATGACCGCACCTTGGAGCACTAAGGGCTGCCTGTATATTGGTGACACGTGATCGCCGGTTGTTTGGTAGACACCGCAAGCAGTGAATCCTGTTCGCGGTAAACAGGTCTGCGTTAATGCGCCTACCTTGGTTCTGCATGTGGATTTTGTTCGTTTTTGGATGAAATGAATTTCAGACGATATGAATATTTTTCACCACCCCATGAGGATCGTATCATCGAGATTGTACTGTATGAAGATGAGTGCAAATTTAAGCCAAATTGTCATGTGCTTTATGATATTGGTCAAGCCTTTTTGTGCGTGCAAGTAATACACGCAGTTAAGTCTTATTTTGGCACATTCATTTATTTGTTTGTTTGGAGAACGAATTAATCTCAGTTTATTTTCCTTGCCTGTTGTTCTTTGTAGGAAAGCAGACAGCGTCCAGTACTCTGGATTCATCACAACTGCACAGCTAGTGCGCTTTGTGTTGAAGCACCTCCGCCATGAGGTGGCGTGGCAGTTGCTGGAAACACTCTGCGACTCACGGCACTGCCTGTTGCGGAACTTGCGCAAGCTGCAGGCGTGGCGCCTACGTTCCTCTGCGTTGAGCCTCTTTCCGACGACAAAGCTGGCCGAAGCTCAGCGCCGGGAACGGACATTACGCAGGATGCTGCTCAGTAGACTACGGAAAGTGCAATCATGAGGTCACGTGAGCGCTGTAATATAGCGTCGCGCAATGTGCTATACATCAACTCTTTTGTGCGCTTAGGCACCCGTTCACTGTCGTAGTGATCGTGCCTGGTGCGTAACCACGATTCTGGACACAACGAATTTTCGGGACTTAGTGGTTTGTGTGCGCGTGAATGGATTTCTCCATTTTGAAACTCCAAGTGCCAGCGAGTATGGAAAAGTTGTTTACATTTGTCTACGTTTTATACGATGCGCACAGTGCTGAGAATGTGTTGGTCTCGGGAGCTTCTAGTTTCACTACAAGTTGATTTTTGCCCTACATTAATGCTCTTGCTCATAATAATGAAAATGAGTAATGACTGGTCATTGCTGCGCTACTCTTGGAAGGAAGAAGTGCATTCAACACGGTGAATTTCGACACGAGATTTTGGACTTTCTGTAGCATGTGAATTGTCTAGTTTGCTAATCAAACATGCTTATTAAAAAAATTGTCATAATTAATATAAATTTTTAGTATGGGCATGTGATTCATGTTGTTCTTCACGAGCAAGGTCATATTGAAGTACTACGTACTCTGGTGTTTAAAATGATGATGATGTATAGATTTTATTGAGCGTAATATTAAGGAACCTTTCTTGATGGCATGAATTGCATGAAAGAAGCCGGTGTATCTAAACCGTGACTGTGCAGCAATTTGTGTAATCATGAAGCGACAAATTTTTCAGCGATTGATTCGTAAGAATGAAATGAAGTGTGTAATATTTGGAAAGTTGTGTGTTTCTGTTATTGCTAATACTTGTCAAAGTGATGCATGCTGTGAAGGGCATTTGTCACACCTAGTCTCTCTTTATTTTTTTAGGACAAGGGGTTTAGTATTTATTTCTACTTCAACAATCTATCCTGGTTCCAATGTTTCATTTTGTTTGCCTGTTGCAATGCAGGGACGAATCCATGCATGCTGTTAAGATTATGGGCTTTGTTGTCTTCTCGTAACGTTAGCGCGCGGTAGCATGAGTGCACAGACAGCCACGTAATCTCTCCTTGTGATCCAAGAGGACTGGACTGTGTGGATGACCGCATTCATACCTTCCGTGGCATAGGGAAGTGTTCTGTTTCTGCCCATGAACCCATAAAAGTCGTTGGGAGTGTTTAACTGTGCACAAGAAGTTTCATATGGTTCCTGTTGACTTTTCATTTAAGGTTAGGGTGCTGCTTTGACAGGTAAGACTTTTATGACTAGATTGTCAACCTGTGCTTGCCTTCCATGTGTGACAATGTGAAAGAACGTATATGCAGCTCACTTATTCAGGTGTCTGTAGAGAGGCGTAAATTATTTCTCTCTTGCTACATGCACCTGAGTAGAGGTCATATTTTTTTTACCTATTGTTGCCCTTGAACCGTTTAGGGAGGTGTACAAGCTTTGTGGGGCGGGAGTACGGCACATCTATTAGTTCTTGTTTTTAGATGCCCAGTACTCGTTTAAATAAAAGATTTCTTACAAGAATAACTTTTAAAAAATCGAGAGCTTCGTTACAGTGCTCAATATCTCAGAATTCGTTCACAAGAAATAATACTTCTACTGTCATTTGTTGTGAGATGCTGAACGATGAGTGATAACCTTAAATGTTTATTCTCTCGCTTCTCTTGTTCATTGACTAAATTTCTTTTAATTTTGGTCAGGGAGATGCAGAACTGCAACTAGCTGAAGCTCTGATCTTCTGATATCTCTTCTTCATGGCGATACTCATATGGTGGTGCTCTGTTGTCAAGAATCCAGAGAGTTTGCGACTCGCTGGACCCTTCAGAAGCTCGGTTCGCTTGCAATTTTTGAGACCACACATAAAAAAAACATCATTTGCTAAATTTGTTCCCCATACTTTGCTATAATTTTTTGTCATGAGAAACTTGGACTCAAGCGTTAGGAAAAAATTGGTTTTTACATATATTGTGGTGACAGCTATGAATTTTACCAGCAGTTGTGGAAAGACAGCTGGAGTAAGTGTTAAATACAGTTGGTATTGGGGGGGGTTGTTTTATAATGACTCGCATGACTCTTTTGCGCTCTATCTTCCAGTTCTCGCTTGTCCAGCTCTGTTCGGCAAAGCAGTACTGTTGTTTGTAATCACGTGATGACCTGTGCAAAAAATGCGTGGCCTGCAACTACTAATTGAGTGCACCATTTGTCTTTGCACATTTGCCAAATGGAGCATATGGTGCCTTCAATGGGCAGCTTTCTTAAGCTACCCATTGATCGCTGCTGGACACTGGGCCGTTCTCAGCACTGAACGACAACATGAAATCCAAGTCTGAAAACTACCTAGACTCCTGACTGCAAAGTAGTCTAATTTTATGAGCGCCTTTACGCTAGTGGTGCGGTTAGTTAGCAATGTCTTCATATTTTGACTTCTGAGAAAAATTCTGTTCTTCTATCTCGTCTGTCTCACTTGGCACCGGTTACTTGGCAAACCGTGTGATTTTGCTAGCTGAAGTTGGCAAAAATGTTAGAAACCAGAAAATTAATTTAACTGAATTCTGTTAGAGGCATTTTGAATGAACTGCAAACGTAAATCTTTTCTCATCAGGGAATTCTTGCGGCATGCCATTCTGTAGCTCCTTTATTCCAAGTAAGTTCTGTACTCTTGGGATGTTGACATAATGCACAGCTATTTTTCCATTTACGTGCTCACTTAAGCCTGTATGTGAGCTACAGCTTTGTATTCAAATGCAGTTGCATATAAACCTCATGCTTATAATTGCAGTCAAGGAACTCGCTCATTACACTTTTCTTTGTATGTTGCAGTTTTCCTATTTTCTGTGGTACTGACAAGCATTTCTATTCTCAAACATTTTTGTTGTCACTTCGTTTAATTTTGAGATTCGGCATGAAGGAAGGAAAGCTTAGGAAGAAGCCCTTGCTATCCGAGCTGCACGACAAATAGTGTGCCGGAAGTCGCACGTTTTCACAAGGACTACTGGGACTCCATGGCCTATGGTACAGCGGCATCATCTGCATCACTGGCATGTCTGTCGGCTCCTGGCAACCTGGCGGAATGCCTGGCAACCTGTTCGCCTCTGTTCGCGGTGCAGGTGTGCCAAGACGACAAGCGTGACGAGCTAACTGGCAGAGCTAACTGGCACGTCGGAGCCCTCACTTCTGGCTTCAAAATATGTGACGTAATGGCCTCTCCTAAATCCTTTCCTTCCTCTATGGGATCCGGCATCAATAACTTTTCTTCTCAACAATGGCTGAGCACTTTTGTAGTTATGGCCAAAGGACACTTCCTAATCAAGTGTGGTTTGGCATGTTGAAATATTTTACTTTCCTCTGTCTTGTTATTGTTACAGGCTCTATTATTTTCTGGGACTCCTCTAAATGATCCACTAGCAAGATAGTTAGTCCCTTGCCCCCCTTGTGTCCCACTAGTCTTAGACTGGAACACTTTAGTTAGAGGTGGACACATAACATAAGACTATTTTTAACATTATGTGCTTTCTTTAATAAAATTTGGTGCATCATTATAAATACATTTATTCCATTTGTAGTCAATTAAATTCCTCCTCAGGACTTCAGAGAGAAAACACTCGGGGTTAGTTTGAGGAGAAAAGACTATAGGTATATGCTGGAGACGAATATCATCCTTTTCACTTACAGACAAGGAATAATATCCTGGTGTAATTTGTTTTTGGCAAGTACAACAAGAGAATAATTGCAATTATTTGCAAAAAGAAATTAAGCTTGTTTGGAAATTATCCACTCACATTCTGTAATGTGCAAGGTTAGGGGCATGTTTGGTCTAGTACTTGTTTGTTTTATGTCCTTTGCGTATTTGTTGTATTTAAGTGCTTAATAAGCAACTTTAAACATGTCTGGCTGAATCGAAAAGGAAGTGCCAAACTTTGGTCGGTATGTTCAATGCATGCTCTGCATTAGGTCTTCTTAAGTGAACCAGACATAATGAACAATATGCGGTCACTTGTGAACAAGTTTTCCATGACCAACATTCTGCCTATAATTCCTGTGGCATCTTGGTTTATGCCTGTACCTACCTCAGTACTATTTTAGGTATGTTTCTGGATTTTTTTCTTTATTGGTGCGGGGAAATCCTTGTCCAAAGGATTCGTATTTTTATACCTCTTTTTCTGTACTTTTTTGTATGTTTTTGTGAATAGAACCATTGCCGTTACTCATTCAAGACAGAGTGTTCCACTGCTGATATGCCACTTAAACAACAGATGGCAAGGTAGAAATTGTCAGGTGATCAAGCACCTGTCTCCTTCACTTGTGCAGCAATTTTTCACTGCCAGCACAAACCACTAGCCTACATTACTACTTTTCGAAACTGAAAATGAGGTATTTTATGTAATTCAGTGCTATTACTAAGCTCTTGATAGTTTTGTACAAATTTCACATTGAAAAACTCCTTTTTTCAGTCAGCATGAAAAAATGTCACCACTGTTGTAAGCCGTGTGCTTTCTCATTTGTCTGTTGTCCTTTTGCTTACATTTCAAGTGGGTGATGTAACGATGTCCATACTGTGATACATTTTGTCAGACAGTGATGTTCAGTTCAAAATGTTCTCAGTTGTTCAGTTACAACATTTGTTTGTTTCTCAATGCACTTCTTCCTATAGACGCACCTGAGCAAGCAGCTGCTTACTTGCTGTTGCATGTTCAGTGTTTAATTCGCAACAGAATTTTTTGTGATTTGTTCCGTTTTGGTCACTTCATTTAGACAGCCTGCTTAGGTTCCATGAAAAGCTGGGTATAGCAGTCCATATTTCAACTTTTTCTCTCATTTTTAGGAATGACTAGGTGTACATCCTGAAGTGATGTTATTCATGCATGAGTTAAAATGCCCTCAGATTGTTTCATTTCACTCCTATATTTCCTTCACTTTTTTATTTGGGAAGTTCTGTGGGTTGGATCGGGATTGTTAAAATGCAAGTACAATAATAAAATCCTGCGTCCATGCTATCTTTTGCCACTGTAGAATACAAGAAAGTTTTCCCTGGGATGCTGGTTCTTGCTTGTGTAAATGCTGAATGCTTTAATTAGCATGGAAATACATACCACTGCTTTGCTGGTAATATGGCAGTTTTCACGAACTATAGGCGGCGCTGCAGTCGGCTCGAGCCAAGATGGCAACCGCAAAGATGACAGAGGACTGTGACCAGCTGGTCTGGATGCATTAGCAAGTTTCCTTGATTGCCCGGTTGAGTCGTGCTTTTTTATTGAAAGTGAACTCAGAGTTTTAGCTAAACACTTCGTATTAGCCAGCGTAAAGCACGGAACTGATCGTCGATCGGTGTCTGCAAATGCCCACCGTGCAAGCAGAGTCGCGCACGATCGCCGCCCGCCGTTTTAACGTCTTCTGACTCAGACCTACTCTGTACTCGCTGTTGTGAGGCACGAGCCACTCTCACGCTAACGCGCTCAAAGTCAGGATGAGGCACATGGCAGCTTGTAAAAATTTACGAGGTGTTTAATATTACACCCAGAAGCTTTATTTTTAAAGTTTTATACACTTTCACGGGTCGAAAAACATTACAGTGGTGAATGCTAGTCATGAGATGAACAAAAAATTGTCCTTTGTCCATGTATAACAAAATCCTGCACAACCACACAGAACAGAGCATTCACTGCTACAGTCAGATGCAACTCAAGAATGAAGCTGCTTTTCCCCGTCAAAGGACCCCATTCCAGCCAATGGCGTCGGCCGATTCTCATGACCGAGCTAGTATAACAGTGCAGGGAGTTCCCTATCCCCAGTTATGAAAGAAGGTGATTACCGTCTTTCATCTACCACTGCCTGCATTGTCACGATAGCAGACACACGGGAATCGGCCGATGCCATTGGATGGAATTAACGGGGTCCTGTGACGGGTAAAATGCGCTTCGTTCTCGAGTTGTGTCCCACTGTAGGAAAACATTATCAGGCCTACGAATTCCGCATGGATTTCGCAAAAGTATTGGCAGCAGTGAGCCCCAAGGGGACAGGCATCAGGTTTTGTGTGTGCACATTTAGAATGAGTTTTCTCTGCGTGTTGATGATCTCTGCGTCGCTTATGACGGGGCTAGCAGCGCCACCTCCTTCAGGCCAGCCTGCAACCTCTCCGCAGCATCTTCCCCTCCAAACCTCAGCAGTACGCTGAGCGCTGTCTCCAAAGCGCCCTGGGTGCCGATGGTGATGCCCAGGTCTGCAAGCACCTGCAACTGTGCAAATTGCAAGCAGACACACCTAGAGATTAACCAGGAGGAATGAGGGTCCCGAAGGATGGAAAAAAAAGCAGCAGGGTTTTAAAGGGGCTCTGAAGGGGGCTCTAATAAAGTTGCGGCATGCCTGGGATATTGAAGCACGCCGCTTCACGGATAGTGTCCAGCAAGGATTTTTTAAATGCGCTTTGTAGAAAGCTGAGTTGTCTGTAGTCAAAATTTGAATTTCACCGTCTTCGCGCCTTTCCCTCCCCTCTCGTCACTATTTGCACGCTGGAAGGTGGGTTCCCTCTCCTTCGCCGACCCCCCTCTGGGAGCGGAGCTTCCCGACCCGCCGGAGCTAAGACTTATTGGCCGCGGCCACGGTAGCTGCCTGACGTCTGCAAGAATCTAACCAATGGCCACCTCTCACCTTGTCTACGCAGATGTGGGGGACGGAGGAGGGTGCGAGCATGAAAAAGTAGCCGGGAAGGGCTCGCCAACTTTGACGCGTGATTGTGGGTCGTCTGCTGCGTGTAGAAGAGTATTATTTGGCTGTTTTTCATGCAACACAGTGCAGTGATTAAGTGAGTTAATGTGCTCTCCTTGGAATGCGTTTCAGAGCCCCTTTAACGTAGTTAAGCCGAGTAGATATGCGACAGGATTTACAAGTTTCGAAAAAAGAAAAACTGGTTTAGTATGGACCTCCTGCATGTTTGTAAACAAACAAGGTGGCGCTGCAGTCGCTAGCGAGCTCGTGGTAGGCAAAAGGTCGGGGAGTGGCGTCGCGGATAGGTGTTGAGCGCGGGTTTTCAAGGCTTGTAGGCCCGTTTCCAGTTTCTGCGAATCATAGCAATGGTCGATGCTTCCAACTTAGTAATTTGTCGAAGTACACGAGCTCGCGTTGGTCACGTGCGGCCTATAAAGAGAAATAGTTTGCCACTGTGTATTGTATATATGGTTAGTAGTAAATATGTAGAAAGCGTTCCTGCCGTTTATTTATGCGCTAGGCATTGAATAAAACAAGTTTTGACACTCTGCACTAGCCGGAATGATTTTACTTCGGGACAGTAGTGAGGGGAAGTGCTGGCGTTGTTTCGTCGGAGCAGACATGCGCTCATCGTCTGCTGACATACGTACGTGGCTGCGTTCCAATAGTCCCAAGTAGACGGCTACTTAGACGTCTAGCCGGACAACCGCCATCTTGGGACGCGTTCCATTTCTCGGCGAAGCAGTCTCATAAGACTGCAGTTTCATAAGACTGCTTCGCCGAAGTCCACATCGATGCAGGCTAACTTGCTGTCTAAAGATGGCGGAGCTGATGTACGCGGATGAGCGAGTCGTGCTCTTGCGGGCGTCGGACTGTACACGGAGTATAGGAAAGGAAAAATGTGAGTCATTCCATTATGTTATTTGGTACGCAAACTTGTGGCTAATTAATCTTCGTGGACGTGCGATTCCTAGCAGTGAATCACGCAGGAGAAAATCGTGCACTTGAGAGCTTTGCTACAGCAGCGGGACGCTGTAGGTCTGTTTACGTGATCCGGCATCGTCCTAATACCTTAATTTAGAGAATACTCGTCGCTGTCGTTGGTTTCCTCGACGGGCGTTAAGACGGCTGGCGTGACGGTTAACAAATGTGTTCTTCTCTTGCTGTGTTAGTGGCATCAACTCTTTCGCGTGCATTATTTTTTATCTCTACACTCTCAGAACAAATACACCGGCATGTTGCGAATTGATTTTAGTCTTTGTAGGATTAAAGATCGCTGCTGTATTTAGGTCTCTCGCTGTCTCCGAGTGCCCCGTACGGCAGACAGCAGGTTTAATGTCACGTATGTGTTTTCCTGTTGCAGTGTATATAGCCGTATCGCATTTCGCGCATATTGATTACAGTCTTTCGTATTCTTTTTTATGTTTACAGGGCCGTTTGGACGAGCACGTTTGAGGAGCATGTACAGTTTAGCATCAATAATAAAAGAATAATCGCATATCTCTTTAGCGTCGTCTTTGGAGAGCGGCCCCGTCTGCTACAAGTAGACTAACCGATAGGCACATCCACCAGTCCGGTTTACGCGCAAAGTCATTGCAGAAGAAATGTGTAAACTTGTTGAAAACACGTTTTTAATTATCGTTATTGTTCAGTTTGTGAAAAATAGTAGTACAACTGTTCATAAGCTTTAGTTGCATTATTATGCCGCGAGGCGGCGTGAGCAGTAGACAAGTTCCAATACATGGACATGTAGACTGCTTCCTAGACGTCACACTAGACGACGTCTAGAGTATTGGAACGCAGCCCGGGTCGCGTTGCGCGAAAAGTGGGGACAGCGTCGTGTCCCCGATCTCCTGTCTCGCTTAGCGCTGTTTTTAGCCGCATGACCACGCACCAGCCAGTCCGACTTGTCCTCTTGTTAAGCTGGTAGATTTGGTGAAAATTTTTGATTTCTAGAATTATTTTCTTTCCTAGCCCTGAAGTCTAGTTTCGTGACGAAAAATTATAGCAAAATATTGAGTACAAATTTATAAATTACGCTTTTTAGAAGTGTGGTCGTCAAAAATTGTGAGGTAATTTCTTTGATTTCAGTGCCGCATTTCTTTGACCAAAGCGAAAGCGAAGATGCCATAAACGAGGGAATAAACTTTAAGGTTCGTTTTCTGACCTCTCACATTTTCTGCGACTGGATCACTCACCTTCGTAATTCGCATGAAAATCAAATGATTCCATTTGTCGCAAACTATTCCTGAGACGTTGAGGAGCGTAATAAATCTCTCGGTTTTTTTTCCCTACAGGTGCAGTATTGTGTTAGTTATTTTTTGTAAGAAACGTTTTCATGTAACTATGCATGCATAAGTACTGATCATATAGAAAAAGAACTAATCGCGTCATCATACAGAACAGGGCTTTATGTACATGCTGGCATAAAAAAACTGCGCACTATCTACTCAATTATTTGAGAGCTTGGGGGACTTGACGACGGTGTTAATTATAATTGCCCAGAACTGCACCAGGTATAGCTATAAATAAAAGGAATGACTGAAACTAGCGTAGGAATTTCATATTTGCACCAAGTTTAGTTACATATCACATGCATGAATAACGAAAACACTTTTCATGCCGCGTCCCCTCTCAATCTCGCCACGTGTCTGTTAGTAGCACGCCTGCGGCTGCTTCTTTCCAAACAAGCTTCGCGATCATGTATTACCTCTTGAAACATGACACATGCATGATACAATGAAAAAGCATATGGCGTTTAGCACACTTAAGGTACGCGACCGCGCAAGATTGACACAACTTACCAGACTTCTTTCTACTCGAATGAAATAATTATGTCGTCATATCAAGAAACAGTTTCAAGTAAATATTGAATGCCATAAAACGCGCCATTAAAACATGGTGTGCTATTAACAAAAAAACGCATTCCTTGGGGGCGAGTGAACCTGTCGGCGCACCGTGCACCCCGGCTCAAGGTGATAAGTATGTGTGCAGCTACATATGTCTTTTTTTCCTTGAGCAATTATCAGCCTATACTATCCTGAAGTTCAGGTGAATGAACGCAGTAACTTGCATGCTATTAAGTGCATTGAGTGGGAGTGCCTATCGACTCCCAGACATCGCGTTTTACTACCGTGGCCCAATGCCTGTTAGCCAGTTTCCGAATGCGGCATTTATGCGCGAGAAACCTATCGAGGCTAATTTAATATTTTTTATGCTACTACGCGGATCCAGCAGTGACGCAGCTGGTCAATACATGCTGCTTCTGCAGTGCACAGGCTTGAAGCAGCCGCCGGTAGCTGCGGCAGCTGCGGTAGGCACGGGCAAGCGGAACCTGTTTTGCCTACCATGCGAAAGTCGCTGCTAACATCAGCGCCACCGCATCTTCGTGACGTCGCGGGGTGAAGGAGGTCCATACTGTAGGTTCTGGCGAACATTTTTCCATTTCACAGACAAAATAGTTGTGGTAATTCGTAGACAATCTCGCCGCCGCGGTGGCTCAGTGGTTGTGACACTCGTCTACTGACCCGAGAGACGCGGGTTCGATCCCGGCCGCGGCGGGTCGAATTTCGATGGAGGCGAAATTGTAGAGGCCCGTGTATTGTGCGATGTCACGGCTCGTTAAAGAACCCCACGCGGTCGAAATTTCCGGAGCCCTTCACTACGGCGTCCCTCATAGCCTAAGTCGCTTTGGGACGTTAAACCCCAATAAACCAGTAGACAGTCCAAAGTGGTGTGCACTCCCCCCCCCCCCCCCTTGCAATAGAATCCTGAGGTCATTACATGGATTAGCATAGGCAGCGTAATGATTATTTTTATTAACACTAATGTTGGAATTATAGTACTGTATACCACGATGGCAACGCCAGAAATAAACTAATGCGACGCACTTTGGTGAATTTCCATTTAACGGACAAGTTGCCGCATATCTGCTCAGTACATTTGACCGTTTTTAAATATATATATATATATATATATATATATATATATATATATATATATATATATATATATATATTTAAAAACGCGATTTATTTAAACGTTTTTTAATATATTTAAAAACGTTGCATCTGATCGATGTGAGGGGAAAACTGGATATTTCGTCGTTTTATGTACTTTTGGTCTCACTCGCCAGTAGATAGACATATCTGAAAGCAGGGGACACTATGAATGAAAGGTTGATCAGCAGATTTTACCATTTCAGTCATAAAATTTGATCGTTGTACTGACTCCGAGAACAGGAAGCAAGCGCATTTCTGAAAGCACGCCAAGATGTACGTGTGTATTCGTACTTTTTTTTATCAGAATGTTGGTTCGCTGATGTTGTTTAAATTATTCAGCATATAGTTTATGCTATACATATTATGTAAAACATAGTTCTGAAACACCTTTGGAATGAAATACTATAGAAACATGGACAAAGACGTGCCAGGAAGTTTTAATTTTTTGAGTTCCAGCATAGTCGAAAAATAACCTTTGTCAGTACGTGTTATTCTTCAGGCTCCTGGAGCCGGAAAAAATACATATACTGTAAGGAATAAATATGTACAGTCAGTATCTTCAGATTTCCGTGTCCGACATATTTGTTACTGTATAGCGCAAGCATGATCATGACCTCCAGTTACCTGTGTCTTGCTAACCTGGAATGCCCAAATCATCTTCAACATTATTTAGTGTCTCGCATACTTATCCGCGTTTTAGCAGACACAGTACAGCAAGGTTTTCAAACTAAATGGCAAACCAGCACATCTGATTTTTTTGTTATCCCTCACTCGCGTAATTGTTCTGTAAAAATGATGTTAAATTAGTAGAATTAGCTGAGCTAATTCTTTACCAGGAGTAAAGCAACGGAAATATGTACATATTGCGTTTTATTGAATGCTTGCTTGTTTCCTGAGCTCTGCGCCCGCATTGTCTTGTACGAGGCGCGCGATTTAAAGGGGCTGTGAAAGGTGCTGTAATAAAGTTGCGACATGTCTGGGATATTAAAGCAAGCCGCTTCACGAATAGTGTCCAGGAAGAATTTTTTTAAGTGCGCATTGTAGAAGCTGAGTTATCTGTAGTCAAATTTGAATTTCGGCGTCTTCGCGCCTTTCCCTCTCCTCTCGTCAGTTTTTGCCACGGTGTAGTTTTTGCACGCTGGAAGGTAGGCGCTCCTTCACCGACACCCCTCTGGGAGCGGAGGTTCTCGACCCACCGGAGCTAAGCGGCTTATTAGCCGCGGCCACGGTAGCTGCCTGACGTCTGAAAGAATCTAACCAATGGCAACCTCTCACCTTGTCTACGCAGATGTGGGGGATGGAGGAGGGTGCGAGCATGACAAAGTCGCCGAGAAGGGCTCGCCAACTTTGACGCGTGATTGTGGGTCGTCTGCTGCGTGTAGAAGAGTATTATTTGGCTCTGGTTTTCACGGCAACACAGTGCAGTGTTGTAAACTAGGAAGCGCAAAATACCGGATGACGGACAGAGTAAGGGACACAAAAACAGGTTCACGAGCGCTACTACCAACTGTTTATTCATGCTGTGGTACAGGGGTTATATGGACCTCCTTCACCCCGCGACGTCACGAAGATGCGGCGGCGCTGATGTTAGCAGCGACTTTCGCATGGTAGGCAAAACAGGTTCCGCTTGCCCGTGCCTACCGCAGCTGCCGCAGCTACCGGCGGCTGCTTCAAGCCTGTGCACTGCAGAAGCAGCATGTATTGACCAGCTGCGTCACTGATTGATCCGCGTAGTAGCATAAAAATATTAAATTAGCCTCGATAGGTTTCTCGCGCATAAATGCCGCATTCGGAAACTGGCTAACAGGCATTGGGCCACGGTAGTAAAGCGCGAACTCTGGGAGTCGATAGGCACTGCCACTCAATGCACTTAATAGCATGCAAGTTACTGCGTTCATTCACCTGAACTTCAGGATAGTAGGCTAATTTCTCAAGGAAAAAAAAGACATATGTAGCTGCACACGTACTTATCACCTTGAGCCGGAGTGCACGGGGCGCCGACAGGTTCACTCGCCCCCAAGGAGTGCGTTTTTTTTGTTAATAGCACACCATGGTTAAATGGCGCGTTTTGTGACATTTAATAGTTACTTGAAACTGTTTCTTGATATGACGACGTAATTATTTCATTCGAGTAGAAAGAAGTCTGGTAAGTTGTGTCAATCTTGCGCGGTCGCGTTGGTGTGCTTAGAATAGCGCACCTTAAGTGTGCTAAACGCCATATGCTTTTTCATTGCATCATGCATGTGTCATGTTTCATGAGGTAATACATGATCGCGAAGCTTGTTTGGAAAGAAGCAGCCGCAGGCGTGCTACTAACCGACACGTGGCGAGATTGAGAGGGGACGCGGCATGAAAAGTGTTTTCGTTATTCATGCATGCGATATGTAACTAAACTTGGTGCAAATATGAAATTCCTACGCTAGTTTCAGTCATTCCTTTTATTTATAGCTATACCTTGTGCAGTTCCGGGTAATTATAATTAACACCGTCGTCAAGTCCCCCAAGCTAGGTTTCAAATAATTGAGTAGATAGTGCGCAGTTTTTTTTATGCCAGCATGTGCATAAAGCCCTGTTCTGTATGATGACGCGATTAGTTCTTTTTCTATATGATCAGTACTTATGCATGCATAGTTACATGAAAACGTTTCTTACAAAAAATAACTAACACAATACTGCACGTGTAGGGAAAAAAATCGAGATTTATTACGCTCTTCAACGTCTCAGGAATAGTTTGCGACAAATGGAATCACTTGATTTTCATGCGAATTACGAAGGTGAGTGATCCAGTCGCAGAAAATGTGAGAGGTCAGAAAACGAACCTTAAAGTTTATTCCCTCGTTTATGGCATCATCGCTTTCGCTTTGGTCAAAGAAATGCGGCACTGAAATCAAAGAAATTACCTCACAATTTTAGACGACCACACTTCTAAAAAGCGTAATTTATAAATTTGTACTCAATATTTTGCTATAATTTTTCGTCACGAAACTAGACTTCAGGGCTAGGAAAAAAAATAATTCTAGAAATCAAAAATTTTCACCAAATCGACCAGCTTAACAAGAGGACAAGTCAGCCTGGCTGGTGCGTGGTCATGCGGCTAAAAACAGCGCTAAGCGAGACAGGAGATCGGGGACACGACGCTGTCCCCACTTTTCGCGCAGCGCGACACGTACGTATGTCAGCAGACGATGAGCGCATGTCTGCTCCGACGAAACAACGCCAGCACTTCCCCTCACTACTGTCCCGAAGTAAAATCATTCCGGCTAGTGCAGAGTGTCAAAACTTAATTTATTCAATGCCTAGCGCATAAATAAACGGCAGGAACGCTTTCTACATGTTTACTACTAACCATATATACAATACACAGTGGCAAACTATTTCTCTTTATAGGCCGCACGTGGACAACGCGAGCTCGTGTACTTCGACAAATTACTAAGTTGGAAGCATCGACCATTGCTATGATTCGCAGAAACTGGAAACGCGCCTACAAGCCTTGAAAACCCGCGCACAACACCTATCCGCGACGCCACTCCCCGACCTTTTGCCTACCACGAGCTCGCTAGCGACTGCAGCGCCACCTCGTTTGTTTACAAACATGCAGGAGGTCCATAGGAAGAGAATGTCGAGCATGCGCGTGGAAAAGGCACAGAAACCGCACATCGGGCATGCGCACAAGTTAATCAAAAACGGAATCTAAAAAGGCGCATTCCGATGAATAAACGTGTACAGATGTGTCACTGATACAGTGAGTTAATGTGAGTTAATGAGTTAATGTGCTTTCCTCGGAAGGCGTTTCAGAGCCCCTTTAATGGCTTGGGAGGAAAGCACACTAGAGAGGCGCTATATAGACAGTGTAGCGCAGACTACAACTTCACGACATCGGCAGCGAGATGTGCAAACCTGTTGGGCCGTGGTCTGGCAGCTCGCCGTCAGCTCGTTGTAGTCGGGAGGGCTGGCGCCTTCTTTGGCCGCCACATCTTTCACTTGCTCAATGGTCAACGGGTACGCGCCGCTCTCAACCTGTGGGGAGGGAAAAAAAGGCAGGGTTTTAACGTAGTTCAACTGAGCAGACAAGCGAAAACTTGCGTTTAGCCTGGTTGGCTCCTGGTTTTGATTTGCTGGGTCATCAGCAAGTCCTGCGACGATATTAGGCTCAGGTTAAGCTCTGAAGGAAGTTAAGCTGATCTGATGTGTTCGGGCTACAGATGGAAGTTGATGTATACGGCGATGCACAACTAGAGAATGTGCTGCAGTCTAACCTGAGGCATGATCGGCTGCGGTGATATAGCATATTGCTCTCATGCCGTAACCAGCGAAGCTTGTCTGTTCGCGCCGCCTCGGTTTCGAAACCCAGACGTGGCAATAATTGTCATATTTCTGCAGGGGCTGTTATGCTAGGTTTGGCCAATGTCAACCTCAAGGCCAAGATTCACACAAGATTCTTGGTTGGGTTCGACCGTGTTGAGTAAAAGCTTTCGCACTAGAAGGTATCGAGCAGGGCGTGGAAAGAAAGGAATGCCCTGAAAGGAATTAGGCTGCAGTGCCGAATAAGACTCCTTACCTCAACCGATGATTAGGTGATTACTTTCAGCTTTGAGCTGTCTACTCAGGCGATCGATTCGTAAACTGCCGACAAAACGCACGTGTCGAAGAAGTATATGTTGACATGAACCTAAAAAAACCCGGTAGTCTAGCAGCTGGAACGAAGAATTATCTGTACCCTCTCCAGTTATGTGACACTTCGTGTGTGACGTAACAACTGGTCAGCATGGCTTAGAACTAAACAGAATTCTTTGTAGACCATTGACCTAGGCCGTATTTGTATTCAGTATTGAATCTTCGCGGGCCACTTCTATTATACATGGACCTGAAACGTATCCAGTCAGTGCCTTTCTTACACGTATTTGAGTTAATGAGATATTTGAGGCAATAAGCGCGTGAACGTGGTTTTATGGCTTGGTTGTTCGCCTGGCTTTTCCGGGCTATGTAGCGAGAGCGAGCAAACCTCTTAGAAAATTGTTTTTAAGTCAGAATAAGACCCGTGCATACTGAACACCAGACACGGACCATGGCCTTGTAATTATATGTTCTCTTCGGAAAAAGGTACGACGTTGGTCACACAGCCGTTAACGTTGAGTGTTCGATCGCTGGTGGCGTGGATCCACCCATAATCACTTCAGCTATCCGTTATGCCGCTATTTGGTTATGCGTCGCTGTATCCTAAAAATGTGTGACCTGTCCTTCTGATTTCGAAATATCTGCTTTAAAAGCAACGCACAACACAATGATTTGGCATATTTTCCAGTGCGTAGCGTTAATGATTGATTACGAACGATTCTATAGCTACCGGCAGTTTGGGTCACTGTCGGTACCATGCAGTGTGAAGCTGTGAAGTGCACCCGTACTTC
This sequence comes from Amblyomma americanum, assembly GCA_030143305.2. Classification (NCBI taxonomy): domain Eukaryota; kingdom Metazoa; phylum Arthropoda; class Arachnida; order Ixodida; family Ixodidae; genus Amblyomma; species Amblyomma americanum. Next base: position 676,515 of record JARKHS020017332.1, read on the forward strand.
ACGGTCGACCGGCCACTAAGCCTGAGGACATCACCATCATCGTCAGCCTGGACCACCAGAATAGTGATGACCTGGGCGCCGCTGGCAAGCACTGGTTGTTGTTGAGAACAACTACTGGGTTCGGTGACGTCACAATAATTGGGGCAAGTGCATCTTGACGTCATTCAACATGGGTGGAAATGCTGAGCGGCTACTCGAACAACATTCAAAATCATATTAAACGGTGTACTCCTCAGCACCTCAAACTAAAACGTGCTAGAAGCCACCCCCTTATGTCTATGAAAGAGATTATATAGTTTGTCTGGCCACCTGCCGCGGTGGCTGAGTGGTTGCGGCGCTCGGCTGCTGGCCCGAAAGACGCGGGTTCGATCCCGGCCGCGGCGGTCGAATTTCGATGGAGGCGAAATTCTAGAGGCCCGTGTACTGTGCGATGTCAGTGCACGTTAAAGAACCCCAGGTGGTCGAAATTGCCGGAGACCTTCACTACGGCGTCCCTCATAGCCTGAGTCGCTTTGGGACGTTAAACCCCCATAAACCAAATATAATTTGCGTTTTAAATTTTGTGTCTGTACCCTTCTAAACGTGTTCGCCCACACTGGCTGCGAGCACTTAAAGCCAGAAAATGAGGGGCGATGTCCTCTCCTCACCTGCAGGCTTCTTTCGTGGGATTACGAAGCTAAGTATCGGGTTTCACAAATTCATTTGTTGCAACAGGCCCCAGCACTTGTGGCTTTTTATTGTCTTTCTGCTGTCGCAAGAACATTAATTCTGCGGGCTTCAATGCTGTACTGTCTCGTGCGGTCTCAATGGCAATAGCGTGCTCTGCTAGCCTCGCCATTCTCTTCCAGCAATGACAGATATCGTCAAGTGCTGTCAAGATTTAGCCGAATCCCAAGAGGCGCATAAGCGTTCAACTGCATATTGCTGTCCCGTAGAGCGTTTTACAGAATCACTGAGGTCAGTATAGGCCTGCATCTATTGTTGGCGAATGATGGCTGAAGAGAAATGCGGTTGTTTTAATATGAAGGTGTGATAGAATGTGTCCATGCCGAACCCATTACCTTGGGTTTTTGCTTTCGGCCAGTAGCTTAAAACAATATATCCTGGAAACGATTTTTTTTCGAGACCTGAATTCTTCGGGACTTTATTTTCTGCTGATGTATGGAAATTCTTCATGCTCACAAAATTCTGCCAAAATGCTTCCACAACTTAAATGACATGGTGGCAGTTTCTTAAAATGGAGGCGAAAAATACAGTAATACCTCTTACTTCACAAATGCTGCAAAAATACTTTGTAGCCTAAATAGCTTGGAATTAAAGGGACTTATTTTTAACTGCGAACTGTCATAAAAAGCGGTTTTAAATAGCTTAGTTGCCCTTGAAATGTTTTTAAGGAAAAAAAAAAGGTGCAGGGACAAAAACTGGCAGCTACTTCTATACGGCGCTGGTAGCGGTCATTTTAGTAACGAAAGTAAAAGCAGCGCTAATATTTACACAAACCACACAGAAAGAACAGACAGGACGAGCGCTGTCCTGTCTGGTCTTTCTGTGTGGTCTGTGTAAAAATTAGTGCTGTTCTTACTTTTGTTACACAATGTTACGCCAACTAGCCCAGCAAGAGGTACTGTTAAGCGGTCATTTTAGACAGGAAAATTTAAGCTTTTTATGTCATTGAAATCAAGGTTGAAGGACCGAAGCAGCGCAAATGTCATTCCACGGCAAAATATAGTCACGAATTCGATGGTGATGAGGCCAACACGTTCGCTCAAAAGATTCTATACACCGCGGAGGGCAAGCTCCGTGTCCATTCTAAGCCGCATGAGTTAATTGTGTACTCATTTAAGGGACGACCGCAGCGGTGGACAAGTGGATGGGCATCCGCCTCGCATGCAGGAGGTGCGGGGTTCGATCCCCAGTGCCGCCGGGTACCCACCGGTGATGCAATGGCTACAAGCTTTCCCCTGGTCTATTGCTCGGCTTATTTAGGGTGTAATGCTTGAGAAATGGGTCCTGGACCCCACCTTGAGAAGTAGAAAATACCTTGTGCCATGACGCTCTTTGGCCATAGGTGCCCTTGCGCCATGAAAATCCATAATAATCATCATCATCATTTAAGGGATGGTCACTTCCGTTCAGTGCGTTCGGCAAGTCTCTAGCCTGCAGACGCCAAACGATGGTCCCTGCCGACAACTGGGAGCCTGCATGCGCTCAGTTAAGTTTCCTTCTTTCTAAACGCAAGCATGTCGCACCCCGCACACGGGCTTGTCCAATCCAGAAACAACAATGCCGTGGTGACCTAAACACAAATACACCTATATGGGAGTAAAAGGGAGTAAAACTGTTCTCTAGCGCACACCCTTTTCTAAAAGGGTGTGCGCTAGAGTACAGTTTTACTCCATTTTAACTCCTTTTGCTTACAGTGTAGGGCCCTTGAAATATTCTCGTCAGTGGCCTGTAACGGCGGGTATGCCTCATGCTTCCGGGCTGAAGATATGGTATACATCACGCGATAGCCACGACCACAGTCTTATCGAATAATAAAAAAAAACTCACAGGACGCTTAAGACTACGCAACGCGAGATTCAGCGACAGCTGTTTCAACGTTCAGTCACGTGAGGTTCTGCCAGTGCAGGGGCGCTATTCCAAACAGGGTCACCCGTAGGCCTATACGAACCAGGTTGATTGGCACAACCGGTGGGTGCGCTAGTACCCACCGGTTACGCCAACGGCACGGGAAAGACAGGGACGGGCACCAAGGAGCTATCGCTGTAATGCAGTAGAAGAATTCGTTTTTGAGCTAGTTGGTGGTGGAACGCTGTAATACAACTCCGAAAATATTAGGATCCTCATTAAGACGAAGAACTGACATCAGTAACTGTACCACGCCATGTATATTCCACGTCCCTCATGAGTTCGCCAAGTTCCAGGTGCACCTGAATCATGTGAGCACAGATGCTACATATTCAAAACCACCCTTCGCTCAAGGCCTAAGAACCATTCCGGAGTACGCGGCCTTCAAAGAGTTGCCATTTGAAGGCCGCGTCCCTTATGGATCAAGTTCACGCGGTCAACAATATCTCTGAGCGGGGGATGATAGGAGGAGTTGGTGGTTACGGTGTACTGCAAGGCCAGTGCCAATGCCTTTCACTAAGGAGGAAGTCTATCTTACAAAAAAGGAGGAGTGGGATGCTGACCTTTGTGCCAGGCTGCTGCAGACCCTCCTCGTAGCTCATTTCTCGCACCCTGACCTCACACTTTCCCTCTTCCTCGATGCCTTCGACCCGTAGGGCGCGGTCGATATGCTTCCAAAGGAAGATGATGGCCCAGTGTTGGATCCAGCTGGGCAGCTTCACGCCGGACTCTGCCAGCTGCTGGGCGGCGTGGCTTGCCTTGAGCGGCGTCATGTGCACGTTCACCTGGCAGAGCTCGTCGCTTTCGGACGCCATTTTGTGTCCTCCGGCTTCCTATCTTCTAGGCGGACTGCTTCGCTGATATGCGGACGCTTCACCTGCAATACGTAAAATTGCAGGCCTAAACAGCCCGTTTCATTCTTTCCGGTGTCCACCAATTTTTTCGCTGAGGCCAAAATGGAAAAAAAAGTCGCGGGCTGAGATTTGTGCACGTGCACCTAAGGCGGTTGAAATGAATCAACATCCCTTCCTCTACGACTCTGGTTTTGTACTAGTTTCAGGCAGTCAGTCAGTCAGTCCGTCACTCACTCACTCACTCACTCACTCACTCACTCACTCACTCACTCACTCACTCACTCACTCACTCAATAAATAAATAAATATTTGTACTCATATTAGCATATATACATAATAATAATAATAATAATAATAATAATAATAATAATAATAATAATAATAATAATAATAATAATAATAATAATAATAATAATAATAATAATAATAATTGGTTTTTGGGGAAAGGAAAATGGCGCAGTATCTGTCTCATATATCGTTAGACACCTGAACCGCGCCGTAAGGGAAGGGATAAAGGAGGGAGAGAAAGAAGAAAGGAAGAAAGAGGTGCCGTAGTGGAGGGCTCCGGTATAATTTCGGCCACCTGGGGATCTTTAACGTGCACTGACATCGCACAGCACACTGGCGCCTTAGCGTTTTTCCTCCATAAAAACTCAGTCGCCGCGGTCGGGTTCGAGCCCGGGAACTCGGGATCAGTAGTCGAGCGCTCTAACCACTGAGCCACCGCTGCGGGTGGCATAGATACATATAAATCAAAAACAGGTGGAAGCCCGGAAGTCGGAGACTGAGGGGGACGGTCCTCCTGTATGTATAGTAACATGAAATAAAAAGTAAGCGGCCGAGATCACTTTAAAGGTCATCATAGCGTCGATAAATCCTCAGCCAATAATCAGTCAATCCTTAGTTCCAAAGCTGGAACGGAAGGAACAATACATCAAGCAAGCGGTCAGTATATAGAGCGGCCCCACATGTATCAGGTTTTTGTGAGCTGCAGCGGTATATTCGTAAAAACAAAGGAGAATCTCCCGGACGAAATCAGCCCCATTAGAGACGACAGTTCGAATCCTTCGGCGAGCAGAATGAACCTAACAATAAACTGCCAGGAGCGATCGCGACAGTTTTTCGCGCTTCTTTAATTGTTGCGTCTGAGTTATTGGCAAGGTATATCTACTAGCCGCTTTAAATAACCTCTTGGAATCGATAGTACTTGGTGATAAGCAGCGCACTAAGAATGCACGCAACAAAAAGTATAATAACGGACAGAAAAGAAAGCGGTGAGAAAATTGTAGAAGGGTGACGTGCAGGGAAAGAAATGGCGAAGTCGTGAAGAATTCGTGCAGCACTTCGGGAAGAAATATTGAAGCAGACTCAAGACTAGGTTGACAGTGAGGTGACTAGCAGGCTTGGGATAGATGAATTTCAAGGCTACGGACTGATAAACTTAAAAAAAAAGCGAAACTAAATAAAAAACCACGCAAACTAGCAAGCAAGCAGACATGCAACAGCTGCCCAAAGGCTGCATAAACGCTGACCGTGCTGAAAGACACGCGGCTTGGCAAGCGGAATTATGACGCATGCTTACTGAAGGAAGTAACAGACGGGATTTCGGAATGAACATGTAGGGAAACAGGTTAACACTTTAGGCGGACACACGCTATAGCGTCTGTCCTACCTCTGCCCTATGTCCATTCGTAAACATGCACCACAACTGCTAACAGAAACGCTGCTTTGTCAATTCCAATGACGTAACAGTAGTGCAGGAATATGCAGCGTAAAAGCAGACGCTGTGCTCTGCTGAGCGCACTTTTAGAAAGCGTATACTCTCCCAGTGGGCACTGAAACCCCCTTTGACGTTCTTTAGACGTTTTGTGGATATCATGAACATCATGAACGCCTGTGGACTCCGTTGGACGTCCTGTGGACATCATAAACGCCATGGACGTCCTGTGGACGTTCATGATGTCTGCAGGACGTCTAAAGAAGGTTCAGTGCCCATTGGGCTGTATCCGGACCGTTGTGGGAGACAACTCACTCGTACCACGAAGCGAAGCAGAGCGTCTGGCCGGCTGAGCGAGGAGCCGGACGGGACGGGTATAACAGAGCGAATGTTTATCGATTCTACAGGCGGCGCCGCCCATGTATACTTTTTTTATATGGTTGCACTGCGTTTCCTGCAGGGCGGAGCTGTATCGCTTCCCTTCGCTCTCCCCCTTGAACCTCCTTTCCCCCTTGCCTAACGGTCCGGCTGGGCAAGACGCAGAGGATTTCCTGCGCTCCTCTTGTAGTCTGTACTTCGAGCGCGCTCAGAAGGTTTGTGGAGAAGGGGGCGGACGGGGGCCGAGGAGAGAGAAGAGGAAGAAATTATTTTAGTTCGAGAGCACTATTGGCCTCTTAGCCTGGAAAATGCGGATGTGTGGTGAAGCCTCTGAAGTTAGTCACGTGATGCGGGAAATGGCGGGAAATAAACGAGACTGAATGAGGTTGGCCTTGGGCAGCCTGGAGAAATAAAATAAATATGGCCGCGAAAGGGCTTCGAACCGGCGGCAGGCGAACAGATCAGCTTCGCTGGCCACAGCAAGAAAGCACTCAATGCTATCGCCGCATTTTTTTCTTTATTGCATAGAAATAGTGCCGGAAAGGAAAGTCTAAGCATGCTTACGCCACAAACACCAGCCCACCATACCCCTGCATGCCCCCTCCTTCCAAAACGTCAACAGTCTGGCAACCGATCTCGGCTCGGGTTAAACTGAAACACACTCTCGCGCTGTGCATTGCACGTCCTCGTCTTTATCACCTTCCATCTGTGCGCAAGTCACGAAAGGAAAGGAAACGCGCTTTCAATCGCGCTTTAGGGAAAGGAAATGGCGCAGTATTTGTCTCATATATATCGTTGGACACCTGAACCGCGCCGTAAGGGAAGGGATAAAGGAGGGAGTGAAAGAAGAAAGGAAGAGAGAGGTGCCGTAGTGGAGGGCTCCGGAATAATTTCGGCCACCTGGGGATCTTTAACGTGCACTGACATCGCACAGCACACGGGCGCCTTAGCGTTTTTCCTCCATAAAAACGCAGCCGCCGCGGTCGGGTTCGAACCCGGGAACTCCTGATCAGTAGTCGAGCGCCCTAACCACTGAGCCACCGCGGCCGGGCGTGTTCAGCTGCAAAAACCTGTTTTCAGACATTGTTTCGTGGTTAGCAATGTTAAACCGCTAGCAGTTTTTTATTTTATGGTAGTATTGGTGAGCGATAATTGATAAATAGTGGTTATCAAACTAGCCATAAATGGAAAGCCAAAGTTGCTTAGTGCTGTCTATCTGACCAACTAAATGTGGGAAACTCATACCTTAGTTTACCGCATATCTGCAGCCGGCTTGATGTGCCCTGAGAACCGAAAACTTCTATCTTACAGATTATACTCTCCTTGTACAGTTCAGCATCGTTTTAGTTTAAAGCTAAGTGAGTGATGCACAACGCTCTCCTCGCAGTAAAATGCAATGGTGAACCGCTGTTCTTTGTTAGTGATATCCTGCCTGCTCGATCCTTCATTATAGAGAAGTATATAACAAATTTATGAACAAGATCTATATTGCTCCCAGCGGCAATGACACCAAGGTTATCTTTTTATGTTCCGTTATTTAGCAGTCCATTTTACTGTGACATTTCTGCTATGAGTAACGTGCTAAAGACGGCCTTTACGAAAGCCACTTCCGATATATGCGCCCACGTAATCAGTTGGCTGAAGGTCACGGCCAAGGACGCGAGATTAGATTAGAAGTGATCGGCTGAAATAGAGAATTAAAGAATCGGAGAAACCAAAAAAAAAGAGTTCATTTCAGATAAGGAGAGTTCAGCAGCTATTTGTGTACACACAGCAGTAGCGCTGGGGTGCTGTCGTTTTAACCGGCGCACACCTGGGTGAATTTGGCGCTCCCAGAGTAAGCTGCTATATGGTGTACTATTTTCTTGGAGATATTTTTTTAGTGAATATAAGAGTTTTTTGCTTAACACGCACTAGACAAAAGCGTGCAACATATATCGCAGTCGCTCGCGTGGGTTTGGGCGGTGCAAAATAAAAAAAACATCTTTTCAGTCACTGGAGCGATGTCGCGATGTCGTACTGTTCTGCCGCAAAAAGTTAAACTTCAGTTATATAACGCATTATGCGCCCCGCACATGAGCTACTGCACTTTGGGGGGGGGGGCAAGAACCACAAGAGAAAATATTGAAAAGATAATAGTTGTGCGAAAAAGGTACATTCGCTACATAGCTAATATTGATCGTCACTCTACGACAAGACATCCCTTTGCAAAATACAATATTATTAGTTTTGACCATCACCATTACACCACTTGCTATATGTTTTCTATTTTTCTCAGCTTGACGGCCAGAGTTTCCTTCGTCCGATGGCATTGCTGCAACCTAAAGCTACTCCTTCTTTAACTCGAATTGCCGAACCCTGGCTAGTCCCATACTTTCGCACTCAGTACAAATTGCAATCATTAAAACACCATCTACCGGTCTTAATAAATAAACACAAATAGGTAGCCTTCAAATCCCAAAAAGAGCTACAAGTACACTTTTCTCAGTTGGAATTTATAAGAATTCATTGTTGTGGTAAATCTTGCAGCAGGTCTGTATTTTCTGATGTCTTCTACTACACAGTGTTGTAATTGATGTTACCGTCATAAGGTAAGTGAACTGAGAACATAAACCACTTTGACACGCCAGAGGATTAGTAAACCATGCTATACGCTGTCAAGGAAAATAAATATGCGCAGGCTAAATGTGAGAAATGTTTCTTTAGAGTAGAACACTATTAGAGGCAGTAGCCTGTGCTGTTTTTTGTTATTATTGCTACTTAATAGTTCGCGATCGTTCGAATATTCGAAGGTGGCATCGTTCGAAGGTGGCATTGAGTTCTCCCATATAGCTGCAACCTACTGAGCATATTTACTTTTACGCAAGGGCGTACAGGTTCCCATAAGTGTTTTCGGAAAGTGGAAGTTACGAAAAAAAAAAAACTTCATTGCTAGGAAGTGTGAGGATTCCTCCACGAACTGAAGTGCGCACTTTTTAACTCCCTGCTCGGCGTGCACAATGCACCCTTCAATTTTCTATCCAGCCTCCAGGAAGCGAGAAAATTCAGCTTTTCGTGCAGTTTCTGTATTCAGCATGGTATGGCCGATGGCTGTGTTCCGAAAACTTTTGTGGGCACCTGTATCCTTTATGCTGCGTTCTACGGCGTGTGGAAATGAGTGTGAGCAATAAGAAAAAATTGGCGGTGGTTTAGCTCTGATTAAACCTGGAGTGAGGCGATAGCTACAGCTGGCCGAGTGGAACTTGGTCACATGAGCAACCACGTGGCAAACCACGTGATCAGCCACGGCGCCGGCGGCTGCACCGCACCACGTGACCAACCACGTGACAGCGTGGCGGCGCAGCCACAGGGTGGCGGCGCCGCCACGCTGAAGGCTCGACATGCTACCGTAATGCGTAGCTATCGCTACAAAACCGAGAAATCGCATACGCAAACGTCGGCCATCCTCGTAGACACGTATGGTTGGCGCCAACAACCTTCCCTAGCGTACTTTCGAAAGCGACTGATAGGCGGCTTTCAGTGGCGCCCCTATATCTTGTGCGCGGTGCGTCTATAGTCGGATGCAACTTAAGTCAGCAAGCTCCGCCCACATTCGGGACCGCCGCATAGAATTCCTTGACGACAAAAAGGTAGCTCGTTGTTAAAACTTTTCTTGTTACTTAAATAAAAACTAATCGCAAGAATAAAATTATAACCTCTACAATTTTGGTACCTGCGCCTTTGGATATAAGGACCTGATTCTCAAAGGCCTGTGCGATGCCTATGTGACAGGGGTATAATATAGTCAAGCGTTAAAGAGCACAATGCCTTTATTGTTGTGATCATCCAGCGGAGTAATACAGGACGCAGCGGACCGTCATCCAGGGTTACCAACTGCTGTTTCTTTAACTTGTATCATACACGTCCTGCATGGCTTTCATAAATCCATTTGCGGAAATGGGCCCAGGAATGACAAGCTTAATGCATCATGTCTATTCTCGTTTCGAATGAGTATGCCGTGCGGGTCGATGAGCTTTGTATCGCCCATCATTGGGCTACGGCGGCGTTCCCTCGCTCCTTAATGGCGGCCTGCAACCTCTCCGCAGCGTCCTCTCCTCCAAACTTGAGCAGCACGGTAAGCGCCGTCTCCAAGGCGCCCTTTGTGCCAATAGTGATGCCCAAGTACGCAAGCACCTGCATCAGTGCAAATTGCACAGGAAAACCACAGAATGATTATGTGGCACAATAGAGGGTTCTGAAGGATCTAAACAGCGCGGTAAATGTATCGCAAGTAAAGTGGACGCCTCGTCGTAGGGAAAAGGGTAGAATGAGGGAAAGGGGATTTCTTCTCTTAGTCCCTCCTTTAACCCTTCCCGTAAGGCGCGGTTCAGGTGTCCAACGATATATGAGACAGATACTGCGCCATTTCCTTTCCCCCCAAAGCAATTATTATTATTATTATTATTATTATTATTATTATTATTATTATTATTATTATATTAAAAAGAATGTAGAACTAGAGATTAAAGGGGTACAGATAAAAGGTTTTGGGGTATCCATTTTTTGCCTTGAAAAATGACTTTGGGCCTATAAATTATGAAAATGAGCTGAAAACACCGCAGTGCATCATTAATAATTCATTACAGACGATTTTGCACCTGCAGTTTCGGTCTCGGTCGGCGGCAGCGCTGAAGTGCACCTTGACATAGCAGTCGACCGGCAAACCTGGACTACCACATTCCTGATGACGTCAGCGTCAACGACAAGCACTGGTTGTTCCTGAGAACAACCACTGGGCTCCGTGACGTCAAAATAATTGGTGAAAATGCCCCTTCCTTGGCATCACTCGACATGGGTGGAAGTTCCGAGTGGCTCCTCGGAAACATTCAAAATTGTATTAAATTGTGTTTCACTGAATGCCTGCGACTGAAACTCGCTAGAAGGAATCTCTTCACGCTCATAAACCAAATCATATCGTTTGTTTGGATTGGAAATTTTGTGCCTGTACCCGTTTAAGATTAACGTATGAGTAGTAAAACCCACATGTGCTATAGGGTCTGTGGTGTCGCAGCTGACCAAGTGTTCCTGCACGCTGCATACTCAGCCGTGGGATTTATGAGGAATTATATCCGCGGCGTTTTAATAGTGTTTTAGCATAACGCGATCAAAGATTAGCTACCGCGGGAAGCTATCCGCGCATGCGCGTTTCCTAGAGGCACCAAGTGGGCACGCACAGATGGCCCTGAAGAGTGAGCTGCAATCATAAAGCTGCCCCTGTGCAGACGCAGCTAAGTCCTCGTGTAAGCGGATCACTGTAGGGCAACAAAAGTACCTAGTTTTAGCATAGCGCGTTCCGTGTTCCACTAACGCGATACGCATATATAGGTGTGGACCTAGCTGCGCCTGCACAGTCGCATGCAGGTGTCGCATGCGCAGGAACACTGGTATCCAGAAGTGTTCCTGTATATGCTCCCTGTGGGGAGCAGGGTTGCGCGAAAGTCTGGCATTTTCTTCCAAGCTCTGCGGGAAAGCAGCTCCTCTTTCTTCCTGTCTTCTCTCACTCCCTCCTGTATCCCTTCCCTTACGGCGCGGTTCGGGTGTCCACCGAGATTTGTGAGATAGTTGCTGAATCATTTTCCTTTCCTCAAAACCAATTCATTCAATTCATCTGTCTGGCAGGAGCCACATGAGAAGGCAGTTCGGAGGCACCCTTCCTCCTCCTGTTGGGGGCTTTACAATACCCCTTCAGTCGGATGACACCAGAGTCCCTATTGAGGGACTCTGGATAACACAGCAGACTGCGCTCAAGATGGGAGCGGCTGGCCCCCTCCGAGGTGGTCGAAATTATTCCGGAGCCCTCCACTAGGCACATCTTTCTTCCTTTGTTCTTTCACTCCCTCCTTTATCCCTTCTCTTACGGCGGGTTCAGGTGTCCAACGATATATAAGGCAGATACTGCGCCATTTCCTTTCCGCAAAAACCAATTATTAATATTATGGCCCCCTCCCGACATGCATTGGAACATTTGACGTCAGCGGTATCACGTGATCGGCACTCCGCGAATAGTGTTGCGAGCAGCGCGGAGTCGTGCAACTCTGCTCCTTGTGGGAGCATATAGAGGAACACTGGTATCCAGGAAAGCTGGGCACACCACGCGCATCTTCGCGCGCGTGGGAAAAGACTTTTCGTGGCCGCGCATCAACCGAAGAAAAAAAAACCTTTGAACGCCAATAAACGGAGTGTTCTTTATGCGTACGGGGGCCTCAAGTGGTCGGCGTCACAAAGGCGCGCAGGATTCCATTTTACTTGTAGGCAGTGAAGCGAACTGACCTTCTGGGCCGTGATCTGGCAGTTGGCCGTCAGTGTTTTGTAGTCGGGCGGACTGGCACCTTCCTCGGATGCTACTGCTTTCACTTGCTCGATGGTCAGCTGGTACGTGCCACACTCAACCTGTGGGTAAGGAAAAAAAAAGACTGAACAGCACCTTCCGGGAAGGAATGCTGAAGAATCAACCCTGCAGCAAAGCTTGTCAAGTCACTTTAGGATTACCGCAGAAACATTTACTGGGCAGCGGTGATTTTTTTTAAAATTTTGTCACTTCTAGCTGTACATTCAGACTTGTAATCCCCCGACAGATTTCAAGGCTACGGAGACTGAGGGAAGTAGCTACATGCGGATACAACTCAAGAACACAGTGGCTTTTCCTGTCAAAGGACCCCCCTTCCAGGCAATGGCGTCGGCCGATTCTCATCACCCGGCTAGTGTGACAAAGCAGGAAGTGGTATAGATGAAAGGGGATAATTCCTGCCCTCTATGGTCGGGGATAGACCCCTCTCTGCGCTATGGCACCGATCCCTGTTTTGTAACGCTAGCAGGGTCATGAGAATCGGCTGACGCCATTGGCTGGAAGGGGGTCCCTTGACGCGGAAAAGTCATGGCTTTCTTGAGTTGTACCTGACTATGTGAAAAACAATACACGGATGAGTAAGCTGTGCACAAAAGAAGAGCAGACATTCGCCAGATATTCGATGGTTCCCATACATCCGTATTTTTATGTCAATAACCGAGTGAATCGCGAAGTCGTGGTACGCTCGTTCAATGCAAAACTGTCTATAAGTTAAGCATCTGCGAACGCTTAATAAGTAGTTGGTCCAGTGCTTAGGGGTAACTTCCAATGCGGAGTAGATTTGTAATAAGAAAGTGATGACTCCTTGACATCCACCAAAGCGTAGCTATACGGTTAAGGAAAGCTCAGAGCTTCTGCAGGAACTTCGTAGTTTAAGAAACTTTCGCCTTGCTCTGGGGTTCGAAACCGGGAGCACTGCCCTACCGGAGCAGTCGCTCTGCCAACTACGCTATCCAGGAAGGCTATAGCATTAGGTAGGGCCACCACGAATTGATCCAGTGAATTGATCGAAGTGGGAACGGTGTTGGTCCAGTGTTCAGGGGAATCCCCCAAGGTGGAGTAGATTTTTAATCAGAGATAAAACACGCATTAACATTCAACCAGGTGGCTAAGTGGTTACTGCGCTCGGCTGCCGGCCCGAAAGACGCGGGTTCGATCCCGGCCGCGGCAGTCAAATTTCGATGGAGGCGAAATTCTAGAGGCCCGTGTGCTCTGCGAGGTCAGTGCACGTTAAAGAACCCCCATGTGGTTGAAATTTCCGGAGCCCTTCACTACGGCGTCCCTCATAGCCTGAGTCGCTTTGGGACGTTAAATCGCCCATAAACCATAAACCATAAACATGCGGTCAACTGTGTCTTGGTGCAGAGGATTATCGCGGGAGTTTCTGTTTGTGGCGTACAACAGTGCCAACGCCAGTGCTGTTCATTACGGAAAAAAAGAAGCCGCCACAATCTGGAAGACGAAGTAACGAGCATTAGCTGGCGCCACCTTGGATTAATTAATGATGCAATCAATAATTACCATTATTGGCCGAAATCTTGGGTTTATAAGTACGTGACATCGCCAATCAATCACCAATTCGATATGCTAATAACGTCACCAATAAATCACCAAATGTGCTGCTAAATCGATTTACTATGGGGGCCGCCATCTTGAATTCCCCTACCTTGGAAAATTTCACGCCGAAAGAGAGGAATGGGATACTAACCTTTGTGCCGGGCTGCTGCAGACCCTCCTCGTAGCTCATCTCCCGCACCTTGACCTCGCACTTGCCCTCTTCCTCGATGCCTTCGACCCGCAGGGCGCAGTCACTCTGCTCCCAGAGGAAGATGATGGCCCAGTGCTGGATCCAGCTGGGCAGCTTCACGCCGGAGTGGTCCAGCTCCTGTGCGACATGGCTCGCCTGGAGCGGGGTCATGTGCAGGTTCACCTGGCAGAGGTCGTTGCCCTCGGACGTCATGTCTTCTCTAGTTTGAGCCTTTGACCTGCGATACATAAAATTACACCGGTCCGAACTTTCAGTTTGGGCTGCAAGCGTTCATCTTCTGGAAAGGAGACGATTTTTTGGCTAGTTGGTTCATAATACTGGAACGAAACAGCGCAAAAACACGGGACTACAGAAAGAAAGAACACAGACACATCTCTGTACCTCTGTTCTGTATTTCTGTAGTCCCGTGTTTTTGCGCTGTTGTGTTCTAGTTCACCTTCAGTCTTGACAGCGTTCACATCCTTCAGTTTTTCGATGGACGAGAAATGCAAACGCGGACCTCCTGTTTTTTGAGTGCTCATTAGGAAATCCAAGGCGGTAAAGAGCCCCCATTGTTGCAGTGATCAATCAATCAATCAATCAATCAATCAGTAAGTCAGTCAGTCATCGATCGATCGATAGGTCAATGTTTATTTCCAGAACTGGGATCAAAGATTAACAGTACTAAACAGAAATGATGAGGAATATTATAAAAATTCAGGGAGGGGGGGGGCGCACTTTGTTGACCTAAAGTGCGGTGAGGCGAAAGCCTTTAGCGTGGTGTTGTCACTGTCATGTGGTTAATGTGTTTATTAAGTAAACAATTGTTTTACGAATCTTAAATGCTGGAGACACTGGAGGGCGTTTGGGAGGCATCCGTCTGATTCGACGCCTTTCTGCAAACACTCTCCAGCGTCCTAGGAAAGAACAACTACATATGCATTGGCAGGAAGTAGTGTAGTCACAATGAATACACAAAAAGGAGGAAGTAGCGTAGTCCTTAGCACGCTCGGCAGCGGAACGGAAGGATGGTGGTCCAAATCCCATCATGCACAAAGATTTTCTTTCTTATCGAGTTGCCTGCCTGTAAGACTCCTGAGAAGACTTGGCCACAGAGTGGAAACCACAGCAGATCCGCACGAGAACATTCCGGACGAAATCCGGCAAACCCTCAGAATCTGCCCACTGCCGCGCAACATGAACCCCAACCTACACGCGGCCAGAAGACAAGCAAGAGCAGAATACGTGGAGAGACACCTAGCCACGCAGGAAAACACGGTGTACACGGACGCAGGACTATATCCGAGGGATAGACGCAACAACATCACGAGAGTGGCGATGGCGGTGGCGGTGGCTCACCGCCCAAAGGGCATTGGTGCAGCACGCGTGCGAGGTGGCCAGGACCAGTGGAGCCCTGGAATGAGGGAACACCCTTGCTAAGGAGCCCCCGACGGCGGCGGCGGCTGCGGCAAGCGCCAAGACGCAGCTGCAAGGAGACTCTCCGGAACTGACCAAAAGAATTCAATAAAGTTTTTCATTCATTCATTCATTCATTCTTATCGAGTTGCTGAAGTGCGCAACAGACGTACGGATGGACTGGGGTGTGGCCGCGAGTATGAGCCATTAAAGGCTTTCACCTTAATGTACAGTATATACAGAGGTAGTGCTCCTTGCGTCAACTGCAGCAGTGTATCCGCAGAAACGAAGTACGTCTCTGATAAGTCCCGAAGAAGCCATTCTTATAACAGATAAGACTTCGATTCTGGCTGTCAGCAGCGCTAATCTAACAGGAGGCACAGAAGCGAACGTGGCAATCCTTCGTGGCTCTTTGTTACGTCCATACTGTTGGCAAGATGCATCGAACAGCCTGTTAAAGTAGCCTATTGGAAGCAACTATATTTGCTGATTCACTTAGCAGGGTCATTCCATGCATGCCAAACGTACCAGAGTTCGCGCTTGACCCCCTCTGATCTGGTCCATAAAATTTGTGGCTCTTTATCGCACCGGCCAAAGTAATTGCTCTCAAAAACTGTGGCCAAAAAATTTTTCTGGTCCTGTCACATCCTTTAGAATTTCTCAAAGGGTAAAAAGTTGCTGTCAGAAAAAATTTACAAAAAATCAAACATTTTACTTTTGCGCTTGAAAATCCTTTAGAGATAGTGAATACGCATTGTGGGTTTTAATCGCACAGCCAAAAAAAAATTGTAGCGCAAAGTTTTTGTGTTGCTTTATGTCACTATTTTTTTACCAAAAAACATGGTTTTGGAAATTTTTTATATTCTTTCGCGATATTAGCGAGCAGCATCACACAATTCGCCGCTTCTCTACAATATGTATACTATCTCATTAAATGGTTTGAAGTATGATGCAACATAGTATAATTCAGAAAAAAAATGCCTAACTTTAAAAAAAAGGGCTGTGCAGCGTTCTCGGGCATAATTTTCGTACAGAGGCGTTCCTAGTTAAACTATAATTTGTAGCTCAATTGATAGCTAGTTACACTGAAATTTAACTCAGCGATTTTAATCCGAGGCTTTTTGTTTTGCGAGAAAAAAAAAATTGATGTTCAGCCCTGCACCTCGAGCCATGGTTGCCCCGTACCGCCACTGCACTGTTCGGCCTGCCTTTGCCGGTTCCCGAGAGTCGTACGCTGCCCGGGAAGCGCGCTGCAGCAAGCGTTAGAGAGATAAGGATGCACCAGGGGGCTCTGCTTCGTCGACGAAGCCTGTGTGCTGGCCGGCTGGAAAATCAAGATCGGTCCACGGTGCCATGAGTACGCTTTCGCGACGGCTTAATCGCAGTGGCTGAGTATGCATGACGTAGGGAAACATAATTCTGTCGTCACGGGTGCTACATGGGCCGATCGCTATAGGCTGCGCAAAAGCGGTGTCGTGATAGCGGTCGCAAGGTGGCTTTAGTATCGGCTGCGCGCTGTACGTAAGACGTCAGCCACCTCGTGACTACGGCAGTGGTTATGGAGGCAACACAAGCAAGTCAATCTGCGGCCATTGAAAATCGTCATGTAGGTGAGCCACCATACTTCAGTTATCCTCCGGCTATAAGCGTAATTTGGACCATACATGCATTAAACGGGAATTGCCTGAGGCTATGCTCCTCGCGACGCGACGTAATGTTGGGCGTGTGCCGCTGGCACACGCCACGAAGTGAAGAGCTTTGGCTATGGAGAACTTGCGCTGAAGTTTGCGGTGCCGATTGCAGCGCCATAACTCACTGCCTAGCGAGAAGAGCAAGCAGTTTTGGGTAGCACTCTCAGTACTTTTCCGCGCCACCTTCAGGCGCTTATTGGCGTGAGCCTCCGCGTTCTGTCGGAGGCGCACGTGCCGTGCATCAGCTATCTGCGCTACGCTGAGAGAAGCTAGGCAATGAATGCTGTCAGCCAATCGCGGGTATCTAATCGCGCAGAATGTGTTCTCGCGTTTGCAGCGGCCCAAGCGGCTGACAAAAGCAGTTTTTGAGTCACCGAATGGAACAATTGCAGTGCCACCTTGACAGCGCAGGTTCCCCATAGCAGAACGCGTTTTCATTGTAGCATCGGTTGCTACCGCTTCAACATTCTGTCCCCTCGCGTTATCAAGAATGTATGACCCAGATAGTACCCCCGTCAGGATTGATAAAATCAGTGATGAAAATCCCTCTTTGATTATACACAAGCGCAGTGGTGCTAGCTACATTTTAAGGTGCTGATACTTTTAATAACTGATCGAGATATAGGCCACAACATCTTTTCCCTTTCTACTAGCCACCGCGTTGGCTGTGTGGTTATGGTGCTCTGTTCTGCACTTTAGTGGTGCTACGCGGCAACCATAGCTCCAGGAGCCACGCTGAGCTTCAAAATTATTTTTTTTTCTCGCTTAAAACAAAAAATAAAGACTCCGATAAAGAACGGTGAGCAAAATTTCAATGCAACAAGCTATCGATTGAACTACAATTTATATTTTTACTAGGAATGTCTCACAGCCCACTTTCTTAAGTTCGACATTTTTATTGAACTAAACTGTGTTGTATCATACTTTAAACTATTTAATAAGATGATGAATATTACAGAGAAGCTGCGAAACGTGTGATATTGCTCGCCAATGCCGCGAAAGAGTATAAAAAAATTGCAAAAACGATGTTTCTTGAGGAAAATAATGACATGAAGGAACACAAAAACTTTGCGCTACAAATTTTTGGCTATACGATTAAACCTCACAATGCGTATTCATTATCTCTAAAAAATTCTCAAGAGCAAAAGTAAAATATTTGATTTTTTCTAAATTTTTTAACGAGTCCAACTTTTTCAGTCTGAGAAATTCGAAGGGCTGTCACATGACCAGGAAATTTTTTCGCCACAGCTATTAAGGTTAATTACTTTGGCCGGTTTAATGAAAAGCCACAAATTTTATCGAAAATATCGGAGGGGGTCGAGCGCAAACTTTGATAAGTTTGGCATGCGATGACACGGAGCGAGGCAGCTTAACAAGGTACGAAATAAAAGGGAAAATTGCTCACAGAACAGAAACAAATGAGAGAGAAAATGAGGAATGGGTAACGCGCAAGAAAAAAAAATCGTAAAGAATTACGCCGTATACTGGAATGCATGGCCAACTTAACAGCAAGGTTACTGGCAGTCCGAAGACAAAAATAATTTCAAGGCCAGAAAATGATCAAGTTTACAAGAACTCTAATCTGAATCTTAACAACAGCAGCCTAACAAGTTAGTATACTAATTTGGTATACGAACTTGTCTATAGAAAGGCGAAAACTGCAGAGAAAGCTTCTCGCAGCGCTGAAAGACATGATACTTGGCTTAGCGAATTACGATGCATATATTTCCCAGCGTTAAAGAGAGGACATATGGAATAAGGTATACCGGGTGTTACAGGGAAGACTAAGTAATTTTAAAAAATACGATTTTTTAGGCAAAAATATGGCTTTTGCGGCTTGGTATTGCCAGGCTTGGCAGCCACCAGGAAATCAGTGAATATTTTTTTCTACTGAGGTGGTTAAACTAATTTTCAATAATTAACTTTTTACTTAGTAAACTTGGGCGCCTGGTTGCAATTAGAGATTTGTAGCCGGTGGTTAGTCCCCGCCATAGTAGTTTTTAGAAGTTCGAAAACGCTATTACCCTCGGCGCTGTAGCCCAACAAACTTTGGCTACATCGTGCCAAAATACGTGCTTATTTGAAGAGCATGCAGGCAAAGCAACCCCTCCAGTGCACGTAACTAGTCGAAAGAGCCAAATTTTGTCGAGCCACAGCAGCCAGGGTAATCGCGTTTTCGAAATGATAAAAAATGGAATGGCGGTTGCTAACGACCGGCTACAGATCTCTAAATGCAACCACGTGCCTAATTCTTATAGTTAATAAGTTAATTATAAGAAATTAGTTAACCAGCTTACTAGTTAGGATGATTAACCTATTTTCTCGTGCCTGCCAAAGCTGGCAATACCACGCCGTGAAAGCCATGTTTTTACCTCAAAAATTTAAAAGTTTTTAAAAATTAATGTCTTTCCTGTAACACCCGGTGCATTAGGAAGTATGCTTGAGCGTCTGTCCGATATACGTCTTCTAAATTGTGCGCATGGCCTTCGAGACATGTGCCACAGCGGCTAACAGAAGGCCAGCTGATGTAATGGCACGCCATACTATCACGAGAAATTGCAAAGTAATAGCAGACAGAGTGCGTCCCTGCCCTTACTTTTAAAAGCGTTCTCTGTTACGGGAAGCGTTTTGGATCCTCAGACCGAAGGTTTACTGGCTCACTCCGCGGGCTGCGCTACCTGCGGAATTTATTTTTTTTTTTATAGGGAAGATGTGCATCTTCCCTCAGGGCAGATCTCCGTCTCTGCACTACGTTTCTTCCCCCACTTCACCCCCCCCCCCCCCCCCTAGCCTAACGGACAGGTCACAAAAGCCTTTTTATGCTCGTTCTCGCAGCCGCTACTCGAGGGCGCTGCATGTCCTCTGGCAAGAGGAGGTGGAAGAAATTGCTTGGTGCAAAAATTTTGTCGTAATCTCCCACGGAAATTTCCTTGTTTATGCCACTACACCTTGGCCAATCCGCCCATGTGAATATGTGCCATGCCTTAAGAGGAGGAAGAAGAAGAAGAATGAAAGAGTTGCGGTAGGATAGCTGATACAAAGAACTCTTTTTAGGTTGAGCATCATTGCAAAAGCTATATTTGCTTAGGGGTGTGATTTGACCAACTATGGAAACTACATCTGCCATCTGCCACATCTACATCTGACAACATCTGCTAGGACATTCAGGGGGCTTAGTGTGTCGTGCGAACAGATCACGTATCTCTTGTGCTGGATACACTTACTGAACATTTCAGCAGAGTCGGATTTTAAGGCCAATTTATTGGCGTCCGTACCAAAATTGTCCTCTCGGCACAAATCTACTGGTGCGCCATTGCAGTTTTACGGCAAGGGCCGATATGCGAAGCACACACCGTGGGTCTTCGTAACTTCGTGCAGCTGGCTTCGTAGATTAAGACTTTATTCAGCTTAGCCTGCAAAAATTTTGAGGGCGGCTATACAGGTATACTGTATTAAGGGTTGTGGAGTGTAATTGGACCCATCGTTCTGGGGCAGTCTCCAACCTGCACCTTTCTCTACTGGGGCTCCATGCCTTCGCCCTCTTCACTGCGAGCCTAAACGTGGCGAGCACAATTATCGCAACGTCAGCAAGCTTCATGAAGTGCAAGTGGAAATAGTTAATAAATTAATGTGCCCATTTATAACTTGTATGGTGTTGCCTCACTGACCGTCATACCCAACTGGCGTTGGGGCGTACCGCGAGGACATTTGGACAAAGGAAAACATGGCTCCAAGGCGTCGGCTTTATGATGAACTTTAAGTGATCAATAAACCGATGTACGTCTTTGTCAGAACAAAGAAACTTCGGTGCACACAATGATATACTTTTCAACAACCAGCACAGACACATGAATGTCTGCGCGCCAGAAACGAAACACTTACGGAGGTTTCCGGAGGGCAGTCTCAGTCCTTTAACGCTTGCGGTGTGCCTTCGAACAGATCGCAGCGTGGTACTGATGCGGCTCTTATTTGTAGTGTTATCCGCGAAGCCTTGGCACGTGGGTTCGGACACTGGCCTCCAGGCATCTCAGTGCGGTCCGAGACAACGTGGAGATACTAAGATAAGACGCGAGTGTTGATATGTATTTCTCGCATTGGCAGAACGTAACAACGCGTCCCCTGCTGAGTAAGCTGTAGGTTATCGCTCGACGGCCGGTAGCTTTTTCTTCAATCACAGTGACCTTATCGTCGCGTCTGCGCGTAGGCTCGTTGTCGTGAAATAATGCCCTCTTATTTGTGAGACCCACTCGATGTGCTTACCTTGACGAACTTGTGAGAGCATTCCTATTGCTTGCTAAGGGTGTAGCAATGGAGGTGCGATTTTCTGGTGTCAGTTTTGGCTCCAGCAGGGGTGTCTGTATGCCAAGCTGCAGATCAACACTAAACTTTCTTCATATTTAACCGTAACCATCTTTTCACAACCGGCTGATAATCCGAGTAGGCCTCGTGGTCATTCAGATCCTATAGGAGCTAGTATCAGTTACACTATACCACTCACCAAGAGTTAGATGAAAGTGAAGTTGCGGCAAACAGCTTACACTGGAGGGCTAGCCGAGTCGGATTTCAGCGACTATAACAGGTTGGACAATGTTCAGTTATGCCATGAGTATTGGCGATTTTTTACGAAATCAACGCCACCCTGCGGCGGCGCTGCAAGCTTGTCTACGAAGGCTCGACTCGCAAGAAATCATGTCGTTTCCTTCGTTGTGTAAGCAGTTCGACGGATCATCAAGACATTTTAGTTTTGCTGTAGAAATGTATCTTATGAGCGTTGTTACGTGTGAGTTTTCCGGTGCCAGTAATACACAAAGAACATGGGAGCAAGAAGTTTCCATGCTTAATTGGAATTTTTCCAGACCCATGAAAGTGCACTTATCAAGATTCGAGCCTATATTTCTAAAAATTAGGTTTGCACGGACTACAAGGGCTATGTAGATACGAGGCTTTATTTTTAACCAACATCACTAAGCACGCATCACTAAAGGGCGCATTTCAAAGGCGTGGAATTTCGTACATGGTTGCATCCAAAATGACATGGTGCTTTGTTATGCACGGAGACCAAAGGGTGGCAAAAATGATTTCATTCCAATTCCATTTTGTTCCGTTTCTTAATTTCTGCACTACGTAATTGCTCCATGCCCTCTATGTAACTGCAATCAATTTAGTCACTCGCACTCCTTATACTAATTATTCCGCACCTGCGGCTCGTGCGGATCCATTTTCAGTACGGCGTCTCTAAAAATTTGTTTAAGTATACGGTACTAAATGTTCTTGCAGAAAAACGAGCCCCACCCCCCCCCCCCCCTCCCCTCATTTCCTTCGGTGAAACGAAAAATAGCAGTGAAAGTTTCGTCGGTTCTGTCTTGTCCCTGCTTTTTACTGGTCGTCTTCTAGCCAATACACTTCTCTAATTGTGCCAGGAAAGCGCGTCGCTCCCTTTGAAAATTGTTTACGATAAGCGTTTTGCAGGACTGCACAAAGCCTTTTATTCTCACGTACATTGCAAGAAGACCAGCAGATTGAGACGCTCGAAGGTGCCGACGTGTTGCCTCTGGGGTCGCTCAAAAACTGACGCCCTACAGAACGCATCTGTCAACTTGTTTCCTTTCATCCCGTCCCAGTCAGGCTGTTTATTTCTTTTTCTTCAGGAATACGACAGCTTGGGAGGAGGCGATAAGCGTGCGGGCACGTGTCTGGTTAAGCAATCCGTTGCTCCAGTCGCTCTAGCAATCTCCCCAAGGCAGGCGCCTGGTTATTCCGTCTGGTTAGATTGCTTGTCGAGGGCGTCGCCTGGGCTCGAGCCTGCTAACAAGGATATCCACACGCAGTAATAGATTCAGGCCTAAAAGAAGTCTTCCAGCTGTGCACCCTTATTAATGCGAAAGCATTAATGTTGACGCCGGAAGTGTCTGCAAAATCTGTCGCTGGAAGTTGTTCCCCTGTGACGTCACTGGGGTCCTCGTTCACCAGTTCTGATAGCAATAGTGATACTTGGTGATAGCGATGATGATGATGGCGATGATGATAGTGATAGTCGGTGATAGTGATTACGATGATTATGATAGCAAAAGTAATAGTAGGTGATAGCGATGATGATGTAGTGGTGTTAGTGGTGATGATAGCGATAATGATGACAGGGATAGGAAAAAAGGTGGTGGTGGTAGTGGTTTTATTAAAAATAATAGTAAAAAGGAAGGAAAAGATTTTTGCTAGCCTCGGCATCTGCCATCGATACTGAAGCACCTGAGCGGGGGCAGCGGAAATAAAGGACAGCAGGCAGAATGGAGAAATGAAATGAAAGAGGTGAGGGGACAGGAATAGAGGATAGGGGGAGAAGTAATATGTACAAACTATTTACACAATAAGAAATGCGTCCAGGTTGTGCGCGTGATTAGTTCATTTTAGAGGAATTAAATCACACACGCGCACAGCACTGTGTAGGTTACAACTGGAGTGGGGCGTCCAGTTATTAATCGTTCAAGGTAGAACTCGCGGAGCGTTCGGTCACTGCGTGTAACTACCTGACGGAGAACAGACGGGACGTCAGGCCCGTTTGTTCGAGGAATGCACAGAGGCTCACCAAAGTTCGCTCACGAGTGCGCGCACTGCCCTGCGGCCACAATGGCGTTTTGATGGAGTCTGGTAGTATGCCCGGCGCCCTATAGGCCGCGAGCATAAAAAAGTCGTGAATTCCTAGTCTGCAAATGTCGTGGGTACGAGTCCCGTGAAGTTCGTGGGAATTGAAAAAGAGATAGAGAAGGAGAGGAAAGACAAAGGCTTTTGCATTTCCGCTTTTAAGCAGACGTAAAGTGGAATCCTGTAATTTTTAAAGGAACAGCCAATGGCGGGCGGGGCAGGGCAGGCAGATGCATGGAGGGACACTAAAAACAAACCTTCTTCACAAACGCCTGGCAGTTGGTCGTGATCAGGTTGTAGGCGGGCGGGTCAGCGCCTAACTTTTCGGCAGCAACCTTGACGCGTTCTTAGGAGAGCTGGTAGCTGCCGCAGGGCACCTATGGGCGAAAAAAAAAAACCAGAACACAAAATTAAAAAAATTAGGACTTGTCGCCTTACCTATTGGAGCTAAGAGGGTAGTATGAGAGCTGTGCCAGGGCCCTTTCATAGCCTGTTTTTCTTGTCATGAAGCTCGGCCCAAAATTTTATGTGAGAAAACAGGTCGCTAGGATAGGCGCCGCCGCCAGTTAAGGTGCACGAATATTCAAGCCGTCCCCGCCGCGGTGGCTCAGTGGATAGGGCGCTCGACTACTGATCCGGAGTTCCCGGGTTCGAACCCGACCGCGGCGGCTGCGTCTTTATGGAGGCGAAACGCTAAGGCGCTCGTGTGCTGTGCGATGTCAGTGCACGTTAAAGATCCCCAGGTGGTCGAAATTATTCCGGAGCCCTCCACTACGGCACCTCTTCTTCCTTTCTTCTTTCACTCCCTCCTTTATCCCTTTCCCTTACGGCGCGGTTCAGGTGTTCAACTATAAATGAGACAGATACTGCGCCATTTCCTTTTCCCTAAAAACCAATAAAAAAAATATCCGGCTACCTGACCTCTTGGTGCAACCATCGCAGACGTAGAAAGTTTTGCGCGTGTAGATGCGCTGGGACCGTGTCGTAAAGAAAAAAAAAGATTACAGGATTGCACTACGTCTGCTTATGAGCGCAAATGCGAATGCCTTTCCTTTTCCCCGTTCTCGCGTCATTTTTTCATTTTCTTTTATTTTCCATAGTTTGTGGTTTTTCTTTTTCGTTTTCTTCTCATATTTTTCTTTTTACTTTTCAAATTTCGTTTTTTTTATTTCATTGTATATATATCGCTTAGCAACTGTTGCTTAATCAACTATAATATTTTTGTTTTATTTACCACACAACTTGTGATTGACTGTTCGTGCGGACCACTTCTGTCCACAAGCTCCCGTCCACAAACTTCCGCCTATACAACTTCCGTCCACGCAACTCATGAGCCAAGAAAGGGTTTCGCCTTAAAAGTTAATGTCCCGCCGCGGTGGCTCAGTGCTTAGGGCGCTCGACTACTGATCAGGAGTTCCCGGGTTCGAACCCGACCGCGGCGGCTGCGTTTTTATGGAGGAAAAACGCTAAGGCGCCCGTGTGCTGTGCGATGTCAGTGCACGTTAAAGATCCCCAGGTGGTCGAAATTATTCCGGAGCCCTGCACTACGGCACCTCCTCTTCCTTTCTTCTTTCACTCCCTCCTTATCCTTTCCCTCACGGTGCGGTTCAGGTGTCCAACGATATATGAGACAGATACTGCGCCATTTCCTTTCCCCCAAAAAAACGAATTATTATAATTATAGTTAAGAGTTAGCTTAACAAAGTTAAAGGAGAACGGGCACCACGGTTTCGTTGCGTATCTTTTTTGCTCGCGATGCACAAAACATTAGTATACATGGATCACCAGGTGCTGTTCTAGGAGCCTGCGACAGACAATTAATACATAATTGAATTTTTTCTCTCATATTGTTTTGGCGTCAGAAGCCGAACGATTCCTGTGGCGTCATTGTTCGCAGACAAGTTACGTGAGGCTTCACAGCGGACTAGCTTTGTCGTGGAGGACAGTCTGTGCTCCGGTACGAAATGTGCGCACAGCTTCTCTGCAGACTGAAGTTGTATCCGACTGTAGTTAACTTGCTGATCAGCTGCTCCTAAGCGCAAGAGTACACTCCGGCTTTGGTCAGGATTTGCGATCAGCGAATTCTCGACGTTATAATTCATGTTTTCTCCTGACCCGGCTAGTCCTCCTATTTGTTGTCGCAATAAATTGTGCAGTATAAATGTAGAACCCTAAAGCCGTAGTTTTGTCTGTGTGGTCGACGGAAATTGACCGAAACGCCGTACCGCTGGTTCCAGGGCATGCACGGTTTCGATGGAGGCGAAACGCTAAGGCGCCCGTGTGCTGTGCGATGTCAGTGCGCGTTAAAGATCCCCAGGTGGTCGAAATTATTCCGGAGGCCGTCCACTACGGCACCTCTCTCTTCCTTTCCTCTTTCACTCCCCAGGTGGTCGAAATTATTCCGGAGCCCTCCACTACTGCACCTCCTTCTTCCTTTCTTCTTTCACTCCCTCCTTTACCCCTTCCCTTACGGCGCGGTTCAGGTGTCCAACGACATTTGAGACAGATACTGCGCCATTTCCTTTCCTAAAAAAAAACAATTATCATCATCACGGATTCCGCGGCTTTCCGACCACGGAGCACTGTCATTTTTTTTTATCACTATATATGTATTAACATGACGGGAGAGATCAGAGCTTCTAGTGGTCGCAGCGCCGCAACTCTCGCACCTAAAGCAAAGCGCAAACGAGGCGATAAACGCGGCAAATGAGAGAAAGAAGACTTCACGTTGAATTTCTCCGCTTTCGCTTTTTTCTTTGATTGCTATCATTCGTCCCTCCACCATTTCGCAACGAAAGAGAGTAGAGTGATTTTTTTTTTTTGCGCATGAAGGCTGAGACGTTGAGGAGGGCACTGAAGCTCTCGAGAGCTTCGCATCGGAAAAACACTTATTGAGCTCTAGAAAAGAGATCTTCGTCTCAAGCCGCGAAGATCTCTTTTCTAGAGCTCAATAAATGTGTTTCGATGAGAAGCACTCGATTTTTTTCTGTTCGTACACGCGATAAGTTTCTAAAATTATTTCTGTAGGGAACGTTTTCATTAAATAGGCGCGAGTTGAACTTTTATTGTCGTATGTATTGGGCATGCAAAAAAAAAATAGCTGCGAGCTTTATTGCGCCGAGCAAGGCTTTTTGAGCATGACCGTGCTAACATAATAAACTTGGGCAGTTCCTTAACGCCTCGGGTTGACTGTACGAGTGTGCTAACGTACTTACTCAGCAACTATATAACAGCTCGCTTAAAATAAATGTAATTCTGAATTATGTATAAAAAACTTCTTATGTCTACCAAATGTGGTTACATTTTTAAGCATCAATAAGGAAAAAAGTTATAATTACTGCGTCCCTCCTCTAAAAGAACCGTCCAGCTTACTGCACTTATTCAGGGGTACAGGCGACGATAGACTACGCTGACAAATGTCTCTGAGGATTATTTGAAACCTCGATAAAAGGAGAAGAAAAGTTCGTGTTGGTTGTCCCTCATGAAAACACCTTCCGACGTGCACGACACAAAAACTAAAGTTGTAATCTTGCTTTTTAAGTGCGTAAATTTTACGCGAGGCTCTGTACACCCACGATATATTTGTTCTCGATATTTGTTTCGTGCTTTACTTCTCCCCCTTATCCTCTCTTCCTGTCCCCTCACCTCTTTCATTTCATTTCTCCTTTCTGCCTGCTACCCTTTATTGCCGCTGCCCCAGCTCAGGTGCTTCAGTATCGATGACAGATGCCGGGGCTAGCAAAAATCTTTTCCTTCCTTTTTACTATTATTTTAATAAACAACCACTACCACCACTGCATTTTTGCAGTTATAGATTGTGTATGCTCGTCACCGGAAAATGTTGTTATAGTTGTGGGCTGTGTGCACTGCATTCGTTTCTCATTTTCCCCATAGTGTTCGCGTGTAACTGCTGCCTTTGGTTGACTACTGTGCAGGATGACTTGCTCGCATGTGGCGACATGCGAAATATCAGGCTCTGAACGTGCGCGCAGCGAATGTCCGGACCCCGTAAAGCATCTGTTACGGGTCCAAGTTGGACTTATTTTTGGAAATGTGGCGGAGAGTTTGAAGGATGCTTCACTCCCGCCACCGGTTGGCCCGGTATTGCACTACCTCCGGGATCGGCCTTGTCTTTAGCGCGTCTTTACTATCCTGTCTTTCTGCCCCATCTTTCAACTCTCCTTCTATCTGCACGTGGTAGCCTTTGCGGCTCGGCTTGAGCCAGTGAGCAGGCCTGTGCACTTTCCTTTTCTTTCTTCCTGGCAACAATCTATCTATCTATATTGCGAGCGAATCCCAAATAGCATGCGTCTGGCGACACGCATAAAATCCGCTCGTAATTTTTCTTAGAAGGCAAATGTACAATTGAACAAATGCACAAGACCATATGTAAATATGATTTATCCACTGCACACTACGTTGAAACAGGCCATCGCAGTGCGACATAGCACAGTGATAATCTTCGAGCTGAGAACCCCCCCCCCCCCTTAAAAAAAATCACAGGAGGGAACACTTAAGCTTCGCCTTAAGAGTACGTCACGATAGCGTTAATGGGTTAACGCCTATATATGCGGAATTGGCAAGTCCCTGCTTAACATTCATAGACCCCTGGGAGCACTCATACCCCTCCTGGCGCAGTGGTGCAGCGGTTAAGCGATGCGCCACTGCCCTGCGACGGCAGGTGCTGGCACCTGTCGGGTTTGTGCGGCCCAAGCTGCTCTTCCCGAGCGATCTTTCGTAACCGATCATTAGTTTAACTGACACGGTAGCCAGTTACAATCCGGTGGGCAGGTTTTGATGACGCCAGAAAGTCACGCGACCTAGGTGGCCCACGTAAAATTTTGAAGCGGCCGGAGCAACCGGTCGCTCGGGTGCGAGGTTTCAAACGGTCGCCAACGCCGGAAAATTTTTTATCCGACATAGGGGTACTAATGCTATGCGGTGAAAACATGAGCACGACTACACGTTACGCCCGGAATGACCCGTATAGGTTGACCGCTCACGCAGATTCTTTCTTTTACGATTGGACCTGCTGTGGACGTAACCCAGGCTACAGTGCACGCAGTTCGTTGGGCCGTGGCTCAGCTTTGAGACGGTAAAGGAGCAAGGAGGATGGGAAGTGTAATTACGCGTGGCGGCGTCATGGCCTTGCATCCGGTTTCAACGGCCCCGACCGCCGGAAAAGAAGTCCGATACGCACTGAGCAAGCAATGTGAAGCGGCGAGCTGTCCCGCAGCTGTATACAACTCGACAACATGGGTCCATTGCCCTCATTTACGCAATGGAGTGAAACAGTTGAAAAGGACGAAGTAAAGAAACAAGCCACACACACATCTTTGCTCTTAAGCAGACTGAAGCGCAATCCTGTATTTTTTTTTTGGTTTATGGTTTATGGGGGGGGGGGGGAGAGGGGGGGTAACGTCCCAAAGCGACTCCGGCTATGAGGGACGCAGTAGTGAAGGGCTCCGGAAATTCCGCCCACCTGGGGTTCACTAATGTGCACTGACATCGCACAGTGCACGGGCCTCTAGAATACGTGTCCGCTCCACCAGTCAATCAAACGAAATGAGCCGCACGAACCAAACCAAACTAGGCTTCTTTAACAGCTACCCAAGGCGCAATTCAGCCCATATCGCCTAATGCATAAAAACTGGACGCTGCGTCCCAAATTACGGAGCATGGCGGACCTCGGCCTAAGGTTGCTTCGCATTAGTGGTGTGTGGCTCTATCTGGTTTACCCAGCACTCGACAGAAAAACTACTCCGCGCTTGGCTCACCCGAGGGCGTCACCGTCAAGAGAAGAGCCAACGCAGGAGATACGGAGACAGGCTTTGAACTCCGACACCAGCCCCCCCCCCCCCCCCCCCCCCCTCCAAAGACAAACGTCATGCAATGGCCTCTGGTAGTGAGCATGAAAATGAAAATTGGTTTTTGAGGAAAGGAAATGACGCTGTAACATTCTCGCATATCTCGGCGGGCAACTGAACCGCGCCGTAAGGAAAGGGAAAAAGGGGGAGTGAAAAAATAAAGAAAAAAGGTGCCATAGTGGTGGGCTCCGGTATAATTTGGACCGCCTGGGGATCTTTAACGTGCACTGACATCGCACAGCACACGGCGCCTTTGCGTTTCGCCTCCATCGAAACGCGGTCACCTCGGTCAGGTTCAAGCCCGGGTACTCCGGCTCAAGGTAGAGGACATGTCAGTCGCGCTTTGGGGTATGTGGCGGTGGTGTCCATGTAAAGTGTTACGCGTAACGCTTCACACGGCTACCATTGTACCCCCTAAATTGCTTTTACTAAATGGCTTCTACAAAGCTATTGCAGCTTTCGCTTTAAAACAAAGAAAGGTGAGGCAGATGCTCCTTCGCACTGGCGTCCCAAAGCATGTCCTCTACGGACACACCGGTGTGGGAACGCCGACACGAAGAGGCACAGTTTCATTGAACGCCGGTCTGTGAGCTCCGTGGTTGCATCCCACCCCAACGAAGCAACCGTTGAGCTCACAGACCGGCGTTCATTGAAACGGAGAAAAAAGTGTCATTACATTAGCATGCTGTCTTGGAGCGCAGACTGCAGGCACAGAGCAACCCATGCATAGAGATGACAGTGCCAGCCTCAAAGACCCGGTTCGCCGGTCCAGAGGCTTCATCAGTCAACAGTGCAAGGCGCATTGTACACACACGCGTGATCAAGCTGCAGGTTGAACGACATCTGCTTAGGCGACGTAGTATGTCGTGACCAAAAACGTCCGTGTTCGCCTATTGGCCATAGTGTTTGTTATCTAGAGAGGTGCTGAAATTTGTTCACCACCAAAACAGTAGCAGAAAAGACTTGGCACACTGTCACCTTGCAGGTTAAAACAGCATGTTCGTTTATTGAATCTCTCACAATCGGTTCTTTTCGAGGGCTAACAGCCGGATAAAATGGACATGCTAACTACCACTACTGCTACCTTTAAGTAATCTAGCATCGTAGCGGAATACCTCCAAGCCTTTCATTCACATTAGGTACATAAATATGGTTACGCGGATAATTCTATGAGTGCATCTGTGCTCTGGAAAGTACAGTTTGCATAAAGAGACTATGATCCGCTAAAACAGCATTATGGACGCTGGTTCCTGTTAGGACTAACGTACAAGACGACGCTTTATATGGAACACTCGTTTACTCGGTAACCAAACAAGTCATTACTTTAGAAATAGTCGGAATACTAAACACGCTAGACGAAAAATATTGCCAAATTCATAGAGAGTAGGTGGTGGCTTGTGCCAGGGTCAGAAAAGAAATAAACAATGCGAAATTAGGACTCCCAGAAAAACGTGACGTTAGGATGCAAGCGAAACTAAAAGACACCACCAAACGTGGAACACAAAATCCCCGCCCAAGCAATGACGCAAGCTATTCGACTGGAATCAGTCCATCGGCAGGCCCCGCAGGTGTGCGACCAGGTGAAAACAGGTAAATCGCCAAACTCTCCTCTGGTCTTCGCACACCGGCAGCGGAGGGTGTCCGTTCAGTCTGCCTTCTCAGTAGACCTTCTCATGCGCTTGGGCTTGAGGTAAGCACCGTGGAAGAAGACCGCGAAGAGCACCAAGTAGGACGTATACATGAACATGGCGAGCAGCGCGGTGCGCTCCGAGATGGCGCACGACGCACCGCCACGCTTGTAGGTGAAGAAGCCCAGGCCGGTGACGTAGGCGCCCATCAGCATCTGGACGATCTGGAGCGAGGTGACGCAGACTCCGGTCCAGCGCGGCATGCGGACGCCGAACGAGCGCAGCGCGAAGTAGGAGTACATGAGCGAGTGGACCACGTAGTTCATGACCACGTACCAGCGCGCGGGCGCGATGTGCTGTTGGTAGAAGTACCAGGAGAACACGAGCACCGTGACGTGGTGGTACCAGTGGAGGAAGATGAGCTCCCTCTTGCGCAGGATGATGAACACCGTGTCGCCCAGCTCGGGCACCTTGCTCAGCACGAACATCCAGGTCCAGAAGCCCGAGACGCGGTCGTGCTCGATGTACGAGTTGTTGCACACCGAGTGGGAAAAGCCGAACTCGCGGAGCACGTGGACCAGCTCGGGGATGGTGCGGCAGGCGCCAACCACGCTGAAGGCGGACAGCAGAACGTTCCAGGCCTGCAGCGACCGCGTCAGCTCGAACGCCGGCCGCTGCGCCATGTAGGCCTGGCCGCCGAACACCACCAGCATGTACAGGCCCACCCAGTAGACGGAGGTGTGCCAGTTGCGGTTCATCCACAGCCTGTTCTGGTCCTTGTCGAAGTTGACTTCGAAGTCGAACTCGAAAGAGTAGCTGGGCTTGATGTTGAGCGCGTTCAGCGGGGCCTCTACGTCGACGGTAGGCTTGATGTTGAGCGCGTTCAGCGGGACCTCTACGTCGACGGTAGCCATGGTGCCGCTGGGGCTGCCCGAGACGCTGTCAAGCACGGCACGTCCGTCACAGTGCTACCACACAACGCGGCAGCAAGACACTCCTTGTGCGCGGCCTGTTCAAGAAGCAGCCTGGAACGAAGTGGCACTAGTGGTCTTGCGGTTGCGGCGCAGGCGAGGACGCTACTGACGTCGCGCTCATATCAGCCGTGGCCGGAGGCGGCCGAATGAACCGCCGTGGTCGCTGCGCTGCGTGCTGCCTTCTTCTGAGCCTGGGGCCAAATGCACGTGAGGAAACCTTCAGTGCCCAGGGGGCGCTGTCGTAGCTTGTCTTTTCTGCTCGGAGCTGCCGGAGGAGGTTGGTTATCAGAAAATGAAAGACGCAGTAAATGTCTCACTTCTTGGTGGACACCCCAGTCGCACCGTGAGGGAGGGCTGTGAGGTGGGAGCTAAAGAGAAAGACAGTTCGATGGAGGCGGAACGCACAAGGCGTCCGTGCGCTGTGCGATGTCAGTGCACGTTAAAGATCACAAGGTGGTCGAAATTATTCCGGAGCCATCCACTACGGCACCTCTTTCTTCCTTTCTCCTCTCACTCTCGCCTTTATCCCTTCCCTTACGCCGCGGTTCAGGTGTCCACGAGATGTGACTCTGCGCTATTTCTTTTCCTAAATTTTTTTTTGAGCAGCGCAAATGAAAATGAAAATTGTTTTTTTAAGGAAAGGAAATGGAGTAACTGTCTCAGATATCTCGGTGGACACCCGAACCGCGCTGTAAAGGAGGGGATAAAGGAGCGAGTGAAGGAATAAAGGAAGAAAGAGGTGCCATAGTGGAGGGCTCCGGGATAATTTCGACCAACTGGGTTTTGGTGGAAAATATTTATCCAATGCTATTTACAGGAGAGAGTGGGGACTGGCCTTAAGGACCAGCCCCTTACAAATTCGAGGAGAGGTCCCTTCTCAGGGACCCCTGTGGCTTCCGTCGCTCTCAGACGTACAGCAGCGATTGTGGCTCGGCTTGAGCCAGTGGGCAGGCCTGTGCTCTTTCCTTTTCATTCTTCCTGTCAGCAACAGCAGCAACAGCAGCACTCGCACAGCACACCTCTCGCGATCAACGATTAATTTAACTGCCAGGGTGGAAAAAAATGTTTTTTGGGGAAGGCAATGACACAGTATCTGTCTCACATATCGGCGGACACCTGAACCGCGGCTGGAAGGGAAGGAATAAAGGAGGGAGTGATAGGAGAAAGGAAGGAAGAGGTGCCGTAGTGGAGGGCTCCGGAATAATTTCGACCACCTGGGGATCTTTAACGTGCACTGACATCGCACAGCACACGGGCGCGTTAGCGTTTCGCCTCCTTCGAAACGCAGCCGCCACGGTCGGGTTCGAACCCAAGAACTCCGGATCAGTAGCCGAGCGTGCAGGTCGAACGCGCTGCCTGTCCAGTGTGCGGAACGCACTCAGCGTTACGGTCGCCAAGCTGTGCCTTTAGTTGCCCGGTACACCACAGCTGTTCGCTCTCTAAACCGGTTCAGCAGTAGTTAAACCGCAGATATATTTTTTTTTTTGCAGCGAGACTTTTTAAGGACACATTTGCTGCTTCTGCGGGCGTCTGCGGCGTTGACGTATACGAATGAATTATTATTATTATTATTATTATTCTTATTATTCTTATTATTATTATTCATTTCTTATCTCACCCTCTCCGTTATCCCTTCGCCGTCGGTGGCGATTCAGTGCGTCCACTGGGGCGCTGCGACGGATACTGCGCCTTTTGGCCGTTCCTCAAAAGCCAGGTTCGAATTTTCACCATGAATAATCCTTGGTTTCGGGCGAAAGTAACTGGCGCAGTCTCTGTCTCATATATTGTTGGGCACCTGAACCGCACCGTCAAGGAAGCGCTAAAGGCGCCCGTGAAAGATGACTGGATGACGAGGTGCCGTAGTGCAGCGCTCCGGAATAGATTTCGACCCACTGGTGGCTCTTAGCGTGCACGTTTCACCTGGAAGGAAAGTGTATTGGCACCGCGAGCCCTCGCTACTACGAGTCACTGGCTATGCTTCCTGTGTCTCTCACTCCGCTCCTTTATCCCTCTACCCTTACGGCGCGGACTTTCAGCGTCCTCTGTCCACAGCGGCGATGAGACTGATGCTTGCGCCGTTCACGCCTCCGCGTATAGAGGGTGCCCCGCAACGGCACAGACCAACGTTGCATTGATTATCGATTACTCTCCGGTTGTTGCCCCGCCGAACGGAAATGGCGCAGTGGTTAGGGCGCTCGACTACTGATCCGCAGTTCACCGGGTTCGCACCCGACCGCGGCGGCTGCGTTTTTATGGAAGGAATAACGCTAAGGCGCCCGTGTGCTGTGCGATGTCAGTGCACGTTAAAGATCCCCAGGTGGTCGAAATAATTCCGGAGCCCTCCACTACGGACCTATTCGTTCCTATCTTCTTTCACTCCCTCCTTTATCCCTTCCCTTACGGCGCGGTTCAGGTGTCCAACGATATATGAGACAGATACTGCGCCATTTCCATTCCACCAAAAAACCAATTATTATTCTTATTGCCGTGCTTGCCTACCCGCATTTGCCGGGCGGGAGTGTTTGCCGTACGGCGGTGCAAAAACTCTCAATAGCTGTCGCTCAATTTATCCTCAGAGAAGCTCACTAAGGGGCGGTCACTTTTTCCTTTCCTTAGGACTTAATGAGATATTCTTTCTCGTCGTACCGGGAGGAACTAGGGAGAAAAACTTAGTGTTGCACTTGTCTGCTTAAGAGCGGAAATGCGAAGGCATTTCCCTTTCCTCTCTTTCTCCCTCCCTTTTTCACGGTATTCGAACCCACGACCTTCACGAGACTCGAATCCACTGCCTCTGCGGGTCTCGAATCCATTACCTTCAGGGGAATCGTACCCACGACCTTTTGTTTGCTATCGCTGTCATTATCATTACTATCATCACCCCTATCATCATCATCATCACCATCATCCCTATCACCGATTATCACTATCACTATCTGAATTGTTGAGCAAGTACCCCAGTGACATCATAGGGGACCAGCTTCATGCGACACATTTTGCGGACACTTCCGGCGTCAACCTAGCCAGCTAATGATTTCGCATTATTAATTGATACAAGACGCAAAAATTGGAACAGGGAGCAGTATCTATTTTAAATGTAGTCCAGTTATGCATTTGTTCCTTTAGAACATAATTTTTAAACTTGCAGCTCTGGATCCGAGGTCTCTGTTCGTGCAATAGGTTATCTTTTGCGCTCTAAGGAGGCAATCAGAAAAGAAGCGCTGCTGATTGCACGCACGGGTCGATTTTCAGTTAACACTTCAACAACGCAATCCAGTCTCCGGTGTGGTGCGTTCGCGAAACTGGGCAGCCAAGCGCGAATCGCAATGCACTTTATCATAACAGTTACTGCATGTATCTGTGCATACATCGCCGAGATCACGTGTATCGCCTTCACATCTTCGCAGCTCACCTTCGGCCGGCTTCTGAATATGTTCTTTCACACCCTCCTTTATCCCTTCCCTTACGGCGCGGTTCAGGTGTCCAACGATATATGAGACAGATACTGCGCCATTTCCTTTCCACCAAAAACCAATTATTATTATTAAAAGCGCGAATAGCACTGGACTTTATCGTACTGCGCGGTTCTCGCGCATCGCCAAGCTTCCCGTCCAAGCAGTAGGTCGATGAATGTAAGCCAGAAATGTGCAGCTGACGGTTCTCAATGTTCGCCGCTCTGATCCGTACGTCTCTTACCTCGTATCAACATTTGTGGAATGTGCAAATGTGCACGAGCGTGTAAGAACGAGTGTCCGTGACCGAGCAGGGCAATGGCACGAAGCGATCAAAAGCAAAGGCCGAAATCTTAGCTTTATTTTTCAGTAAGTTTGACAAGATTATATGTAATGTGAAGTTCCGGTTGACATCCGAGTAAAAAGCTGTGCTCTTACCGAGGGGGAAATATGTTCGCCAATGCATTTCCCTTGCATGCGATGCGCATCAGTGTCGATGCGATCGTTTCGTGGAACGCATCCAAATCGCGTAATTCGTTCGCCGGAGGTCAATTAGATGAGTGTTACAGTGTCAGGCAACAACTGT